>CM067298.1:49588845-50250399 GCA_034231615.1 Meghimatium bilineatum
AGTGCTTGGAAATTACTAAAGATACTTCCATCATGACCATGAGATTATTGTATGATTTGCCAGCAGTAAGGTACGGAATCAAGTGGCGCAGGTAAGGGTGTATCTTAATATATCCAACAGTGACCACCACCCCTTTCACCCAAAACTAGATAAGACAAAATAACAACGAATCAAGCGCGGAAATCATGGATGACAGAAGAAGTGCCATGCCGTTCAAAGTATGTGGATTTGAAGTAGACACAGGCTATGAATGACTAAAGGTGGACAAAGAGAAACAGTCTTCGACAAATGTAGTTATAACGTTTGGAAATTGACTGGTATCATGACAGAGGTAAAATTACATGACCTTAATTGCAGTTGTACAAAATACTGCAAGGCATTATTATATGCACAGATGGCCCAGTCAACAAAGAAATGAATATGTGCGGATATGGTTTTGATGCATACAAAACTGGAAATAGGTGCTTAAAAACCCGTCTGTTACTCCACTACAACACCGAGCATGAAAATGACAATAGAAGCGGTGACTGCTGCACTCGGTTGATGACTGAAATATTAGGTCACACGATGAAATTCTGATTTATAGAGCAGCTGCGAAAAATATAAAAGTTGTATGTTAAGAAAAAAAAATGGGGTCACGTTGCTGAACGATTCGTTTGTTAAATTTGATACATGGTGATACGCTAGTATCGAATGAGCAGACTCATTGGCAGGTAATCAGTGTAGGTGATGGAACAGTTTTGATAAGTAGATGGGGGCAGTCCTTATATGGACAGTCATTGACTTACTACAGAACGAAGAGGACGTTGCTTAGTAATCTTCTATAGTTTTCATTACTCATGCCACTTCATTAGTTTTAATGAATATTTATTGTATTCATAGTATTCCTCTGTCTTTAGATATGTGTTTCTCCTCTTTTGTCCCGTTTATTTTGCTTTATATACAGGCAATGAATATTTCTACAAGATGCTTTTGACATTACGAAAATTGCTTGTGGATGTCCTATTATATTTTGTGTCCGTGGTGTTAATTTATAATCCATTTTATCATGGTTTCCATATATGAAGTATCGTTAATGTGTTTATTACATTATACGTATAAATACGAAAAATTAGTTTTCTGACTGAAAAAATGATCACATAAAACTGCACATTAATTATTATTATTATTTGATGGTATTAATAATGCATTTAGTATGTCATGATATTTGTGAAGGTAATGTTTCTAATATTTACCCTGAGTAACAAATTCCACTAAGCATTTGTCTCTCCAAAGGCGGTGCCCAGCGTGACCATACTTCATACATAGCTGGCCAAACAAAGCCCTAGACAAGCATATTTAACATTAATTAGGTAAATTAAAGAAATATCAAAATCCTTTTTTATAAATTAAAATCTGACACAGTCTATTGTGAACATATTGGGAACCGCTGTAGCTCAATTGTTAGTGGATTAACCATCCCAGTTGAGTTTTCCCGATTCGGTATTCTTTTTCGATTACACAAGTATGTCGACGACAAACGGTTAATTCATCGACCCAATTTAAGGATTTTGATACTTTATCTTCTACAAAGTGTATGCGACAGATGTGATGTTGTCCACATAATCTCTAGTTTTGCTGCCAGTCAATCAAATATATGCGCCTCTTCTTCTATTTGACGTGCCATTCCCTGACATCACTGCCACTATGTAAACGTACCAATTATTTGCAATCTACCGTGTTTCTTCCAGAGTCATTGTAAAAATGTCTTCAATACTCTGTGTCCATCAACATCTTTGGCTGTCATTTTTTTCTCTTTCCCGAAATTTTCACTCACCACGATTATCATCCCATGTGTTGTCGGGCCCGAAATGGGAGCACATAAAGTGACACTTGTATCTGCCATGCAGGTCATAAGAGGCAATGAGTGGGTTTTGAGGGTGGAGTTGATTGTCCCATGCCATACATGATGAAGTGACTCAGAAACCAAGCTGCCGTCAAATGTATCTCTTCAAATTTCAGGTATATCGCAGCCAAGCTATAAACCATGACATAATTTCATATTCCGTTCTTTAGATTACACTTAACCTGAAGGAGCTTGAAAACGAACGCATAAGAAGAAGTGATTCTACGCAAATAAGTATTTTAACATGCCTAAATTATGTTGACAGAGAATTTTACAGTTGATGTATACGAGAAGACAGTTAACAATACGAAGATGTATATAAAATAATACATAAAATAATTAAACACAAATTTATGGTTGTGAAAGAAGCATGGCTGAATTATAACTACAAGTAACATAGAGAAATCACACAGTATATATATATACACACAAATAAAAAAAGATAACATGAATTAGAAAACATTTAACAAATAGTTGTTTGGGAAGAGAATGAGGTAAAACAATAAAAATAAAAGAGAAAATAGTAAACCGATGGTCATAGTATATACAAGATGTGCATGACAACAGCACCAGATCAGAAACAAGTATACATGACCAATGTGAGGGACTATCAATAATGAAGCAGAAGTGGCGGACACAATAAAACATATGAAGAAAAATAAATTTCAAGGGTCAGATAACATCACCACTGCAGAAATTAAAGCTATAGCTGTATTATACATAGAAGACTTCTGAATGCCATTTACAACAGTAGATACCTGAAATCTTTTGAAATCTATGTTCGCAGCTCTACCAAAGCAAGCTGGTACCATCGATTGTGGAGAATATAGCACATTTAATTTAATGAGTCATTTGATAAACATTATTATGCATTGTGACAGGAGAAGAATGAACTGAAAAACTGGAGATATGCAATACGTGTATCATGAAGTTTAAGCTTTTTAAAATAATTTTGAAATGACCGTTTCATTCATCATGGCTGATGTTGACAACGATCTGTCGCACTATGAACTATTCTCACGTTTGTTAAGGCATATTTCCACATATCATATATTCAGTAGGACATATTTAAGATTCAAATTTAGCCTTCACTATATATTCTTAGTCAGTCAGAGTGAAATAGTGCAGGCCCGTTCCAGTGTCTCCAATTGGAGGTGGGGCAACGTTTCAGTCAATTCAACCTGAAACATAATAATTAATATACGACGATGAAACGATCTATTCATCTATGGGCATTGTTTCATAGCCTTTCATAAGAAAACAGAGAGCCTTAGTTGAGTAGCAGTAGTATAAAATATAGGATACTGTAAACCATGGTAGGAACCGCAGCGGATCAGACTATTATAGCCAGCTAGGAGAGACCCTTAACCGAGTCGGTCAGATTGCTATCTGAATTTTGAATTTTGAATGTAAAAAATATCATTATTTTAATTGAAATGTTTTAATTTAAATTTTTTGATTAAATTTGTTAAAGTTAATGATTTGTATATTTTAAATTTAATTTGTTTTTTGTTGTTTTCTGTTTTCCAGGAATAACTGAAATCCAAATATAATGACGACTATCTACAACATCGAATGGCTAGAAAAAAAATACCTAGTTTATAATAAAAAAAGAATACGTTAATTCATGGAACAAGTATGGAGAACATTTAACTGACAAATGTAAAACAAACCCAAGAGAATTTTTGAAAAGTATTTAATCTATGCGAGTGAGAGAAGAGAGCTATAATACGGTAACAATCATCAATGATAAAAATAGCACACCCTTAGTGAACAGCATAAATAAGAAATCAAAATGGAAAGAATACTTCCAGTAATTATACAACCCAACAAAAACAACAGAGTGTAGACCCACCAACGATCAAAAATTCTAGAAACCACAGAATCAGATATACTAAATCAAGAAATAAAGAAGCCTTGAACTATAGCCCAAGTAATAAATCACCAGGAGAGGAGGGTATAATAAGTGAAGCAATAAAAGCATGTAGAAACACAGGGGTCTAGTGATTAGCCAGATTATTCACAATAGCCAGGTCAGCACGTAAAGTAGCAGATGACAGGCAAAAATCGGTAATTGTACCATTATGGAAAAACAAGTCATTAAAAGAGAGTGTGAGTCATATAGCGGCATATCCTTATTAAGTCATACAGGTGTGTTTGTTTTACGTTCGCTCCATTGTAACCAGCACGGATATCCGTGATTACGTTGTGCCACCGTTATGCGCCTTGTAGGCCTAGCAAAACCGATTTCGGCATGCCTTGATAATTTTGGGTGGGCTACCCTAGCCTGTGACAGCCTCCCTATTTATCGCCAGGCACGCGTGTGTGTGGTGACTCTTCGCCCAGATGATTTTTGCTCACGTTTGACTCGCACGAAGTGTTCCACTGTCTATGAACTTGCCTCGCGTAATTGGACGTACTGTGCCTGTGCTCATCGGGTATTGAACCGTTTCTCATCCGTGAGCCTAGTTCCTTAAAAGGAAGAACTCAACAGAAGAGTTGGACCCTGGCTCTTTCGCCCTCTTAGCCGAGGTGTCATTCACCGACATCGTGATCCCATCTCCCAAGTTCGAGTCTCACACCACGCGTTTGAGAGCAAGGCGTTCTCGAGCTGAGCGACCTTGTCCCAATAGCGCCGGAGCTCATCATGTACTGAACCCTTTCTCTCTGCAAGTGTATTTCCGGTATAGAATAGCCTGACAGTAGAGTTGGGCCAGGGCTAAAATCGTTGTCTCTTTTGTGCCTGAGCCCATTGGGTACGGAACCCTTTCTCTCTGCAAGTGTATTTCCGGTATAGGATAGCTTGCCAGTAGAGTTGGGCCAGGACTGCCCTCTTTGTCCCTTTGTTTGCCTAAGGCCTATCGGTTACGGCACCCTTTCTCTTTGCGAGAATGTTTCCGGTATAGGAAGACTCGACATTAGAGTTTGGCCAGGTCTTTTTGCTTTGCTAGACGCTCATTATTGGGTATGGGTCTCTGCCTATAAGGAAATCAAGTAACTACAAGCTCGTCACGAGCTAACAGAGCTTGTAGTTCCCATTTCCGTAATTGTTTCCATGTTCTATTTGCAGTTGGCGCTGCCCTTTAGCGCTGTTCTGCCCTTTCATTTTTTCCATTGTACTCAGTATGAAATATGTCTATCTTTCGCCATGCATCCATCTTTTCATGCTTTTTTCATTGGCCGCCCCTGCAATATTCGGGCTGGACTGACTAGCGTCACTGTATGTCGACAGTGTCGCTGAATGTTGTGTTGCTGGTGGTGTCGGAGATATTGTCTGTCCTTTAAGCATTCAAATCTCTTTCCATCTGCTACCTCCACATTCTCGGACACGATACCCAAGTGATTTGGCCAGAATCAGCTCGAACAGCTGCATTTCTGTTTCCAGGGTGCACCGCGAGGAGGTACATTTGGGATCTTGGTTATCTGCTAACCCTGGGTCCGCCGAGAGCAATGCGTTCCCTTTGCATCCAATACAGGTACAATCTACGCAAAAATAATCGAACAGAGAAGGCGATGCATTGCAGAACCACAGCTGAGTCCATCTCAATTTTGTTTCAGAAGAAGGGCAAGAAGTACAGACGCACTATTCACACTGAGACAATTGAGTGATAAAACAATCGGATACAATCAAGATTTATACACAGCAGCTGTAGACCAGGAAAAGGTATTCGAGAGAGTTCCAAACAAGATCTGGAGTAAGATTCGTGTTCTTTCCTTCACATTTACTTTTTAACATATACATGGACAGAATAATAAAAGAAGATCACATTAACAATGAGAAAAACATTGCAAATAAACATGATGAGAAATTTAATAATGAAATCAATGAACTATTAATTGCCGATGATCAAAGTCTAATATAGAAAGATTAGGAAACTGCAAAATCACACCAATATTTCCATTAGAATGGCATAAGTACAATATAAAAATTAAAGTGCAAAAAATATAAGTTATGAACATTAGCAAGTCTGCAGCACCAATGGATATAACCATTGATAACACCAAAGGGAAACAAGCCAATAAAATTAAATATCTAGGCAACATTTTGTTCCGAAAATGGAAGACTAGGCAGAGAAATAGAAACAAGGTGCCAGAAAGCAAACACAGTGATTTACCAACTTTCACTATTACTTTTTCACTAAAAGATCAAGATAGAAATAAAAGAACATAATATATACAATGTGTATACCATCACTCTGCTACCAATGTCAAACATTGACTATAACAGTCTCGAGTAGAGAAAAATCGTCACATGTGTAATCAAGTATCTGAGAAAAGCTGCAATGATTACCACAGTAGATAAAATAAGAAATGAAGAAATTAGAAAATGAGTTGGTATAATATCATGTATTGAACATATTGAGAGACAACAAGTAAAATGGTGTGGTCACCTTATGAGAATGAACCCATACGAAATACCAATAAGAGGATATAACTAAAGAATATCCGGGCGTAAAGCCAAAGGTAGACCAAGAAAACGGTGGATACGAAACATCAAGATATCCTTGAACAAACATGGACTAAATGCAACCACGTCGAGACATCTGGCCTTGGCACGATGGCTTAAGTTGTCATCCCTACGTTGAACGGCAATTGTGAATACGATCAACTATCATTCATCTAGGAATCAACAATATATATTGTGTTTTGTTTATATTATGTTGACTGCTTTCTACATAGTATGCTCTTATTTTATAAAAGAACTATATGAATATGTCGAGACCTGTTTGGCTGAAAAAGGCCGCTTATCATGGGGTAAGGAAGGTTAATGTTGAATAGAGGTAGGTCTAGGCTTATATATTGTTACAGTGTAGCCCTCCATATGCGTCCGCTGGCTTAGACTTGTAATAATGTCATATCAGCAGTGTATTCATGTTTTCTGCCCTGTTTCCCACGTGGTAGTAGGAGTAGGTATCTTACTTTTTGCACTTTTTTTCCTGAGAGTAGGTGCAGGTTTTGGTGTCTCATGACTCACTTCGACCTTCTCTGGAGTTTTCTCAGTGAGTTATTCGTCTTTATGTGACCGGTTCTATAGGTGGTGTAGGAGGTGGCTTGATATCGCCAAAACCCAAAAATCTGTTTTTATTGTGGTTTTGGTTTATATTACAACCAAGATACAACATTACTGCATAAGCTAATTAAGGTAATAACATCGAAAAGAACGCAAACAGTTACATGGTCTCTAAAATCTAAGGCAGGGCAAGTGTTAATGGGAAATAATCACATAGTACAGAGTTGGTCAGAACATATAAACGAACTTTATGATGACAATAGACCCGAGATAAACATACATGGTAACGGTGAGGGTCCATCATTACACGCAGCAGAAGTAATTGTGGCCCTAAGACACATGAAATATGGCAAAGCACCAGGACCAGATAATATCTCATGAAGAATTATCAGCTTTATGTGACTAACTTTTGTCACTTTTTTTTCTTTCTTATTAGGAACTAAACATATCCGTCATATCACACAGTGCTACATTATCTATAACGGACATAATGGGTTATAATCATTTTACTATTGACATGTTTCGTATTATTAATATATTAAAATTTTCATCCGGGCAACACCGAGTATTACCTCTAGTGAACTATAGTAAGATCTATATTCTTTACAGTGATACCCCTACCTTTTATATTCACAATAAACTGCATATCATAACGTCTCGGAACTATGCATATGATATATCATCTATCGTTGATATTCTGAATACGGCTGAAGTAAATTATAGTTCTCCGCTGTGACCTTTACTCTAGTTTCGAGGTGTTACTTGACCTTTGTTGTGTGATTTGGCAAGCTTACGGGTAAGTACTTAGAGTAAGGTTAGGATTAGAAATAATATTTCTAATGACTAATGTGTGCGCGTACCTCGCTCCGTGTGTAGCGGGCAGAAATACTGATCGCTCACCACAAATAATAGGAAATTATAAAAAATGTGTAAATTGTTAAACAAACGGATTATGCATAAGTTCGTATGTGTCTAGATTTGAACTCAAGTGATTATCGGATGTGACGTCACGGCAAGCATTATTTTGATTGGTGTTACACGGGAATCCATGGCGTTGGATAGTTAAAATTGTCAGCAGTGTGCTATTTATAGCACAGCGGAGAACTAAAGTTTACATTCACCTCTGCATACTAACCTGGCAGATACCCGTAACTAGCCTGAGAAAGTACAATGCTTTGTAGTCTGCACGAGCTGCGAATGGGCTTAAGAGCGTAGCTATCGCACACACAAACATAGCCCAGCCAAAAACACGCTTTCCACCAAACCTGATAAGAAAAAAAAACATTCCCGTAATAAAATCACACACAAGAAAAATAAATAACACACCTCTAGTTAGTTTTTCAGTGTTATATTCCGTGATCGTTGTGTCATTCTTATCTGAATTTCGACCTCTGTTACTGAGCGTTCATAATTTCGCAGAAAACCAACTTGAATTGGATGGAGTTCAATGTTAAAGGAAGTCTACGTTACCAGAAGGTACTTTTAAAAACAACAAATATTTATGCCATAAAGCAAATGTGTATTCTGTTGTTTCTTTTTTCCATGTATTTCCTTTGTTTATGTTCATGTACGTACACTTTGTTAGCTCTGTCAGCTATTTAATTCTGGGTAATACAGAAAAACGTAATAAAGTTTATTCTGTTGTGTCCAATTCGACAGTGGGTTTGATATTTTCGACTATAATTGTGTGATTATAATCATTCTTCATAAAACAGATATTGCGGACAATTCCACTTATCTTCAAAAACATTATTAGTCTTATATTGAGGAACGAGTCTTTCAACTGTAGACGATTTTCTAATTTGGTTATATCAGAGTTTTTGTGAATAATAGAAAGCCAGAAGACGCAAATAAGAAGATTTGGTAGTGGACGTCGTTCACGTGTATTTTATTCACCCAAAAGTCACACAGAAATTTGGTCAGCCAAAAGACATCACCTGTATATCGCTGCTAAACTGTGCACCATGTCATAGCTCGTTCTGCTATCAGGGCGACGATCTACTAACCAACAATTTAGGAAGTCACACAGAAGAAGATGTCAAAACAATATCTAGTACAAAAGATACTTCTCTCTAAGTTTTATCTCCATCATAGAGTGTGCACATTCAAAGAAGTCAACAATTGATGACGTAATCTTAAGAATTGTGCTGCGAACAAAAGTTACCCCAATAATCAGCACTGCTAGCTCATTATAAGTCACAAATTGGTCAGAGAAACGTAGGGAATTACAATGAAATCATGAAAAAATTCACAGACATGAGTAATAAGCAAGTTATCGCAAGCGATACTGCAATTACTCCTGAAGATATTACAGCCGCGCTGAAAAGATCAATAAACACAGCACCCGGACCTGATGGCTTTAGATATGACACTCTCAGAGGCAGGTCAGACGAGGACTTTAAGAAGCTGGTATTGTTGTTTAACAAGAGCCTAGTGACTGGCACAGTGGAGGAGACTGGATGCATAGTTATTTAATCCCACTACCCAAGGCTGGCAAGAGTCATGCGATGATGCAGGGTTTCAGACTCATAACCATGCTGAATACGATCGACAAGTCTTTAGAAAAGATTGTTGCATGGAAATTGTCCCTGCATCTAGATAGGAATAACAGCATGCCCTAAATTTTGGGAGGTTATCGTCCTGGTAAGCAGACTTGGCACAGCGTCGCCGTATTCGCGCAAGATGTGTTCGAAAGGTTTGATGAACGAATGGAGACATGCGCGGCTGCAATATACCTGGAAGATGCTTATAACAGAGTTCCCTTGGATTTCTTAATGATCATAATGCTACAACTCCAAGTTAGTCCTTTCATTGTCAGGTGGATTATCTCGGCACTTTTTCAGAGACAGGTTGTTCTTAAATGTGGGAGTTGATCTTCGGCACCAAAAGTCATAACCCTGCATTACCACAAGGGTCACTTCTGTCCCCCAGTATTATTTAATGTGTATACAGTTCAAATTACAAGATGTCAGATTGCAGCACCGGGGAGAACTATGTCCTATTATGGTGACATCTTGGTATATAGGCAGGCCAGAGATAGAAAAGGGAGCTTTTGTTAATCCATCAAAAGGCATCGATAACATGGTTTTTTTTCTAAATAATCACATTGTAAACACGCCCATGTCATCTGTTACTTTGAGAAGGGATGTCCTCGAGAACCACCACAATGAAATACTTGGGAGTTGTGTTGGATCGCAATCTGAGTTTCAAAGATCATGTTGACCACATTATTGTAAAGGATTATAAAGGTCTTACGGCGATGACGATTATGGCTGCTGCTCAATGTGAACAGAGGCTGCTATATTTGCTGTATCAGGGATTGGTGGTGGCGGTGGTAGAGTACGCACTGGCGAATCTAACACTGAGTCAGACTCAAACAGAAAGATTGGATAGGATCCAGAATTAGGCAATGCGAATCATTTTGGGGTGTACGAGAGATATGTCGGCACGAGCTGTTCGATACTTACTGGATTGCCCAACTGCAGAGCAAAGAATACAAACCTGCAGGGTGCGGGGCTACCTACAAATTGCCGCTGATAAAGAACATCATCTTCACTCTAAAATTCTCAAAGTGAAAGGCAGTCGACTTAAGAGAAGAAAGTCGTGGATGGGGCGCGCAGAGGATATTATACAGACTGTGTGCAGATTGGAGGATGTGATACCTGGTGTGGAATGCAGTCGTGCGCCATTAGATTGTCCAACAGCCTTCAAAGTAATAATAACATTCAGTAGAGAATGCATGGAATGGTGTCCGACAGTGGTGGAGTCGGAGGTACTCGCTCTAATCGGTGAAAATTCAAAGGGAGGTGATATGATTGTATATACAAATGGGTCGGTTGAGAGACACATCAGAAGTGCCTGGGCCTTCACGGCTCAAAGGTGAGGGGAAACCATCAGAGAGGAAAGTGGTGCTTTCGCTCAGACGACACGCATCAAGACAATGGTGGTTTTGCCAGTAACCACAGCTTTGCAATGGCTATGCTCGCAGACTATCAGCGTGCCTGCATACTCAGTGACTCAATGAGCATGATTGTGAAAGTTCAAGCGGGACACATTCGGGAACAGTGGCTGGATGCAGTGAAAAATTCCTGTTTGCGTAAAGTGACTTTCATTTTTGTGCCGGGACATGCGGGAGACCTGGGTAATGAGAGAGCAGATAGGTTGGTCGCATACGCTGCTACTATGACTGTTGGTGGAGCGATGGATCGAGCAGACATTTTGAACGCCTTACGGGAAAACGCACGAGCAAATGACTGTATGACAATGACTCTTGGTCCATGACTAGAATAAAGGAATTCGGTTTGAAATGTGGTGTCGCTAGAACGGAGCAGCTTCATTGGCAAGAAAGAATGATGGTCAATCAACTGCGTACTGGGACCGTCGGTCAACGTGTAATGGCGGCTACACTCAAGGAGATATCTGAGCACTTATGGAATTGTCCGGAGTGCAGTGACGATGATCCAACGACTAACTAACTAACTAACATCTGGTGAACCACTAATTGTATTATTATCTGTAGGTAAATATTGTCACCCCCAGCTACATTTTATTTATTCTGTTGGAAATGTGTTTATGCCCTTATTATTGTCACTCTTATCTTATCTTTATTGCGATAACCAGTTTTTTTTCCATAAATGATCTAATTCTATTCCTCTGACGCCTGCTGGTGACCATTAGTGAACCTTTGAATGATAATACATTCAAACATTCATGGGATACCATGTTTTTGTTGTTATTTCATTTTCACTAATTACAAGCGAGTGGCTATTATTTTTGTGAGCAAAAGTTTTGTGTCTCCACAGGTTTCGTAGTTACCAAGAACATTTCGACTGTAGATCACGTGCAATATAGTTAACAAAAAATTCATACTCTGAGAAGTTCTATGTCTGAGACGAATTTAACACTTTGGCTTTCCCGGGAAAATTGCTCTAGTCTTCCTCTGTCTCTTCTCCCCATGTGCTATCCGGTGGTTGTTAAATGTTCAAGTTTTACTTTCCACATCCCATGCTCTAAAAATTTTGGTTGTCTGCTTCTAATTTTTGCTATAACTTGTGGTTTTACTCCAGTATCTTTGACGACTTCTACATTAGTTTTCTTGTATGATCATGGGATTTTCATTAATATATGAAAGCTTTTTAAATACCAGACCCCAATTCCTTTTGCGATCATGATGTATATAGATTAAGCAAGTTGAGCTTGTTTTAAATGCTTCTGGTTATCCATGACGGGTTTGTACTTGTGCTTTTTCAAGACATGGATTTGTACACCTGTTGTAGCCTTGCAATACGTCGACAGAGATGTGTTTTGACTCTCTGCCAATGACACAAATCATACTTGAAATTATGTAACTAGATTTCTATCTACGCCGTGATGATGATATGATGAATTGAAGACAACTGAAATCTAATGTTATGAAATGCAATAGATCTTGCTTATCTCTGCATATTAATTCTGACATGCACATAGTTTTACTCGTTTTATTTCACATTCGTTGATTTTAACTGCAGAATTTTGATTTACCATTTTATGGTTTAACAATGCAATGGAGTATATTAGCATAAACAATTAACTGCGTAATAACTTACTTTTGTGATAGCAAACCTCCTGGTAGTTGAGTTATCAAATATCCCCAGAAGAATGCACTCAACAATAGACCTTGAACTTCCTTAGACCATACAAACTGTCCATCCTGGACTCAAAAACAAGAACTTTAATAAATTATAAGAGGGCATTCTCCTTTCCATTTAATAACGACTGCATTTAGATAATCCTATTTAAAAAATATGTTGCAATCAGGTCGACATGAACAGCCCGCTTATTTGCAACTTAAATGAACATGTTGCAATCAAATTGAAGTGAACAGCACGCTTATTTTCAATTTACATGTACATGTCGCAATAAAATCGACGGACGTGAACATCACGCTTATTTTAAGTGGTATTTCCCCAAAGGGTCTTTGTTACCTCTAATATTTTATGGTAGTGTGTCCTGATATAACCTAATTGGACTTTGTCCGCTGGTAGAAAGGTGGACTGTCACATTAGAATGCCTTCTTTGGGGACTAAACATGCATCTATTAACGCCAGAAGACAATTTTTCTATTGAAATGAAAAACATTATACGAGTTTAGTTACTAAACTGATGATGATCTTTACTTTTGTCAGAATGGCTATAGTCTGACAAGATTCGCCTACACACAGTTGAAGGGATTATTTCAACATCATCACCATTGTTGGCCGAGAATGTTCATCACTGATTTGTTTTCATTAAGCAGATCAGGTCTGAGGAAAATAATGCCGGAGAATCAAATCTGGCAAGCCAAATCTAACACACGAAGTCATTTCTACTGTCTGCAAGGTTTTCATGGAAACGACTGTATGCACCTGATCTGAATCATGGTCATCTACATACATAAGGTCATACACCATTAGCATAAATCTGGCAGTTTTCATAGAATTATAGCCAGAATGTTCTGTTCTTGAATTCTTTTTTTCACTAAAAAACATGAGAAATGTATTAGCGAAATGTATTCCAAGTTATTGTCCATATGGTCCTGATATCGCCATCAAATCTGCTGAAAAAAGGTGGTACTGTGATTGTGTGGCGCACGGATCTTTATCTCCAGGAGCGCAGTCGACAGCTAAGATGATTGGCTCTACAGGAGAGGTTCTAGTAATGAAATATGCCGAGGTAGTTTGTGATACTGTCAAGGACCTCATATCCCATACACGACATCCTCCTGCGGTTCCTTATTTTTGGATCCCTACGTATTTCTCGCAAGGTGACAACTCACATATCAGCTGAGGATTTCAGACCGTGTCAAGGTCATATATATCATATCGCCCTTTTAATGGAAATGCTCGACACATCACGTTCAGATATTGATCTATTATTATATTGGACACGGTGACCCATGAAGTTTTCAAGAATGAAATATTGTTGGCCTATATACGCGACAGCAACCTGAAGGTCCATCTTGTCCATAGCAGTCTTTAAGTGGACACGGGTATAAATAGAGGCACATCAACATGCAGTAGCCCTTGCAAAACTGCTCTTTTGTAATCGAAACCAAAATATTGCCCTTCCCTAATGTTACCTCTACCATCAATTATAGATTCACATGTTTATCTAGGAATGCCATATATTCAATCATTTGTAAACGGTGCCATCCTAGATACATTGGGAAAACTTGTCAGATATTTGGGGACCTTTACTGTCTTTGATATTTGTCTGGGGGAAAAGATGCACGTGGCCTCTCGTTTGAAGGAACATAATGGTTCTTATTCGGAATTTGTACCCCCCCCCCACCACCCCCAATGTAATTATTAATGTTTTGCAATGGATATTATCAATTATTAGTTTTACTATTAATTTGTGTAGGGTTAGCCTTTGGGTTTGGGTTAGCAGAAGTTTTATTTTACACAATTAAGACTTAATACATTTATATTAAAAATAATACGCTATAAACATAAACTGACACACATTTCCAAAGGAAATAATCATATCAAGGGTACGCTTTTCAAAGAAGAACCATCACAACCACAGGAGGGCATTTAATATCTTAGTAAAAGCTATCAATTCATGTACATCTAACCAAGAGCCTTTTCGACATAGGGAACCGCTTTATTCATACCATGGGCACTCTTTAAGCCAATGATATTAATATGCCTCATTCATGTATCTAGCATTTTTTATTTCAATTTTTGACTTTGACTTGTTAATCATACTTCTCATAACTGTGTCTAATTTTAAAATAACTATATATCTCAATATTTAGTTTAAATTTAAGTTGTGTTCTACTTTTCCACCATCTATTTCTCTTATGGTAACATATATGCCTACATAAATTTCGCTAATATAGTTTTTTTGTGTATCCTAATTCAGTTTGTGTGTTTATCCTTTTCTTGATTGATACCAGCAAGCAGGGCTTGTACCAGCTTTCTACAAGAAAGTACTTTCTACTGTGCAGTATGCATATTACTATTATAAGTTGCCGGTAACTATAGACTGATAATATGGACTGAGAAACACCCTGTTCACATAGATGTGATTGTGCTTCTTCCCAATAGGTCACCATATTCAATTCAGATGGGTTCCAGTTTCTAACTATAATTATTCTCTCCGTCTGACTAAACCAGTTGTGAGCAAAATACGATCCGCAAAGTCCGGTTATCCATGCCATTTTTTCTTGACTGTCAGGTTTTTCTGTAAGCTCTACGTGCACTGCGCCCATATCTTTGCAGAAACTCATTTGAGCTGTAAATGTGAAATTACAAAAAAAAACGTGTGACCACATTTCACAGAAATAAGATCAAACATTGACGCAAAAAGATTGCACATTACTGAACACAGACAACGTTGATGTCTTCTTTCCGGCTTTATGACTGAGCCGAAGTTGATGTCTTCTTTCCGTCTTTATGACTGAGCCGAAGTTGATGTCTTCTTTCTGTCTTTATGACTGAGCCGAAGTTGATGTCTTCTTTCTGTCTTTATGACTGAGCCGAAGTTGATGTCTTCTTTCTGTCTTTATGACTGAGCCGAAGTTGATGTCTTCTTTCCGTCTTTATGACTGAGCCGAAGTTGATGTCTTCTTTCCGTCTTTATGACTGAGCCGAAGTTGATGTCTTCTTTCCGTTTTCTTTACTAGGTCAATGATGGAAAATCTACGCTTTGCGAAGGGGGTAAGTGGAACTGAGAGCGCCATATTGTGCAGGTAGGGGGGATATGTATTTTTACGACGTGCAGCTTCATATCCAAGTCGTTAACACCAGGCGTCACATACTTTCTCTAAAGAATAAGGTTTCATGTGTTGTAAGCATCTGATGTCAACCACCACATGATGACGTCAGCGCCATGAGTGGTTTTCATCCAGGATCAACAATAATGTGAAGTAATAAATTCACCCTTATCACCGTGGGGGGGGGGGGGGGGGGTTTCTTCATATTTTTATGTCAACACGTGTATTTCAATTTCAGACACTGTTTCCGTCTGTTTGACTAACACTAAGTTGTATACCCGTACCATCTCAACCACAGTTGTCTCGTTTCCTTCTGTTTGAGTAAGCGGGGGTATACTCTCCATTACTCATGTTTGCCTATGTCAATGTATTGCCTCTTTTCCTCTGTTTGACGAGGTCAAAGTGCTGTATAAAGCCATTTCTAATGCAACGATTTAAATAACAAGATCACATGGAGAAGGTAAATAATAAAGATCACAAATTTATCTATGATTACCGAAATATTAAACAACAGAACACACATTTTCAACTCACTTCTAATATCTCCAGATTAAGTCCTGCAGTGTCATTGTCCTCTCGCCCCATGCACGTTCTTGGGCGCAATGGGTATTCCTCTTCTATAGAACCGTTAACTTTCATTGTGGTCATTTCATGCACTGCTGTGTGATTGACCATGCATACTATTGTGACACTAAGATTGACACGTTGGGCATAGATATTCACAAATCCCAGACAAGCTATTATGCACAAGCTCATACGACAAGAGCACAGTAAAGGCGTCCTGGCTGCGTTGAAGAGAAATGGAGAAAATATTTACACTCATATATATGTGTGTCTGTGTGTTTGTGTGCACGCGTACGTGTGTGTGTATACATGCATATATAAATATACAACTAAAATCATAGTTAACCATGAAATAGTCCTACTAATGAAATAGCAACACTGTTTACCTTCAACGCATGTCGTAAAAGGCGACTAAGGAGGTTATATGATGGAGTTGGCTGTCCCATCCCATATAGGGTGAGTGACCCAAAGCCATGTTGAAGTCGGCTGTGTGAGGCCGAAAGGCGCAGATATCGCAGCAATGATGTGAACCATGACACAACGCATTCCGTTCTCCGTACTACATCCTGCTAATCTGCAGGAGTTTGAGAACGAACGCAGAAGAAGTAGAAGAAGAAGTCTTACTATTACTTGTTCATTAATGTGGAAGTTACCTTTTCCATGTCGTTGATAGTATACGCAAGTGAGTAACAATATACTACAGGCATGCTGAGAGCCTCATCTGTTTCCATATCCACCTCATTAAGTAAGACACGCAACATCAGATGATGTGATAAAATACCAGATAGAGAAATGTTGATCAGAAACAAATCTGTGAGCATATATAAAATTGATGTAAGCACAGGGAAGTGGGAATGCTATTGAATGTGGATTAAAGATTCCGATCTTTCAAAAAATGATGTATGGAGATCGATTGATTGGCTTCTCTAAAATCTAATGACAGAAGATGTACTTTAAATGAACGATGAAGACAACATTCGCGACTTATTCTAAGGTTATCACATGACATGGAACTATGGCGTTAGAGATTCAGGATTGGTGCGGCTGTTTAATTTTCCACTAGTTGCTATTAAACAAAATGGTCTTCAAAAAAGACAAATGTCACAGATTCCACTGAGGTATATTCAGTGCATTAAATTCCTGGTTCTTGTATGACTCATTAATCACAGTTTGACACACTTTAGTCATCATCATCATCTTTATTTTCATCCTAGTTCAGTTCCTTTGGTCTTTGTCGACTAGTACAGACGAACAACAAAACGTATACCAGCATATACATAACTTATATATAAATGAAAAAAGTATACACCGATTATCTTAGTAAATAATGCAACATTTGTACAAGTGTATCACTGGCTCGTCTTCAACTATTGTTATAATTGATCTCGATAAAGAGATGTCGCTCACTAGGAATTACCGGTGTGTTGAAAAGTAGTTTTCTTCTACGAATGGCCTTGGGCATGTCCTTGTAGAATAGGTAGTGAGTGGATCATCACCGGGTTGAGTTCTATTGAGATATATTTCTCTTATTGGACCACATTTATTTCTCACCCGTAATTTTTAAACCTATTAGATTTTAAACGTCACGAACAGTCGTATCTCACCCATCCCGTGTCATTTTGCAATTAGAATAACAGAGGAACTGGAAACTGAGCAATGAACATATTCCCTTAAATAATTGCAGAAATTAAACAAAAATGTGTAAACTGTGTGCAATCAGATTGCCAGAGATGGAAGAATGACTTCTCCCATTGTCTATAAATAATATAGACACATTCTAGAAGAGATTCTGCTATTGGCCGATGAATTATGTTTGCTTTTTTTTTATTAAATTAGGAACCGTTATCACATCACTGATGACTTTCCAATAAAGTCTGTTTTAACAAGTCTGGCCCGTCTCTGGATCTATCCTCTCAAATATTATGGTATTATATATGGGATCTTTTCATGTTTCCTTTCTCTGCTGTCCTTTCTTTGCTGTCTCTTTATTAACAACGTTTTTTATCTTTGCTTAGCAGCCTGAGTCTGGCGATGGTAGAAGACACTTTCCATCGTTTCAGACGATATCATTATTGCAAAGATATAGGAAATATAATCTACACGTCATGTCGATGATGGATGTGACTCACACGTCCAATCCGGACAACAATGAGTCTTCCATAGTATGTTCAAGCATGATTTTCACCTATAGATCTACTATCAGAATTAAATCATGCTTTTTGGGTCATGTTTTAGATTATTTCCGTTCCTTTGGTTGGTCAGCGTTGGCAAGTCACGTTAGAGCGATACACAGTATATAAATAGTGGCCAACAGAAATCACAGCAATAATTTAAAAAACATCACTTAAGAAGGCTGATTCTGCTTCGTTTTGATTATTCTGCAGTAAGGTATTATTTGGCGATTGGTCGCGGTACAAGTAATCACAAATCCTCTTGTACTATCATGTTCTCTTATTGGTGCAGCTCCTTAACTAACTGATATAACTTTCTCCTTTGTCTTTATACCATTCCTGATATTTCTCTCCATGCAACACTATCCGTTACATCATATTCCCATCCCGCTAATGACGAATGTGTCGGGCCATTGTCGCAAATAAATCGGCGACACAACGCATTTCCATTCTCTGGACTGCATCCTGCTGGAAATCTAGTATGAACATTGTCCTGCTTCAAGAGATTCAGTGGGAGTTTGAGAATGAACGCTCAAGAAGAAGAAGAAGAAGAAGAATATTTCCATGATTTCGTAACAATGAATGTGTCATGCATATGTACAGAAATAGAGGTAGACCTTGAAATATTTTCAAAGCTTGCAATTTTGCATTATATAGATGTTTTGGTATTCTATCATCTTTCATCTTCATAGTGTGTCCTAGCTAAGTTGGCGAAGTCTGAGAATACACAATACTATGGTGTTTCATATTGTTCTCAATACAATAATGTTGGTGACATTGTCTTGTAACATAACTCCAATAATTCTAAGCAGACACCGCATATGAAAGCTGTTTAGTCGTCGCTCGTAGCGCATATGGCTTGTCAATTTCTCATTGAAGTAGATGAGGGTGCTGAGGTCCTGGTAATATAGAAATTTAATTGTTATTGTATATTTAAAGTGGTCAAAAACCTCCAGCTTATCACCATCGCTAACAATATGTGCGTGCTTGATGGCATGTTGTGTCATAACCGTAGTCTTTTCTTTGCTGATTGTTAGTCCTAACTCATGAAAGACATCAGAAAAGACAGATATAAGGTGTTGCAGTTCCTCTTCTGTGTGTGTCGTAATTTTAGCCTTATCTGCAAAGAGTAACTCCCATAAAAGGACCTTCTTCACACTGTTCTTTTTCTTTTAAATATTGAGCATTGTAGAGGTTACCATTTGTACGAGAAAAGTACACCACCCTCCCGGTCCACTTGAAGTCAAGAACCTGGATGCTAAGATTCCTTCATATCCACAAATTATTATCTTAATAGCACACTTAACAGCAAAGCCCACTCCATGATGTTGGGTTTCATCTTTCCCTCTTCTCTTCCAGAAGAAGATATAGTTCCCTTCTCTTTGTGACCCATCTACAAGGAGACATGTCTTCCGATATGTCAGCAATATATGTTAAGACGTTTGAGTTTTGCATCGCTAACAGCATGCTTTCTCACGTCGTCAATGTAATTGATATCTATGGAATGTCCTGGATGCATCATTCGGACATTTCAGGTCCAACGTCGATGCCTGCGCTTTCTAATTTTCATGTTATTCTCTAGTAAAATTTATGTAGAGCCTGTTTTAAATATCTGCCCTATTTCCAAACACCCATTAAAGCTGACAGATTGTGCCGGATCAACACCTGTTTAGCTGGGGGGGGGAGGGTGGTCGAGCTTGAGGCCTGCATATGTTTATAAATGACACTAAAAGTGCTTTCTACCGTCAGGGATAGGTCATGGTGTTCTTTATCTACGCCAATCTACAAGGACATAACCCGTAATTGCCATTTCCCGATTTTATTCCGACACCCATTCAGGCCCGGAATGGAGTATACCTCTAAATGTCACAATGCCTAGGCTGACATGTACAGATCATGTGTTGCACATGCAACATTATCCCTCTCTCTGCTTGTCTTGTTAGCTCTAAAGGAAAGATAATACCAGTACATTTGGAACATGGCAAGCTGCAGGAGTTACTGGATCATTATAAATGTGTTCTATTTCACCGCCTTTCGATGCTTCCAAAGTAGACCACCTGCTAACCCATGCGAAGTGTCTGGCCTATCTACCATACCATTTGAATGTATATTGCATTTCCTTGTCCTATGATAAGGCTTATATTCTTCCATATGTCCTGCTTTGTCCGAGGCCGTTGGAACAATATGTGGATAGTCAGGATAAGTAAACGCCGCCCAACATACATCATTAAAAAAACAGGTTGTACGGATAACTGTCATATGGTAGTTCAATCATCTCTGATATACCTGATATACAAATCTGGGGATATTTCAATGTTTAACGTAGTTTCTACTTAAATTGTATTATTGCTTGCCTGTTTATTCTTGTGCGTTACAACCGAATGGTTAATAATGTTGATATGTTCTCTTGCGATGCCATTAGTCGTAACTTCAAGTTGGTAACACAGTTTTCTTACATTTTCGGCAATGCTAGTATACATCTAAGATATAAGTATGACATATGAAACTATAATAAATGAAATGGCAATAACTTGATATGTTTTATGCTACAGGACTGTCATTGTGTAATGTTGTCAGTTCCGTACATACATTTTGGAGAAATAATTCGATCAATAACACGCACGCACAAATACACACCCACCGACCCACCCACACACACACACACACACACACACTTACACACACAGATCACATCACATAACTAATAAACTGAAAATGAGATTTGTAATGTGTTACAACTACTTTACTGAATCCAAAACTGGATTATGAACAAGCATCAGGAAGAAAGAATGATCCATTATTGATGTTAATTAATGTGTAGAAGAATAGGGATAACCTGACGGAAAGAGTCGAACACAGATTCTGACAACATTGTGTATAATAAAAGAACTGTTAGAGGCAAGATAATCCCAACATAGAAAATATTTTGACCATGTTGAGAGACCTTGTTGAAAATTTACTTGAAGGTAAAGTTGAGAAGCTATAACAAGCTCTAGACATAGATATAAGAGAGGAAGGGAACATGTGTGGAACATTATACAGTTTCGCAGAGGGCAGTACCAATGTAAAAGGATAATTAATTGGAGATACGCTGCAGTCAAATATCGATGCGGAGACTGCAATTAATGACGAATTCTACTATTAAAAAAGGTATAGGGAGATTGACGAAGAAATGCTGGAATTTCAACTTCTATGCATTAACAAAGAATAGTTATTGGTGTACTTAGAATATTACTCTAAACAAGAACTAGTGATAAGTATATACCATTCATTTGTGTTGCCGACATAGTACTCCGCATATAATGAGGTAATCTCTTTCCGTATGGTAGGGATAACTTGATATGTACCATACTGTTAGATAATGGCAAAAGCATGACAGAGAACAGAAAACGAAAATTATTTTCCTGTCATATGATACAAGACTAGGTAGGAAATTGTGAAATAAAAACTGGAGGTAGTTGTTAACTTGAGGAAATCCCGTAAATAGAAGGTGTACATGTTCGACAGTAACGGAAAAAATGAATTACTACACTATTGAGGAATTATCTATAATATAATAGCCGTGTTCTGTCATTCTCTCCGAAATGCTCTAAAAATAGCACATTTTCGTCACGGAATTTCGTGCAGCATCCAACCAACATTACACAATTATTCCTATCGAGACGGAATGTTCCTCCGCAGGACTCAAATCAGACGCCATGGTGTATACACATTTTATTGTGAAGCGCGATCGGCAATCTGATCAACGTCGCTAAAATGAACAAACATCAATAGTTTTCGTCAACGACGATGGCGAACCAAACCTTTCACCGCGACATACGCATTTATACTTTTATAAAGTATTGGTTATGGACTGTATGATGTCATGCTCTATTTTGTTCACATACGGTGAGCCGCGTTGGCAAACACATAGACAATGTCAGGCATATCAGGGTAAGCAACACAATAAAGTCCGTCCCGACGGCACGATGTGTCCCAACTGGATCCGAACGAATCTAGTGTGAAGTTATTGCGATATAAAAGACATTGCAGATGTTCTGAGGAATACATATATTTAAAATCATGATAGCATAATGTACGGACATCATTGATTTTTTAACTTATACCTTATATTGCAAGGGCAGAGGAGAACAGTATAAAGGTATCCATCATATATTACTTAGATGGTCAGTACTATGAATAAATCACGCATAACAACTGTTAGTGTAACTGTAAGTAGTTCTGCATAAATATATACTGTGAGGTGGATCTCTGGAGTTTGTGATGACTGAATAACCAGAAAAGACATCCACTTTTTTATGGTTACAGGTTCTCAAATATCGAAATTGGTC
This sequence comes from Meghimatium bilineatum, assembly GCA_034231615.1. Classification (NCBI taxonomy): domain Eukaryota; kingdom Metazoa; phylum Mollusca; class Gastropoda; order Stylommatophora; family Philomycidae; genus Meghimatium; species Meghimatium bilineatum. Next base: position 49,611,545 of record CM067298.1, read on the forward strand.
TAATGTCCGTAGTTGATAGATCGTAACACATCATAGGAGGTACATTTATTAAAGCACATACACATATAAAAACGCACAAGATCTGGAGGAACTCCATCTCATTTCCTTCCCCAAACGCATATTGAAAGCAAGCTTCATCGTAGTTTTGGAATATCAAATAAAGAAACATAAACATACACATTTACATGTAATAGTGAAGGAGACAATTATCGTAATTTTAAAGGACAGTCTTTAGTTCAATTATTCCTGTGATATTCCTTTGAAAATCTCCCCATATAGATGTTGAAGGCAATGCTAAACTACCACATTATTCTAACAAGATGGGGACTATAAATAATAATACATAAGATTGAAGGCACGATAGATCGAGGTCGACAGCTTGAAGAATATTAAATATTCTAACACTGTGACATGGAGCAACGATCCTGACAAGAGATACCGGAAATATAGAGTTATGACGATCATTGATCCCACCCCAATCGGCACGGTACCTGGCCATGGTTGATAAATTGTTCACATATGAAAAATACATAATAAACATGTACTAATCAAATAAATTATGATGAATACAATAATAATTAATTTAAACTCACCAACTTCTGTTGTTAAAGCATCTTGCACTTGTGTTTTTTTGTCTTTCAAAACATGTGTTTTTTCCGTGGTTCTATTCTGGATATAATTTGGCTTATCTAAAGATAAGTATCCGTTTCTTTCCACAGTCATACTTGTATGCAGTTCTGTTCAGTATAGAAACAAGATAGCTTGTTGTTCTGTCCGTCAAGTTGATATACTCGTCAATATCTTACGTTTCCTTCCCGTCACTTCTTCTCAGAGTTCAGCGATTTTGGTGTCACAATGGAATTACACTCAGACTGCAACGATATGTGCTGCGAAAAAAGAAATAAGTGTTACTAAAATGACATAAGTAATCTCAGTGCGGAAATATTGATGTATTTTCGATAATCGTTAATTTTGAAGGAGGGTATGCAATCTGCAATAATAAGAAAATAAATCTTTCATATTTTGCACTGCTTTATTATGTTTCTACATAAAATAGCTCATGCCTTCTACTACGAGCTAGCCACTTTCATCATTTAATGTGTACTTCTTGTGGTAAGATATAATCCTTTCAACTCGTTCGTGAGTGTAATTGCTATATCAATGCGTTTTAATCATTAAAAAATGAAAATTGTGATTCGGCGAACCACAACCTCCAAGTTAGTTATCATTTAACATAATAACATTAACTAACACGTTTGCCTAATTCAAATTCCGCTGCAACTAGTGTTCACCCGGACCACTTAGCAATGACAACAACATAACGAGAAACATTGCCTAGAAAATCAACACAGCCAAAGCATTTTATTGATCATAAACGCATGGTCGCCGTTGTGTTGTCGGGGCCAGAAAGAGGAGCAAAAAAATAGCAACACTGTTTACCTTCCATGCATGTCGTATGAGGCGACTAAGGAGGTTATGGGATGGAGTAGGCTGTCCCATCCCATATGACCAAAGCCATGATAAAGTCGGATGTGGCAGGCCGAAATTCGCAGATATCGCAGCAATGCTGTAAGCCATGACACAGCTCATTCCGTTCTCTGGACTGCATCCTGCTGATCTGCAGGAGTTTGAGAACGAACGCAGAAGAAGAAGAATAATCTCATGACTAAGACATACTACCAACAATATTATATAAATATCTTGAACAGTATACCTCATTCTTTTAAACACAGTGAAATTTGACTGTGAGACCATCTCACTGTATTTGACAGTTGTGTGTGTTTTTTTTTTCTTGTTCGCAAGTACTTCTTGCTGTCCCTGTTAATACGTGACGTAGAAACAGTCCTTATTCCTTTGCTGTTCTTGCATATAATTGTTGCTGTTTATTAGTTATTAATCATTGCCAATAATACATGAGCATAGTTGTTATCGCTTCTTAGTTTTGTTACTGCGGAACTTTGTTTATTATTTACCGACAACAGTTGTGCATATTTATTCAGGCGTATTCTAAACATTAATTATGTTGCCTTAATTGGTTGAGGTTTAATCAAGCTCTTATTGTATATACAATGAAACGTATGCATTTATTAGTTACATACGCACTACAACTAATGATAACATAGTTGATCTTACCGTACTACCACACTCACAATGGGAGATTGCAATGTCCCAAATGGTTCATCGATGTTGATAATGTTCCTCCTTCGTGAGCGAAGATGAGCATGGCATGAAAAAACATTAAGTACGATGGGAAAAAAATGATATAAATTTTATATATATATATATATATATATATATATATATATATATATATATATATATATATATATATATATATATATATATATATATATATATATATATATATATATATATATATATATATATATATATATATATACGAATTATAAATTTGTAATTATAAATTATGCTTGACGAATATTATAATTTGTTTGCTGTTTTTACTTTTTAAAGGTGAATCACTGATGTCTTTATTGATACAATGTAACATCCGAAGACTTTGGAAATTGTAGGAACATGTTGTATCCTGTTCGAAGCAGTCTGAGTTTGCAAGATAAATTAAACATGTGAATTGAAGGGCTATTGAAAGACATTGTATCCACGGGAAAATGCCACAAATAATGAAAAGGGATACAAGTAAAGAAATAAATTGTTCCTGGTGGTGAGTACTCCTGTCATTGATTAACTGTTTTGGTAACATAAAGCCATTGCATTTGTATCGATTACCAACTGGAATGTAATGATTAAGATTCATGGTTGATGTGGATACAGCTATATTGTTGGTGGATGATATCAAAAGAATATATCACTGATGTTGTAATTGTGATACCACATTTAACAGCAACATCAGTACTAACTATTTTAGTAGTAGTAGTAGTAGTAGCAGTAGTAGTAGTAGTAGTAGAATTAGAAGTATTGAGTGTAAGAGTAATACTAGTGGTTGCCATTTAATGCAAATAGATGGACTCATAGTACCATTATTTGCAGTAGCAATGAGGACAGGTTTGAGTGGACATTAAGTAATTATTTCTCAAATAAGTAATTCTTCTTCTATTTCTGCGTTTGCTCTCAAACTCCTACATACTATCAGTGTGTGGTCCAGACAACGAAATGAGCTAATGTAAGTAATGGTCTACAGACTTGCTACGATTTATGTGCATTTTGGTCACAAACATTCGACTTAAGCATGGCTCCTTGGTGACTTTGAAGCTGTATAGGGTGGGGAAGCCATCTACACCCATAATTTGCATAGTCGCCTAGTACGACATGCATGAATATTAACAGTGTTATTATTTCTTGCACCACTTTTTGGACTCGACAACACACCGACGAATTAAGGGATTAATAAATTCAGTCTGTAATTATACTTGGATACAATAACGCGATGGGCTTCAAATCAGTGTTTCTCTATAATAACTGGTCTACCCGCTTTCAAAACACATCCAAAACGACAATCTCTACACTAATCTTACCTCCCATAACACTATCTTTATCAAAGTTATATTAGATTATTTACAAAAGTTGAGAATAAAATGCGTTACGAAAAGTGGTTCACATATTTCAATTTTTAAATATGCTCCATTTTCCCATAAATCTTTTCTGATCTGCATAAGCAGTGCTTGACCAAATGAAATGTTCGATCATTAACGTAGAAGTGTCTCGATACGATGAGCCATATGAAATGTCTGGATAAATTTAACCTTTTCCGAAATTTCACTTTATAGTGATATCTGATCTTACGGTGATTCATTTCTTTTCAGTAAAAAAAGGTTTTCAATATTTTAATTGATTAATACTTAGTTATGTTTGTTAAAGGAAGTCACCACGCAACTTTGTTAGAATATTGAAATAAATGTCGTTGTTTTTTGCGGCAGCATAATTACCTATTTATCACACTTTGCAAAATTAATGTTTCAATGCAAATCTTATTTTATAAATATGTTTTTATACATGGCTGATACTTTATTCTTAATACCTGTCAAATTTAGTGGAAAATGCTATTCAGAGTGGGTAGGCAACCCGAGAAGGTAAAACAAAGAGGACTGGCAATAATCGTACCAGTTGTAAATAAACCATCTGCTACCACAAAGCGTCCAATGGCAGCAACATCCGAGGTAAGAAAGAATACTCTATAGCAGCGGACATTGACGTTTAGGAAATAGCAATTAACGTTTTGGTTTCTCATAATTATTTACCGGGGATGTGGTGAGGGGAGTGGGGTGTTGGCACGCCTTTCCGAATAGGATGGGGGTCATTGATGCTGATTGGGAATTATGTTTCTGTCTATAGTTGAGCGATGTCCGTACTGGTAGCTAAGCACTACTTCAGACATCAATTTATGTATTAAATGACCCATTGTTAGTAAAAATAATTAATAATGAAACCTGTCAGAGTAAGCATAATGGGCACGAATTTAAAAAAATGTATTGAACAATGCGTTTAAAAAAAAATTAATACGTACTACGGAGGTGAGTACACATTGAGCGTTGCTATAGGTGATTATTGCAAAGACGAAGATAAAATACGAGACATGTGTCTTGCTGATCAATAATTATATGTCTTAAAGAAAAGAGGCGATGATAACTAATGTTGAAAATCACAAAATACATTGTGTAATGATTTGCAATCAGCATAATTGTTATTACAATTTAATTATATCATAATAAAGCATTACGATACCTTGCAACTGACACGATTTAGAAACACAAGACCGAACTATCCTGAAAGAAATGTTATACTTAAAATTACTAACAACACACTGAGACTACTTGAACATTTTTGAAATCCTCTAAATATATTTAATTAAAAAACAATTCTTATTTTTCGAACGTAATTGCGAGTGTGACAGGTGCATCTCATGCACTGGTTGGTTGTTGACGTGGTGTTTTGAGGTATCTAAACAATATGTCACCAAATGTTGCAGCAATCCATTTTGTCATTCATATACATCGCTTAGTATTCAAGCAGAGACAACATTGCGTAGTGGTTAATGCATTGGATTCGCATATGAGTTAACACGGAAATACGTTTCAGATTGGTACGGACCCAGCCTTAATTGGCTATTGGATTATCCTCAAATGTAGAGACTGCGAGGGATAGTCGGTGACTTCCGCCCTTATATAGCAGAGCCACTGAAATGTGAGATCGTTAACATTTCACACTCCTATGATATTAGTAAACGCTATGGGTTAACTTTTTAAAATCAAATAACATATCGACAGATCGAGAAAATCAGCGAGTCTAGTTATTTGCATTTACAATAAATACAGCTAAACTGCGTGTATGACACATTATTTCAGAAATGTGTAGTTACAACGATTATGACCAAATTCAACATGTTCTCATAGAATAGAAATAGGATGTCAGTTTAATGAAATTATTTTCTGAAAATTTGTGCATTATTTCATACCACTGTGGAATTAAAGTGGGAAAGTAGTGGCAATAGAAATGTGGTTCTACAGAAGAATGCTGAGAACACCATGAACTGCCAGGAAAACTAAGGTGTTCAAAGAGTCAAATGCGAGACGAGACGGATCTTAATGAATAGTATAAGAATAAGATAATCGTCATGTTTTGACCACGTTATAAGGAAACAAAGAGGTTTGACGAACATAGACACAACAGCCAAGATCGAAGGCAACAGAGACAGAGAGCAATAACATGAGAAAATATTAGACAGTTTAATAACCTGGCACGGCAGGGAAACAACAGCGATACTGATACATAATGCTGGAGATAGAGAGCTGTGGAGAGCCATGATAGCCTAGGCTAGCCGGCATGGCACCGTTGATGAATGTGACATTCCTTCATTTAGTTAAAGAACATGATTGTACATGATGATGAAGCGATGATGCCAGGGCAACGAAGAAGATGTAGGTCACCCAGACGATTTACGCAAGATATCAAAGACCATCTGAACGTGTCACTCACATAAGCAGTGATAGGGTTCAAGATGAGTAGTAATTTCGAAAATCTGTGAGAAATACTACATCATGTCTGCATGATAATGAGACAGGGACACGCTGAAAATTACAAATTTTCAATATTCAGCGTTTCCATTTCTGGTTTATTAATTAATAAAAAAAATAATATAAAATAATATGAAAGCGATATATCAAAAATGCCAAAGCTCAGTATGAACAACAAATGGAATGACTGAACATTTCGAAACATGATCTGCAATAAGACAAAACTGTTTTTTTACTGTTCAACATAAACATGGACAGAATAATAAAAGAATCTCACATCAACAAGGAAAAAACAATGCAAATAAACCTGATGAGGAATATAATAATGAATTCAATGAATTCATATTTTCTGACGATCACAGTCCTATATACAAAGATGATGAAAATGTGCACAATCACATCAATGCATTGCTATTAGCACGTCAGAAGTACAACATAAAAATAAAGAATCAGAAGATATGAAAATTAGCAAGTCTGCAACACAAATTGATATAACAATAGGTACAAAAGTGAAACATACCAAAGAATTAGGGATAGAAAGAATATCTAGGCAGCATTGTTCCTGAAAATGAAAGACTAGACAGAAAAATAAAAAAGGTGCCAGAAAGCAAACACATTGGTCTACCAACTTTCACCACTTCTTCACCCAAAGATCAAGATGGAAATTAAAAAGAAATTGTATCTACAATTTTAGTACCAACACTCTGCTACCAATGTCAAACATGGTCTGTAACAGCCTCGCAACAGAAGAAAATCGTTGAAGAAAAAATAAATGAAATGAAGTGACCGAGAAAAGCTGCAATGGTTACTACACTAGATAAAATAAGACATGAAGAAATTATATATAATGTCTAATATAATCTATTGAACATATTGAAAGACAACAAATAAAATGCTTCGGTCATCTTATGAAAATGAACCCAAACCAAATACTAATACGAGTGTATAACAAAAGAATATCCGAGCGTAAAACCAAATGTGGCCCAAGAAAACGGTGGATAGAAAACATGAATATACTTTAACAAACTTGGACTAAATGCAACCAAGGCGACATATATGGCCTTGGAACGAAAGCTTAAGCTTCCACCCTTACAATTAGCGACATGTGTGAATACAATCAACCATCATTCACCTGGGAACAGACAATAGGCAACAGTGCGGATTCTTTTTTTTCTTTCGTTCACTTGAAACATGTATATATCGTAATTGTGTCTACTTAATAAAACTCACTGCCTTTTGTAGTTCATACAGTGGTGCATAGAGATTTGATTTCAGTGTTCTTTTCTCTGGCCAATATATCGGCTTCAGCGTTTCATACTCAAAACAATATTGAAGTATACGTTTGACACTCTGTGTTGCCTGCCCATATGTACATATGGCCATGTTCACAATCGTGATCTCTGTGTATATGTGGCTGAGGATTTGTTTGTGTCCTGTTATGGGGCTTAGAATTACAACTTGTTCTGATATGTTCATAATGTGATAGTCATCTTGCGTTGATTGATCTGTTTTTTCTTATAGTAGGTGAGTTGTACATCTGGTTGGCCTTCGGCAGCACCTTCTTTAGCCAGTTGGTCTGCTTTTTCATTTCCTGGTATTCAACAGTGAGAGGGTATCCACTGCATGGTTACAATGTACTGGAAAAACAGATCACTAAGCATTTTTTGTAAGTATGTAAGTTTTCAAGACCAGAGAGCTTGAAGCACTGACCTTCATCTGTCATGAACACCACGGGATGTGGACTAGGGTTGAAATCAGCAGTTTTTCAGGTGCAATAGATAAGATAATTTTCATTTTGTTTCATTGTACGCCTGACGCGAGGATATTTATTTATTGTTGAATGTGTGTTATTTACTGGATTAAATCATCAACTTGCCAATACTAGTTCCTTTAAACCTAAGACCGGGTTCTAATTTGGTTATTGAGAACATAATTGTGTAAGAAAACCTAAGGAAGTATACTTATTATGCAAGTTATAAAAATTCTTGATACTAACGGGAATTGAACCAGTCCGTTCAACGTGAATCATACAGAGGCATCGCCACTGGAAACTTATATTTACTTGTATATACAAGTTATAGGGTAATTTCACAAGTGTGTACATAAGATGTGTAATAATATCAACTATTTTTATTATGACGATTATTGATTTTGTGTAGCCTCAGATAGAATTCAGATAGCCTGAGAACCATAAGCCTAAAATAGTGTGGGTAAATTGTCAACATTTTGTCATGAATTAAACAGATTACCAATGCTCTATTCAAAAAATGGTGCAGAGAACTATTGTGTTAATAGAGAGATATATCGTTTGCTGATATTAAAGATAGTTTTCTGTATATCCTACATCTGCTTTTGCATTAGATTGTTTGTTTGTCCATGGGTTGCACAGGTATTTGCAGCACACATAAATTATACCACGAGAAATTTCATAAGTATTAACAGTTTATAAATGCATGTCATGTGATTTATTCTCTCCAGAATGTTGTCTTCTCAATGAACTCCGTGAAACCCTCTTTGTTTTGCGCGACGAAGCTTGCATTTTCCAACGAAGTATTCATGTTATCTTTAATGTCGTATGTCCATTGTTGTCTTGGTCTGCCTATCCTTCTCCACCCAGATGCTCAGCACTCCATTATTTGTCTTTCTAAACAGTTGTCCTTTTATATGACCAAGCATGTGTAGTATTCGTTTTGCTATTGTGTTTAGTAACGATTACTCTGGAATCTTGAATGTGTTTATATATGAGTTTCTTTTTTTTCCTTCCACGATATTCTAAGTATCCTTCTGTAGCATTCCATCTCAAACACGTTGATCTTCTTTGCCAATTTTTTTACTTAGGGTCCACGCTTTACAGCCGAATGTTGAAACCGGAAAAATAAAAATTCGTAGCATTAGCAGTTTGGCTTCTATTTTATTGTTTTTATATATGTTTTGTAACCTTGTCATTTTACAATATGCCATTGTCAATCTATTCCTTATCTCTGCCATGCATTCTCCTGCACCGTTGATGTGTGCTCATAATTATACGAATTTATCCACATATTCTATCTCGGTATTGCCTATTCTGATTTTTGGTTGTGTTGTTATATCTGTTGACATGATTTTTGTTTTTTGTGTGTTTAAAGATAAGTTTTATGATTCGCTGTATTCTTTGTGTTTTTGATTAGTTGTTCTTATCCCTTTATATCATTTGAAAGAAGCATAGTGTCGTCTGAGTAACATAATTCAATTCAGGTATTTCAAAGCCACCTATGTTTAAAGCTTGCTAGTCAGGGTAGAGTATGTCTTCTCTCATTATATTTTCTGCGTACATGTCGAACATGTATGGGGAGAGTATGCATCCCTGCCTTACTCCACTCTGTACGTCAAACCACTCTGAAAGGTCGCCCTCTAACGTCACTGCAGCCTCTTGATCTTGGTAAAGTTCTTCTATTAGATGAATCAGATGTCTTGGGAAACCCATGATGTTCCTTATCTTCCATAGTTTTTTATGTTGGACGCAGTTGAACGCTTTTGAGTAACCCATGAAGCACGTGTGCAGGTCAGTTGAGAATTCCCTAAAATTTTCGATAATAATGTTAAGAATGACACACGCTAAGAATGTGATCTCTTGTTACTCTGCCTGAACTGAAACCGGTCTGTGTTTCGTTTATCTCAAATTCCAAGTTGTGTTTGATTCCTTGAATTATAATGGTTCTCATTATTTTAATTGCTTGACTTATAAGTCTATAGTTCAATGATTTGAGCAAATCTGAAGGTCGCCTTTTTTGGGGGAGGGGTATATATATAATCATATTTCATCTGGCCATGTGTCGATTTCCCATATTTTGCAGCACAGTTTCGCGTAGATCATGATTGCAGTCTCGCCCCCAGCGTGTATCATTTCTGTTGTTAAACCATCGTTGCCCGGGGCTTTTCCTTCCTTTAAACTTTCTATTTCGTATCTGACTTCTTCCTTTGTAGGTTCGTGTTCTTTTTCATATTCATTTATTGATTTGTTTTTCTTGGGTCATTGTACATCTCACTGCAGTATTCCTTCCATCTATGTAAGATATTTTTCCCTTCTTTATCTTTCAGCACTTTTAATGGGTGTTGAAATTTGTTGTCTCTTAGGTGCTGTACATTTTCGAACATCATTTAACTTTTACCTTGGCTTTTCTGCCATTCAAGGTATATTTTGTTTATGTAGTTTTGCATGTCTTATTCTTCTTTGAATATCTCTTGACATACTTCTATAACTTGTTCCATTTGTCCTACTGTTTTGATCTGTCTTCTTTCTTGGATAATGTTCATAGTATCTTCTGATATATATATATATACTCTTGCTTCTTCTTGCTCTTTGTGCAACATGTTTTTGTACAGTTATTGAAAATGTTACTTATTTTCTTTTCAAGTTCATTTGGAGTGTATTCTTCTTGTAGTTCAAGTAGTTATTCGAAATTGCTACATTTACAATTGTTGTATTAATTAATATTACAAAACAATATATTACATACTTCACTATAGGCTCCCTGAAGTATTCAATGTTTATATCATTGTTTAAAACAAAGCGGGAGAAAACTTGCATAGATAATTTCATAGATGGTTGAAATAGATGATGTAAACACGTTACAAGAACCACTCATACATATGGTTTAGTCAAAATGTAATTTTAGGCAGAATTAAATATGGGGTGTAAAGAAATGTGCATTGATCCACCTTCTTCTTCGTTCGTTCGCAAACTTCTGTAGATTTGCAGGCTGTAGATCAGTCGAATGGCTAGAACACTGGTCATCCCTGAGGTCCCAGTTTCAATACTTGGTGGGAACTATAATTTTTGTCTTTCGGGGGTGCAATAAATAATTCATCATGTGCTACTCGCGGCGACAGCTATCTTAAAGCGGGTCTTATTTTCACAGCCAAAAATCCTCCCTGCATTTCTTAATAGAAAAACACGCAGTAATGAACGTTTTTATTTTATTCCAGAGAACAGTATGTATGTTGGCATTGTTTACAGATCGACTATGCGTTGTATGCTCTTTTCATCCTGACACATCTGACGTCGGCATGACTCGGATACATTTGACCCCATATGGGATGTGACAGTCACCACAATTCCAAAAACATCCTTAGTCACATCTTTCGACTGGCATGGCAATGCCGCTATTCTTTACGAGCCCACACAACACACGGGTGACATATACGTTTAATTATAATATTGCACACACATATATACCTTAATGATAGATAGTTGTTTTTTTTAAAATCCAAATTAATATAGATTTAGCACACACACACACACACACACTTCCAGAATCGCAGACGATGATAAAAAAATAACCGATCGAGTGGGGAAGGGGGATCCCAACAGCTTTGGTATGAACGCCTCATTTCATATGAAAGTCTCATTTCATATGTATGCTCAACTTGTTTCTGCGTTTTAATATTTCCATTATTTCTGTAGGGATGAGCGTAAAATAAATTATCCAGTGTGAACAAGTCATTGCATTCACTATTTGACGGAAATAGAATACATGTACTTTTTTATATGATACATGTTTACGAAAACCTGCTTGGTGCTGAGATGTAAACAAAAGTCAATGTTAACAGTCAAATCAATCATTCATGGATTCGTGGATTCTTAGCTGGAGCAGAGGAAGATGAAGGGAAGTCTTGGATAGACAACATCACAAAATGGATTGGTAAATAGTTTGATATACTCATCCATATCACTTAAAATAGAGATGGTTGGACGGCTATATTGATACATTCAATAGAAGCAAACATATGATCCAAATACTCTAATAATAATAATAATAATAACAATTAGTACAACTACAAATGTTCAATATATAACTATGCATGTGCTGTTACATGTTTCACGTAATGTTCCGTAGCGCCTCCATTTGTGTTGCTTATTTTAAGTTATAATATAAATACATAGTTTAAATGTATACAAAGACAGCAGAGCAACTGGTTCGACCACTTTATGTGAATGGAGCCATCACAACCAGCCATCCAGGCGTACAAACAGCAGAAACAGCGGCTACAAGACCACAGGAAGACCACAAACAAGATAGGAACATTCATTCAGAGAGATACTTAGGAATCACGGACTGGCCATGGCACCCGCATCAAAGATGGCAGAAGAGAGAAAAACAACTACCCCATGAAGCTTGACGGTATTTGGGGAAAAGACAATAGCTAAATAATTTTAAGTCAACATCTCAATGGACATATTTCGCATTCCGATAAACCTATCTATATTGTTTACTCCCGTATGCTAAAACTGACAATATCTCTTTTAAATTTTAAAAGCACCGCTAACCCAGAAAAACTAACCACAAGCTGTGACATCGTTACTATGCCTGAAGATCTGCATTATTCTTATTTATGTGTTATTCTGCAATAACGCAGTATCTCACCATAAAATCGAGCTTTAACTTTTGTGTCATAGTGTCGCCAAGCACACAATTATGCAGAGTAGAGTTCATGAAATAAGTCATTAAATAAGGTTAGGTTGTGAGTGTGAAAGTAATTACGCATCAAGTAGATTTTGTTGTTGTCATGATCCAGGAAAGAGCGAACAATACGAGTGTGACTCTTTTACTCGTATGTAAAATATTGTGTGCCTCTATTCTTGTGGTTGTAGATGGGTGGGGGGTGTATTTTCTGAAATGTTGAATTTCATATTCAGAATCTCCAACTCTCAATGTTGTACATACGACTGTTCCTACTCCGAAGTCTCTAAGTCTCAGTGCAGTGCATACGACTATTCATTCTCAGAATCCTCTATTTCAGTTGCCGGTGGTGTTTTCATGCTACATCCCCTACACAGAATGTGTAAAAATGCAACTGAAAAAGATAAAGTGTAGTCAAGCTTCAGCAAAAAAGAAACCTCAGTAAATGAGCATATAGTCTACTAGGAATTTACTCTTGCATGATGGTTGGTCTGGTGGTCAACTTGTGAGATCTGCAGAAATTCCGAATGGAGCAACATAACAAATATAACTATTACTGACATAAACGTATCTTCATACCTATCTTTTCGGTAAGGTTGAAATGCTATATACCGGGTATATAATAAATAAACGTTTAACATAGTATACAGTGTCTATAAAGGTATTGTGCCCTCACTTAAATTGCTGGTGACACTATATCACATGAATTGTGGGTGTTTAGGTCAGATATGTGTTGCGTCTTTGATGCTAAACCATTTAGGATCAACTCTACCACTCATGTTAATTTGCGTATTGTACAAAGCAGTTTGTAGTACAGAAAACTGTGCAGCGAATATCAGTTACGATCTACACTGAACTGTGGAACCACATACATATTGGAATGACAATAAATTGGGTACATACATTTGATTTCACATTCGGAGCACATCGAGTTATATGCGAATAATAGACTAGCGGTTCTCTCGATTAATTATGCGCTGAGTTTACCCGCAAAGTCAAGACAAATATTTACACAATCTGTTCCTTCATCACAAGTGATAGTGACCATTTTTAACTTCCACTTTTTAAAATTCTGTTTGAATTATGTCCATGTCTAATAGTTCGTAGATTACTAAGAAGCCCTATTTGATCTGCAAATGTCCGTAGACAATTTGGGTATGGAATGACCGCTGTAGAAGAATTTTGGTTTATCCCTGACTTTTCAGGTACTCTCCGCTGTTGAGCTGCGGCATTTCTCCTCTCTTTTCACAAGGTGATTGGTCATTTTTGGGCATATAGATTTCCGTTACTTCTTCATTTCAACAAACTAGAAATGTATATAGGACTGAATTTAATATACAGCAAATATGCTTCTTCTAATTAGGGCTACCGTTTTGTTATGCTTGGAAACGGGACCAACAATGTTTTCATGTGACGTATTCTCTCCAGAACGTTGTCTTCCAAATGAACTCCCTGAACTCTTCCCTGTCTTGGACAATGCGGCTTCCATTTCCGAACGACGTTTTCATGTTATCTTTAATGTCTTCAGTCTATCATCTTCTTTGTATGTCTTTCCTCCTACTACCAGGTACTCTGCCATCCATTATTTGTCTTTCTAAATAGTAGTGTCTCTTTATATGACTAAATGGGTGTCGTTTTTCTTTTGGTTGTTTTATTTTGTTATTGTGTTTAGTAACCAACTCCTGTGGCTAATCACTTCAACGGCGATGGCCATCGTGGTGTCATTGATCACTGCCATCAGATTCTGCACCACCGTTGATAGATCTAGGTACGCCCTAGAAAATTGTCTCATTTACGAGTTGGGTACCATCAAGCCATTTGGACTCAATTCCGACCACTCTTTCGCTTAGTTCTCGGTCGGATTGGTCTTTGTTGTTTTTATTCATTTTGTGCCGCCATTTACGTCATCGTTTTGTTTCTCGTTCGACCTGTATTATCGTCTTTGTGTACTTCCTGTTCGTATCCTCCCGATATCTAACTACCGTATTTCACTCGGACACGCTTGTTGTAGAGCATTCATTTCTACTAGTGGTATTTTTATGTTTGTATGTTAATTGCGTATCTTGAAAAAGGCCTATTGGTCAGAAACGTCGATGTTGTCATGTGTAGTGTCATTTGTATGATTATATTCTGTGTTTTGTTTTGTTGTATATACCATATTTATTTATGTAAACATCCGTCAGTGATAGTGTGTTAGTCGTCATCAAGTAGTACTTCATTACCTGTCTTCCACGTGAGTATTAGAAAAACTAATGTAGAGTTGTTGAAAGAGTCAAATGCGAAACGGACCTTAATCAACAATATAAGAAAGAAGGCAATCTTCGTTTTTTGGCCACTTCACCGCCTACGCCATCCGGCATGGCACCTGATAATGATGATGATTGTCATGAGAACTTTTTAATCAAACGTTGTGTGATTTATTGCTATTATTTCGTTACATAAATATTATCAACACCCCTTACTATAATTTTTAGACATGTGAAAACATATGTATTGTTTTTATACTAATTTGTCAGTGCCATCTATATCTAAATGGCTGATGTATTTTCTTCTGATCACACTCAAATAGTGCAATTTCAACGCGATCTTCAAAAAATTTCTAATGGCATGATGTGCTGTGCATACATTAGTTACATTTTCTTATTGTGATAACAATGAATGATTTCAGAATTAAAGGAAACAGAATAAATTGTCTTTGCATAAACGATTTAACTTTGTGTAAAGTAATTGCAAAAATAATTTGCCAGTTATGATATTTGAAGGATACTTTAATGACAAGTGTCAAGATAGAACAATATAAAATGAAAATATACACTAATTGTATGCTTAAATGCATATTCTATCTTTTCTAATACTAATATTAATTTAATTATATGCAACACGTCATTGGTGACCTCAATATGTTTGATGAACTGTTACCCTTGGCAACAAAAGTCAAACAATTGTATGCATTCCTTGTCCTAATTTGTTGACATAATTTATGGATAGTCAATAAATGCGCCATGGCGGATTATGCATTATAAATCAAAATGAGAGATGTCAGCCTTCCAACATATACATATATATTTTTCAAGTATGTTGTGTTATGTCTTCATTCTTTCACGCTTTAAGATACGTCGTATTATCGGCTTCTGAAATTAGAATCTTCCTTTATTCGAATTATCATGTTTTGTCTTGTGCATGAGTTCTTCAATTTCTGGACTAGGATGTGCTCATTGCCAGATAACGGTTTTTCGTCCAACATTCATTCTGCCGAAACTTATTTAAGATATAGTGAGACATAATTATTTTCCCATAATCATTTTACAGATTGCAGCCTAAGATAAAAATAAGATCTAGAAAGAGGCATTTCTGTAGTGTGTATATCATGTAAAACTAGAGTTTCATGAATTGATATTCCATCTTTGAAACCTTTATCTTCCAAATGTTATCTTTATTTTTCTGCGTTTATATTCTTAAATATCTTCTGACTATCAGGATAGTGTCCAGAAAGTGAATTATGTCGTGTTGCTTTAATCTTTAGAAGTTATTCTTGTTACAATTACCGTCATTTCTCACTTACTTTTCTTGTTTTCACCACTGATAATTGCAGGTACACTGCTTTTAGTTATGTTCTCTCTGTCGAATTACTACTGTCATGTATTATTGGCTATGACATCAGACAATGAAATCAAACGAGATGTATTAAACATATTTAATGTACATTACTAAGTATGACCTTTTCGTTACACAATTACTGAAACGATTTATTCCTTCTTTCCTTCTACGTTATAAGTACTCTTCATAACATTTTCCTGACTGCCACTCTGTAAGATTTGATCCTGTTCAAGAGTTATCTTAGATAGCCTGTGTCCATTGACGTCTTGGTGGAATATTGTTCTCCTTTCTAGAACTTTTACTTTCATGATTAATCTGTCCCACCAATTCTTTTTTACATGTCCGAAAATTCTAACTTACAATGTTTGATGGTTTTGAGGATTAAGATTTCATCTATACTACTGAACTTTGATCACGAATGTATTGGATCGTCTCTCTATACATGGTCTTGTTAGGGTCCACCTATAGCATTCCATTTCAATGTTAGTATTTTATTCTCCATTGCCGATGTCATTGTCCAAGTTTCGCAACAATATGCCACCAAAGAGAAAAGATAAGCTCTTAACAGTTGTACATTTTTTTCTATGTGCTCCTGCCTTATATTTGCACGTGTTTGGCCATGTGTATAGGGATATTTTTAATTGTATCTTATATTTGCTGACAAATATCGTATGGCTTAATGTTTCACAATATATATTAATAGCTATGAACATTTTTAGTTGTTCGTTGTCGATAGTTTGTGTAGATGGGCTTATACTTCTGTTAATATACAATATTTGCTCTTATTGAAGTTGGGGATCAGATTTTAGTCCTCGCAATAATGTTTTATTTTCATAATCTTGGTACTGTACAAGTGGACGCCATCACATAGTCAATCTATGTCCCACGTTTATGTTTGTAAATTTGATGTTTATCATTCAATAATTTAAATATTAATTAATTTAGGGTTTTAAGATATTTCTGTTTTATATAACAAATTCTAACCCCAACAATAAATAAATACATATTTCAGTTATATAAAGGATGAACATGAAATTGGCAAACATAGACAAGGGAAATAATTAAACATGTGGTGTCGTCTACTTGTAATGCACCGGAAGCGATCTTTACATATGTGTTAATTCTTTTAGTTACCAAATATCATGCACATAAGGCGATTGTATAATTTCATCCGAGAGAGACATTTTTTCCATAACTTATTTTCATACTGAGAAGACTACCTTCCTGCTGTACTCAATACTTAAGTAGATATATGCCTGTAAAGAAATGCGAGGGAAGTATTGATATATCTGTTACATTGAGCGGGTAACACAAATAACTGGCGTGTCAGAAACATAATGTATTCAACATCTGCTTGGTAGCATGAATAACTAATATTAGTGAAACTGCCAAGGGTGATACGGGGATGATATCTTAATTATAGTAGGATATAATTATAATCAAATAATCATTCTACAGGTCGCAGCCAAAGAAGAAGGAATACGATCAAGACAGAAAAAGTCCGGAGTGTGTAACTATCTATTTCTTTAACCCATGACATGTTGGGGTCGTAGGGTACCACATTGGATGCTTCAGCACACAGTGTCGTTCAGTGATTTCTATCTTCAATAATGCGGATGAGTTAGGAAATATCTTGTTCTGTCAATTCCTTGATGTTATCTGTCCATGTTTGTATTTGACCTTTTCTGCTTATTCCACTTTCGACGGTTCTCTGCAGTGTTCTTTCTGACGAGGAATCATGTCTGCATACATGACCACACCATGCTAGTTTTCGTGATGTGTTTATCAGGAACTGAATATGATAAAGTATAATCAATTACATTAATAACTATTACAAATTATTACATCTTAGTAGATTGAATGCCAATACCAAAACTAAGACGTACATTGTTTGCGACCCTAATGTTAGCTGACGACTGTGCATTAAACGCTACCAGTTTGAAAGACATGCAAGACAGCATGGACCTCTTTTCTTTAGCGTGTGATGCGCTCGGTCTCACCATCAGCGCAGTGATCATCACCATCACGATCAGACATTAGTAATGTATCAACCAGCGACAGGTGTCCCTACACAGAACCAGTAATCACAGTAAAGCAACAGAAACTCAATACTGACGATAGGTTTGTATATCTTGGCAGCACCGTATTAGTGAGGATGACTGTGACAATTAGTGAGGATGTAGCCATGTGTATTGCTCTCGTCAGTGCGGCATTCAGGAGTCTTCATGCCAACGTCTGAATCAGGCATGGTCTCAGTTTGACATCTAAGTTGAACGTGTACTGCACAGTGGTTCGAACAACTTGTTTTTGTGTTGCATCATCCTGGAATGTATGCGAGAAACGCTCGACAGTTTTACTCCTTCCACCTTCGGTACCTAAGACACATCATAGGAGTACGCTGGCATGATCCAGTAGCAGACATGGAAATCCATCAAAAGTTCCAAATGCAAAGAATCCATGCCTTGCTGACTAGGTCTCAACTTCGCTGGACTGGCCAAAATGTCCGTATGACAGATAAACGCCTTCCAAAAAGATTATACTATGGAAATCTGTGCGATGGTAAACATTCAAGAGGAGGCAGAAAAAGCGCTTCAAATATAATCTCTCAAGCACTGTAGCGTCGATCCTACCTCTTGGAAAACTACATTGTTTGATCGCTCAGCTTGGCACTCCCAGATCACTGCTGGCATTACTAAATTTGAAGAAAGAACACTGCGGTCAATTTACAAGCGACGGAAGCGAAAGGTCAAATCCGAAAACTCTACTACCCGAACCCTCTGCACTCATGCACGCACTACAATAGAACGTTCATTGCACGAATCGGACATCTACTAACTCACAAACCAAATTAGACAATCACACATGTTTAATTTTTTTTTCTACTTGTTCATCGCATTTATTGTTTTTCATGCCATGCCCATTTCGCTTGCGAATGAGGAACATCATCATCATCATCATCATCATCATCATCATAATTATCATTATCAAGAAGACACACCATGTGTGTGTGTATATATATATAGTCAGATTACACCTTTATATATTAGTATCTCCTATTCCAGTGTCTGTGAACTATACACTATGAGAGGCATTCATTTTTGCAAAAAAACATATTTGAATTTTTATATTCTGTGAGATACTATTTGTCTTGGAATCACATATTTCATTATATATATATTAGCTTAGTGCACAGCTTATGTTATCGCTACCAGCCGAGAAAATTATATTATTCGAGCTGACAATATCTTTTCTATCTCTTCAATACTTATCTCATCTCGGGAAACCGTTTACATTAATTTCATTTATTTCCCTATTTGTGTTCTTTCATGTGACATTTTGTGTTATTTATCACTATACATATATTATTTTAGTTAGTTAGAAGTTATATAGTTATCATGGCAGTCCAGACACATCCATATTTACCCCAATGATCAATCTCCTTTTGAGTAAATATGGTAATTGAATGTTCCCATTGTGTGTTGGTTGAGAACGTTTCTTTTGATTCATATATGCAACTCGTTTCTTGTAACACTACGATTCACTTCCAGATTTAGTTCATTTATGCAATCTTTTCTCACAACACTACGCTTTACGTCCGGTTCTTCATTCTAGACATAAACATGAGAGGAGAAATCTACACAACAATTTTCCAACCGACTTAACCCTTTGATATCATTCTCATTTATCAACCCACCCAAACCTTTGATATCATTCACATTTACCAACCCAGCCAACACTTTGATATAATTCCCATTTTCCAACCGACTTAATTCATTGATTGCATTAACATTTTCTAACAGAACCATCTCCATGATTGCATTCATATTATCCATTCACATTCATATTGAATCGGACTCATTGGATATCTCACAAACGAAATTAGTTAATTACCAATTTTAACTATTATTATTTTTTTCCCCATCGCATTTAATGTTTTTCATGCCATGCTCATCTTCGCTTGCAAAGGAGGAACATCATCGTCATCGTCATCCAAATAGCCCAACTCCTTGATTGCATTCACAATATCAGCACAGTCCATTGAATTATCACTATTCAATGTTGCCAAATTAGTAAATTTTCTTGCTTTCCTATTTAAATAACAGCTACATGCTGAAAAACACCATTATAATAACTATCTTCAGACCAGACTTCATAATTGACTCCAGCCACAGAAAACCAGACTGAATCATTCAAAGCAAACTCATTGAATCAGTCAGAAAACATACATCTATAATAACATTCTGAAGCTTCACACATATCATTGCCATGCTCATGTATAATACATAGCGTCCATTTTCCTGCTACTAGTGATTATATAGAAATTACCACGTCCTTCCCGACGGCATACTTTGTATCTTGGCTAGATTTATCTGTGTATTACTTATTAACTATTTACATTGTCTGAGTGTTCCCTTCATGTTATCATTAAATATGTCGTGGTATATGTCGATCTATTCATAATTAATATGTATTGAAATAGTTCATGGAAGTG
Organism: Meghimatium bilineatum; assembly: GCA_034231615.1. Classification (NCBI taxonomy): domain Eukaryota; kingdom Metazoa; phylum Mollusca; class Gastropoda; order Stylommatophora; family Philomycidae; genus Meghimatium; species Meghimatium bilineatum. The sequence continues at coordinate 49,632,064 of CM067298.1, forward strand.
ACATACTGGTTGATCGAATTCTAAGAACTGCTACTGCTGCCAAGACAACAGATCGCTCTGTGGGAACTTCCTTTACAATATCTTCACGAGCCCATTCTTGTATTTCTCCAGACCCCAAGAGAGCAAATACGGCACCAATTATTAAAATGGCTGCAGTGATGAGGAATACTATTTGCCATTGACTTTGGAGTTGCTGTGAATAAAATATTAGAAATATATTATTTGATGTCCTTAGAAGTACACATGAGAAGATGGGGGCATATCGTTTTAAATATTTTGGAAAGTCTGTAATACGTTTATCATCATGCCCGATGTAATTCTAGCGACGATTTCTAATATAGGTGGGTACACATTCTTGTTTTGATTCTTTTTCTGAAAACTTATTTGATTTGAAGTCTGACTAACGTATGTTCAGTAGCCATCTAAGACATGTATTTTCAAAGGTGTTTAGTCTTTGTTGTATGTTTGATGTTGCTTTCCAACATTCGCATTCATATGTTGCTGTTGGAATTATGCCACAGTTGAAGATTTTGAATTTTGTGTTATTTCTTAGTGTTTTTGAATGCCTGATATTTGATAGCTTATTGAATGAGTTAGCAGCTAGTGCAATACGGTGTGATATTTCTGTTAATGAATCTCCTGTAGTTGATAGCGTGCTGCCAAGGTATGTGAAGTTGTTAACTTTTTCAACAGTGTATCGTTTAGTTTGATGTCCGTTGGTTTGTTGGTAAGGTCAAAATTTGTGTTTTGATGTGTTGATTTCAAGCCAATGTTGTGCAGAGAATAATTGCAGGCTGTTTGTTTTGTCTTGAGCATCTTCGTGAGTTGAGCTAAGTAATGTTAGGTCGTCTGCAAAGTCGACATCTTCCAGCCTTTTATTTCCAAGCCACACTTGATACCACGATCTTTATCGGCTGCGCAATTTCGCATGGTCCAGTTCATTATAATATAACACAACATCGGTGGCATTGTCTTGTACTGTCAGTGTCCAGGTTTAGCACTGCTAACACAGTTGCGGGATAATAATGATCTTGTTTATATGAACTTTAGTGTCTATGTTTACATTTTTGTTCTTAAAATACGTGCCATCTGTCCTAGGATCTGGTATGTTTTCTTGAATCTATTTTCTATCTCTTTGCTGTTATTCCCTTCACTCGATATAATGCTTCCTTATTAAGTGAACTTCTTTACTCGTTTAAGGTGTATATTATCGATGGAAATTGTGATATCTTTCTTTGTTATTGCCATTTTTTCGGTCTTTTCAATACTAATTTTCGTGTTCTGACACGTTGTGTGGAGTCTATTCATTTGTTCTTGCAATGTACTTCTGATGTCTGTATTAGTACATGGTTGTTGGTAAATAGTAGTTCGTTAAATTTGTCTTTCACACTATCTTCTTCGTTGGTACTAGTTAGTTTACAGATGTGGTCGATATATGTTATAAAAACTAGAGGGGATAGGACACACCCCTGTCGAACTCCGGATTGGATTTGGAACTTATTTGACACTCCTGCCTTTGCTCTTACTTCACATTGGCTATTAGCATAAATGTTCTTGCGTATGTTGATAAAATGTACTGGTACTCCGTATATTGATATTATTTTCCATAATTGTTGTTTGTCCATTCTTGGTCGACGAAAAAGATGTATAATTTTGTTGTTGTTTTCTGTGGATCTTTCTGTTAGTTGTCTAAGTGTAAAGATAGCATCCATCTAGTTTGTGTTTTTACGGAAACCAATTTGGGTGTTTTTAAATTGTGGTTCAATGTATGATCGTAGCCGTTGTTTTAATATTTTGTTAAAAATTTTCCTTGTGTGGCTCAGTAATAATATCCCTCTGTATTATGTGCAATCTCTCTTACTGCCTTTTTTCATCCATATGGGAATGATTGTCTCGTATCTCCAGTCATATGGTGTTTCTTGTTCCTTCCATATTACATTGAAAAGTCTGAGTAGCCATCTTTTCCCGCTATTTGGTGTTTTCTTGATTCTTGATTCCCGCTCTCTGCTGTTGCTTTGATAAGTTCTGTTTGTATGTTATCAGAGCTTGCTGGCTTGTTTATTGGTGCTTTGTTTATTGCATTTTCTATTTCCTATATTAGTATATTTGGTTCTAGGTTTGCTGATGTTTATTGTTGTGTCTGTTTCTCCTTTTAGGTTCATTAGTTCTTTGAAATATTGTTGCCATCGTTCCATTATTTGCTTCGGTTTTCTTATTGTATTACCTTTTCTGTCGTTTATTTATGTTGATTCATGTATATAATCGTTGTTTCTTCTGATCATCATTTTCTGGTAAAACATCTTTCGTTCAATTTTATTTATTTGGTTATTTAATGTTATTTTTGATTTCTTTACAATGATGTCCTGATTGAGACTGAATGAGAATGCTTCATTCCCCTGCTTATTTTGTGATAGTGTTTTTGAATAGTTTATATTCTTCTTCTGTTGTTGTAGTAGCTACTGGTAGTTTTTTTTGTTAATTCGCCCGTACCATGTCGTCCTTACGTTTGTGTACTTTAATTTGTGTTGATTTTTTATCTTTGTTATTGTCTATCTGTTCTTTCTCTTTTTGTTTGTTTGTTTGTGAGCGACTATTACCGTTTTTGGTCGGTAACTAAACATGTTTGTTTTCGCTCTTGCGTCTGTTGTTTTCCGTCTGCTGATTCTTCCTGTTAATATAAAGTCTATCTGATTTGGAATTTTAAATTGTTCCACTTGTACCAAATCTGATCTTGGGATTCTCTATGCATAAAGAATGTGTTAGTAATAAATAGGTTGTGCTGAATTCTCATTTCAGTTAAACTGTAGTCGTTGTCATTTATCGTGTTTGTCTTATCTCCAAACGGTCCAATGTATTCTTCTATTCCATATCTTTCTGGTCCCAAGTGTACGCCGAGATCTTCTAGTAGGAATAGGTTTTCTTCTGTATTGTTGTTGTTTATCATATTATTTAAGTTATCAAAACAATTTTTACTTTTCCGTTTCGTTGTGGTGTGCATTACAGGATGCGTATGTTTGGAAACAATGATATGTTTTCGTTTTTTAATGTGACGGTTATCAAGATCAGCCTTTCACTCACAAACATCGTATTTATGATATTTTTAGACACAGTAGGGTCCAGGATGAAATCTACGCCATACGTTTCTTTCATATTTGGGTTTACACCACATGTTAATGTCAGATTTTAATGTCAGTCTTTAATAAGGTCCCATACTCACATCTTTAGTTATATAACTTATCACTGCCGGTGATACGACGCCTGTGATAGTTGCGAACGTGTTCGCTATTCCTGCAATCACACCAGCATGTTGCGGAGCTATGTCTGCTGGGTTGGTTAGATATCCAGCCCCGAATAGGACCCCCGTGAGAGAAAATGATCCCACAAGCAATGTTACAGCTTTAATGGGAGTAGTACAATCCATGAAGCTAAGTGCTATACACAGCAGGCCGGGGATAAAGCATCCTAAGAAATATAATTGAATACACGTTAGCAAATTGTCAATAGTTTACAAAGTAGATTATAATATACGGTTCTTAACATGTCTTAGTATCCACTTATTACTCCAAAGAAATTGTACTGTAAAGACCATACTCCGCTTAACTTAGTGGTATGCATTCAAATTCTTGACATACACAATTAATTTTAGCAATACCAACACTAGTAAGGTAACAATACTACTCGTGATAGAACGAAATTTAGTCCTGATGTGTATGTAGATATGGCAGTATGCATCCTGCAGACAGTTATTAAGAGAAAAAAAAGAAGCAATTCATTAACATTTTCTCTGGAATCGACACTTTTCAAGCAATCATGTCACAGCAACTTAAGCATCTTGTTTACGTTTTTCTGTTCTTACTTCTATATCTTTAAACATATTGCTTCTGAACAACGTTGCTCCCATATACAGGTACGCCTTCCTAGATTTACCCATTTTATTAGAATATATTATATATATATATATATATATATATATATATATATATATATATAATATATATATATATATATATATATAGTCATATATATATATATAGTCATATATATTTTCTTATGTCTGGTGCATTTAAATCTTTACTCAAACCTTTACTCAAACTTAGAAACGATGTCATAAGAGAAAGAATAGATGTCATATCAATTCTACATCACATACAAAACCAACAGATAGAATGGTTTGCTCATCTGGAAAGAATGCCGTGTGATTCATTAGTTTATAAAGCATATATGAAGAGAGGAGAGGCAGAAAGAAGAGTCAAGGGTAGACCTAGAGTACGCTGGATCGACAACATCATAGAGACATTACACGAACACTAAATAACATTATCTGAAGCTGCCTGAAAAGCGAGATCAAGAAAATTGTATCTCCATCGAGACCAGTAAAGGTTAAAAGAGGAGAAAGAAGAAGAAGAAGACTCAAACCTTTCTCATTTATCATATTTAATTAGCTTAAAGTGTATATGTATCTATGTGCAATATTAATTATCAGAGGCTTTTTATTGTGGTTTTAATGAACCCAAATAATTTTAATATGGTAGTTTTTTGGGTGGTTATAAATCTCCGCTGGATCTCTCTTGCAGTAGGACCGTGGTTCCACTATAGTTCCAGCAGGATGTAGTCCACATAACTAAGATACCTTGTATCTCCACGTTGCAGCATTAGTGCGGCTTATTCGACTTGAGCAGGATTATGGTCTTTAAAGTACAATTTCTCAATTACAATAATAATTGTATTACTTTACTATTCAAATTTAAGTCATCACACACTACCATGTTCTCATAAACATATCATCTGGAACATCACAACTACAATAACATACCAATAGTATTGAAGGTTTTTCTGGCAGCTGTCCGAGAGCATAGTTTTCTGGCTTGTGTGGCATCATACATAACTCCAGATATGCCGCTCATTATGACAAAACCAACAAAAGGCAGACTTGAAGTCAACCCATTCTAGAAGTGAATAAATTTATATAAAGTTGTTTTTAAGAACTGTACAGTAGACAGGAGTATGACTTGTGTTCACTACTATTTTTAGTGTTAGCAATGATTATAAATTGTTGGATTACATTTACCAAATAGATATATTGTTAATTGTTTAAAATGTAAAAAAATTTTTAAGTGAGATTAAAGTCTGGTAACTTGAATTATCACGTTTTGTGTATTCGACTGGAATGAAATACCATTATTTTTTCTCCTGATTTGTTTATATCATATAGTATCTATATTTATGTATATTATCTATATCTATGTGTATTATCTATATTTATGTATATTATCTAAATATATATTCGCTAAACCATTTTTGCATTTCAGCGCCAGGGGTAGAATCATTTTTTGGAGATGGCCCTCGTGTGTGCTGAGTATATTGTGGAGTTTGTCCCCTCTATTATTTCAGTGGTTCATCGTTTTCGTGGTTGGCCTCTAAGTCTACCTTCACTGTATCTGTGTACCATAACCTGCTGTGGCATGCTGGCTGATGGAAGTCTGCTGATGTGTACAAACCATTTTATTTGTTGTCTCTTAATATATTTCAAGATTGGAATGGTGCCGGTTCTTTGTCTATTGTCCTCATTTATCAGTCTGTCTCCTAGCGATATTCCTAGGATTCTGCGCAAGAATGCCATTTCAACTGTCACAAGTTTACGTTTATCATGTGATGTCGTTGTCCATGTTTGGCCTTTGGTAACACAGCGTTGGTATATTAATTGTTTAGAATAGTGCTATTTTGGTGTTTAAATCTACATTTTCGTTTCTGAAGATTGGTGTCATTTGTCCTAGGGCTTGGTATGCTTTACTACATCTGTTGTGTATTCATATGCTGCCCCTGCCCTCTGTTGTTATATTGCTACCTGTATGTGAATTCTGTCACTTGTTTAATTATGTTGTCTCCAGTATATACGTTGGTGTTTCTTTCTGTTCTTCCTATATTCATTACTTCGGTCTTCTATATTTTTATCTTCATGTTAATGGTTTGACATTTTTGATGTAATCTGTCTATTTGTCTTTGTAGTTGCTCTTCTGATGATTCTACTAGTACTCGGCTGTCTGCAAATAGCAATTCGTTTAAGCTATTTTCAAATTGTTTTCGACTGTTGTCTTTCCTACTTTGAAAATGTGATCTGTGTATGTTATGAACAATGGGGTGGGGAGGGTAGTACACATCCCTATCTCACTCCCGAGTGAATTTATAAATTATCCGATGTACCTGTGCTGGATTTACTGCGCATTGACTCTTGGTGTATATGCCCTGACAATAAGATTATCAGATGTTGGAGGACTCCGTATGTCTATATTTTAACCATAGTTGTGATATATCTACTCTGTGAAAAGCGTTCTCCTGATCCACAAAATCCAGATATAAGTCTTGGTTATGTTCTGTTGCTCTTTCTGAAATATTTTTCCGAAAGCCGAATTGTATGTTGTTGAGCTGTGGTTCTATATATGCGCGCATCCTTCTCTCTAGTATCTTACTAAAGATTTTCCCTATGTGGCTTAAAAGTAATATGCCTCTATACTTTGTGCAGTCTCTCTTACTGTCGTTTTTCTTCCAGATGGGAGCAATCATCGCTGTATTCCAATCATGTGGTGTCTTTTGTGTCTTCCATATCACATTGAACAATCTGTGTAGCCAATTTATACATGTTCCTGTTAGCATTTGTATTAGTTCTATAGGGATGCAGGCTATTCCTGGTGCTTTTTTTGGTGCGTGTTTAACTGCGTCTTCAATTTCGGATTTCAGGATGTATGGTTCTAGGTCTTCTTATATTGTATTTATTGTTGTAATCACTTCTCCTTCATATAGGTTTAATAGTTGATTAAAGTAATTTTCCTTCTTTCCATGATTTCTTCAGACCTATGTAGTGTTTTGCCGCGTTCATCGTTGATTACTTCTGTTGTTTCGTGACTTTTTTACTTCTCATGTTTTGAACTTTCGTGAAGAACATCTTTGATGCGTTTTGTCTATCAGTGTTAAGCATTTCTCCATATTCTTTCCATGACTTAGTTTTTGCAGATTTGCAGATTGTCGTGGTGTTAATCTTTACAGTCTTGTATACTAAGTAGTCTTCATGCGTTGTGCTTTTTCCACATTGTTTGTATTTTTGTTTTATCTTTCGTTGCGTTCTTTACCTCTTCTGTCCACCAACATATTATGTTTGGTTTCGTACCTTTTATATTTTTATATCCGCATATATTCCCTGTTGTTTGTATTATGGCATTTATTAAATATTTCCATTCTTCTTCTATGAGCTGATTGTTTTCTGTTAAATTTGCAAATTCTTCGTAAACCACCTGGATATATTTTTCGCGCATGTTTAGTACTTCCAATTTCTGTATATTTAGTTGTCCTTTGTGCTTTTCTTGTGCGTGTTATTTTTCCCTTTGTTTATTATATATATATATATATATATATATATATATATATATATATATATATATATATATATATATATATATATATATATATATATATATATATATATATATTATCTATATCCATGTATATTGTTTATTTAAAAAAAACATTTTTACTGCATGTTATCCTGTGCAGTAATGCAGTGTGGTTATCCATGGACTGTGGAAATAATGCCGATTTGCCATTGCAGACGCCGGCGACAAGTACAGGACATCCTATGAAAAAGACATTGGTTCTCGAAACTCAGTAGTTTCTTTTTTTGAAGATAAAGAACTCTGCCAGCTCTCACAACCATATGCTATCACCGGAATAACGCAGGAATTAAATACGCGAATTTTTGTGCGTGTGCTGATTGATTTTGACCCCCAGATCTTAGACAGTCTCATAAAGGCATTTGAAGCTAATGCAATGCGATTTGTAATTTCTATCATGACATCACAGTCGAGTGTTAATTTGCTTCCTAGATATGCAAATGTGTGTGTTTTTTCAAGTTGTTGTCCTTTTAAACTAATTGCGTTAGGTGCAATAACATATGAGCCATAATCAAGATGGTCGCTATTCCAACAGTATAAAGTACCGTTTTTATATTTAAATGTTATACGATATGTAAACGAGAAGTACATTGCGAAACATGGTGTAATGTTTATAGTGGAAGAAGAAACTGACAAAACAGCTTAAAATAAGCTATACTTCAGAGAGAATAATGAGCATCACAATACTAAAAAACCCCAGAAAAACAACTTAATACAAATTTACTCCCCATGCAACAAAAATCCAACAGACCGTGAAGAATTCTATGGATTATTTAATGATAACATAAACAAAATAGATAAAGAAGATGAACTAATCATCATCAGGTGTCATATTATTTCCAAAACGCTGTCTTACCAATAGGATCTCTCGAATTCTCCGCGGTCGTAATTTATCCTAACCTAAAAGTAATGGGAAATTTCAATGGAAGACTAGGGAAAAGAACAAATGAAGACAGTAGATACCTAGGACCTTTTGGGTATAAACTAACAAGAAATGGAAATGGAGACAGATTACTAGATTACTAATACTTTCTTTAAACATAGGGAATCATATTTCTACACCTGACATAAATGGAACAGGCCTGAATGCAGAGCCTCCACCGAAAACGAATGTATCGGGCCATTGGCGCAAATAAAACGGCGACACAACGCATTTCCATTTTCTGGACTACATCCTGCTGGAAATCTAGTAGGACTATTGTCCTTCTATAAGAGAGATCCAATGGGAGTTTGAAAATGAACGCTGAAGAAAAGAAAAAGAATGCAGAAGCCAGATTGACTTCATATTAACAAAAATCAAGAACAGAAGACAAATCATGGACAGTAGAACCGTAACCAATGTATCAGATGATACAGACCGATATATGCTAATCGCTACCATCAGAAAGCCAAAAGAAAGCGAAAATAGTAATAAAATAAACAAAACAAAAGCAATGATGAGATCATTAGAATTAACAAGCTTCAAGATGAAAACATATTAACTCTTAAAGACAAATAGAAGAAGAATACAGGAATTGAAACCCAGAAACAAGAACAGTTGAAAAAGAGTGGACACAATTAGAAAACTTTAATAAAGAACACAGCTAAGTCAATATATCGTGCTAAATGGCGCGGGAAAGAAGGGAAAAAACACCCCTTGGTGGAGCGAAGCTATAAGACAAGGCGTAAAAGAGAAAAAGAAACTATAAAAAGACTGGAAACATAACAAAGAGCAAGAAACGTATGACAAATATACATTAGCTCGAAAAGAAGTAAAGTTAATGTTTACAAAACAATCAAAGTTTATGAGAACCAGAACAGAAAATCACGATCCTACAGAACTAATAAATGAAAGAGAAGGTAATCCAATCTCCAATAAGGAAAGAAAATTAAGAAGATGGAAAGAATATTTTTCTGAGTCACTAAATACAACGCCAAATACAACACTAAATGCAAAAATACAGCAAAAAAATAAATAAATAAATAGTTGTAATGAACAAGAACCAAAAATTCTCACTGAGGAAATTGCTCAGGTCATAAAAAAGGTACAAAATAATAAATCTCCAGGGATAGATAACATACCGCTAGAAATTATACAAGCAGCAGGAGAAACCGGAATATATTGGCTACACATAATTTTCAACACAGCTTGAAGACAACAGAAGACACCAACAGACTCGAGAAAAGCTATTATAGTGCCAATATGGAAAGAGAAAGGCAGCAAAAGAGACTGTAACCAGTATAATGGAATTTCCTTGTTAAGCCTTGCAGGAAAATTGTATGCCAAAATAGTAGAGTAAAGACCTGTAATAAAACAACAGCTTAGTAATATACAAATGGGTTTTAGAAGAAACAGATGATGTACTGATGCAATATTTATTCTGAACTAGTTGGCAGAGAAGACGTCAATAAAATACAACCAAAACGTACACATAGCATTCATGGATCAAGAGAAAGTATTTGACCGAGTAAACTGAGAAAAACTATGGGAAACATTACACATTTGTGGAATACTCCAACATTTAATTAACGTTTGTAGCAGTCTATATATCAATAGCAGCTGCACCGTAAGAACTGCAGGAGGCTACACAGAAGACTTTGTGATTAGTACAGGAGTAAAACAAAGATGTTTATTGTCTCCACTACTTTTTATTACATACATGGACCATATAAACAAAACAACAAATTCAAATGAAACAAATGAACTGCTTTTTGCAGATGAACATGTTTTATTCCATAACTGCAAGCAAAATCTGCAAGACCACATAAACATAATAAACACAACAGGCAAGCAATTTTGAATGAAAATCAACATAGACAAACCAGAAGTAATGAATATTGCAAGAAAAAATGAGAACATCAGCATCCAGATAAGCAACAAATAAAACAAGTAGATGCATTCAAATATATTGGCAACACATTGATATATAACAACCAACAAGAAGCAGAAATAGATGCAAGATGTAATAAGCCCTGTCAGGTCATCATGCAATTAACACCTTTGCTACAAAACAAAGATATTACAAAAGAAACAAACAAAGCGTTATTCAATACCATTTTTCTACCAACGTTGTGTTATCAGTGTAAAACTTGCACATTGGATTCTAGAACAATTCATAAGATTAACACCGCAGAAATGAAATGTGTAAGACGTATGATTGGAGTTAGCTTGAGAGACAAAATAAGAAATAAGAAAATAATTAGGGGTCACGTCAACATTAAAATATATTCAGAAACAACAAGTTAAATGGTTCGGACACATAACTAGACAGAAAGAGCTAAGTATTAAACAAGAAACCCACAACAAACGATACGAAAACAGTAGACCTACTGAGCGCCCTCATAAAACGTGGATAGGTAGTGTATTAGAAGTACTAGGAAATATAACAGAAGAAGAGGCAAATAGAAGGGCAAAAAACCGTGCACATATCCTCTTCTCAACACCGAAAGATACATGAGAACAGAAAGAAGAAGAAGAAGCATTGGGTGAATTGGTGAAGTCCATAATTTTTCTTTCTGATGAATTTATTTGAAGAACTAATTGGCCTGCGATGAGTTTTAATCTATTAGTTTTTGTTTGTTCATCTTAATTGTTTTCGATCAATAGTGCAAGATCATCGGAAAAATCAAGGTTTTCTAATGTTGTTTTATTTATCCATTTAATTCCTAAATTTGCGATGGATGTGTTTTTTTTTCCATAGCCCAGTCAATTGCGATAATGAATAGAAATGGTGACATAGGGCAGTCTTGTTTAACATCAGTAATCACAGGGAACCATTCTGAATGGCATTTTTCTGTTCTAACACAGCATTTTCAGTTTGTATGAATGATTTTATTACATTTATATATTTGTTTTGAAATCAATTTATTTTTAAAATTGCCCAAAAGCGATGGTTGATGGATGCTGTCGAAATCTTTTTGAAAATCAACGACGTTTATTATGAGATTAGATCTAATTTCTAAACCTTCTTCAATTATTGTTCTAAGAGTGAGTATATGGTCGAGGCAGGAGCGATCTAGTTTAAAGCCTGCCTGCTCTTCTATAAGTCTTTTATGAATATATAATAAATATATAAAATATATGAAAAATGTAATGTTATATATTATACTACACTGATTATTAAGCGGGAGAAGTGAGCACGTGTTACTATATCAATGGCACATGTAACATTGACGAAACATACCTTTTCAGTATCAAAGTACAACACCTCCTTCATGTACGTAGGTATAGCTGTCGTAAAGCTATAATTGATCCAACTGCTACACATATCAGTAACTATTACTGCCCATACTGCTGGTGACATCAACATTGGTTTCCATGGTACAACTGGTTGTTTCTTGTTGACAAAAATAATACAATAATTGAAGCACATACTGTGGACTGGAGCACGAAATACAAAGCATTCATATTCAACAGAACGATCAGATTATTCAGATGATCTGCAATTTGCAGAAAGGTATTTTAGGTTGAAATCTCTAAACACATCGCGATTATGCACGAGTTGGTCTGCTGCAGCAAAGTCATGTTTATACAGTTTGTGATGCCTGTTATATATAGTAACCTTATGCAGCCCTTACCCATAATACCAGGTGCCATAATACCTGCCATTTTCCTCAATCTCCTCATTTTTACTATATTGTTTGCTGTGTCGGGCGATAAGAATTTATAACGCAGAACATTTATAACTTTTATGTTCATTTTAGTTTGTAACTTTGACTCGTGAATCTTATTTTGTACACCTTTTTTCCACATTTAAATTATCCACTTACCTATTTGTAGCTCCTATTATTTATGATGTATTCTACTCCGCTTCCATCTAAATCTCCTATAGTAATATGCATGCAGATATACTTTACTTTAATGTTCAGTCTGTTTATTATAATTTCAGGTTTTGTGTTTGTCTTTAGAACTGGGTTCAAAACGTTGAATTTCTATCAGTATGGTTCAATTTTAATCATTTTATAAATATTTGTTTTAAATGTATTGGAGAAGCGCGGTAACCTAGTTGATAATGAGTTGCCATGTAAAAACAGCAAGGAAGGCATCTTGCAACCCAGCCTAATAGTTGCTGCGGCTTTTTACATGAAGATATATCTTCATCACAGACGTGGCAGGACCACATTGCAAGATGTGGCAGCAGGTGCAGAATGGATAGGTCTACCCACATATTTCGAAACTTGTTTGAGAGTAGTAATATCACTTAGCAGGGAAAGCAGAGAATGGTGTCCTACGGCTGTGAGTAAGAAGTGTAGGTTTTGGTTAGTGAGAATGCCAAAGAGGCGGTTTTATTATATACACTGATGGATCTTTGATTAGACATGTTCACAGTGATTGACCTTCACAGCTCTGTGTGCAGGTAAAACGATCAGGAAGGATAGTGGGGAGGATTCTGTGACTACGACTAGCATGGCCATGTGAATTATGACGGTGACCAAGGCATGTGAGTTGGTATACACACAGAAGGTAACACAGGTCTGCATCTTGAGTGACTCTGAATATGATTAGGAAGGTACAAGTATCTCGCGTTCGCGAACAGTGGATTGAGACCTTTGAGAAAGGCGAGGTTGAAAGTAGTTACATTTATTTTCGTGCCGAGGCATGTCGTTACTCGAGGCAATAAAGGAGTAGATCAACTGGCGTCATGTGCGATTGTGGCACAGGGCGATGGGGTAATGCATCGAACTGACGTTTTTAACACCATATCACGTGAGAGTGAGACTAGTATAGATGATGATTCCTTTACAATGACCAAGACTAAAGAACAGGGTTTGAAATGCTGTGTTCCTAAAAGTGAACATTTTGGAGGGCTCAGAATAATGATGGTCAACCAGCAGAGAATTGATACTGTCAGCTGAAATGTTACAGCAGATACACTCAGGGAGATATCGAAGCATCTATGGATTTGTCCATTTTTCAGTGACGATAATCCGACAACTAACTATCTATCCATATGAGGTATAGATGACGTAGCAAAGAGTACAACATAAATATAATCTTCAAGTTTACAAAGGTAAGTAGTTAATGTACATGTAGAAACAGGTATGAGAAGTAAGATTCACAAGTCAAAGTCACAAACTAAAATGAACATAACTTTCCAGTTCCACGAAGACTGAGCATAGCCGCATTCTATCAAACAATGAAGTAAACAAGTGAGAGAGAAAAGGAGACTACCTTGTACATAGGCGTCTCCAGGTTTACAGTTAGAAACAGGGGCACTGCACCTCGTGGTAGACAATGCGAAACCTGCACTTTTGTGGTCCAAACCAACACAATTTATTTCCCCGTGGCTATCTTTGCTATCCATGGTGGGTTCATATGTTTGTCTAGAAATACCATCTATTCAATAATTTGTAAATAATGCCACTTGACATACAATTTAAAAACTGGTCTGAGAAGTGGGGGCCGCATTGTCGGCATCTCTATGATATTCGTCAAATGTGTTCTCTCATTTCAACGATCCCAGCTACAGCCGGTCATTAGATATCTTGGTAACAGCTATCAACTCGTGCAAATCAGACCACAAGAGCTGAACCGACATGGAGAACCACCTTATTTATGCCATGGGCATTCTTCATCCGTATAATATTAATATATCTCATTCATTTATCTAGCATTTCTTTTCATCCTACTGTTGGACTCATGCACCCTGGATTCCACATTTAGAACCATTGTAGTTTAATTATTTCAGACTTGCTTCCCCCTTCTTCCACCATTCCTACTTCTTTTTATGGTGGGATGAGGCATGACAGTCTGCAAAAGAAGACCTCTGCACATAATTAATCAGTCATACATTTCTTGCCTTTTTGATTGTCAGGAATTCGTGTGGTCACTATTTATATACTTGGAATCACATGCCAAAAATAGCCAAGGCGACTTAAATTATATGAATAGTGACCAACTGAACTCACGACAATAATCAAAAAACGTAACGAATGAAGTCCTAGTTAATTTCGTGCAGAGGTCATCTATGCAGCAGATGATCATGTATGAGGCACTGATCAGAATTCGTTGATCAGGAGAAAGTGATTTTAATGTTAGTTTGTAACTGAAATTTCTGACTTATGAGTCCTACTTCTCAAACCTGTATCAACATGTACATAAACTACTTACCTATCTCAACATGTGTATTTTATATTTATGTTGAACTCTTCTTTCATTTATTTATCATTTATTTATTCATTTATTTTATGGTTTTGTGTTTTTGATTGGTATTGTTTTTTTAGAAAGGTCTCGGTTGGATCGCAACGTAGAAAATTGTCATTGTTTTATTGTTAGTTATTTATTTTTTACTATTGATAGTAAGGTACTATACAATAACCTCTATACTTTACTTAGTATTTCCTACTTATTTGTTTCGCTACCGCGACACTCTCCATTGTGCCTGATATCCTCCAATATTTTGGCTATTTATATTTTCATCTATTTATCATATGGTAAGAGATGACTACATACCTTAATGCAGTTTATTTCTATTCTAATTCACTTTTTGTATATGACCTTACTTTGTCAAAGATATTATGGCCGAAAAAATTTAATCATATTAGTCCTATTTATACATTTGATATCTTTCAATTTTTTTTTTGTTGCTTAATAATTTTCCTGCATAGCAAACGTATTTATTTGTACAACTACTGTATATTTACTTTCACATAACCATTTTTATTTATCTATTTGTATTCTCTTCATTCTATAGTAAATCTTCACCAAGTTTATATAGTCATGTTTTTGAAAATTTTGAAAGTAGTAAATATCTGGTATAACAAATAAGTAAATAATGATTTAAAACTACTAGTGTTTGTGATGTAAATATACAATTTTTGTTTATTCGGAAACAGTAGTTATTATTGAATTTGTAAAATTATATGCAATCTCACACAACATACATCTTTTTGTTGACATTTTCAGTTAATTAATTATAAGACCTCATTTGCACACGATTGGTTATCATACAACTGGCGTGATTTCAGCGTGAAATTGCACAACCTTGCACCCTTGAACACATGACAGACTGTTTAAGGATGGTATATGGTGTAATGTCGGAAGTGGTCAACTTTCTTTTCTCGATACACAATAATTAGTATGCCGATAAAGGTCAAATTATTTCAATCATATGTAAAGACTGGACAACGATGCACACATATAAAGTAGATATTTGTTGAGTCTAACCAAATTTCTGAAATTTTCTGGGATTTCAGCAGATGGGTAATGCTCTGAGGGCTCAAAAGGTGTATTTAATTGACTAGGTTGTACTCAGCTTTTACCATAGATTTCGTCTCCTTTGAGTAGAACAGCATTTCTTCTGTAGAGTACCTCTCTTAGCACGTACTTCCACATCCGTATGCTATCATCTCTATAGGTAATTATCAGCATATTCATATTGTATGCCGATATCCAACCCTGGAGCTTTAGAATAGAAATGACATGTCTTTAACACTATCATGGAGAACCCTAAGAGGCAGAAACAAATTGAATAGTCGTAATATTTCCTCATATCAACGCCTTCTACATTCCCGTTAACAAATGGAACAGATTTTTCAAAGTCTGGACTGTACTCCTCCGTCATCCCCAGACTTACAAAGAATTAACACAATTTATTTTTTTTCTTCTACGTTTTCATGTTCGCTTGCGATGGAGAAGCACTATCAGCATCATCAGCATGCCTTGGAGATCCACTTTACATGGATTTTAAGACTATTCTTAGTTTCATGGACATTCGTAACATACAAATGAACGAGACACACATTCCTGTCAATATCAGCCAGTCAACTCGTACAATGATGTTAAACAAGTTAATGTGGCATCTTCATTGAAAGACGGATTTCGTCATTATTCTTCTTGTAATATTGTTGTACTAGCATTATATGCGACTTATGTTTACTTATTATTCTATTTACCTCCATAGACATTTGTATATCCTCTCCAAGGCTAGAACAGATGTACTCTTTTTCTTCATCTGTAATTCGGGGATGTTTCTCAGGTGAATCATATACAAGGTATGTCCACGCCAAAAACCAAATAATGCCAATAATACCTGTTCGGGCAAAAACTAAAAATGACTATATAATTTAGCGGCAATTTACTTTACAATGTACAAAGTAAAGCATACTTCAGATACAAGGTATACTAAATGTTATATATATATATTTATATGTATATATACACGGGGAGGGACTAACATATATATATATATATATATATATATATATATATATGATTAGGCGCATCAGTAATCACGCTTTTTAAAAACCTCGTACATTTTGATCAATCCTTGCTGTGTCTATGTGGGCCATCCCCTTCTTGTCTTTTTGATCATCCTACTATTTATTCCTTGCAATAGTCATTTCTAGACTGTCGAGACGTATGCCATCGTCAAAATATTGTAGTTTTATATAGAACATTTCTTTGGAAGATTTCCTTTACATACCCTTCTCTGACGATGCCCCTATATACAAATCCAATAATATATACACACATATATACCTACATTCAATATATATATATATATATATATATATATATATATATATATATATATATATACGAGCGTATATATATATGATGAGGTGTCCGTGTGGTAGTCCAGAGTTGGTAGCAATGTATATGACAATCAATAATGCGTTATACTGCTGTAAAACTGTTAAGAATATTATTTACCTAAAACACAAGTACGGTCAGTTTTACAATGACCACACATACTATCAGAATGTAGATTACGAGTATGGAAAAATTAGAGATAACAGTGTACAAAATAGTTTCATACTCAAAAACACACACAAGACAAACGATGAACAAAGAATACAAGCAGTAAAAATAAAGGTACTATTACAAAAACATTAGACTGCAGATATTTAACAGCAGAAGCATTCAGGATACGAATATCATATTATAAGCGTAGACGTGTTGTGGTGGAGGTGGGCAGTAAATATATATATATGAAATAAGGACGAAATAAAACAACTATGCCTAATAACAACATGAATGAAAACGCAATAAATGTCCCAATACTCAAATTAAAAAAAATAAATGATATGTATTAAGATCACATGACTTGAGTACCAAATTGCAATGTATAGTAATTTTCAATGGAGTACTTACATCTAGCGTCAGAGGTACATTTTATTGCAGCGACCTGAATTGCACTGGCACTACCAAGAGCATCGAAATGTGAACCAACAGGAGTAATCGATATGTGATTGATGGCATGAAGAATTTGACAGAAACGGTTACTTAGATGTTTGTTATCAGCTTGACCTATCTATTACATGTCACAGCGTTTACAAATAATAACATAAATGACATTGTGGGTATTACATGTAAAGACAGTGTCGGTAGTTATAGTGACCTTATGAAATTAGAAAAGACCACATCATTTCCTAAGACCACTTACTCCTGTAAGGATTTTCCGTTTTTAGCGTAATATATATTTAGAAGCCGCAATACAAATTCATGATTTATCTACTTACCGGCTGTCAATGTACAATTAAGTGGCATGCAAAGTAGCCACTCTGTGAAAATGCATTACGATCACACTAAGAAATAGTCAGTACAATAACATGCAAGGTTGAAAGTTAAACTAATAGAGTTTTACTACAACGGTGGCAATGACATACACATGTAGAACGCCCGTAGGAGCGAAACTAGGCAGTGTCAATCAGAGAATTAGATCGTTTTTGTGTGGCGTCAAAATCAATTACGAGTGATGTCACATGAAATAATACATGTTTTTTTTGTACAGGAAAAGAGGGTAGAGCTTGTCCGTGGCACTGAAATTGGTAGGTTCATTCCTTCCTGGCGTATAGTTTCTATTATATTTTTGGTAATCTAACAAAATATTCCCAGACAAAATATATCGGACAATATCGGACAAAATATTAATTATTTGCCTCCAAGATAAAATATCTCCAGACCACATATATGTTCACAGCAACATACACATTAAAAAAATAAATGCACGTCATAAAAACAGTAAAAATTAAACAACTATATGTATTCTATAATTTTGATAAAGTCTTGAAATGATATGAATTGTCAAGCATGACAAACATGAAGTTCGTTTGTTGGGTTTACTATGCAACATTAATGTTTACAACACGTTACGAATTTGAAGAAGATAATCGGATCTGATGGAACCGTTTAACCATGTCGTAATAGTATTATCGACACGGTGGTAAAACTTATGTTAGTCGATGAGAAAATCCAGGTCTGAGAAACTGTAAACATTGGTAGCTTGTTCGAATGTAGTAATAACATGAGTCTCAGTTAAGAACACCAACGTCATCATTTCTTGGACTTTGCATAATTTACATTAGAGATGTACAACGTTGTTTTACCGACATATTGTAGTTTTCACTTAAAGGTCAGTTCAAAGTGAAAATAGTATAAAGATAATCCAACTCGTAAAAATGCATATTTTAATAGTTATGCAGCTATTTCGAAGTCAGCAATTATTGAAGACAGAGCTGCATTTTATTTATTTCTAAGATCGATAATACGTTGAACCAGTCGGCGATATATAACTTCACTAAGACCAAACGAAAGTGCATGCACTTATAACATTATTTTACCATTCTCAAATGCATGTGATGACAACAGTTGATCGAATTCCTCTGAATTGACTCGGAATGTTCCATCGGCAAACCAATATCTTCTTGTGATACAAATATAATGGCATATGTTTCTTTCACGTGCAGAAATAGTCTTGTTTTGAAAGTTCCTGGACCCTCCCATTTACTGTCTCACGAACACACACTAAGCACACAACTGCCCAGGTAGTATGTTTACATAAAGGACTACCTTAATCTTGTGACACTTCTCAGTCTAGCCTGAGTTTGTTATTTTACTTTTGTAGTTTGTAAAAAAATCGTATTCATATAAATAACATGAATTTTATGAAAACATGAAATCCTACGTAATTTATTCTTACGTTACCTTGTAAGTAGAACACTGAAGGCCATCCTCCATCAAACCCGTAGTCACATAAACTGGCAGCGATAGGAAAGATAAGCACAGGTCCAATATGTGAACCTGTAATATACATTTCAATTTGCCTAATTCTAGTGTAATATTTTTACTAATAGTTATTATATTAGAAATTGTGATGATTGTAATGTTATTTGCATAAATACGCATCCTAGTTCTGTTGGAGTAACAATGAGAATGAATGTAGCCACTGTCTGTGCTGCTGTGAACGGAAATACAATAAAAATAATCAGTAGTTGTAAGCAATACAGTTCTCTTATCGTTGTGTGCAATGTGTAGATCTCTACTGGAATGTTTTTTTCAGTCAAAATACACAAATTATAAGCGCTGATTAATGCTATGAGAAGAAACAGTTTATTCTATTGTTTATTGTTTATTCCGAGGTGGTAGTTTGTTGATAGCATCCACACTTGTCGTTAAACGTAGGGGTGAGAGTTGTACGTCCTTGTTCAATGCCAGATGTGATGCTTGAGTCATACGTCTTCTTCTACTTCTGCGTTCGCTCTCTTATAATCACAACGAAAAAATAGTGCCATTTCAGCCGGGGAGCCTGAAGTACGTTGTACTGCAAGATCCATAGTTGAACTGTGTTATTTGTACCTCGGTTGGCTCACTTTGGGGTCCGGACATCCAAGGCCCAGCAAATCCATTTTCGCCATACCTTTAATTCGGGTAGTGGGTTCCCCTAGCCTGTGACAGCCTGCATATTTGTCGATGGGCGCGCATTTTGTGCCTGTGCTCATTGGGTACTGAACCTTTTCTCATTCGCGAACCTGGTTCTGGTTAAGGAAAAACTAGTTAGAAGAGTAGGACCCGGGCTCTTTCGCCTTCTTAGCCGAGGTGTCGTTCACCGACATCGTGAACTCGTCGTTTGAGTCTCACCACGCGTTTTATGCAAGGCGTGTTCTCGAGCGGAATGACTACGTCCCATTTGTGCCAGAG
This sequence comes from Meghimatium bilineatum, assembly GCA_034231615.1. Lineage (NCBI taxonomy): Eukaryota > Metazoa > Mollusca > Gastropoda > Stylommatophora > Philomycidae > Meghimatium > Meghimatium bilineatum. The sequence continues at coordinate 49,652,407 of CM067298.1, forward strand.
TCCATCGGGTACTGAACACTTTCTCTCTGCGAGCGTATTTCCTGCATATGAAAGATTGACAATAGAGTTGGCCCAGGGCTGCCTTTGTTGTCCCGTCTGTGCCTGAGTCCATCTTTGGAACCCTTTGTCTCCGTGTGCATGTTTCTAGTATAGGAAAGCTCGACATTATAGTTTGGCTAGGACAGCTTTCTTTGACGGGCGCCAACGACTGAGTCGGGTCTCTGCCCGTAAGGAGCACCGGTAACTAGAAACTTGACTCGAACTAACAGAGCTTGTAGTTCCTGGGATTGTTTTCTTTCCATTTGCACTTGCGCTGCCATATGGCCCTGTGCTGCCATTTCATTGTACATGGTATGTTGTCTTTTCTTTCTCAAGCATTGACTTTTTGGTGTAGATTTCATTAGCCGCCCCTCGAATGCTCGGACCGGACTGACTAGTGTCACAGTGTGTCGACAGTGTCACTGCATATTTTGGTGCAGTGGTGTCGGAGATATTGACTATCTATTTTTCAGTAAATTCTCTTTCCTCCTGCTGCCTCCACATTCACGAACACGATCTCCAAAAGATCACGATCACTTTGTCTGCTGACGTTTTATATATTCGATACAAGACATTATTCCTACTTTTTTTTCTGATATCCTCGTTTCTTACTCTGTCCATTTTGATGACCATAGCAGCTTTTCTTAAACACTTCATCTCACAATTTTTCTCTGCTGCGAGGTTGTTAAAGACCATGTTTGACACTGGTAACAATGTGTTGTTATGAAAATTGTAGATATTATCTGTCTCTTTATGTCCATATTGATCTTTGGATGCAGGAGTAATGGCAAAAGTTGATATGTCACTGTGTTTGCTTTCTGGCATCTTGATTCTATTTCTCTGTCTAGTTTTTCATTTTCTGGAGAAAAAAAAACACACTTTCTAAGTATTTCATTTCTTTTGTTTCTTTCACTGTCGAATCGTCTATTGTTATTACAGTTGTTGTTGGTGACTTGCTACCTAACTTCCGTTCCTGTGTATGTTGAGTTCACACTATACTTCTTACAAGCTGTTGACAGTGCATCTATGTAGATTTTGCATGTTGTCTACGTCATTGTATATCAGGTTCTGATTGTCGACGAACAGAAGTTCATTGATTTTACTTTCGTTTCCATCTACCGGGTTTCCTGCATTGTTTATATTTTCCTCTTTTAGAATGATAGCTTCTTTCGTTATTATATCTGTATAAATATTGAAAAGTAAAGGGGAAAGCACGCAGCTTTGCCTGACCCCTGATTTAGTTTGAAATATTTCGGTTGTTCCATCTGCTGTTCTCACTACACTTACACAGTTTGTGTATAGTGCTTTTATGTCGTCTAATAGCTGAACACTGGTGTTGTACTTCTCCAATGTTTCCCAGAGAATATTTTTATTTACTCTATCGAATGCCTTTTCCTGGTCTATAAATAGTGTTGATATCTTGATTGTATTTAATAGCTTTTTCACTTAGTTGTCTCAGTGTGGATAGTGCGTCGGTGCAGTTATCTTAAAACCAAAAACTTAGCTCATCAAAAACCAATTTTAGTGGGGCTCAGTTGAGGTTCCGTTGTGTGTAGTATTCTTTGCTCCAAGATCTTTGTGTATATTTTTCCTATATGCCTTTTACTCAGAGGGTGGAAAATCTAATAAATTAAGTAAAGTGGTATTCCGACCACAGAAAATATCACCTTATAGGTATGATATCTACTAGATTTTTGATGTTGCGTCACAGTTGGGTTGATGGTAAATTAAGATCTTCATAATACGACTAAACTATTCAACACTCTGCTCCTTGTATCATCTCCATGGCTTACCTTATACCATGTCGTGGTGTTAGTATTGTGTTGTACTCATTTTAGTTTATAACTTTCGACAGAAGTCTTGCATTCAGAAAATATACTGACAACTTACTTCAGAAAGAGAAGAAAGGGAGCAGCTGTATGAAGGTCATGGGAGCTAGAGACATACAACAATGGCTACTTTTTCTGTTGCTGAAAACACAATTGGTATCTGTCATCGATTATTCTCACGGACTTCTAACACTGTCACATACACAATATTATAGATTGAAAGAATCCAAAAGAATCCTAAGAGGGCGGCACTGAGAATTACTAAAGACACTCCCATAATGACCATAAGATTCTTGTTAGATTTGCCAGTATTGAGGTACGGTATCAAGTGGTACAGGTAAGGGTGTACCTCAATATATCTAACAGTGACCACCATCCCTTACACCCAAAACCAGATAAGACAAATGAATAACGATTCAGGCGCGGAAAATCGCGTTGACAGAAGCAGAAGACATGTCTTTCAAAGTGTGTGGATTTGAAGTATCTACAGGATGTGAATGGCTGACGGTGGAAAAGCATAAACAGTCTCTGACAAATGTAGTTATAACGTTTTGAAATTGACGGATATCATGACAGAGGTAAAATTACATGACCTTATTGCAGTTGTACAAAAAACCGCAAGACATTATCATATGCACAGATGGCCCAGTCACCACAGAAATTATTAAATGTAGATATGGTTTTGATGCATACACAACTGGAAAAAGTTGCTTCAAAAACCGTCTGCCTATTCCACTACAACATCGAGCATGACAATTAAAACAGAAGCGGAGACTGCAGCACTCGGTTGTTAACTGAAATATTAACTCACACGATGAAATTCTGATTCATAGAGCAAGATGCGAAAGATATAAAAGATATAATTTATTATATGACGACACTCTGGTCAAAAAGTGGCCAATGGTCATTGAAAAGGCTCATTCATTGGCATGTATGGTGTAGTTGATGGAACAGTTTTGAAAATAGATTGGGGGAGTTCTTATCCTAATAATATAGCCATTTATTTTCTACAGAGCGATGAGGACGTTGCTTATTTATTTTCTGCAGTTTTCATTATCTGCGGCACTACTTCATTAGTTTCAATGTATATTTATTGCCTTCTCAGTATTTCTCTGTCTTTAGATATGCACTTGCTCGGTTTTTGTTGCATTTATTTTGTCACTGTATACATGCTTGTGCATGTCCTTTTATAATTTGTGTCCCTGGTGTTAATTTATAATCCATTTTTTATGGCTTCCATGTACGTGGTATCGTTAATGTGTTTATTACATTATACGTATAACGTCGAATAATTAATTTTCTGACTGAAAAAAAAACAGTTCATATAAATCTGCACATTAATTATAATTATTATTTTAGTTGTTAATACTGTATTTAGTATGTCATGATATTTGTGAAGGTTATGTTACTAATATGTACCTGCGTAACAAATTCCACTAAGCATTTGTCTCTCCAAAGGCGGTGCCCAGCGTGACCACACTACATACATAGCTGGCCAAACAAAGCCCTAGACAAGCATATTTAACATTAAAAAGTTAGGAAATTAAATAAATACCAAAATCTTGTTTTTAAATAAATATTATTTAATCATCTCTCGCAGCCTATTGTGAAAATATTTGGAACCGCTGTAGCTCAGTAGTTAGTGTACTATCCATCCCATTTGAGATTTCCAGATTCGGCATTCTTTTTCCATTACACAAGCATGTCGACTACAAAAGTTTTATTCATCGACTCAAACTAAGGATTTTGATACTTTATCTTCTCGCAAAGTATATGCTACAGGTGTGATGTTGCCCACATCATCTCTAGTTTTGCAGCCAGCCAATACAATATAGGCGCATGCTCTTCTATTTGACGTGTTATTCCCTGTCATCACTGCTCCTATGTAAACCTACCAATTATGTGCAATCTACCTTGTTTCTTCCAGCGCCATTCTAAAAATGTCTTCAAAACCCTGTGTCCATCAACGTCTTTGGCGGCCACTTTTTCTCTTTCCTGGAGTTTTCCCTCACCATGTAGTCATCCCATGCGTTGTCGGTCCCGAAAACGAGCATAGAAAAGTGACACTATTATATGCCATGCAGGTAGCAAGACGCCATTAAATAGTTTTTGTGTGTGGGGTTGGCTGTCATATCTCATAAAGGATCAAGTGACTTTAAACCAAACTGATGTCTGATATATAATTTCCAAATGCAAATATATCGCATCCAAGCTTTAAACCATGATATAATTCCGTATTCCGTTCTTTAGAGTACATCCTGCTAGCCTGGTGACGTTTATGAAAACAACATATAAGAAGAATTGATTCTACGCAAATGTGGTTTTTAACATGCCTAAATTATGTTGACAAAGGAAATGTTACAGTTGATGGACACGAGAAGACAAAGTAAACAATACGAAGGTGTATATAAAATAATTTATAAAGCAATTAAACACAAATTTAAGGTGATGAAAGAGGCAGGTCTCTTATTTATATCTGCAAGGAACATGAGGAACAGAGACAAGACACACAGTATATTACACATAAACATGAAAAATAACATGAATTACAAAGCACTTAACAAATAGTTGTTTCAAAAGAAAGATGGTAAAAAAAATAACCGGCAAAGAGAAATTAGTAATTAGATGGTCAGCGTATATAACATGTGCTTGATAACAGTAGCACATCAGAAACAAGCATACATGACCAACCAATGTTAGGGTCCGTCAATAATGAAAGCAGAAGTCATGGACCAAAAAAAAATATATGAAGAAAAACACATCCCAAGGACCAGATAACATCACCACTGCAGAAATTAAAGCTTTTGGTGTATTATGCATACAAGTGATAGTAAATAGCTGACTGCCATCTACAACAGTGAATACATGAAGATCTTTTGAAATCTGTCTTCGTAGCTCTACGAAAGCAATCTGGTGCCAAAGATTGCGGTGAATGTCGCACAATTAATTTAATGCGTCATGTGACAAACATTATCAGTTTTATTGCAATGAGAAGAATGAGAAGGAAATTAAAAACCAGAAATTGGAGATATGCAATTGCGGGTATCATGATGTTTAATATTTTTAAATAATATTGAAATGACCGTTTCTTTCGTCATGGCATGTCGCATTTTGAACGAACGATTCTCACGCGTGTTATGGCATATTTTCACATATCATATAGTGAAAAGAATATATCTAAGATTCAATCTACCCTTCACTATATATTCTTAGTCAGAGTGAAATAGTGCAGTACGTTTCCACTGTCTGCAATTGGAGTTGGGGCAAAGTTCCCGTCAATTGAGCCAGAAACACAATAATGAATAGATGACGATGAAACGACCCATTCATGTGTGAGCATGGTATCATTTATTGTTCCATAGCCTTTCAGACCAAAACAGAGATCTTTACTTGAGTAGTAGTAGTATATGATATGGTAAACCATGGTAGCAACCGCAGCGAATCAGTCTATTGGAGTCAGTTAGCGGAGCCCCTTAGCTGAGTCACTCAGACTGCTGTCTAGCGGGACTGAATTTTGAATGGAAAAAAAATAAAAATATATTTCACTATTTTAATTTAAATATTTTAATTTTAATTTGTTAATTAAATTCCTTTTAATTTAATGTTTTTAATTTTCTAAATTTCATTTTTAATTTGATGTGCTTATATTTTACTTATATTATATTTTGTTTATATTTTATTCACTGCTTTCTACATTCTTACAATTTTATAAAGTTATATAAACAATTCTGTTTATTCATGTTCTATCCTTCATGAGAGTGTGTGCATGTTTTGGTGTCTCATGACACCCTTCAACTTTCTCTGGAGTTATCTCAGTGGTGTATTCGTCTTTATGTGACCAGTTCTACAGATGGTGTAGGGTGTGGCTTGATATCGACAAAACCTAAATATATGTTTATATTACAGTCGAGAGGATTCATATAATGTTGTAATGTTTTTGATAGTCTCACTTTATCGATCTTAGACAAATATTCAAGATCGAAATCCTGCCTCATTTGATGATCCGGATCAGGTATATTTTCTGTTAATTAATGTATCGCGTTGTTCTTTTTTAATATACACCGAACATAAAGATAGTGTAATTATCATAATGCATTGCTGTTTCCTGTTATTAGAAATGGTGTAATTATGATAATGCATTACTGTTTCTTGTTATTAGAAATGACACGAACAAGAATCTATTGATATTTCTAAATTAAATGTTGTTGTTGCCGTGGGAAATTATACGAGTATTTTGCAAAGTTGTACAAAAACATCATACATGTACGACTGGTCTATTACATGAAACTGACTTGCTTACCTACACCCAGTGAATGGTTAGTTTATTCTTAAATTATAATATGCGATCGTCAGAAGGTGGTTCTAGACTACGTGTGCTAAGAGTAGAAAAAATATTACGAGAAAATTTCGTTTAAAAAATTTACAAACGTGTGAAATCTATGTATTTACAAGAAAAAGCTAGTTTCTGTTGTGCTCTATGGAGACTTTTAATATTTGACCGATTTGTATAAAATCTGATATGGTTACTCTTGAATTCATGGTATATCGGCTGCCAACATGAAAAATAGGAGAAGCTAGTGATAACTGTCATGTAGTCCGACATAGCTAGCTATTAATATTATTAGTTAATCTTTTACCTATGACCACTATGAGAAGTGCGAAGCTCAAATAAAGAAATGCGAGAGCATATACCTAGTATTTCTGTATTTTCAATTAGTTCAATGTTTACTTTTTTAATATGTTTATTATTGTTTCTCTTTGCTTTTCTGCAAATATCGTGTATATATTTGTCTATGAGGCAATCACATAAAATTGATTCCCACATGCCTTTCTGTTATTGAAATCGTATTGCCAAATTTTCACAATAACGGATGTTGCTATGATGAGAGTACACAATTTATAAAAGTATAATTTTATGCCTTATACCGCCTATTTAGGCCGCCAAATCAGACTTCCGCTAGTGACTTCCTTTGATGGTGTTTCTCTAATCAAGTGTGGGTCATTATGTCGATCGTTGGATTAATGAACTAACATCGGTAAAGTCCAGACCGATTTGTGTAACAGATATAAGTTCATTCCAATTCTTTTTCATTCAAACGAATAGCTTTGAACAGACAGAATTGGGGAAATCTAACCTCTGCCCTATGCGCTAACTTCAGTGCAAAGGGAAAATGAATGCATGCATAAATGAATCCAGAATAGCCCAGTTTTGTACTAAGAATTCCCAACGTTCGATTCTAGAGACGTAGTAGTACAGTAAGAAAAACTGTGTGTGTTTCCGTTTATTTGCTCATGTAACACACAACTGCCGTTGATGACGCGCGGTTCCGATGGCTGTTCCGGTAATGTAGCTCATATAAGAGAATACTGGACCAGTCGGTGAGGCGTCATGACACACCATCTTGAGTCTCAGTGGCAGGTGGTGTTATATCCTTTGTTCTGTTGGTTTCGTTAATATGGATCATATAACACACAAGAAAACTAGTTTGTGTAGAGATCGTGCAGAGGTCGCGCATGTGGATAAGGAATACATGTGATAAGGGTTTATATCTCATATAACAAACTGGTGGTGCAGAGGTTGTGTAGGCCGTACTATGATCGTGCAGAGCTTTCAAGAGGTCTTGCCGTGATCGCGTAGGATCCTGCAGAGTTCGTCGGGCAGTTTACGCACAGGGATCGTGTATTATCGTGCAGATCTTAAACAGGCGCTGGCAGAGGTCGAGCAGAGGTCATGCAGTCTGTGCAGACGTCGTACAGGCTGCCATGATGTGGTGCATTGATTGCATAGTCTAGTGCAGAGGTCGTTCCCTGATCGGGCAGTAGGCGTACTATGCTTTTGCACTGGTCGGGTAGGGCGGCCACTGGTCATGTTGAGTCCTTTTATACAAAGAAAGTAATATATGCATAAAACATGGAGTGGATAAGGATACGATTTATAAGGGTGATAAGAACACGTATCACAATATGACGGCCAATATCAAGTTAAATCAGATTTTCTATGGATTTATGGAGATGGTGTCTTTTAGATGTTGGATTGTGGCTTTTACAGAAAAATATTGTCCATCTAGAGGTAACACTAAATAGCAATCTGGTAGAGATCAACTGCAGCGAACTTTTCTACTGTGATACATGGCGCTTGGGCAAAATCCTACTTATCAGTCAAATCAGGCTGAAGCTGGTTGTCGTCCGGTTACTCGATTCAAAAGAGGAGGCTGGAAAATTTCTGGTGAAAAAGTATTTTCAATCTAGAGTCACATCAATTTAGAGTCACAAAACGCAGGAATGTGGTAGAAGTCAACTATAACGAACGTATCCACTGCGCTATTTTAGATCCGGTCCAAAGCAGAACATAATGTATTTCTTTCGTGTGAAGGCCAGGATAAAAATCCAGCAAATGATTTCCAGCTGCTAGAAGGACATGGGATTTTAGGTGAAATTTATTATCTAGAAAATCGTGCTATCCTAGAAAGTCAGGCTAAAAGTTCAGATTTCCAGGTGTTGCAAGGTCATAGGATTTTACAGCGAAATTGCTCCTCTAGAAGATTACGCTATCTCAAAAAGTGTGCAGCTGATTATATCCATCTATTAGGATGAATATGTTATTGAGATCTAAACACATCCGTACATAGAACAGAAAATTCAACGGATTTAGCGAATAATCAACTTTTTTATCTTATCAAGGGAATTTGCAGTAAAGACATAACCTGTTACCACAGAAACCCATTAAATTAAAAACTATAATCACTTTATTTCTTTTGCTTTCTCTCTAGATATTGGTCTGTATCTGAACAATAAAAACTTTGCATCTAAGAGGATAATATCATTAGGATAACACACACACACACCAATCAGGCAATAGTAGGAGACATTCGGTGAGAATACATCAGTAATAATCCAGAGGAATATTCATCCCTTAGCTATTTACAGCTGTATCTGTTTATATATATATATATAGCACATTTAAAACGTTGTTTGATGTCTAAAGAAGCGTTTTCTGTATTTATATTAAATACATATATAATCTATATATTAAATACACTCTACGCAAATATAAACTCACAACTGACTAGAGAGAAATTGTATCAGATAATCTATGAATTTGAATATTTAGCATTGTTTTTATTTCCAACGTTCAAACAATCACACAGGTAAACTGACCAGTTTGCGTAACTTATCTGCACCCTCTATAATTACCATTTCAACAACGGAAAATGTTCCATCGATTACGGTCATCAAAGACCAATTACGAGGTAGTCAAGTACCTGAAGCGCAGAATTTACTCAGCGCTGAAATTAATACAGGGGAATAAATTAGCCAATAACAATTTAATTACATGGAAAAAGTATTCTTTCGCGAAAACGGCAACGCTTTTCGTAGTCCATGCTTTAATATTATTATCCAAAAAACCCCTGTTAATTATCATTAAGAAACAACTTTTTCACATAGTGAAGTTCAACTCGTGATAACCAATTTTATAGAAAAATAACTGCACTGCAATAGTAAAGCTCTGCCATGGAGGTGATACCAGATACAGATCTTGTAATAATTATTGCTGATCGTTCTGCTCACTCGCAACAGCAGGCTATTAGGACCGCAAGAGTGTCATTGTAGTCAAACCATAATCTATACCTGACACGGGGCAATTATCCGAATCCTGAAATTAATGTGCTTCAGCTGTTTTTAAATTTGCCTATAGTTTAAAGCCCTGCAATCTTTCATAATTAGTTTGTAAATTAGCTTACCATTATATTTTACTATAACAATATATATAATATTCGCTAGGTATTATGTACTATACAGTATGCATCCCTATAATAATGGTAAATAGTACACTGTTGTTCAAACCACCAGACGCCACAACAATCATTTAGGCAACTATCATCTATTAAAACCAACAACTAGCGTTGCAAATAGTTCCGCAATTCTTTTAATGCCTTTAGAGTGATCTAAAGCTTTATGAAACAAATATTCCTCTTCTGTGATAGTTTTTAAAATGGTTCTCACATAGTAAAGCATGAATTATGTCAAATAGGTTCTCACATTGTAAAACCAGGGCGATCTCAGATATTGATATTTAGTGGGTAACACACAAAACGATGGTTCTCACATTGTAAAGAAAGAACAGTCACTATAACATAACTACTAATAGCACATACTGATCAACAGACACACTAGATGTATTCCATAATATGAGTATATACTACTAAGGTGCGTAAGGGCTACCGACGATGTAAGATGTTACAGTATACTATTACAGTTTAACTATTATACTAGAAAATTAGTTATCGCGAGATTAACTTCATTGTGTGAAATAGCTATTTCTTTAATCGTTTTTAATTTTTTTTTCTTAATGATATTAAAGCATGGACTACAAGGCGCGTTGTCTCGTTCGTGAAAGAATACTTTTTTCTTATAATTAAATTGTATTAGGCTAATGTATTCCCCTATATTAATTTCAGTGCGAATAAATTCCATGTGGCAGGCACTCAATTACCCGCTTGGTGGGGGTGGTCTGTGATGCTAGTGGTCGCCGGTACAATTGCTCTAGTTGAAGTTGTAATTATAGAGCGCAGAACATTTATGCAAACTGGTGAGTTTACCTGTGTGATTTTGTGAATGTTGAAAATAGAAACAATAATAAATATTCAAATTCATTACATAATACGATTTCTTTCTAGTAAGTTGTGAGTTTATATTTATATTTGCGTAGAGTGTATTTAATATATGAAGTTAATGTATATATATATATATATATATATATATATATATATGAAGAGAGGGATCTGAAAACTGTTTCTTTGGAAACCAAATAAGATTATAGTATATATAATGAGACTGCTACAATAACTAAGGGATGAATATTCCTCTAGTTGATTACTGATGTATTCTCACCGTACGTATGCTGATAATGTTTGATTGATGCGGGCGTGTTATTCTACTGATCGTAGCATCCTCAATGGGGAGTTTCTATTACTCAGATACAGACCATGAGCGAGAGAGACCAAGGGAAAGAGAGTGAGTATTGTCTTCTATAGTAACAGGTTATGACTTTACCGCAAGGTCCCATGATAAAATAAGAAGGTTGAATTATCAGTTCTATGTAGGGTCTGTTTAGATTTCAATAACGCATTCATCCTATTCGATGGATATAATCAGTTGCACATGCAGTTGGGATAGCGTGATTTTCTATATAGAAAATTTTACGGTACAATCTAATGACCTGCTAACATCTGGAAACATAGTACGATTAAACAACACACTAGGTTTAACAAGCCGACTGCAAATAAACCCCTGTACAACCTTGTAATCTCTGCTTAGTAAGGTTAACGTGACATCTTGACGGAAAATGTCTTTGATAATTCTCATGTCATTCTAACAGCTGGAAACCATGTTGTGGACTTTTATCATGGCCTTCATACAGAAAGTTTGGATAGGGCCTTTGTTGTTTGTACGACCGATTTGGACCAGATATAAAGTAGCGCAGTGGATAATTTCGCTGAAACTGACCTGTACCACATCTTCTGATATTGGTAGTGTGACCTATAGAATGACAATTTTACTTCAAAACCCCTCTTCTAACATCTGGAAAACATGACCCATCCCTCACTCCGATACTTTTTTCCACCAGACTTTTTCAACCTCCTTTTTTGAATATATTGATCCGAAGACAAACAACTTGAATTAGATCTAACTGATCAGTAGGAAGTTTGTACTTGCTCTAAATAGCACAGTGAAAAATTTTGCTGTAGTTAGCCTCTACCACATTCTTGGGTAATATCACCTCTAAATAGAGAATGTTACTATAAAAGCCACCTTCTATCATCTAGAACACATCACCTACCTGTCGAACGAGATGATCCACAAAAACCTGACTGACCATGATCTTTGCCGTCATATTGATGCTGAGCAATCACAATTTTGGTGATATGGGTTCTTATCAAGCTTATCATCCGCATCCTTTATCCACTTGACGTTTCATGCATATAATACATTCTTTGTATAAAAATACTTACACGAAAAGTGGCTGCCATTATCCAACCAGTGTACGACCTCTGTCTACTTCAATTTAAGCTATACACGACCATACACGAGTCATATGTACCACTGCACGAGCACTGCATGAACTCTGCACGTTCCTATGCGATCACAGAACAACCTCTTGAAAGCCCTGCGCGACGTCTGTACGAGCTCTGTACGACTTGATTGGTATATGAGCTATATTAACGACACCAAGGGAATACAGGAAATAACACTATCTGCCTCTGAGACTCAAGATGGCGCGTTACCGCGTGTCAGCGACAAACTCAGTATTCTCTTATATGAGTTATATTAACCGAGCAGGCAACGGAACACCGCATCATCGCGCGGCATTGAAGGAACTAGTGTTTTGTTATATAAGCGGAACATCACACACAATTATGCTGAAACTATACTACTGACGTTGGTGGTTTTTTAATGTTTAAAAAACGACACAACAAAGTCGACGATACATTATCAGAAAAATATTCGTGCCTGTTGGTTTCTGTTTAGGAAAATAAACATATCAGTCATATCACACAGTGCTACATTATCCATAACGGACATGTGTTATAATCAATTTCCAACTGCTATATTTCGTATGACTAATATATTCATATTTTCACCCGGGCAACACCGAGTATTACCTCTAAGTGAACTATAGTTAAGTTTATATTATTTACAATGATAATCCTATTTTTTATATTAACAATAAACTGTACATTATAATGTCTGAGAGAAATATGTAAAGTATAAGTCATCTACCATTGCTATTCTGCATACTAACCTGACAGATACCTGTAACTAGCCTTAGGAAGTACAATGCTTTGTAGTCTGCACGAGCTGCTAATGGGCTTAAGAGGGTAGTAATTGCACACACAAACATAGCCCATCCATAAACACGTTTTCCACCAAACCTGATAACAAAAACAAAACAAAAAAATTACATTCCCGTAATAAAATCACATACAACATAAATAAATAACACACCACCAGTTGTTGTTTTTTTCAGTGTTAACTTCTGCTGTCTCTGTGGCATTTTTATCTGAACTTCGACTCCTGTTACTGAGAGTTCATAATTTCTCAGAAAACCAACTTGGATTGGAATTCGATGTTAAAAGAAGTCTAAGTTACCAGAAGGTACTTTTAAAGAAATAACAAATATTTCTGTCATAAAACAAATGTGTATTCTGTTGTTTCTTTTTCCATATATTTCCTTTATTTATGCTAAGATATGTATAATTTGTAAGCTTTGTCAGCTATTTCATTTTGGGTAATACAGAAGAACGTACTAAAGTGTATTATGTTGTCCAATTCGACAGTGGGTTTGATATTTTTGATTATAATTGTGTGATTATAATCCTTCTTCATTAAAAAGATATTGCGGAGATTCCACTTACCTTCAGAAAAAATTATTAGTCTTATATTGAGGAACGAGTTTTTCAACAGCGGACGATTTTGTAAGTTGGTTATATCAGAACGTTCGTTTGAGAATGTTAGAAAGCCAGAAGACGGAACTAAGGATGTTTGGTAGTGGACGTCGTTCACGTGAATTTTATTGCCCCAATAGTCACACAGAAATCTTGTCCACCAAAATACATCACTTGTATATCGATGCTAACTGTGCACCATGTCATAGCTCGTTCTGTTATCAGGGCGACGCTCTACTAACCACAAATTTAGGAACAATCTCACACAGAAGAAGATATCAAACCAGTATCTAGTACACAAGATACCTCTCTCTAAGTTATATCTCCATCCTAGAGTGTACACATTCAAAGAAGTTAACAGTTGATTACTTGCTCGTCAGAATTTTCCTGTGAACAAATAATTCCCCCTAGGTTAACCCCTAATGTTATCATTATCTGTAGGTAAATGTTGCCACCACAAGCTGCATTTTATTTATTCTTTGGCAAATATGTTCATGCTCTTATTATTGTCCCTATTATCTACTCTCTATTGTGATATCAAGCACAGTTTTTTCATAAATAGCTCATTCAATTCCTCTTGACGCCTGAGTGACCATTGGTGAACCTTTCAGTGATACTACATTTAAACATTTATGAGATACTGTATTCTTTTTGCTGTTTCATTTTGCAGGAATTACAAGCGATTAGCTATTATTTTATTGTACAAATGTTTCGTGTCTCAACGGGTTCCTTAATTACCAAGAACATTTTGACTGTAGACCGCGTGCAATATCGTTAGCTTCATACTTCATACTCTGAGGAGTTCTATGTTTGAGACGAATTTGACACTTTCGCTGCTCTAGGCAAGTTTCTCCAGTCTTCCTATGTCTCTTCTCCGTCTAAGCTTTCCGGTTATTGCTAAATGTTCAAGTTTTAGTTCCTTTATCACATGCCCTAAAAATCTTGGTTGTCTTCTGGTAATTTTCGCTATAATTTGTCGTTTTATTACAGAATATCTGAAGATTTCTACATTAGTTTACTTGAAAACACTTCAAATACCAGACCTAAATTCCTTTTACGATCATGTTGGATAGATATTAAGCGAGTTTGGCTTGTTTTGATTTATTCAGCTTGGAAGAGGATCCATGCCGTGTTTGTACTTGTGGTTTTGCAAGACATGGAATAGTACACATGTTGTAGCCTTCCAAACCGTCAACAGAGATGTGTATGTGTTTTGACTCTTTGCCAACGACGCTCATATTACCCTTGAAATAATGTAACTAGATGTAAATAATGTAAACAGTGTAGGTCGTACTAAGGATATCATGAATTGAAGACATCTGAAATCTAATGTTATGAAATGCAATAGTTCTTGCTATCTCTCCATATTAATTCTAAAATGCTCATAGTTTTACTCGTTTTATTCCACATTCGCTCATTCCCCCAAAAATCCGGTCATTAACTGCAGTATTATCATTCACCATTATGTGGTTTAACAATGCAGTATATTAGCATAAGGAAAATAACACCGGAATAACTTACTTTTGTGATAGCAAACCTCCTGGTAGTTGAGTTATCATATAGCCCCAGAAGAATGCACTCAATAATAGACCTTGAACTTCCTTAGACCATTCAAACTGTCCATCCTGGACTCAAAAACAATAATTATAATAAAGTCTAATTGGTTATTCTCATTTACCATTAATTTTGACTGCGTTTAAATAATCCAACTTCAAAAATACGCTGCAATCAACTCAACCTGTTCAGCTCGCATATTTTCAACTTACGTGTACATAATATTTTCTCAAATGGTATATTCACAAAATTACTGGGTCGTGGTATTATTTTTTCGATTGTGGGGGTGTGGGTATCGTGGATTTATACGGGTAAAAAGTATAGTGTTGCTTTTTATATTTCAAGAAATGGCGTAAGAAATCGATAAGAAACTAAGGACAGATAAGGTAAACACTGACAACTTGAGAGTGACTGGGAATGCTAGCAGATGTACCATCATTGCAAATGGATCAATAAATCTGACAGTAGAATGATTTACTAGGTTGCCCAGAGGTATATGACGCGGTCTTTGTTGGACGTGATGATCAATGGATACTGCCACACTAGAATGTCTCCTTTGGGGATTAAACATGCATCTATTAACCCCAGAAGACAGTTTTGCTATTGAAATGACAAACAGTATATGATTTCAGATGTAACCTTAGTTACTCAACTGATGATGATCTTTACTTTTGTCAGAGCAGCTATAGACTGACAAGATTCGCCTACACACATTTAAAGAGATTATTTCAGCATCATCACCATCGTAGGCCGATACTGTTCATCCCAGATGTGTTTTCATTAGGCAGAACATGGTTGAGGAGAATACATTCGGAGTTTCACATCTCGAAAGCCAACTCTAACACGCGAAGTCATTTCTACTGTCTGCATGGCTTTCTTGGAAACGATCGATTGTGTATGCACGTGCCCTGGGTAACGGTCATCTATATACATAAGGTCATA
This sequence comes from Meghimatium bilineatum, assembly GCA_034231615.1. NCBI lineage: Eukaryota > Metazoa > Mollusca > Gastropoda > Stylommatophora > Philomycidae > Meghimatium > Meghimatium bilineatum. The sequence continues at coordinate 49,668,218 of CM067298.1, forward strand.
CTACAATAGCATAAATCTGGCAGTTTTCATAGAATCATAGCCAGAATGTTCTGTTCTTGAATTAGTTTTTTCCCCACTAATATACATGGGAGATGTATTAGCGTCGTGTATTCCATGTTATTTTCCATATGGTCCTGATGTCGTCATCAAACCTGCCGAAAAAAAGGTGATGTTGTGATTGTGTGGTGCACCGACCTTTATCTCCAGGAAGGCCATCGACAATTCTGATGATTGTTCTACAGGAAAAGGCTCTAGTGTTGAAATCTTCTGAGGTAGTTTGTGATACTGTCAAGGATCTCATATCCCATACACGACTTCCTCTTTCTGTCTTAACCTCTGGATCCCTAAGTAGGCTTACTGCTTGGGAAACATGACTTCTACATGATTCTTAACATACAGATAGAGGAAAACTCCGGGTCCCCTATTGTTTCGTCTTGCTCTTGTCACATTCAAAATATATCTACTTGCTTGGATACATATTCATACAACTGATATATGATATTCATTGGTACCAGAAGGATATCAACCATACCTTACACACATTTATTTGCTTCTATTCATCATCTGACTGCCTTCACTTATTGTCTTTTTCCGTTGGATGTCTGCTCTTTGATAACCTCGATTTCTCAATCCGACGGCCATAAACCTCTCTCTATCTAAATTCAGACGTGAAATACTACCGGTCTGGCCGAACTGGTCTTTAACCTTCTCTTTTGAGTTCAAAGGACAGTTCTTCAAAGAGATCAGTGGCGTAGTCATGGTACTAAAATGGAACTCAGTTATGTGTGCATTTCATGTGTCATATAGAGCTGGGGTCGGCAACCTATGGCACGTGTGCCACACTTGACACGCCAAGCAATTTCAAATCGCACGCTGATTCATCACGTTTCCTGTATAAAGTTGATTATAAATCGATTAGCGTGGTTTCCTCGCTCATTTCGGCACTCCCCTAACGCCTGAACATTCAGAAAATTGTGTCAAACTCAAAGTGACAAAGTATGTTGTCGATATTGAGCAACTGGACAAGACCATGCAAAGGCAAGGCTCCCATTAATAATAAAAAAAGTTTGTTTTTAAAAATCTTTCAAGAAACTCTATTTCTTTTAATGTTGTTTACAACATTACATATTATTGAATATCAATATATTAATTAATTAAAATATAAAAATAAAATATATGGTAAAAAAAAGAATATTGGCCTCGACTTGTATAAAATGAATAATTTGAAACCTTAAGTTGGCACACAGTTAACAAAAGGTTGCTGACCACTGATCTAGAGTAACCGATATATAAGAGCTATCCAGTTCCCTTCAACAGATGATAAGATACATAGATGATGTCATTGGTATCACTGATGCATCTGTAGCGAACTTGACCCGATTCAGGAACTTTATCAAGTTCTTTCATCCAGCAATCGAATATACTTGATCTATATCTACCGTTTCTTTGAACTTCCTCACTGTTACCTTTGACTTTTCTGGATGCTACACATCGGTTGCAATTATAAAGCTATTGATGGCGACAGTTATCGATTATTTACATGTACACTTTCATTAGCATGCTGTCTGCTCCCATGTTCTACCCTTCGTCGGCATATCCGTCTGTAAATATGATGGGGTTTCCTACAACAATTTCAGGCTATGTTGGATTTTTTCCGACAGCCCCTCTATCCTGAATCCACTCTTACTTCTGCCATACGCAAAGTGCAGCGGAAAATTTCTCGCAAGGTGACATCTCGCCTCTCAGCTGAATATTTAATTAGACCGTGTAGCTCATAACATATCACCGTCTTAGTCGAGCTGCTCGACACATCATGTTCAGATATTGAACCATTCTTATATCGGAACCGGTGACCCATCAGGTATACAGGAATTCACGCTTGGGAGTGTATAGACACGACAACATCCTGCAGGACCTTCCTGTCCATAGCCGTCCTTAAGTAGGCACAGGTAGAAATAGAGTCACTGCACCTTGCGGTAGGCCATGCAAAACCTGAACTTGGTGTGATACAAACGAAAATATTGCCCTTCGCTAAGGTTACCTTTACCATCAATGATAAATTCACATGTTTTTCTTGGAATGTACGAGGGAGCCGCGTAGATAAGGGAGCCTCGTAGCGCAGTGATTAACGCACTGACTTCGCATATGAGTGGTCCTGGGCTCATTCCCCAGTTTATGCGGAAATGTTTTACAGATCGCAATGACTCCCGGATCGACCGAGCCTTAAATGGGTACTGGATTAATCCAAAAAGGTAAAGACTCCAAGGGAGATGGCTACTTCCCTCATTTGCAGAGCCATTGACATGAGAGAACGCTAACACCTCACACCCTTACGGCATTAATAAATCCTATTGGTTACTTTACTTACTAGGAATGCCATATAAGCATTCCTTTGTAAACGGTGCTATCTTACATACATTGTGAAAACTAATCAGTGACTTAGGAACCGTTATTGTCTTTGATATTCTGGGGAAAAAGATGTATGTGGTCTCACATTTCAACGATCACAACGGTTCTATTTGGAATTCGTACCCCACCCCACCCCACCCCTCCCAAATCATGAGTTTATTAATTTGAGTATTTCCCTTGCCAAAGCTTAGAAAATGCTGTTTATCAAATATTCATTTAGCTATTAATGTTGTATGGTTAGTCTTAGGGTTTGGGTTAGGAGAGTTTTTGTTTTACATAGTTAAACCTACATACATTTATATTAAATGTGATAAATTATAAACATAAACTGACAAACAATGCCAAAGGAAATAATCCCATGGAGAATAACCATCACAACCATAGGAGGACATTTAATATCACGGTAAAAGGTATCCACTCCTGTACATCTAACCACATGAGCCTTTTCGACATAGGAACCGCTGTCATACAATGGGCACTCTTCAATCCTATCGTATTAAATGTCTCATTAATTTATCTAGTATTTTAAATTTTAATTTGTGCTTTTGACTTGTTAATCATATTTCTCATAACTGTTTCTACTTTTAAAATAACGATATACTTCTATAAGATTTAGTTTATATTTAAGTTGTGTGTTACTTTTATATCCACATATTTCTCTTATTTTTCTTCTTCTGCGTTCATTCTCAAACTCCTGCAGATTAGCAGAATGTAGTCCGGAGAACGGAATGCGTTGTGTCATGGTTTACAGCATTGCTGCGATATTTGCGTCTTTTGGCCTGACACATCCGACTTCAGCATGGCTTTGGGTCACTTACCCTATATGAGATTGGGCAGCCAACTCCATCCCATAACCTCCTTAGTCGCCTTTTACGACATTAATGGAAGGTAAACATTGTTGCTATTCTTTGCTCCCCTTTCGTATCCCGGCAACAAACAGGCACTATATTTATCTTATGATAACATATATGTCTACACAATTTTCACCAATGTAGTTTGTTTTGTTTATTCTAATTCCAGTTTTTGTGATCCTTCTTATCTTTATTGATACCAGCGCGCAGGACTTGCACCAGCCCTCTACGAGAAGTACTTTCTGTTGTGCAGTAGTCATATTCCTATTATACATTACCGGGGGCTACGGACTGACAATGTAGCGAGAAACACCCAGTTCACATAGACATGATCGTGCTTCTTTCCAATAGGTCACCATATTCAATTCAGATGGGTTCCAATTTCTAATTCTTTACCAAAGCACGGTCTGACTAAACCAATGGTGAACAAACTGCGATCCACATGCAAAGTTCAGATCTCCATGCCATTTTGTTTTGCCTGCTAGGCTTATGTATAAACACTATATGTACCGAACCCAGATCTTTGAAGAAACTCATTTGAGCTGCAAATGTAAAAGAAAAAAAAAATATTTTGGCCACATTTCACAGAAAAAAAGATCAATTATTGATGCCAAAAGATTGCACATCACTGAACACAAAGTTGCTGTCTCCTTTCAGTCTTTATGACAGCCAAATTTGATGTCTTCTTTCTATCTTCTTTACTAGGTCAATGATGGCAAATCTACGTTTTGAGAAGGGGGTAAGTGGGGCAGAGTGAGCATATATGGTGCAGGTGGGGGGATTATATTTTATGTCAACACGTGTAGTGCAATTTCAGACCTTGTTTCCGTCTGTTTGACTAAACTTAAGTTTTATACCCGTATCATCTCAAAGTGGTGTCTCGTTTCATATGTTTGAGTAAGTGAGGGTATTGTTTCCATTGCGTATGTTTGCCTATGCCAATATGTTGCCTCTTTCCTTCTGTTTGACTAGCTCAAAGTGCTTTGTAAAGACATTTTCTAATGCAAAAAAATGTAATAACAAGATCAATTGGAGAACATAAATAATAAAGATCACAAATTTTAACTATGATTACAGAAATATTAAACAGCAGAACACACCATTTCAACTCACTTCTAATATCTCCAGATTACCAAGTCCTGCAGTACTATTGTCCTCTCGCCCCATGCACGTTATTGGGCGCAATGGGTGTTCCTCTTCTATAGAACCGTTAACTTTCATTGTGATCATTTTCTGCACAGCTGTGTGATTTACCATGCGGATAATTGTGACACTAAGATTGACACGTTGGGCATAGATATTCATAAATCCCAGACAAGCTATTATGCACAGGCTCATACGACAAGAGCAAAGTAAAGAAGTCTTGGCTGCGTTGAAGAGAAATGGAGAAAGTATTTACACTTATATGTGTGAGCATGTATATATAAATATACAACTAAACCTCATGAAGTTCATCATGAAGTAGTCCTACTAATACATGTTTATTAATGTGAAAGTTATGTTTTCCATGTGATTGACAGTACACGCACATAACAATATACTACAGCCATGCTGAGAGTCTCAACTATATCATTTCTGCCTCATTAAGACACGCAACATCAGATGATGTGATAAAATACCAGATAGAGAAATGTTGATGAGAAACAAATCTGTGAGCATATACAAAATTGATGTAAGCACAGGAAAGTTGGAATGCTATTGAATGTGGATGAAAGATTTCGATCTTTCAAAAATGTTGTACGGGGAATGATATATTGGCTTCTCTAAAATCTGAGAACAGAAGATGCGCTTTAAATGAACGATGAAGATAACATTGATGGCTTATTTCAAGGTTATCACAGGACATGTAACACTGGCGTTACAGACGCATGATTGGTGCAGCTGTTGGAGACAATTTCCCACTTTTTGCTGTTAAACAAAAACGTGCTTCAGAATGGCAAATGATGTTCAATACCTCACAGATTCCACCCAGGTATTTTCAGTACGGTAAAATCCAGTTTCATGTATGACTCTGTGACTCATTAATCACAGTTGGACAAACGTTAGTCATCATCATCATCTTTATTTTCACTCCAGTTAATTTCAAACGGTTTTTGTCGACTAAGACAGACAAACAACAAAACGTATAAAACCATACATAAATGCAGAAAGTATACACTGATTATCTTAGTAAATAATGCAACATTTGTACATGTGTATCACTGGCTCGACTTCAATTATAATTGATCTCTTTAAAGATATATCGCTCATTAGGATTACTGGTCTGTTTTCAGATAAGTAGTTTTCTTCTAATGACTTTGCCCATTACATGTGAATATGTAGTAAGTGGATCTTCACCAGGTTGAGTTGTATTGATGCAGATTTCTCTTGTTCGACCACATTTATATCTCATCCGTAATGTTTGACCCTATTAGATTTTAAACATCAGGGCCAGTCACAACCCTCCCCACCTCTCCCGTGGAATTAAGCAGTAGGAATAACAGAGGTACTGTGGAAACTGGGCGATGACATATTCCCTTAAATAATTGCACAAAATAAACAAACATATTTAATCTATGTGCTATGAGATTGTCAGAGATAGAAAAATGGCATCTCTCAATTTCTATAAATAATATAAACACATTCTAGAAGAAAATCTGGTATTCACCGCTGAATTATGTTTGCTTTTTAAAATTAAGAAGCGGTATCACATCACCGATAACTTTCAAATACGTTCTGTTTTAAGAAGCCTCGGTCATTCCTAGATGTATCCTCGCAAATATCATGTTGCTATATATGGGATCTTCTCATATTTCCGAGAACATGAAATATCGTGTCTGTCCCTTTATTATCAACGTTTGTGTTCTTTGCTTAGCAGCCTGGATTTGGCGATAGTAGTAGACACTTTCTGTCGTTCCAAAAAAATAGTATTATTGTTAGGGTATAGGAAATATAACGTTCAAGTCATGTCGATGATGGATGTGACTCACAGGTCCAATCTGGACAACAATGAGTCTTCCATAGTATGTTCAAGCATGGTTTTCACAAATAGATCTATTATAAGAATTATAAGTCATGCCTTTTGGATCATGTTTTAGATTATTTCCGTTGTTTTGGTTGATCAGCGTTGGCAGACCACATCAGAGCAATACACAGTATATAAATAGTGACCAATAAAAATCTAGCAATAATTAAAAAATATCACTTAATAAGGCCGATTCTGAGTTGTTTTGATTATTCTGCTGTGAGGTATTATTTGGCGATTGTTCGCGGTACAAGGTATCACAAACCCTCTTGTACCATCAGATGCTGTTGTCTGTTGTCTTATTAGTGCAACTTCTTAACTAACGGCAATCACTTTCTCCTTTGTCATTATACCATTCCGGATATTTCCCTCCATGCAACAATATACGTGACAGCCTATTCCCATGATTCCGTAACAATGTATCTGTCATGCTTATCGCATTTGCACACCAATTTGTACCGAAGTAGAGGTCGAGTCTGAAATATCTCCCAAGCTTTCAATTTTCCATAATATAGATGTTTCAGCCTTCTGCCATTTTAAATCTTCCTAGTGTGTCCCAGCTATATGAGTTGGCGCAGGCTGAGCATACAAAATACGGTGGTATTTTCATAGTATTCTCAATACATCAGTGTTAGTGACATTGTCTTGTAACATAACACCGATAATTGAATAATTATATAATAATTACATTTATACTTATTATTATAATTATATATAATTTTAATTATAGTAGACACCACATATGAAAGCTATTTAGTTGCCACTCCTATCGCATATGGGATGTTCACTTTTCATTGTAGTAGAGGAGGATGCTGAGGTCCTGTAATATAGACCTTTAGTTGTTATTGTATATGTAAAGTGGTTAATAATCTTCAGCTCGTCACCACCGCTGACGATTTGTGGCTGCTTGATTGCATGCTGCGTCATAATCTCAGTCCTCGTTTTGCTGATTGTTTGTCGTAACTCATGGCAGACATCAGAAAAGACAACTATTCGGTGTTGCAGATTCTCTTTTATGTGTGTCGTAATTTCAGCATCATCTGCAAAGAGTAATTATCTTAATAGGACCTTCTTCACAGTTTTTTTTCTTTAAAAGATTAGGCACTGTAGAGACTACCATCTGTACGAGAATGGAAGAGTATTTCACCCTCCTGGTCCACTTGAAGTCAAGATCCTCAATTCTAACATCCCTTCATATCCACAAATTGTGATCTCAATAGCAAACAATAGTGTATTCTTAACAGCAAAGGTCACTCCATGTTGCTGAGTTTCATCTTTCCCTCTGCCCTTCCAGAAGAAGGTATAATTCCCTTCTCAATGTAATACATCTGCAAGGAAACATGTCTCCCGCAGGCCAACAATGTATGTTAAGATGTTTGAATTCAGAATCGCTAACGTAAATGTAACTAATGTCTGTGGAATGTCCTGGACACATCTTTCGGACATTCCAGGTCCCACGTCGATGACTGCGTTTTCTATATTTCATGCCATTGTCTAGTAAAATTTCTGCATAGCCTATTTTTAAGATTTATACTATCTCCAAACACCCATTGAGGCAGACAGATTGTGGAGGATCAACACCAGTTTATCTGTTGGCGGTCGAGCTTGAGGCGGGGGTTTGTTGATCAATGACACCGAAAGTGATTTGTACCGTGATAGATAGGCATTATTGACTTTTGTCTACGCCGATCTACAGAGACATAACCCATAACTGCCATTTCCGATTAGATTCCGAGACCCATTCTGGTCCGGGGATGGAGTATACCTCTCCATGACACAATGCCTGAGATGGCATCTAGAGCCAATGTGAGTATTATGTAGCGCGGTATAGGATGTATATTTTTCAGGAGCAATAATTATATAACAATTAATCTGGAGCAATGTCATATAATAAATATTACTTCCAAGAAAAGGACCACTTGACTGATCTTTTCTGTGGTTTTCTTGAGGTATGTTTAAAAAAACCTAGAATTTTTAAAATTTTAATCTGTGTTTTATAGTTAAATTTGTTTATTTTCTATTTTAATTATTATTTATTGTTTATTTGTTGGTATTTTCTTGTTGTTTGTTATATCTTGTTGTTTATTTGTGGGAGTTGTTGCTACCTGTCTAAATTTTAACAGAATTACCACCCCTCATGTTGTCCCGAGTTATATGACTCTATGGAGTTAGAACGCGTCTAAACTTAGTTCGCGACCAGGCTTCCCTTGCTGGTGTTATGATACATGCCTGAACCTGTTCTGAGGTTGAGCACTAGGTAAACCTTTCGCGAACAAGAGCTATTTTTATCGACGGAAGTTTTTATCCTGCTGTATCACTACGCCAGCTAGGTCTAGGGCGGCCAGTCGCGCAACGGTAACGCGACATATTTTCCCATTTTTATATAGCAACAAGGTTGATATTACATATTTGCATATGACAAACTGTATATTTTTCACGTTTATAAAACTAAGCAAGCAGCTTTTCACACGGTTCCATATGAAGAACTTCATATTTAGCTCTCTTCACAACTAGGCAACCCGCCATTTAAACATTTTGTTATGGTCACAGATATTGGGTGCTGCTTTTCGAGACTTACAAGACAAATTTTCCTATTTTTTTGTAACAACAGGGTCGTATTATATATATGCAAATGACAAACTGTATATTTTTGACGTTTTAAAACTAAACAAGCCGCTTTTAAAACGGTTCCGTGTGATAAACTTCATATTTAGCTCTTTTCACAACTAGGTAATCTACCTTTAACACATTTGTTATGGTCACAGATATTGGGTGGTGCTTTTCTAGACTTACAAGACAAATTTTCCTATTTTTATGTAACAACTGTGTTCATATTACATATTTGCATATGAAAAACTTTATATTTTACGCTTTAAAACGAACCACGCCGCGTTTAAAACGGTGCCATGTGATAAACTTCATATTTAGCTCTTTTCACAACTAGGCAATCAGCCCTTTATACATTTTCTTATGGTCACAGATAGTGGGTGGTGGTTTTCTAGACTTAGAAGACAAATTTCCTAATTTTTTATGTAACGACAGGGTTCATATTACATATATGCATATGACAAACTGTATATTTTTTCACGTTTTAAAACTAAGCATGCCGCTTTTAAAACGATTGCATTTGATAAACTTCATATTAGCTGTTTTCACATCTAGGCAAACCGTCTCCAACACATTTTGGTTATGATCACAGACATTATGTCGTAGTTTTCTAGACTTACAATGCAAATGTTCCTATTTTTATGTAGCAACAGGGTTCATATTATATATTTGCATATGACAAACTGTATTTTTTTGACGTTTTAAAACAAAGGAAGCCGCGTTTAACACGGTTGCATGTGATAAACATCATATTTAGCTCTTTTCACAACTAGGTAATCTACCTTTAACACATTTGTTATGGTCACAGATATTGGGTGGTGCTTTTCTAGACTTACAAGACAAATTTTCCTATTTTTATGTAACAACTGTGTTCATATTACATATTTGCATATGAAAAACTTTATATTTTACGCTTTAAAACGAACCACGCCGCGTTTAAAACGGTGCCATGTGATAAACTTCATATTTAGCTCTTTTCACAACTAGGCAATCAGCCCTTTATACATTTTCTTATGGTCACAGATAGTGGGTGGTGGTTTTCTAGACTTAGAAGACAAATTTCCTAATTTTTTATGTAACGACAGGGTTCATATTACATATATGCATATGACAAACTGTATATTTTTTCACGTTTTAAAACTAAGCATGCCGCTTTTAAAACGATTGCATTTGATAAACTTCATATTAGCTGTTTTCACATCTAGGCAAACCGTCTCCAACACATTTTGGTTATGATCACAGACATTATGTCGTAGTTTTCTAGACTTACAATGCAAATGTTCCTATTTTTATGTAGCAACAGGGTTCATATTATATATTTGCATATGACAAACTGTATTTTTTTGAAGTTTTAAAACAAAGGAAGCCGCTTTTAACACGGTTGCATGTGATAAACATCATATTTATCTATTATCACAGCTAGTCAACACGAATTTAACACATTTGTTATGGTCACAGATATTTGGTGGTGGATTTCTAGACTTACAAGACACATTTTCCTATTTTTATGTAACAGTAGGGTTCATATTACATATTTGCATATGACAAACTGTATATTGTTCACGATGTAGAGCTAATGAAAACGCGTTTAACACGGTTCCATATGATAAACTTCATATTTAGCTCTTTTCACAACTACGCAAAGGACCTTTAACACATATCTTATGAACACAGACGTTGTGTGGTGGTTTTATAGACTTACAAGATATATTTTTCTATTGTATGTAAAAGAGGATTCATTTTACATATTTCTATATAGAATATGTCATTTTGATGTTCTAAAAAAAAAGAACCCGTAACATCACAACGGTTGGGAGTCGAGTACGGCACTCTATCTTGAAGACCCGAATCACCTGTGTGGCATACTCGACTCCCACCCGTTGTATTGTTATAGGTTCTTTTTTTAGAACCTCAATATGGCATATTTCATATAAAAATATGTAATAAGAATCCCTTTTTTACATAAAATATAAAAATATATCTTCTAGGTCTATAAAACCACTACACAACGTCTGTGTTCATAAGAAATGTGTTAAAATCCTTATTCGTAGTTGTGAAAAGAGCTACATATGAAGTTTATCGTATGGAACTGTTTTAAAAGCGTCTTCATTAGTATTAAAACGTGAAAAATATACAGTTTGTCATATGCAAATATTTTAAAATGTTCCCTGTTGTTACATAAAATAGGAAAATTTGTCTTGTGAGTCTAGAAAACCACCACCCACTATCTGTGACCAAAACAAATGTGTTAAATGCGGGTTGTCTAGTTGTGATAAGAGCTAAATATGAAGTTAATCATATGGCACCGTTTTAGAAGCGGCTTGCTTAGTTTTAAAACGTGAAAAATATACAGATTGTCAGTTGGAAATATATAATATGAACCTTGTTGTTACATAAAAATAGGAACATTTCTCTTGTAAGTATAGAAAATCACCACCTAATGTCTGTGATCATAACAAAAATGCGTTGAAGGCGGTTTGCCTAGATGTCAAAAGAGTTAAAGATGAAGTTTATCATATAAAGGCGTTTAAATAGCGGCTTGCTTAATTTTAAATCGTGAAAAAATATACAGTTTGTCATATGCAAATATGTAATATGAACCCTGTCGTTACATAAAAATTAGGAAATTTGTCTTCTAAGTCTAGAAAACCACCACCCACTATCTGTGACCATAAGAAAATGTATAAAGGGCTATTGGCCTAGTTGTGAAAAGAGCTAAATATGACGTTTATCACATGGCACCGTTTTAAAAGCGGCGTGGTTCGTTTTAAAGCGTAAAATATAAAGTTTTTCATATGCTAATGTGTAATATGAAACCTGTTGTTACATAAAAATAGGAAAATTTGTCTTGTATGTCTAGAAAAGCACCACCCAATATCTGTGACCATAAAAATGTGTTAAAGGTGAGTTTCCTAGTTGTGAAAAGAGGTAGATATGAAGTTAATCATATGGCACGGTTTTAAAAGTAGCCTGCTTAGTTTTGAATCTTGAAAAATATACAGTTTTTCAAATGCAAATATATAATATGAAGAATGTTGTTACATCAAAATAGGAACATCTGTCTTGTAAGTCTACAAAACCACCACCCCATGTCTGTGACCATAACAAAATATGTTAAAGGAAGTTTACCTAGTTGTGAAAAGAGCTAAATATGAAGTTTATCACATGGAACCGTTTTAAAAGCAGCTTGTTTAGTTTTAAAACGTGATAAATATACAATTTGCCATATGCAAATATATAATATGAACCCTGTTGTTACATAAAAATAGGAAAATTTATCTTGTAAGTCTAGATAATCACCACCCAATATCCGTGACCATAACACAATGAGTTAAAGGCAGTTTACCTAGTTGTGAAAAGAGATAAATATTTAGTTCATCATATGGAACCGTGTGAAAAGCTGCTTGCTTAGTTTTAAAGCGTGAAAAAATATACAATTTGTCATATGCAAATATATAATATGAATACTGTTGTTACATCAAAATAGGAAAATATGTCTTGTAAGTCTAGAAAACCACCACCTAATATCTATGACCATAACAAAATATGTTAAAGGAAGGTTACCTAGAAGGTTAACTGCTAACCAAAGCGAAGGCCCTGGTCTGCCCTACCATGCCATTTGATTATAGGATGCATTTCCTCGTCCTACGATAAGGCATATATCCTCACACGTGTCCTTCTTCGCCTGAGGCCCCTCGCTCAATATGTGGGTTGTCAGGATAGATAACGCCACCCACCGTACTCTGTTAACAGCATCAGGTTGTACTAACAACTGTCATATAGTAACACTATCATCTCTGAAAGACCTGATATACAAATCTGGGGATACTTCAATGTTTAACTTAATTTCTTCTTAAATTGTATGATGGCTTGCCAGCTTATTCTTTTGCGTGACATTCTAATAGTTAATGTTTTTGATATGTTCACTTACGATCGTCAGTAGTCGTAAGTTCAAGCCGGTAGCACAGTTTTCTTAAGTCTGCGGCGATTGCAGTCTACATAATATTTAAATTAATAATATAAGATTAAGAATAAGCTGTAAGAATAGCGCGACGATCTACCGTCGTTTTTTAACGTTGTCAGTTCCGAAAATAAATTCTGGAGAAATAATTCTAACAATAACTACATAACTATGACAATCAGTAACATTGATAATAATCAAATACTAAACATAAACATGATGACATTTTGTAACATTTTAACAGCTTCCTACATTTGGGACTCCACATCACAGATGGTGGCAGATGAGAATGCAAAACACAGGTTAAAAGGAGAAAGGATAGCAACAATTATATTTAAGTACATGAGAGAAATACTAATTTCCACACACACACACACATACATCACAAATAAACTGAAAAATGAGAATTTTAATGTGTTACAAATACGTTACTGATTCAGAAACTGGACCATGAACAAGCATCAGGAAGAAAGAATGATCCAATAGTGACGTTAATTAATATGTACAAGAATATGGACATCATGACGGAAAGAGTCGAACACAGATTCTGGCAACATTGCGTATAATAAAAGAACTGTTAGAGGCAAGATAATCCAACATATATAATATTTTGGCCATATTGAGAGACCGTGTTAAAAATGTTCTTGAAGGTAGAGTTCAGAAGCCGTGAATAAGCGCTATACATAGATATACGAGGAGGAGGGAAACATGTGATGAACAAGATAGAGTTTAGCAGAGGGCAGTACCAAGATAAGAGAAGTAATAGGTTGGACGTCAGCGACAGCTAAACTTCGATGCGAAAACTGCAAATGACAATGATGAATTCTACTGATAGGAAAGGGTAGAAGGAGATTGACAAAGAAATGCTGAATCTTGAACTAGAAGCACATAATGGTTATTGGTATACTAAGAATATTATTCTAAACAAGAACGTGTGATAGTTATTGATCATTAATTAGGGTGGCCATCATAGTACTCGGCATATAATTGGGTAATCTCTTTTCATATGGTAGGGATAAATTGCTATGTACCATATTGTTAGATAATGGCAAAATCACAACAGAGAAAATAAAACGAAAATGAGTTTCTTCCTTCAAATGCAACACTACTAAGTAGGACATTGTGACTGCAATTATACACGATGACATACTTGTTTTCATTAGTATAAGGTACCAGTCGAACATAGTTCATAGATCAATGTGTTGTTAAAAACGTCTGGGTGATGAACACGATAGATGTGCTTTTGTGACAGAAAGCAAGACAATTGCTAAATACATACCGGAACTAGTTATTAACTTGAAAAGAGTCAGTGATTGGAAGGTATACATATTCAACAGTATCGAGAAAAAAAACAATTGCTACAATAGTGAGGAATTGTATATTTTATAATAGCTGTGTTTTGTCATTCTCTCCAAAACGCTCTATAAATAACGCATTTATGGCACGGAATTCCGGGCGATATCCAATCAAAACGATTCGCGTCGAGACGGAATTTTTCACTGAACTACTCAAAGCCGACGTAATTGTTGTATACAAATGTTATTGTGAAGTGCGATCTTCAATCTTATCAAAGTCGCCATAATAAACCGCCATCAATGGTTTTCGTCAACACAGTTGGGGTGTCACAATTTCATCGTGACATTCATTCCTAAAATATTGGTTATGAACTGTATTAGATGAAATGGTAATAGACTGTATAATGTCATACTCGCTGTTCATATAGAAACATACACTTTGAAGAAAAAAAACTATTCCAGGTACGTTTAATTTAATTTTATTACTGCTGTTAACTAATAATAAGTGTGTTTTTATAGACACATTATATAATATGAACGACACTTTTAAGACCGTGTAGTTCATAAGGAACGAAGGCAAATCGACCGATATCAACCGGCATTTGTGATAGCTCTGTACCAGGGCAGTTCGTGGCACTCGTTTACCCTAGTATAAAATTATGTCATTGGCAGTGGATCATAATATCAAACTTCCCCCCCCCCCATATATCCAACTACCACAGTATTATTCCATAAGGATGTGGAAGGCAATATGAAACTACTACAGTATTCTCCCACAAAGAAGATTATAGATAATAACAGACAATATTGAAGACACGAGAGATCGAGGTCGAATATTATGAATAGTGAAGAATATTTGATATTTTAACATTGTGACATGGAGCAACGATCCTAATTAGAGATACCGGAAATTGAGAATTATGACGATCATTGATCCCACCCCAATCGGCAAGGCACCTGGTCATGGTGGATACATTTTTCACATATGCAGAATACATAATAAACATGTACTAAACAAATCAATTATGTTGTATACAATAATAATTCATTTAAACTCACCAATTTCTTTTGTTAAAGCATCTTGCACTTGTATTTTTTGTTCCTTCAAAACACTTGTTTTTTCCGTGGCTCTATTCTGGATATACTCTGGCTTATCTAAAGACACGTATCCGTTTCTTTCCACAGTCATACTTGCATGTAGTTCTGTTCAGTATAGATATAAGATAACTTGTTTTCTTGTCCTTTAAGTTGATATACTCGTCAATATCTTACGTTTCCTTCCCGTCACTTCTTCTCAGAGTTCAGCCATTTTGGTGTCACAATGGAATACACTCAGACTCCAACAATATGTGCTGCGAAAAAAGAAATAATTGTTACTAAAATGACATATGTAATCTCGGTGCAGAAATATTGATGTATTTTCGATAATCGTTAACTTTGAAGGAGGGTATACAAACTGAGCATAATTCACGTGTATACAATCTGCAATAATAGACGAAGTAAATCTTTCATATTGTGCACTATATTTCGATGATTCTACATACTATAGCGTATGCCTTCTACTGCGAGCTAGCCACGTTGGTCATTTAATGTGTAGTTCATGTGGTAAGATTTAACACTTTCAACCCGTTTGTGTGTGCGTTTGAGGTATATCCGTGAGTTTTAATCATTAAAAAAATGAATTTTATGATTCAGAGAACCACAACCTCCAAGGTGTATTTTTAACATAAGAAAATTAACTAACACTATTGCCTGATTCATTCCCACTGCAACTAGTGTACATCCGGACCACTTAGCAATGACAACAACATGACTAGAAATATTGCTTAGAAAATCAACACAGTCAAAACATGTTATTTATTACAAACTCATGACTAAGACATACTACCAACAATATTATATAAATGATTGTGCATTATTTTCAAACACAATGAAATGCGGCTGTGAGACCATCTCATTGTATTTAACAGATGTGTATGTTTATTTCTTGTTCGCTGGTGTTTTTTGTTGTCCCTTATAAAGCGTAACGTGGAAACAGTTATTATTCCTTTATATTTTTTATTTCTCATTCATATAATTTTTTGATATTTATTAGTTATTAATAATTGGCAATAATACATGAACATAGTTGTTATCGCTTCTTAGTTTTGTTACTGCAGCACTTTGTCAAATATACTCCGGCAGTTTTTTATTATTTACCGGTATCAGTTGTGTTTATTTATCCATACGTATTCTAAACATTAATTATGTTGTCTTAATTGTTTGATGTTAAATCAAGTTCTTATTGAATACAAAATTAAACGCATGCATTTATGAGTTACATACACCTAATGATAGCATAATTGATCTTACCATACAACTACACTCACAATGGGAGATTGCAATATTCCAGATGGAACATTGATGTTGATGGAATTTTGCTATATTTATATATGTGATTTTTAATTGTGAGCGTTGATAGCTGAGTCATAACCGTATGCAGTGAATGACATATTGGGAAATCTAGATATCTGAATTCACTATGTGACTATTCTCTTTATTTCCACTAACTGTCACACAAAGTATAATCATATTGGCCAATGAAAATCGGCGGAATAATCAAAAGAGTCATTAAAAAGGTTTGATTTCCATTTACTCAGAAGGTTTTATAATTTAAACCGTCATGGCTGGATGGAAACGTATAAATTATAATAATGTAGTGATTCTTAACCTGTGCTCCACGAATAACGTGATTGTTTTCCGTATATGTTTGCGAAGACATTGTGAAATTGTGTGTGAGCATTAGAAAGAAATGCATAGGAAGATAGAAACAATGAGATATATTGTAATCATTTTGGTCAATGTTTATATAATTTAATCAGGGTTGGAAAAATGCAGCCGTCGTGCCATATATACTTCTTCTTCTTCTTTCGTTCACTTGAAACATGTCTATATATGTAATTCTGTATCTAATAAAACTCACTGTCATTTTTAGTTCATACAGTGTCCCATAGAGCTTTGATTCCAGTGATGTTTCCTCTGGCTAATATGTCTGCCTCAGCGTTTCATGCTCAGAACACTCTTGAAGTATATGTTTAGCACTCTGTGCTGCCTGTCCACATGTACACATGGCCGTGTTGCCAATCTTGAACTTTGTATACATATGGCTGCGGAGTCGGTTGTGTCCTGTTCTGAGACGTAGAATTATATCTTTTTCTGATCTGTTCATAATGTGATAGTCATCTTTTGTTGGTGTTTGTGTGTGGCTTTCTTATTGACTTGATCATCTGTTTTTTCTGATGGTAGGTGATTGGTATATCTGGTTGGTCTTCGGCAGCACCTTCCTTAGCCAGTTGGTCTGCTTTTTCATTTCCTGGTATTCCACAGTGAGAGGGTATCCACTGCATGGTTACCCTATACTGGTAAGACAATTGTCTAAGTAGTTTTTTCAAGTCTGTTAGTTTTCCAGACTGGAGAACTTGAAGCACTGACCTTGCATCTGTCAGGAATACCACAGGCTGTAGTCCTGAGTTGGAGTTCAGCAGTTTTTTAGCTGCCACACTAATTGCCTGGATTTCTGCATCATAATAATTGCAGAATTTTCCATTTTCCTGTCGGTGTTCTTATTTTATCTCTAGACTTGTGCGGATATTCTATATATACAACTGCACCTCCCTTCCTCACAGCATTCTGTGCTGACCTTTCTGTGTATACTCTGACCCATATATCTTGTGGATATTCCTCATCCAGGAAACTGAAGATGACTGTCCTTCGTTGCACATGGGTCTGAATGTATATTGACATTCCATGCCTTTCACTCCACGGGGTTTGTTCTGGTACAGACCTTAAGGGGCTATCAACTTCAGGTAGGTCTGTAAGTTGTCTACGGAGTCGTTTAGCTTGATGGATAAAGCTGCTTCTTTTCAGTCGCCCCATTGCTAGATTTTGGAATCTTTCCTTCATTGGATGACTTGGAAAACATTGAAACTTTTCTGCTTGAATTAGTACTTTTGTATCTCTGCGTTCGTCAAGTATTTGCATTCTTCCCATTTTCTGCATCTCTGCTATGGGTGTTGGTTTCATTGCTCTCAACCATTATTCTAGGTGCCTGGTTTTTCACTTTATCTAGATCTTGTAATGAAGTGTTTGAAGCAGGACACCATGCAGCTGAACCATATTCCAGGTGTGGTCTTATGCCTTGCTGGTAAACTTTACTGAGTATATTTCCACTGGCTGCCCATGTGGTTCCACTTAGTTTTCTCAGGACAGCGAACTTCCTCCTGGCTTTTGTTGTTGCTTTGTTTATGTGCTGCTTGCAAATCTGCTTATCATCAAAAGTAACTCCGAGGTATGTGGGTTGTTTGTCTTCTTTCAAGAACTCTCCATCTATTTTGATATGACCAGCTTTTTGTTTTGGTTAGAGGGTAAAGAGTGTAGTGCTGCACCTATGTGTATTAATGATGACGCACCATCTATTTTCCCATAAGGTTAGCGCATCGATAGCTCTTTGTAGTTGTTTAGTGGCCACAGTTGCATGTTCTTTCGTGATTGGCCACAGTCGCATGTTCTTTCGCAATTTCTTTAGGAGCCCTTCTTTCCAGACCTTATCAAATGCTTTCCTGAGGTCTACCCATGCTGCTAGTACCAGTTTCTTATCTTGGAAGGCATCCTTAATCTCTAGGGAGAGGTAGATTTCCTGATCTTCTGTAGAGTAGCACTGTTTGAAACCTTCTTGCTGTGATACCAGAAGTTTTTCACTTTCAATGTATCACTGCATCCTAAGATTGATAATGCATTCCATTGTTTTGCATAGACAGCTTGTGAGGCTGATGGGCCTGTAGTTGGAGACTGTGTTGCCATCTTTTCCTGATTTGAGGAGTGGTATCATTATTGCTTCTCTCCACGCCTGTGGTACATTACCTGTGGACCAGCTTGTGTTAAAGATCTGCAGTAGCTTTGCTCTTGCTGCAATTCCCAGATTTCTAATCATTTCATTGGACACGCCATCAGCTCCAGGGGACTGTTTCATTTTCAATTTGGATATTGCAGGCTTCAGTTCTCTCATTGTGATTGGTGCCTCCATGACTTCAGGTATAGGTTCGCCTTGTCCAATGCTTTGCTGGTTCTCTCGAACCTCCTGTTGTTTGTCTGAGATGACTATGACGTTAATGTCTTCTGCAAAGGAATCTGCAAATTAATCAGCTGCATGTTTACCTGTTAAAATGTTTCTATCTTTATAAAGTGTGATCCTGGTATTTCTCCCTGTACCTTCATCATGTAGGTGTTTTACAAGTTTCCATAATTTCCTAGTATCTCTTTCTAGGTTCAGCGACTCTGTTTTTTCTTTCCAGCTGCTCCGTCTAAATTGTAACTTGGCTCTTTGAAATTTAGCCTTTGTTTGCTGATATTTGTTGTGATGTTCTTGGCTAGGTCTGTTCTCAGCCTGCTGTCTAGATGTTTCCATCTCATTTTGCAGCTTTTCCAGTTCATCATTCCAGTAGGGTTTGTAGTTTTTGCGTGCCCCCCTGGGTATGGTTTTACTAGCAGCATGTAGTATACATCTATTAAATTCACTCACTGCTCTATTGATGTCTTTGTCCAAGTTCATGTCCTTAGCTAGAACACTGGGTAAATGCTGGTACATTTTCCAGTCTGCCCTTTTATAGTTCCACCTAGTGAGCGTGCTGCTGTCCTTGGTACATTCATTGTGGATTTCCAGAAATACTGGTCTGTGGTCACTACCCCCAAGCTGCTTTCCAACGACACGTGTGATGTTCCATTCCAAGCCAGGTGAGTGGAATGCCAGGTCTGGTGTAGAGGTGGTGTGCCATGCTCTCTAGTAGAAGGTTGGTGAGTCTGCTGGCTGGTTAATAAGGATCAGATTATTTTCATCCTGCCAGCTCTCAAATTCCTCACCTCTCATGTCGATTTGATCATAGCCCCAGCTCTGAAAGTGGCTGTTGAAGTCACCACACACCATAAGTCTCTCTGTGTCTGGAATTGTGTCTAGTGCCAATGGTTTATCATTTGGGCAGTAGTAGTTAAGGAGATGGAATTCTGCACTCTCTGTTTTTAGGTAGAGCATCTGGTAGTCTGCCCCTTACATATATACTTCCAGCTGACATGCGCTGATATTGTTTTTAACAAGTGTCAGAATTCCACCCTTTCGCCTGTCCTTTCTGTCAGACCGGTAGCACTGGTAGCCTCTGAATTTTGAAGGCTATGTCGCTGCTGAGGTGTGTTTCTTGGATACAGCATATATTAACTTGTTCTTCACTGAGAACATTTTCAAGTTCCAATTTTTTGATGTATCCATCGCTTTTACTGTTGACACCCGCAGCATTCCAGTGCATTATTTTTATTGGTCGTTTGTTTGTTTGGCCAGTAGCTCTATTCCCTTGCCTCCTGGCTCCTCGGGGCAATTGAGAAGGACTTCCAGTAACTGAGATTTTGAGCCCTTTCGTGGTATAGGGCCCGGCTCCGTCGCCGCCTGAACGTCCGCCACAGGGCAGGCACCATAACTATTTATAAATACAGACATGTTTCTATTGTGTTTTGTGCGTGGCATCCTGATTATCTGTCCGCCTTTTGGCTGGATGCCTCCGTCTTCAGAACTCTGCTTACTTGGGCAGGACTATGGTCCTGCTCGAGTGGGACTGCCCGACCAGTCTTAGTTTCCAGCCCCTGATGGCTGAACTAAGCCCCATCACCACTCCAAGGTGCTGGCCTCGATGTGGATGCCATATATACGATCTGCAACACATTTTTGTTTTTTGCAGCTCAAGGTTGATATAAAAGTACTATAAGCACTGTCACTGAGTTCAGAATACACTACCTGAGACTGAAAATGCTTTCGTGCCACATATAGCAAAATAAACGTTTTGTTGGTTGCTGATCCCGCGGTCCATGGGCTCATGCCCTTTGACCCAATGTCATTAAACTGGCATTATATTGCTAGGGAGTAGGATATTGGATTGTCAGCCCACCCTGGACCAGAGCCAGAGAATAACTATCACAACACCAGGAAGGTAAGGTTCAACCTATGCACTGCTCCGATCCACTGTAACCAAGATAGGGTTCACTGTGCTCATTCCCCGCCACCAATTGACAACTGCTTATGCCGAAAGTCTCTAATGCTCCAGGCATTCAACCAAATGTTCAAGTACAAAATAGTGTCACGTCCTGAGTCACTGTGCCTCCATGATGGGCCTCAGCCGTCGGAAAAACAGTGCTGTAAGTTTCCTCCTCCCCAATGCAGTGCAGTACATCTCTAGCTCTCTCCCAACCACAGCGGGTGCATACATACATAAAAACACATTGCAATAACAAAATAAAAGCATCAGAGGCATAATTGTACGAGCGTATATATGACGTGCCATGAAGCTTCCATAAGAAGATAACCTCAATATAACGGCATGTACTACGGTTTTCTTTTGCATGGGTGGTTTGTCTAATAAGTCATTGGTGAGACCCACAGACGCAACCACATGCGTCACAATAAAAGGTCAATCTACCAATGAAAAAAGGCTGCCAATCTCTAAAAATTACCTAATCAGATGTCGCGTGAGAATGTGAACGAGCGAATGACAGAGCAAGCTGGAATACCGACCAGACCAAAAGACTTGGACTGGCATTAAAATCATGCGCTACTCGAGACTGATCTAATTCTTCCGAACTGCCTGAGTATGACTAAATTAGCCACAAAAGATCATTATCATCAAGGTCCTCTCCGCAACGAGGGATGGCTGCAACATGCCTCCTGTGTCCTGTTGTGGTGGTGTATTCTGCTAAACTGTAACCTGTCAATCTTGTGATCTTACTCTCCCACTTTTATCTCTGGCTACCTCTTGCTCGCTTACCTTTGACTTTACCCTCAAGTAAAGTCTTCACCATGGTTTGTTACTTAATCCCACTACCCAAGCCTTACAAGTGTCATGCAAAGATACAGAGTTATGCAGAGTACGATCGGCAAGTTGTTAGAAAAAGATTGTTGCGTGGAAATTGTCCCTACATCTGAAAATTAATAACAGATTACCCTCAACGTTGAGAAGCCATCGTCCAGGCAAACAGATTTGGCACAACACCGTTTTCAGGTAAGAAGTGTTCGGCAGTTTTGGCGAAAGGTTAGAGACATGCGTGACTGCAATAGACCTGGAAGATGCTTATAACAGAGTGCACTTGGATTTCTTGATGCGCATAATGCTGCCTCTCAAAGCTAGTCATTTTAGTGTCAGGTGGATTATCTTGGCACTTTTTCATATACATGTTGTTCTTAAGTGTGAAAGATGGTATCCGGTGCTGATAGTCATAAACCGGGGACTACCACATGGATCACCTTGTCGCCATTATTATTTAATGTGTATACAGTTCAAATTACAAGCTGTCAGATTGCAAGACAGGAGAGAACTATGTCCTATGCGGATGACATCTTGGAATATAGACAGGGCTGAAATAGAGAAACGATCGCCAGGAATTTGCAAAGGGAGTTTGATTGTATAGAGAAGTGGTGCAGTGATTCTGGAGTTTTTGTTAAGCCATCAAAAACATCAGAGAAAGCTTCCGGTCAATGGCAGGAGATGGCCGGCTGCTTGCGGAAAAGGAAGCAAAATGAATGTGTTTCAGTGTTTTCTAGTTGGACTATGTGACACATTTTCTGAATGGGATAGAATAAAACACGATTTAACCATTTAGAGTCACTGAAACGACACTGCTACTGGCTTAGCGACCCGATACTATAGAAATAGTACTAAGAAAAAGTGCTCAGTTCGCAGACATGAACAGACAGTTCGTAGACATTCGCAGTCTATAAACATCCGAAATAAAAAATAGAGAGGCGACAAACTCCACAATATACTCAGAACACACGAGGGTCATCTCCAGAGAACTCTTCTACCCCTGACAGCATACCCCTGAAGCTGAAAGGCAATAAAGGGTTTAGCGAATAGAACAAAAACATCGATAACGTGGTTTTCCCTAAATAATTACATAATAAACACATCTACGCCATCGGTTACTTTGAGAGGGGATGTCCTCGAGAGAACCAGCACAATGAAGTACTTGGGGGTTATGTTGGACCGAAATCTGAGTTTCAAAGATTATGTTGACCACATCATTGTAAAGGTTTATAAAGGTCTTGCAGCAATGGAAATTATGGCTGCTGCTCAATGTAAGCAGAGGCTGCTATGTCTTCTGTGTTAGGGATTGGTGGTGGCGGTGTAGAGTACGCACTGACGATTCCGAAATTGAGTCGGACTCAAACAGAAAGATTGAATTGAATCCAAAATGAGGCAATGCGAATCATTTTGGAGTGTACGAGAGATACGTCTGCACGAGCTATTCGATACTTACTTGATTGTCCAACTGCAGGGCAAAAAATACAAATGTGCAGGGCGCGATACTACCTACAAATCACTGCTGAAATAGAGCTCCCTATACACCCTGAAATTCTCGAAGTGAAAGGCAGTCTTCTTAAGAGATTGAGAGAGTCGTGGATTAGACGCGCAGAGGATATTATACAGTGTGTGTGCATATTGAAAGTGTATCTGGTGCGGAATGGAATCGGGCTCCCTTAGATTGTTCAACAACCTTCAAACTAATAATAACACTCAATAGAGAATGCAGGGAATGGTGTCCGATAGTGGTCAGTAGGAGGAGCACGCTTTGATCGGTGAGAAGTCCAGGGAAGATGATATGATTATATGTACAATGGGCTGGTTGAGAATCACATCATGAGTGCATGGATCCTCATGGCTCAAAGGTGGGGAAGAGCATCAGAGAAGAAAAATGTTTATAGCCAGTCCATATTCTTTTCGTAATATATCGACCTGATCTATTAGTCTTTGTAGTTCATGTTCACTTTCTGCTAAAAGAACAGTGTCATCTGCATATCTTAGGTTGTTCATTACTTTCACACTAATGTTGAGTCATGGCATTTCTTCTATAAGTTTAAATATATTTTCTTTATAGATATTAAATAGGCTGGGTAATAACATACATCTTTGTCTTACCCCTCTGCTTATTTTATATATCGTGAGTAGCTGTTTTCACACCTTATTGATGCAGTCTGTTCCAATATATATTTCTAATCAGACTGATGTCTTTACCATCTATGTCTATTTCTTGAAGACATGTCTACAACAGATACAGACTCAGATTCCAACATCGACCTCGTACTGGTCTCATATCATGGAGCGACAGATGCCAGATGGAAAGTTTTAAATACCGTGGGAGCGACCATTTGCCATGCGCTATACGTTTCTCGAAAGGGCTGCAAGTAAGATTTATCAAGATTTTTACCCATGGTGGACTAAAGAGACAAAGGAAACATGGCTACTCAAAAAGCAAGCAATCATGTATTGGCAACGTAAGAGAAAAAAGGTACACATCTCACTCAATGATAGACGGGAGGCACAAATTGCAATGAAGAAGAAAATAGAGGCTTTTAAACAAGTTGCCGAAGAAGCAAAGAAGATGTGTTGAAAAACAAATTATTATGAAGGTCACGACAGACAAATTATTACACAAGTATTAGAAGCTACATAGGTCAATAAAATTGAGAACTGAAACGAAATCCAGTACTAGAGTGAGGGACGACTCAGGGCAGGCGCTGACATCAGATGAGATGAAAAGCACAGCCTTCTTTGTAGATATCTTCAAACACCCGTGTGTTGTCGGTGCCCAAAAGGGGAGCAAAGAATAGCAACACTATTTACCTTCCACGCATGTCGTAAAAGACGACTAAGGAGGTCATGGGTTAGAGTTGGCTGTCCCATCCAATATATAGTCAGTGACCCAAAGTCATGCTGAAATCGAATGTGTCAGGCCGAAAGGCGCAGATATCGCAGTAATGCTGTAAACGATGACACAACGCATTCTGTTT
The DNA here is from genome assembly GCA_034231615.1 of Meghimatium bilineatum. Taxonomy (NCBI): domain Eukaryota; kingdom Metazoa; phylum Mollusca; class Gastropoda; order Stylommatophora; family Philomycidae; genus Meghimatium; species Meghimatium bilineatum. The sequence continues at coordinate 49,693,203 of CM067298.1, forward strand.
TCCGGACTACATCCTGCTAATCTGCAAGAGTTTGAGAACGAACGCAGAAGAAGAAGAAGATATCTTCAATAAACTAATGAGGGTGCCTTAGATCAACGCAAAGAAATGCTGTACCCTGACATCCGTCACGGAAGAAGATCAGATTGGAGATGTTGAAGATGATAAATCAGATGCCGCTCCGGGCCCTGATGGAATTAGATACAACTTACCCAAGGAGATTTGGAAGAATATGCTAGCTAAGATGACAGACGATTATAATGCGAGTTTTAAAACACTAGTAGTACCAGAGGAGTGGTCACATAACTATTTTATACCCGTTCCAAAACCAGGCTAAGATTCTACGGACAAAAAAGTTATCGTATCATCACACTGCAGAATATGTATGGTAAGATTCTGGAAAGAATTGTCGCTAGACGCATATCCAGGGAACAAGATATCAAAGGCGTTCTCCGAAATAAGGTGCATACAGACCCAGAAGAGATAGAGTCACAAATGCAGCAGTTATTGCAAATAAAGTTTATGAAGATTTTCAGATTAAAGAAGAATATCTAGTTGCAGAAACAGACTTAGAAGATGCGTACAATAGAGTTAGTTACACCCATCTTGTCTAAATGCTAAGGGAATACGATATCATTCCCTGGATCATACGCTAGATAGCAAATGTGGTAATCTCTAGAACAGTCGCTCTGAGGTGTGGATCTTGAACGTCTGAGATCAGAACAATAGCACCTGGTCTACCACAAGGATCTCATCTGTCCCCAGTGTTGTTTAATGTGCATACATTACAAATTGCTCAACTGCAAATCTCAATAAACTGTAGTTCTAACATACGATCAATTGTCGATATTGTGGAGAACTTACAACAATGTGATAAATCGCTCAAAAGCAAAGGTCGTTGATATTCCTTAAATAATAATCTTGTCAGTGACACACTGCCAGCTGTCAGTTGCATGGGCGTATTCACTGAAAGAGAATAGGACATTAAATATCTTGGGATAACCTTTGATAGAAGTCTCTTATTCAAACACATCACACATATGATTTGGAAAGCTAAAAGAGAGATGAGTGTTATCATGGTTATGGCGACCTTCGAAATGCAACAATGTGTACTAATTTTGCTTCTTTCGTGTATATATATATATATATATATATATATATATATATATATATATATATATATATATATATATATATACATGTATACATATATATATATATATATATATATATATACATATATACATATATATATATATATATATATATATATGTTTGTTTGTTTGTTTTCCGTTCGCTCCATTGTAACCATCACGGATATCCGTGCGATTTCCGCCGGGAGCGTGATTACGTTGTGCCACCGTTATGCGCCTTGTAGGCCTAGCACATCCGATTTCTGCATGCCTTGACAATTCGGGTGGACTACCCTTAGTCTGTGACAGCCTCTATATCTGTTTACAGGCACACGTAGTGGCGACTCTTCGCCCAGACGATTTTGCTATCGTCTGACTCGCACCAGGTGTTCCACTGTCTATGAACTTGCCTCGTGTAATTGGACGTGCTGTGCCTGTGCCCATTGGGTACTGAACCGTTTCTCATCCGTGAGCCTGGTTCCTTAAGGGGAAGAAACTCAACAGAGGAGTTGGACCCTGACTCTCTCGCCCTCTTAGCCGAGGTGTCATTCACCGACATCGTGTACCCCTTGTCCAAGTTCGAGTCTCACACCACGCGTTTGAGAGCAAGGCGTTCTCGAGCTGAGCGTCCTTGTCCCAATAGCGCCTGATCCCATTAGGTACTGAACCCTTTCTCTCTTCAAGTGTATTTCCGGTGTAGGAAAACCTGACAGTAGAGTTGGGCCAGGGCTAAATCGTTGTCCCTTTTGTGCCTGAGCGCATCGGGTACGGAACCCTTTCTCTCTGCAAGAGTACTTCCGGTATAGGAAAACTTGACAGTAGAGTTGGGCCAGGACTACGGTCGTTGTCCCTTTCTTGCCTAAGCCCATCGGGTACAGAACCCTTTCTCTTCGCGAGCATATTTCCGGTTTAGGAAGGCTCGACATTAGAGTTGGATTAGGGTCTTCTTGCTTTACCAAACGCCAATGAATGGCTCTGGGTCTCTGTCTGTAAGGAACACAGGTAACTAGAAGCTCGTCTCGAGCTGACTGAGCTTGTAGTTCCCCTTTCCTAGGGACTTTTCACTTTCTATTTGCAGTTGGCGCTGCCCTCTAGCGCTGTTCTGCCCTTTCATTGTTTCATTGTACTCGGTATGAAATCTTTTTGTCTCTTGCCATGCATCTACCTTTACGTGCATTTTACATTGGCCGCCCCTCCAATGTTCGGACTGGACTGACTAGCTTCACTGTATGTAGACAGTGTCGTTATATGTGGTGATGCTGGTGGTGTCGGAGATATTGTCTGTCTCTTGTGCAGTCAAATCTCTTTCCATCTGCTACCTCCACATTCTCGGACACGATCCCCAAATAGTTTGGCCAGAATCAGCTCGAGCTGCTGTATTTCTGTTTCCAGGGTGCACCGCGTGGAGGTACATTTGGGATCTTGGTTATCTGCTAACCCTTGGTCCGCCTAGAGCAATGCGTTCCCTTTGCACCCCACATATATATAATATATATATATATATATATATATATATATATATATATATATTCAATTTACTATCGTATATATACGATTACAAATTCAAATTTGCTATTATAAATTATGCTTGACAAATATTAATATTATAATCTTTTTGCAATTTTACTTTTTAAAGACAAAAACTGATATTTTTATTCATACAGTGTGGCAGTCGGTTACCATGGAAAGTGTAGGGACTTTTAGTGTCCTGTTCGAAGCAGTGTGCGTTTGCAACATATATTAAACATGTGAATTGATTTGTTATTGGCAAGACGAAAAATATCCACGGAAAAGTAGGTCACATATAATGAAAAGAGATACTAGTAATTAAATATATTATTCCTGGTTACTGGGTATGAGGTGTACTCTAGTCAGCTGTTAAATGTTTTGGTAAAATAAAGACATTACATTTGTATGGACTACCAAATAGGTTGTAAAACATTATAGTTCATGGTTGAGTTGGAGACAGACATAGTTGTTAGGAGGGTGTCAGCAGCAAAAGTGATGGATGCAGTAAAACAATTGAAACTTAAAAATATCCTACGTACACGAAGAACAAGTTTATGTATGCTGTATTGAAACAACACACATCATCAGTGATATATCCTTTAAATTCAGAGGTGGAATTCTGACAATTGTTAAAAACAATATCAATGTATGTCAGCTGGAAGTGTATATGAATGGGCTAGAATACCAGATGCACCAGTTAAAGACAGACAATACCGAATTCCATCTCCTGAACTACTACTGACCAAATGCTAACTATATGCAAAATCAGGGATTTTGATTTATATTCACATTCAGATACATCTTAAACATATTAATTTTTTTGTTTAGAAAATGTCCATGTGTTAGGTTAAAACCCAGCCCGTATATTGCATACCAACAGACGTTGTGCTCACGTAGTTTTGACTGCGCACATGTGCGTAGATACTCTGTTCTACCTAACGCGTGCGTGCGTGAGAACTTGAAATTTTGAGAGCGTGTTCATTGCAGTAGAATTTGCTTTTAAGTGAACTATATGATTAGGCTAGATTTTATTGTAGATTTGATTAAACAATAAATGGTTTATTCTCTGTGTCTTTAACAAGTATACGTATCTAAAAAAACATACTTTAGATTTAGTAAGTAATCTATCACGCTCATGGTCCCTACTTTACATTGTGGGATTTTGTTCCCTTATTCACGCGTTCCGATCTGGTTGGCTGGTAGATCTTGTCATAGTTGTGATTCCGAGCCAGTAATCTGTAGTTTCACTGAATATCTAGTTTTTAAATATTGAAGTTTAATGGTTTCAATGCTAGCAAACTTCATTATGTGAAATAGTTATCGCTAAACAGAAATTAGGCGTTTTTGTATTTTGTAAATACCATTAAAGCCAAGATCACGATGCGCGTTGTCCAAGCCCTATTTTGTTAAATACGCAAATATATTTTTGTGCGCTGGCCCTTTCATATTAATGTTTATGCTGCTTAAAATCCACACGCTCAATGATTATGTACCGCGTGTGTCCGGTTAAGTAACACTAGCAAGGTGATAAGTCATTAGTGTCACATGTTTTACCTGTTGAGCCGAATCTGTGTTTAAAGTGCGTAGGGATTTCTTAAACGAAATTATTAAAATGTTATCTCACTTGAGCATCTACATTCTGATGTTAATAGGGTGCCAAGATATTTCATTTTTTCAGCTTGCTTTAATTTTGTGTCAGTAATCATTATTTTGCATCTTTATGGTGTATGTCTCTTCGAGACAATCATTATTTCTGCTTTCTTCTTGTTTAAACTAATGCCGTTGTTTTCCATTTCTTTCATTACTTTATCCAATAGTGCTTGCAGTTCTTGTTAAAAATTGAATGTGCTGTTCGAATTTCAGCACTGTGTGGTCAGCATATTTCAAGTTATATATATTGTATACTTCGACAATAATCACAGAGAGTGTTTATATTCTTTAATTTAAAGGGTTTCTATGGTAACAGGTTATGACTTTAGTGCAAGTGCCCATGATAAGATGGCTGGTCGCTAAATACGTTGATATTCCTTTTACACGTATGGGTCTGTTTAGATCTCAATAATGTATTCATCTTACTCACTGGATATAATCAGTATGATCAGCAGTTTCTGTACACGTGGTTCAGATAGCGCGATTCTCTAGAAGAAAATTTCTTTCTGAAAAACCCCATTACCTGGGATCATCTGGAAATGTGAACTTTTAGTCTGACTTTCTGAGATAGCGTGCTTTTCTAGACGGAAAATTTCGGTTTAAAATCCCGTGACATAACAGTTTTAAACGCATGTGGTTGCGTCTGTATGTCCCACCAATGGTCAACTAGACATACCACCCATGCAACAGTGAACCTTAGTGGATGACATGCCGTTATATTGAGGTTATCTTCTTAGAGAAGCTTCACGGCATGTCATCTATACATTTATGCTTTTATTTTGTTGTTGAAAGGTGTTTCATGTTTACCTGAATATATATGTATATTCCTCTGTGGTTGGGAGGGAGCCAGAGATGTACTGTGCAGCACTGGGGAGGAGAAAACTGACAGCACTGTTTTTTCCTATGGCTGAAATTCATCATAGAGGCACATAGACTCAGGACGTGACAATCCTTTTGACTAAAACATTTGGTTGCATGCCTAGAGCAATAGAGAAGTTCGGCATAACCAGTAGTCAATTGGTGGCGGGGAATGATCACAGTGAACCCTATCTTGGCTTCAGTGGCTATGAGCAGTGCATAGGTTGAAACCTACCTTCCTAGAGGTATGATAGTTATTCTCTGGCCCGGGGTGGGCCGAAATCCACAGACTTCACATAATATAATGCAATTTAATGGAATTAGGTCAATGGGCATGAGCCGATGGACCGCTGTATCAGCATCCAACCAACCAACCAACAGTTTTTAAATATGAAATTTTAACACAACTTTCACACGGAAAGATAGATATATTATGTTATTTTTTTTCAACCAGTTTGGACCAGATCTAAATAACGCAATGGAAATTTTTGCTGTAGCTGACCTATGCCGCTTTCCTTGGTGGTATGACCTTTAAATGGAAACTTTCACTGTAAAATTATCCTTGTAAAATCTGGAAACAACTAACCACCCCGCACACAGCTGGGTAGTTTTTCACCAGACATTTTCCAACCTCCTTTGTCGAAACAGGTGACCCGTAGATAACCATCTTCAACCTGATGTGTTTGACAAGTAAATAGTTTGCCCGACTTCTAAATCTCACAGTGGACAATTTCACTGTAGTTGACCTCTACCACATCCCCTTGGTAGGGGTAATATGATCTCTACACGAAAAATATTACTGTAAAATACCCATTCTAGCCTCTGGAAAACACAACCTCCCCTCACACAGATACTTTTTCCCGTTGGACATTTCACCTTATTAAAATCAATCGATACATTAAAAATCGGCTTAAACCGGTAATACATGTAAACCACCATCTTAGTGAAATTATATTGATATGTTGGAAGCCATCGTGTGTTATGCTAGTGATATGCATCTCCTGATATGCTAGCATATCCATGACGTTTTTTCATACGTACTACACTACTCTTGCATAGATAATTCCATAGATGGTTGGAATAGATTATGTAAACATGTTACAAAAATTTCATAGATACGGTTTTATCAAGATGCAATTTTCAGCAGAAAATGGAGTGTATACAAATGTACATGATTCATCTATTTCTGCGTTCGTTCGCATACTCCTGTAGATGTGCAAAATGTAGCGCAGAGACCAGTGGCCGCATAGCTAGATCACAGGTTTCAGATCCTTGAAGACCCAGATTCAAACAGGGTAATTCTCCCCGTACACGTCGTTACGATAGATAGGACAAAGAGACTTTTATTTCCACAGCCAAAAATTCTCCTGTACTTAACAGGAAAACACGCATTAATGACGGTTTATTTAGTCCAGATAACTGTATGTATTTTGGCATGGTTTACAGATTGACTATGCGGTGTATGTTTTTTTTAAATCCTGACATACCTGACTTCAGCGTAACTCAGATAAATTTGATCCGATATGGGATGTGACATCCACCAGAATCTCAAAACATCATTAATCACATATTTCGGCATCAATGGCAGAGAAAATATTCGTTATTCTTTACTCCCATTTCGAGCCCAGACAACACATGGGTGACTTGTACATTTATTTATAATATTGCACACACAAGTATACCGTAATGATAAATGGTTATTTAAAAAAAAACACATTAATATAGACTTACCCCCTCCCACACACACGCACAGACAGACAGACAGACAGACAGACAGACAGATAGTTAGATAGATAGATATATATATATAGATAGATATATATAGATAGATAGATATATATATATATAGATAGATAGATAGATAGATAGATAGATAGATAGATAGATAGATAGATAGATAGATAGATAGATAGATAGATAGATAGATAGATAGACAGACAGACAGACAGACAGACAGACAGACAGACAGACAGACAGACAGACAGACAGACAGACAGACAGACAGACAGACAGACAGACAGACAGACAGACAGACAGACAGACAGACAGACAGACAGACAGACAGACAGACAGACAGACAGACAGGACAGGACAGGACAGGACAGGACAGGACAGGACAGGACAGGACAGGACACGACAGGACAGGACAGGACACGACAGGACTAGGAAATCATTAAGATAAAAACAGTAGGCCAAAAATAAATTTTCAACACATATAATAAACAACTAAAACATTCAATGTGAGGTCAAGTCTAGATGAATGTTGTAAATTTAGTGAGATCATTACGCTTGATGCTTGCTGCAGAGATTTTTTATTGGGTTCCAATTTAGTCAGCTTCACTATCAAGTCTCCCCGTTCTTTGATATCCAGTTGATTTCTTGCCTTTAGTAACAAATCATTTACACCACTAAATTCAAATTAGGTAAATCTGAAGATGGAAACGGTAACAATATCTCTCTTGCTAAGTTGGTTGAATTTGGGTATTTAAATTTGGTTTTATAACTAAGGCAGGCCATCGCTCATTTTATATTGAATAACGTTTTAACTGACTCAACATTTTGCATTTCTGAGAGTTTCTCATCACCCAGGTTAGAAAATCAATTTGTTTTAAATAAGAAAATCTTTCTTTTAAATCAGCGGACAGAATCCAACAAGTTGTATTCAATATCTTCATCTATTCTTCTGCTAACAGTATTCTTACTGAGTGACATTCCTTTCACGTCTTTGTCATCTGTTTCCAGAACTGGTTTACGAAATGCTGATATTGATGGTTTGACTAAATTCTCTCCTATATTATGATTTTTTCCCAGATTTAGCAACGAGTAAAGAAATGTCATAACTAGTCTCAAGAGTACGATTAACAGTTGCAGTATGAGCAATCAATAATGACTTTAATGTTGCTCTTTTTTCAACCTTCTTCTTTAAAAGTTTTAAAGTAATTTCTTCTTCTTCTTCAACGTTCATTCTCAAACTCCCGCTGGATTTCTCTTGTAACAGGACAATGGTCCTACAAGATTTCCAGTTGAATATAGTTCAGAGAATGGAAATGCGTTGTGTTGCCGTTTTATTTGCGCCAATGGCCCAACACATCCGTCTTCGGCGGTGAAAGTAATTTAAATCTGAATTGACATAAGCATTATGTTTTGCCTTCACATGCGCCTCAACACGACCTCGCTTCATTGGTAAAGCATTGTTGGCACAACAGACAAAAAGGTGACCTTTGATCGTGGATAGCACGTATGAACCCAAATTTTAAGTATACTTTGAACAGACACATTTTTTTGTACACTATTCATTTTACTGTGCGACTGAAAAGAAAATTAATATAAGATAAATTAAAAACTAAAAATAAACTATGTATTAAAGTTAATTTAATTTAATGTTAATATATCAAAATTTGAATCACATTTAATGTTCTACCCTTTTCTAATCTGGCTGTTCCAGGATGGACGGTCAAGAGTTGAGTTTTCCCAAGTTTGAGTGATGTTGTCAAATAGACATTGAAGCGTTATGTCTGGCCTGCGTTTAAACAGTTATGTATACACAGTTCACCATAGAAAAGTATCTTTTGAAGATGTTACTTTCAACGTACATCAAGAAGTTGTCTCGGGTAGAGTCTGTGAACAAAATTAAGTGCGTGCCTAGCATATTAAATACAGTCTATAATTTAGCTGAGGTATGTTTGGTTTTAAAGCGCAGACTACGACTGATTCGCGGGACGACCAAACGTTGTCCTAGCGCGAAAAATGTGCAGAGCGACACCATCTTCGATTTTTGTAGTATATAATAAAGTGTTCCCGTGGCACACAATCTTATGTGCGGATTTGTTTGCCTTGAACAGTGATTTGGGGGAGGGGGCTCTGCGTAGGGAACTCAAAGTACTGGTTTGTGTATTACGGCTGTTGTGGATGTAGTTATTGTGACTATTGTGAGACCAGAATCACTACATGCTGGACGAAAGATACCCATGCTTTCCTGCATAGGCATACATTACATACTTGTAACATTGAGCGCGTTCTCACTAGAAAAGAAGAGATAGCGAACAATGTCCGCTTGAGTTTTTGTCTTCGACTTCAATTTGCGAAGATTGAACAGTCCATCATAAGTACGGATGTGAAAATCGATACCTGCACTGTTGCCCCGGAAAGCATCACGTAGCATGACAGAGAAGATTATGCGAAAGGGCGCCGGAGCTAGGAAGCATTCATGTTCAACACCTATGACAATTGGAAATAATTTTGACTGTTCTCCGCTATCTTGAATACTTGTTTTCATGTTGTCATGAAAAGTGCAAACTATAGAAATAAATTTATCTGAACATCCGAATGTGGACATTATTTTCCAAAGACCCTCGGGATTGACGGATCGACGGATCGAAAGCATTTGGCGGGTCCACGAATATGGACTATGGGCCGATACTCTACTCAATGCACTTCTTCTGTAGTTGTCTAGAAGCAAAAATCATGTCAAGGTTTACACTTTTTTGTCTGAATCCAAGCTGACTTTCAGGAAGGAAACTTTTTGGTTGGTTTGATTACAGTTTATTAAACATAACTCTAGTTAGGATCTTACTTGCGATAGACAGCAGAGATATGCCGCTATGGTTGCCACAGATGTCAATTTCCATTTCACTTATATGTGAGAATGTGGAGCCATCCGTCAAATATTGAGGTATCGTTTCCTGGCCCCACAATTGCTGAAAGTGCACCGTGGCAGTAGTATAGTGTACTAATTAGAATGTACTTTTAAGTGGCTTCATAGACAAAGAAGGAAATACCTGGCATTAAAGAATATATCAGTCAATCAAGTACCATGTCGAATTGCGTAGCCGATCATGTATCTCAACGATTCTCTGACTCTTGTGCTATCAATAAGCTCGGTTGGTGAGCTTCTACCATGCCACAATACAAGTCCATCTAGTAACTTTTCTCGTTGTCGTCCCCATTCTCTTCTCCCTTTGATCTTTCCAGTGGTTATTACGTGTTCAAGCCGTGTTCTTCTCAGCACATGCCCTAGAAACTTTAGGAAGAATATATGCTGCTCTAAAAAAAAATAAAAAACGCAACTTCAGCGAATTGCTAATAGACACCAAATTTCCAACGTGTACCAACATTTTATTTTAAGGTAACACTGTTTCAAACTTGGCATGAAGAACAATTCATACTTTAACAATAAAATGATGTTAATTAAATTTGGTTTGGACTTTTATTCTGTGCATCTTTCAGTAAGGTGTATGGCCTCCTCTGGCCTCTATAAAAGAATGACATCTCCGTTACATGGATCCGAGTAACCGTTGGATCTGTTCTTGTGTAACGGCTGTCCACACTTCTTGCAATGCAAAAGACAACTGTCGGAAATTGGCTAGAGCCACACCTCGTGGAGTAGTCTGACGAGTTCATCCAATGTGTTCTATTGGGTTCATGTCGATGACATGGCTGCCGCGGAATGGTCTGGACGTTTTTATCAGCGAGGAATTGGATGGTAAGTTGTGTCACTTGATGTCGAGCGTTATTCCGCCTAAAAAAACAACACTCCTGCAGCCAAAATTACAAGGACGTGAATACGAACAATTTCAGCGACCTATCGTTCAGTATTCAAGCGTCCTTCAGTTTACACAAGTCCATTTCCTCCCAAGAAGTTGATCGCCTATCATATCAGTGGATACCACCACAATATTGAAGATCCTCATCAACGTTGTTCTTGGCGTAGCGCCCACGGACTGTGTGGTAATCTCTTCTCCTTCTATTGATACGTCTGAGTACAAAAAATGGCTAATCACTGAGCCAAACTAGTCTACAGGCATTCCCAACATTCTATTGATGGAGCTAGTTCGCCCACTGCAGTAGGGTTTTGGCAATGCTGGTCCGTTAGAACATGATCTATTTGAGATCGTCTAGCGCTAAGACCAGCGTCGTACAACCGGTTTCTGATAGTTTGATTTGAAATTAGACGTGCTGTTGGCAGTCAGTGGGTTATGGAGGATGCAGATGCGATTTGATTCCTGAGGTGACGCAGCCGTATGAAGTGGTCTCGCCTGGATTTTTGAATCTATGTCTTCCACTGCGCGCCCCGTCTGCCACTGTGCCAGTTTGTTGATATAACCTCCAAAGGAGGCTAATAGTTCTTCTAATCACAATAAATTGGCCGGCCACTACAATTTGAGGTTGTTCAGTTTGTAAGCGTCTAATAATATAATGTACGGTTGTTCTGTAATAAAATGAAACATATATATGAATTTAATTTTCCATTGAATTTATTCGGGTACCGACAATCTATTATAGGCATTCGATAATATAGCCAGAGCGTTTTGTGTTCAGTATGTTTCATGAAATTCTCATGAACCTGTTACAAGTTATTGTCAAAAATGCTGTTTTGACTTTTACCTAATTCCTGACTTTACAAGTCATGAGGTGAGTACAATTCATGTGATCACAAGAAGTTAATGACCTGGTGGACACAATCGATATCTTGAATGATATCGAATCAGCGAATATTTTTTGTAAAGGTAACTCTAAAAAGTTTCATTTCGTTCTTTGAACAGTATATACTGATTAATTAGTGTTATCTAAGGGACGTAACTCAGGAATGATACTCGTCGTGTGAAATGAAATATTATTACGTGTTCGTGGAAGTGGCCAAAGGTTTCCATGACTCACTCATATTCAATTTCAAAAGTTGTTGTGCTGTGCATGTTTAGTAAGCGTATTGAAATATTAGTACGTGTTATAGTAAGTGACAGAGGGTTCAAATGACTCACTCATTAAAGCGTGAAACGAGGTAATAAAGTTTTGCTAATACTTCGAAACAAACATAGGCACACACACAAATCGACGTTTCGACCGAAAGACTTTTATCATGTAAACATACACATATAAATACCAGAAAATGACAAGTAGGGATGACACAACTTGCGTTCACATGTCTAGTAGAATGGCCGAATAAAGGATAAAAATGAGGTCAAATATGACATAAACGTGAAATGTACAGAAATAAGAAGTATACAAAAACAGTCCCAAAATACATGTGAAAACGAGACAGAGAAACAATGGAACAACCCGATATTAATCGTATGTCAAGCGCTAATTCATTCCCAAAGGCTTCAGATGGCCAAATGTTCGAGTGCTAGCGATGGAATCCTGACGGAAAAAGCTGCCCACCCTAGACAGGGCATACTGAAGGACCCTGTCGGTATATGGGTGGCAACGGAAGAAGTCGACCATCTCGTGGACTTTCTCGAGAAAGTTATCCTCACCACTGCAAAGACGCTGGGGACGAAGAAGTTCACAGAATGGAAGGGAATCACGACAGGCAGAAGGATGAGATGAGGCATTAAGGAGAAAGTTGTGGGAAACAGTCGGTTTGTCGTGTATCGATGTGCTAGGAGAGGAACGTTGAGTAGTGATATATATGTCCAGGAAGTTCACATGGAGGTGGAGATCTCGGATGTGAAATGATGGCCGGGTGAAATCTATCAATTTACTGAATGAATAGTGAATAGCCTCCGTCATGTCAGTGATACCGATCCCATCATCGATATACCCATGGAACATTAATGGGACGGCCCACAATAGGTTCCCACACCTGGTTCTCGAGGTGACACATAAGCAGGCATAACTGGGTCCCATCTTGGTGCCCATGGCGACTCCACTGATCTGGTCAAAGAAAATCCTATGAAACTCAAAAGAGTTAAAGAGTAAGTACAAGCTCTGCAAGACGGATGAGAGTGGAGATAGATATAGAGGGATGAGGGTAGTTATTTAGGCCTTCAGGCCACCAGAGTGAGGTATGGACGTGTAAAGGGAGCAAACATTGAGAAGAAAGAAACGATAGGTATGAGCAGGGAAGAAGGAAATTGAGGCCAAGATGGACAGTGCATTGTTAGTATCTTTAAGAGATATAGGAAGGTGTTCCACTATTGGCTGAAAGACACTGTTCAAGAAGAAGCGGGACGAATCGGGGCAGTAGAAAGAAAAATAGAAAACTCTGTTGAGCGAAGAAAGGTAATGGCCAGATTAAGAAATAGAAATTCCTTTCTTAATTAAATAATTCTAAATGTTTTCAAGCAGTTTTATTCAGACTTGTAGTTGTCTTCAGCTGAAAAGTACCTAAATGCTGTCAGCAGTTTTATTCAGACCAGGAGTGATTTAGGTTGTATTAAGAAAGCAATGATTCGGAGCGTGATTCAAATTGTGTCAGAATCCATTTTTGATGGAAATCTTTGTTTTTATTGGTGTTGAAATTGACCATTTAATTTACTACTAACCGGAACTGTAAAGTACGGTCATAAACTTTGCCATGTATTTTAATCACCAGCTTTAAGCAACATTGATACACTGTACGGCAACACAAATTTAACCATCAACATTCATATTCATATACGTATTAAAGGCCTTGCTCACTGGAGAACGCAACCTGCACCATCCCACGAGGGTAGTTATATAGCTACCAGAGAAAAAAGAAGAAAGCTTGCACCTTGTAAACTAGGAAGAAAGGAGATACCAAAAAGAATACATGTGACGACATCCGATACATAAACGCGCACTACGATAAATACAACCACTGAAAGATTACCATTACACATAATTGTGACAATATTGTTCCTTTTCTTCATCTTATTAGTCAGTTTCAATCATATATACAACCAATATTCAATATCTTCATCTCCAATTTCTTGAATATTCTCTGCTTTCAGACCCAGTTTCAATCATATATACAACCAATATTCTATATCTTCATCTCCAATTTCTTGAATATTCTCTGCTTTCAGACCCAGTTTCAATCATATATACAACCAATATTCTATATCTTCATCTCCAATTTCATGAATATTCTCTGCTTTCAGACCCAGTTTCAATCATATATACAACCAATATTCAATATCTTCATCTCCAATTTCTTGAATATTCTCTGCTTTCAGACCCAGTTTCAATCATATATACAACCAATATTCTATATCTTCATCTCCAATTTCTTGAATATTCTCTGCTTTCAGACCCAGTTTCAATCATATATACAACCAATATTCTATATCTTCATCTCCAATTTCTTGAATATTCTCTGCTTTCAGACCCAGTTTCAATCATATATACAACCAATATTCTATATCTTCATCTCCAATTTCTTGAATATTCTCTGCTTTCAGACCCAGTTTCAATCATATATACAACCAATATTCTATATCTTCATCTCCAATTTCTTGAATATTCTCTGCTTTCAGACCCAGTTTCAATCATATATACAATCAATATTATCTTTCTGTATCCCCACTTAAAGGACAGTCCGATGTCGTCATTATTTTTCATGGCTATTTCTTGATCACAAGACCAATTTTTGTCCAATTGTTGTTTCTGTCATCAGAGGCCAACGTGTCCACGTGTTCTGTTTAAGGTAAAGGTAAGTCCCATGGTAGTAACCTGCCATCGGGGGGGGGTGTGGGGGTGGGGTGTAAAGATAACTCGTCATGTACTAAGCCGCACAACTATTAGGTGGGGGTGACCAGTTCCCTTCCTTGCTTCTGTCTTACCTACGAAACGCGTAATATTTCAATACGATAAATTCCTTTTGCAAGGCAACATTATTTTAAGCAATTCGTCTGTGTGTGAGTCATGGGAACCCTCGGTCACTTCCACGCACATGTATTAATATTTCAATACGATTAATAACATGTGCAAGGCAATTGATTTTAAAAACAATTGAGTATGAATGAGTCATAAGAACTCTGGGCCACTTCCACAAACACGTAATAATATGTAGTACATTCAAAACGATGACTAACATTTCTACGTCCCTTAGTTAACACCCTGGAATTAATCCTTATATATATTCTGTGATGTCAGTTTTATTCCTTCTTTGTCTTTGATGTCAGGAAAAAGTACCTCCTAATTAGCGCAAAATACTATTTGTGGCGACATAGAGCCACCAGGCGCCTTTCCTGAAGACATACTCAAGGTATATCTTTCTCCACCTCTGCGAGGCACGAAGATTCTGGGTGAGAGTGATTCATTTTACAATTGTACAAGATGAGCAATAGTCCCATCATTAATAATGGAAGTGTAGTTTAATACACTCTAAATATTCTGCTCATGTTCAAGAATATCATTTCTATTTGTGATAAGAAGTTTTCTGTTCTCGATAATAAGAGATGTTGCATACTATTATGGGCGGTCATTTAAAGTTTTTAGAGCTGAGTAGAATTTAATCATATTGTGGCTGTCAGCATAGTTTCTTCTTCTTCTGCGTTCGTTCTCAAACTCCTGCAAATTAGCAGGATGTAGTCCAGATAACGGAATGCGTTGTGTCATGGTTTACAGCATTGCTGCTATATCTGCGCCTTTCGGCCTGACACATCCGACTTCAGCATGGCTTTGGGTCACTGACCCTATATGGGATGGGACAGCCAACTACATCCCATAACCTCCTTAGTCGCCTTTTACGACATGCATTGAATGTAAACAGCGTTGCTATTCTTTTCTCCCCTTTCGGGACCCGGCAACGCCCGGGTGAGCATAGTTTTATTTCATAGTTTTAGCTTTAACACTGAATCATTTGTTTTGCATTCTCCTAAATATTTGTGCACATTTTCATTGCATTTTCTTATATTGCATTTATTCTGATAGGTTTGATCATTATAAAGAATATTATACCAGTTCTTTTTCTTTTAAGGAGATGTTGAATCTGGGTATCGTTTTCATCGAACCAGGTCTCATGTTTACCACTACTTCTTCTGAGGCTTTCTAAACGGTAATAGAAAGTCGTCATTGTTTTTCTTTATCTGAGGAGCTTTATGTCAAATGATTTAAGTATGACTTCTATTGAACTAACAAAGGGATCTTGGTGAGCAAGTATTTCAGCTTTTAAACGTCTTGAAGTTTTACCTTTTTGTGACCTGAGATACTGAATGAGCAGTTTTATCTTTAGGAATAATAGTCTATGATCGGTCCAGCAATCGGCAGTACATGTGTATTTCCTGTATTTGGAGAGCAGCAAAATGTATGGTCAAGTATATCAATCAGAGCACCAAAATGTTTGCCAAGTATATCAATCGGAGCAGTAAAAGTTTGCGAAGTATATAAATCAGAGCAGTAAAATGTTTGCGAAGTATATAAATCAGAGCAGTAAAATGTTTGCGAAGTATATAAATCAGAGCAGTAAAATGTTTGCGAAGTATATAAATCAGAGCAGCAAAATGTTTGCGAAGTATATAAATCAGAGCAGCAAAATGTTTGCGAAGTATATCAATCAGAGCAGTAAATAGGTGGAGAACATATTATTCAGAGCAGCACAGTGTTTGCCAATTATATCAATAAGAGCAGCACACTGTTGCCCAGTATATCACTCTTACCGGCGCAGTGCTTGTCAAGTATATCACATAGAGAATCACAATTTTGCCAATTATATCAAATAGAGCACCATAACGGTTGCCAAGTATATCAAATAGAGCACCATAACGGTTGCCAAGTATATCAAATAGAGCACCATAACGGTTGCCAAGTATTTCACTCAGAGCATGCTTTTTCGTAACTGCAGTGATACTACCATAAAATCTCTTGAAAACGCAGATACGTAACACCATTGCGCAGTCAGATTTTGAACCCATAGTCTAGAAAGTACAAGGGCAAATGACTAGACCAATTCGTTGAGGCATCCTGCTCAATCAATCAGGTTACAGTGCAGAATGGCAAATTCGATCATGCTTGAAAACTCCCTGTATCACGTTTAGTTATAGCAGGTTTCACCGGCTTCCCCCAACTTAAAATGATGTATCTCAGCAACTATACAACGCATATAATTGAAATTTCTTGTGTGAATTTGAAATATTACAGACCCTAGGAATTTTCTTTCTTTAAAATGCAGGCTTCTACTTCAATTCTCGTTTATATGCAATAAAAATAAAAGGCGTACTTGTGAGCACACTCGCTCACATACATACATTAGAGTGTTTACAGTCAATTATAAGGCACCATTTACACATGATTTATTTATCTTACAATTTACATGCGTTAATCGTTAAATTGCACGATTTTGTACTTTCGAAAACATGACAGAAGGTGTTTAAATTTGTATTCACGCTCAGGTTTTCCGTGAGAACTAAATCAACATAAAGTGTGTACTTTAATAGGAAAAAACGAGTATACCAGTAAAATTTATAACATTAGAGCAGATCACAAATAACATTTGTCTGCAATGAAGCTACTTAGAAGAAACTATATCATTCTATTCTAACACAGAAAAGAGGACTATATATGCTTAGATATAAGTAAATGAACAATGAACCATTGCACTGTAAAATCTGAAATGTCCTATTGAAATTGTTTACACGCGAAAATTAGTAAATAATTTGACTGAGAATTGGTCAGAATAGAACATTACATTGTTTCGCAATAATAATACAGTGCCTTTAAGGAAAAGTTGGTTAATAAAGAATTGAATATATGCCAGCTAAATCAACAATAAATAGAAGAGTTAAAGATGCAAAAAGCAAACTTGATAAGAATATGACGAATCATTAAATTTATAGTACAAACAAGCACCAAAGAAATTATACACAGGTGAAAGAATTAACGTATCTTGAAAACATCATATCTTCAACGTGGAAAAACAGCCAAGAAATACAACATAGATGCAACATAGCATACTTGATCTTTTGGCAGATATCTCCTATTTTCAAAAGCAAACATGTGAACATGAACACCAAAATTGCCCTATATAAAATAATCATCATAGCAACACTATGTTATCAGAGTCAAACGTGGACACTAAAAACAAAAGCCTCCCACCCCCCCCCTACAAAAAAACAAAAAACTTGTTAAAACAGAAATGACTTGCCCGATGTAGATTTCTCGGAATAACAATAAGAGACAGAATCAGAAATGAAAACATCAGAAAATTACCAAACACAATTGCAATATTGTATTACATTAGAAGACAACATATTAAATGGTTTTCCCATGCTTTCTGATTATCATCAGGTAGTGCCTCTCAAAAGTGCATTGCTATACATACACGATGGATGGATATGGGTAGGCAGGGGTATGCGATGCAAAATATGGATTAAGAAATAAATGAATAAAAGAACACAAACATATATGAAACACACAACAATGCTCTCTCCTGAGAATATTTCTATCCTTACGCCGAAAATAAAGTCATTATGGATATAACGTGAAAATAAAGTCATTATGGAGTATAACGTGAAAATAAAGTCATTATGGTTTATAACGCGAAAATAAAGTCATTATAGGGTAAAACTTGAAAATAAGGTCATTATGGGGTATAACGCTATTATAAAGAGCTGTTGACAAGCACATTGGAGGAACACCATTCCATAATTATATCTGAACCTAAAAGTAGTGATACATATGAAATAATTCGATTATTGAAGGTCAGTATGGTTGCGTACTAAATGTCAATGACAAACAGTAACACAAGTATCTCGGATACTGATCATTTAAGAAAAAATCTTCAACAGGTGCAAACATGGTGGACACGTTATTGTAATATTAGACACACCCATGCTTAGCACACAGGGCACACATGACTGTTAGGCAGATTTTCTCAGTATGACGCATGTCTTCGAAATGTCGCCCCGTAAATGTTTTTAAAAACTAAATAATCTTTGATTGTGATTTTGTAAATTAAACTGCACAAAATATACAAATAATATTTTTTTTGAAAATATAAATTACTTAAAAATAGTGTTATTATCAACTACAATAATCTACTACAGTTTTATACTTCTAAATTTAACTTTAGCTAATTGGTTAATTATGGTTGTGTAGTCTAGAATGGTAACTAATGTGAATTTAATAGAAATTAATCACATATTTCTAAGTTGTGTTTGCTTTATTGAATTTTAGTAGGGTTTTATTTATTTTAATTAGGAAAAGAATCTTTTCCACTGGCTACAGTGACATTGGGCATTAATACAATTATCAGCGCTGTAACAGTATTCGAATACAAAGTAATTAAGGGTTTTTGCGGGGAGACGTGGACACGTGTCAATGGAATTAATACGTACACTATTTAATGAAACGAAATATCGATGAAGACACATTTCAAAGTAGCTAAGACTATTGGCAAATCTAGCAATCTGCGAGCACCACAATGAGCGTCCTCCCCATTTGGCTGATCCTCCTAGGGGAGGGGGTTCTCTCAATGTGTAGCTCGCTAATCGATGCAGACCTATCGACTTTTTATTCTGAGATTAGCGAAGTCGCGAAAGCTGAATGAAAGTACGCATACGATTATAAAGTTGACCTGTGGTCACGTAATGTGACCACGTCTTTCCGTAAAAAGCCTAACTAAGTTACTTTTGCACACATAATTAAGGCATTCAAAGTTTTCAGAGAATTCGGGATACATCGCGTAATTCTTCTTGAAGATTTTTTGCATTTATATCTGATTAATTTACTACGGAAAATATTGACTGGAGACTAGTATAACAATTTACTAGCCTTTCTCATCAAAAGAAGATTTCATGCATCATTATTCCATTATTTATGTCCTTTTAAGATGGTACTGATATACATATATATATACATACATATACATTGTATCGCATTCAAACGTCGACCAACGAAAGTCACGAAAATAATTGAAAACCTTACACATGTTTCGTTTCTGCTTGTAGACCTATACTGTTGATAATCACGGCCTGCCTATGTAGTGTTGACAATCCAGCAAGAAACCTGTTTTTGTTTTCTTGTCTCTTCACCTATTTATCTTTCTAGTAGGTAATAAATATTCAAGGTTTGCTATTATCATTATATACCCTCTTAATCTTGGGTATCTACTGGTCAATTTTGTTATAATTTGGTTCCATCAGCTCAGAGAACCTCTGAAGTGCTTATCAAAACTGCCATGATATTTTCGTCATTCCTCTCAAGCAGAGTCGAACATAGCATTGCCTTAAGGAGAGGGCTTTATCAAAAAAAAAAAAAAAGAAATTAAAAAAATGCCATCCGTTTTCGTGTGTAAATTTCACTTTCTGAACGGGATTTGAAGACCATGTGTGAGTAATCGCTAAAGAATGCTTTGTTTTTCTTTGGGTGATGAAAACGTGATACTAGTACTAAAAATCGTGTTGAGATTTGCTATGAGGAGGGGGAACACCCCCAAACTCCCCTTTAGTCTACGGGCCTCTTCTCAAGAACATATAGAGACTTATCAAGATATCAAGAGACTTTGTTTCTAAAGACTGTAATTGTGCTTTGCGAGTTTTGCCATAATTATTTTTCCTTCATACAACATTTATTTTAAAAGTAAAACTTCTCAGTATCCTCCAGTTCATTTTGAATTTTTTTACACTCGGTGATGCACGTCCATTATCGAGATATAGTCAAGAAAATAATGAATAAATTAATAATTGTCACAGCAATGCAGGCCAAGAAGTAAACTGTTTACTGCCATAATTACATGCAATTGTACACTTTATATCAACAAATACCTAATTTTATCAATGATCACGTAGTTGGGGTGTTAGTTCAAAAATAAACCTTGTTTTAGATAATCTACTTAAATCTTTTCAATTTCAACAGTTGGACACCATTTAGAAACATATATGACAATCAATAAAAGGTAACTGCGTGAAACGTAACAACAATTAGACTTACGTAAAACACAAGTTTATATTTCGTCTCAATGGGACACGACAGACTATATCTAAAACTTAATATATCTAAAACTTTCATTGCCCATCATTACCCACTAGTTTTAGATATAGTCTGTCGTGTCCCATTGAGACGAAATATAAACCTGTGTTTTAGAAACATACAAAGTAGTACAAGAAAAATAATTATGTCAAGTTTAACTAAAACATACATTTGTTAAACTAGGTTCAATATTTGCAACATTATGATTCTGATAGCCAGAAGTCACTTTATAAAATGCTTAAATAATCAAAATACATTGTACTTTGTACTTTGGAGTTTATATCAAGTGACATATTCTTTCCAGAACGTTATCTTCGTCGTGGATACTCTGAACGTCTCTCTGTTTCAGGCAAGCAGGCCTGCATTGGCCAAAGTCATGTTCATACATTCTTGATGTCGCTGGTCCATCGACTTCTTGGTCTTCCTCTTCTTCTCTTTCCAGGCACTCTGCCCTCTAAAATCAGCATTTCGATTCCATCATGTCGCTTTAAGTGTCCAAAATACTGTAGTTTTCTTCTTATGATGATATTTAGAAGCCACCCTACGTTTAGTTTCTTCTTTTTCTCTGTCCATGATATTAGTATGATCTTTCTGTAGCACTTCATTTCAAATGAATTTATTCTTTTGGATATTGTCTTCAATATCGCAATTTATTACTTTAAGCAATTATACGGGCACCATTTTTCCATAGACCTTTCTGCAGTTTGAGATTGCCTATATGGCGGCATTGTTTGCGAAGCGCATATTCAGACAACAGAGTATGAAGGACAATCTATTTAGGGTCGGTGACTGCATTGATTACTTCCTATTGTATGAGATAAAAAGGCCTTTTAATTTTTTCGCCACAAAATATCCAAGCACACAGTATTAGTTTCTGAGCTCAAGTAACAACTACATATACTAATTGTAACTTAGTATGTCGAGTAAGTCAAAAAAGGGACTTGGATACTACATTTGTTCAGCGCGTTCTATTCTGCTTACTAAAGCAAAAGTATGATTATTGGCATATCCACATGAAGCAACAAGAGTTATATCATTCGACATAGTGGAAACATCTTTAAGATACCTACTTGAATTCATTTGAAGAAAACGGCTGACCAGGAGATTCTGGATGAAACAGAACTGGCGACAAGTAAATGATAATCAATAAAAAGTAGTACTGCTGGTAAAACTTTATGAAAATAATACTCGCTTGGGAGATAATTCACGAAGTTCTATTGAATGACGACCGACACACTATCGCTGTCGGTTGCTTACCTGAAATAATATATACAACACACAGGAAAGGTAAAGATGCGAGATCAGCAAAGTATCTTGTTTCTACTCTTGTAAGCTATCTGTTCTGTTTTAATGTTTATGTTATGTAGGGTGTCTATAAACGTCACTGTGCACTACATGTCAATGCAGGAGACATATCGCACCATCTGTGAATCTTTAGTACATAAATGTGTGACGACATTGACGCTACAATATTTATGAGAAAAAAACATATACTAACTAAATTTGCATCCAATGCATCAATGCTAGTTAATTTAACTCTTAAAGACTGTCAGCAGTTCTTGAGGAGCGCGGTAGGTGAGCTTGCTTTCTATCACTGGGGTACAGCGTGCCAGGTGGGAAAGCCGTCAGTACAAAAAAAATCCGGGTTGTGATTTCTCGCTTGACACTCCACCAGTCGACTAAGCTGTAAATGAGTACCTGACGCATAAGTTAGGGGAGGTAAAGACAGCAAGGAGGGGAACTAGCTACCCCACCTAATAGTTGCTGTGGCTTAGTACATGAAGAGTTATCTTGCTGCCAAGAGACATACCTTTCCTTCTAAAGACTGTAATTGTGTTTTGCGAGTTGCCATAATTATTTTTCCTTGATGCAACAGTTATTTTTAAAAGTAGAATTTCTTTGTAATTACACAATGCACATGCTTGTATAATACATTAAACTAAAGATCAATGAAAATACAATTATAGTGTTATAAATGTATATGAAAATACTTGATTAAAGAATGAATGATTAATTTTGCACGCAAATTATGTAAAAACAATGGAATTTATGAATGTAAAAAAACTAAACTATTCACCAATTCAAATAGAAAGACTTGAACAATTTATTATTACTTCAATACATTGAGAATAACCGTAATACATTTGTGAAAATTTGTTAACACGTATTAGCTTCTTGTAATTTACTTGTATAGTTTAGCTTATTAAGTGAACCATAGAATAATTGCTAAAATTACATTTTGACCACGCACCCTGATCTTTACAATTAGATTATTCCTAATTAAAAATCTTGTCTACGACATAGTAAATACAAGCTAATGATTCGTGAAGTATACATAATATGCTAGCTTGTCATTGTGAAAGTTTGAACAAACAAACATGGATGATGTTAATATTTACGCAGTTTACTACATTTTGAATACAGAAAATCATTTTATACGACACGTGTTTCATTAATTGTGAAAGTAGAGTGTTGAAGAATTGAATAACAGTGATTTACATTTTGTATATTTTCTAAATACAAACAGAAAAATATTGCAATTTTCCGACATTAGACCTGTCCCAGAGTGTTAGACATTTTCAGATATACATATTGAGAAATATATGGGATTGTCATCGTCGCTTTGAACTTTAGAGTTCAGGAAAGACGATTTGAATTTTAGCGTACACTTTGAATGTGGACCCTGTAATCAATGGCACATCTCGGCTGCGACTTGAAGAATTAGGTATTAAGAGTGGTGCGAGTAAGCATGCTAACCTGAGGACAGACTTAGGGATATTGTAATCTGAATCATATGGTGTATCGGCATGTATACCCTTCAATATCTTCTGGGGACAATATTTATTCCTGGAGCTGGCAGCATACATCTCATGGAATGAATCTGATATGTCAAGTAACTAAAACTGCCGTTCTATTCCTTTTGATTTAAAATACTTGTACATGTGCGGTACCTTGAAATCCGACAATATCAAATTACAAACTATCTAGACCGAACTGTGAAATGAAATTTTGCACAGTGTGAAATAGCAAATAAATATGTCAACCATGTGATTCTGCTAGTTTAAAAGGAAACAGAGACAGTGCCAATCGCCAAATTTTGATGTTCTTCATTAGAGGTGCAGGGATTTGGATATTCATATATTCTTGTTTCCTGTCAAAAATAGAGAGAACGTACGTTCGAACGTAAAAAAAAACCAACTAAACAAAAGATAATAAACGGCTAGCAATATCTGTTCCATATATGACAATTAAATGTGATTTTACTTAGCCAATTAACACATGTATCTCTCATTTGTGATCTATGCGTTTATCTTTAGTATGATGTCATTTTATAAGCTTGAAAAGTAATGAAAGGTATTTAAATTATTAAGCAATACGAGCATGTCGTAATTTTCAATATTCATTTTCAATTCACTGACACTAGTAAGGTAAAACAGACAGTGGTAATACTGAGATTACGAGTATTTTCTTCATGAATTTGTTTCTTTTATTTCCAACTTTAATTAAAGTTATTTTGTAGTTAAGACAATCTTCAGGTTTCATGCAATGAATATATGTCTCCTGACATGTTATTGTGGGATAATGCACGACATTCTTCTTGTGGACTTCACAACGTGAAGTTAATTAACTATAATTGTATACATTGTGCATTTATTAAGTTGTTACCAAACTAGATAAAATAAGAAATGAAGAGTTTAGGAAAAATAATTGGTACAATATCATATATTGAACATATAGAAAGACAGCAAGTAAAATGGTTCGGTCACCTTATGAGAATGAAGCTAAATCAAATACCAGTAAGAGCATATAACAAAATAATATCCGGGAGTAAGGCCAAATTTAGACCAAGGAAACGCTGGATATAATGCATAAAAATAGCATTGAACAAACATGGACTAATTGCAACAACGGCAACACATTTGGCCTTGTAACGACAGCTTAATCTCCCATCCCTACGCTTAACGGCAAGTGTGAATGCGATCAACCATCATTCACCTGAGGAAAGACAATAGACAATAGGCATTTATTAAGATTGGTATAATTTTTACGATAATTATATCCGATTGGTGAATTTCTTCTTTTTCTTCTTCTTCAGTGCACATTCTCAAACTCCCGCGGGATCTCTCTTTTAGCAGAATCATTGTCCTACTAGATTTCCAACAGGATGTAATTCAGAGAATGAAATGCGTTGTGTCACCATTTTATTTGCGCCAATTGCCCGACAGATCCGTCTTCGGCAGGGATTGGTGAATTTAAAATACAATATTTAATTGTAAATTGATGATGCCGACGGGGTGTACTTCCATGGCACGACTGGGGTGCAAATAACAGTAAAAATTATGATATGAAATGCATGACGATTCGGGCGACTATAGAGATATCACATCTTGGAGATTTGCTATCTCAGCCCATATAGTGTCAAGCTAACTCAGAAGCAATACTGAAGTCGGTTGTGCCGAACCGAAAAACGAAGAAATCGTTTGGCGCAAAAAGCAAAATTACACATTTATCAGAGCTACATCCTACTACTATAAAGTAGTAGAAAAATAAACACAGAAGATGGTGATTATAATGGTATCAAAATCACAGAGCTACACCGCACAATAAACAATATGGGGTGGTCAAGTGTTGAAATATAGCAGTATGAAGTTTCTGTTTCATTATCAATCAATCAATCAAGTTCCATTCCGAATGGCGTAGGCGATCATGTTTCTCCACCACTCTGTCTCTTGTATTATCAATAAGCTCGGTTGGTGAGCTTCTACCGTGCCACAATATAAGTCCATCTAGTAATTTTTCTCTTTGTCGTCTCCTATCTCTTCTTCCCTTGTTCTTCCCAGTCATTATTAAGTGTTCAATCTGTGTTATTCTCAGCACATGCGCTAGGAACATTGACTGCCTGCTCCTAATGTTTGATGCGATTGATGTTTTTACGCCACCATCAATAAAAACTCTGCATTAGTTTTCTTAGCTGTCCATGGTATTTTCATCATTCTTCTCAGAAACCCCATTTCTGTAGCCTCTAATTCGCTTTCAATGTTTTTGTTTACAGTCCATGCTTCACATCCATAAAAAAGAATTAGTTCGATATAATATCTCAGCACTCGAATTCAAGTATGCATTGATAGTCTTCCATTGCACAAAATGGTTCTAATTTTTGGGAATCCTGATTTGGCTTGTGCGATTCGGCTCTTTATCTCACTTGCGCATTAACCTTCTGATGTTAACAGGGTACCAAGATATTTCACTTTTTCAAATTGTACTAATTTTGTGCCATTAATAATTATGTTGTTTCTTGGTGCTGTATGTCTTCGATATCACCATTATTTCAGTTTTCTTCTTGTTTAAACTGAGATCTGTATTTTCACTTTCTTTCAGTACTTTATCTAATAGGGTTTGTAGTTCCTGTTCGCTTCCTGCGATCAATACTGTGCCATCAGCATATCTCAAGTTATTTATATTGCATCCTCCCACTTGTATTACATGGTTTTGTTATGCACTATGTAAATTTTATATCTGATAACATCTTTTCTTTTTAAAAAATACTAAACTAAATAGTGCATGGGAATTTAGTTACTGTTGCTGGCAAGGTACCATGAACGTGCTATGCGCCACATGAGTCACATGTTACCGTGAACGTGCTGAACCCGGTATGAATCACATATTACCTTGAACGTGCTGAGCTCGGTCTGAATCACATGTTACCTTGAATGTTCGTAGCCTCATATGCATTGCATGTGTCCTTAAACGTTCTGAGCCCGGTATGAATCACATGTGTTCTTGAACGTGATGAGCCCAGTATGAATCACATGTTACATGTTTTATGCAAAATCATCCTGTCTTGTAGTTGTCGTGCATCGTTGATCATGCATAAGAAATGCAATATGACTGGAACATACTTATTCGAACGTGCGGCAACTGGAGCCTGGACTTCTAGATTAAGGTGCAAAGAATAGTGACATTGTTTTTTTCCCATGTATGTCGTAGGAGGTGCCCAAGGAAAACTGGGAAAGTGCTGGCAGACTGTCACCTGTTTAAAAAAATATAAATGCCGCTGTTTGACTTGTCTCACTTGCGGATCATTGTATTCTATAAAATGGCCTCCGTGGATGATAGTATACAGTAGGCCTGCGTGCTTGTGCGTCATATTCGACGGTTGTAGGAAATTGTAGTTGTAGGAAATGCTACATTATTTCGGATGGGTCAACAAATGTGACAGAAGCATGATGCGATAGTTCAAAAATTCGTCTTCTTCAGCATTTATTCTCAAACTATCGCTGTATCTCTCTTGTAGGAGAACATGAGTATACCAGTTTCCAGCAGGATGCAGTCCAGAGAATAGACATGCGTTGTGTTACCATTTTATTTGTGTCAATAGCCCGACACATCCCTCTTGGTCAGAAGACCACAATTGTATAATGTGTTCCTAACACGACCTCATGATCCTGAGACAAGCATTATCGGGATGTCTCCCTTCTGGGACTAAAGTTGCAATCATAAACTTCCCCGAACACATTCATGCCTTTGATACATCCACTTTTATACCAGTCTGGGCATGGTCTCATTAACTCAAACTAACGAGTGTCTTTGATTTTGTCAGACAGACTATGTGCTGTCAAGAGCTACCTGCGCACAACTAAATGGATTATTTCATCATTATACTAGTGCATATTTTTCATATTTGTAACGCACATACTTAGAATACATTTAATATTCCCGTGCAAGTATTCTGTATCTGCGTTTACTAATTAACTCTGTATAAAAAATATTGGAAGAAATTTGGTGAATAATAACAATTAGTGGAATTTAGGGATTAATGCCCCAAAGATCCTTCTGGAATGTGACATGTGTGGGGGAAGATATAACTGTCTGATAATCGCAAAATAATGATCTAGAATAATATATGTGTTTGTCACAGCTAAATAAATTTCTACAATGAATAAGTATGTAAAAGAAGACTATAATTGAAGAATATTCAATAGACTGTCGACAGGACATGATATCCCAGAGGTTAACTGTGTGAAAAATATACTATAGCCTGGCAGAGTAAGAAAGCATATGTTAAAATGTGAATAATGTATCAGACAATCAACAGGACGAAATATGTTAGGGGATAACGTTTCAAAATATTCTATATGAATATGCCATATTGTAAGCCAGACTTTAACTTTGTAATGAGTAAGACAATACAACAATATGAAAATGATAACCAGACTTGATTCAACTAGCCATCTTTGAAGAGACCAACATTGTTGAGAGAGGCAAAATCAATGTGTTTGAATTGTATACACGACCACAATTGTGACCACAAGAATGCATTATGTAATCCCGTAACTATTGACAGCTATAAAAGTTGAATTCATTATTGACAATTTGAAAAGTGTAATATTTACAGTCTACATATGGTGACACACCAAATATTAACAATATCTATATATGGCAAACTTGGTCATTTGCCATGTTGTCACGTCAACACATCACGTCTTCTATCACTCTCCTCTTCTGACGCAGGAAGAGCCCATTCTTGGATCTCACCAGAAGCAAGTGAAGCAAAGACGATGCAATCCACAATAAAGAAAAATCCAACCATTTTGAGCACCGTCTGCCATTGGCTCGGGAGACGCTATAATAGGATGATAAGAAACATGTAGAAGACATAAACAATGGCATTATAATAGTGTAGATATGTATAGGAAACACAAAAATGAAGTTATACAGCTCTAACAAAAGCACACCAGTGAAGATGTATGTATGTTAATTATAGTATCACATCAAATAATGAGACAATTGCATCATACTGAAGCCATCTGTTGCTCGGGTGATTTAACTCACAACAACCTCATTCAGATGTAGTTTCTCTGTATATTTGCACCTCTTCCATTCTATCCTTCAAACTACAAATAAATTTGGTTGCATTTGCCACATTCATTATGTAGGAAATTGCTTAATCATTTAGATTTGTAAAAATTATACCACAAACTTAGTGCCTACAAAGGTCGTTGTGTATTTATGTACATTAATAACGACTTTACGTTGCATGAATTGTTGTAATTAAGTATGAATGTGTATAAGTCATTTATTATACTTCATTTATTAAAAAAAACATTACTATTAATGTTGGGACGCTTATTGAGTAAAGCGAATCATTTAAAAATGAAGTTATTACTACAGTGAATGTTGAAAGTGTTAACTATTGCCTGGATATATTTCGTAAAGACGTATATGGACTATCGATAATTTCGTTTTTATTGTCAATAAATATTTCTTCAGAAGACGAAGAACACCAAGATCAGTTTGCATCTTACACATTACACATATCACGAATTTTTAAAATCATATTTCTAACCGGTGAGGATGTGTACATCGGTAAATGTATGTACGAATTTTGTAATAAAGTCAACATTATATATGCCCATGTTATTAACCACTAGCTGGTTTCACAATTCGTGTTTAACAAGTAAATATTAACACTGCAGCTAACAGAAATCTGCTGAATCATCCTGTGCATTGAACACTGATTTCGCCCGTGTGTTGCCGGGACCCGAAAGGGGAGCAAAGAATAGAAACACTGTTTACCTTCCACGCATGTCGTAAAAGACGACTAAGGAATTAATGGGATGGAATTGGTTGTCCCATCCCATATAGTGTCAGTGACCCAAAATCATGCTGGAGTCGGATGTGTCGGGCCGAAAAACGCAGATATCGCAGCAATGCTGTAATCCATGGTACAACGCATTCCGTTCTCCGGACTACATCATGCTAATGTGCAGGAGTTTGAGAACGAACGCAGATGAAGAAGAACACTGATTTCAATAACATCATGTTGAGTACGTATATTGCATTTTCAAATTCAGTGCACAGCTACTTTATAGACATAATGTATACATATAGACAACTGTGCATGCACTTAAATTGTAAGAATTAATATTATGTAATATTATTTAGTAATTACAGAAACAAATGTTATCCAGAATACACCAAAATATACCTTGACCGTTACGAAACAAGTCAACACGCTCTAATATTTTAGGTGCTTCGATAATATAAATATGTTACAATATAAAAACATTTAATGTAGAATAGTTCAGACCTCAAGCATCATTTCACAAGACGAAGAATAGTCTACATAATAGTCGTAATGTATTCATTTTGTTACTGAAGGCGCTCAAGTAGAGGCGCTCAATTTGGTGAGTTGCTACTGATATGTTTTGAGTCTGCCTTTTTCAGAAACAGAAAACGAAAATCATATCAATCTGCCATTAATAGTATAGAAATATTGAAATGTTTTATTCATAGTGATTATGCTAGTGTTCGCACTAGTGTTCGGTGGAATTAGAGAGAAAAATTAGAAAATAGAGAAAGATTTAATCATAAAGACACACCCTGAGAAAAAAGTCTGAAACGTAACTAGATATTCATTGATCTAGAGTTAACCGGGAAAAGAGGAGAACTGGAAGACCGATGAATACATGAAAAAAGAACACCACAAGAAGAGATCAAATCATTTGGGATTTCGTAGAACAGACCAAGAAGACAGTACAGTACAGACCTCGTTGAAGAGCGAAAACTGCAAAATTGTGTTTCAGCGGGAACTGAGAGGAAATATACAGATAATACCTGTGATCTTGTAGAAAAATAAGTACATAGTAAACATATAAAAAAGTAATGAATATATCTTAAAATAACATTGCTCACTTTCATCAGAAGAGACGTTACACATTATTGTTGTTTGCGTCCTTCGGCAAAACTGTCGCTATATCTCTCTTGCTGCAGGATAATAATCATACACGTTTTCCACCTCGATACAGACCAGAAAGCAGAGATTATAAGGGTTACCGGGTGACCGTTTTATTCACTTCCAACTTCGGCAGATAGCCTACATTATTTGAACACATCTTTAGAAGGAGAAAGTGGAGCACATCGTGACAGTAGACATGTTAAAGAACAAGAATAACATGCAAAGACACGGTTAGAAAAATAACGAACTGCGTGAGAATGTTGCAAGGAGAACATTGATATAAAAACTAATTAAGAACACACATGAAAGAAGGTAGTGGCCAGAAAAGATAACGTTGCACGGTTTGATTATAGGAATAACAGTATAGCCTTGCGTATTTATCCTCTGTTTATATATAGATGTGTATGCATGCACTGAGATATACATATCTGTAAATTCAAGTTTATATGTTTACACTATATTGCATGCAAGCAATGTTACATACTTCTTCTTTTTCTTCTTCTTTCGTTCACTTGAAACATGTCTATATCTGTAATTAAGTCTCCTTAATAAAACTCACTGTCTTTTGTAGTTCATACAGTGTCCCATAGAGCTTTGATTCCAGTGTTGTTTCCTCTGGCCAATATGTCTGCCTCAGCGTTTCATGCTCAAAACACTCTTGAAGTATATGTTTGGTATTATGTTCTGCCTGTTCACATGTACACATGACTGTGTTGCCAATCTTGAACTTTGTTTACATGTGACTGCGGAGTCGGTTGTTTCCCGTTCTAAGACGTAGAATTATAACATTTTCTGATCTGTTCATAATGTGATAGTCATCTTTTCTTTGTGTTTGTGGCTTTCTTATTGACTTGATCATCTGTTTTTTTCTGATGGTTGTTGATTGGTATATCTGGTTGGTCTACGGCAGCACCTTCCTTAGCCAGTTGGTCTGCTTTTTCATTTCCTGGTATTCCACAGTGAGAGGGTATCCACTGCATTGATACCCTATACTGGTACGGCAATTCGTCATGTATTTTTTCAAGTCTGTTAGTTTTCCAGACTGGAGAGTTTGAAGCACTGACCTTGCATCTGTCAGGAATACTACAGGCTGTAGGCCAGAGTTGGAGTTCAGCAGTTTTTTAGCTGCCATACTAATTGCCTGGATTTCTGCATCATAATTATTGCAGAATTTTACTGTCGGTGTTCTGATTGTATCTCTATGCTTGTGTGGATATTCTATATATACACCTGCACCTTCATTCCTCACAGCATTCTGTGCTGACCCATCTGTATATACTCTGACCCATATATCTTGTGGATATTCATCATCCAGAAAACTGAGGGTGAATGTCCTTCGCTGCACACTGTTCTGTTCGTCCTCGCTTAGTATTCCTTTCACATGGGTCTGAATGTATATTGACATTCCATGTCTTTCACTCCACGGGGTTTGTTCTGGTACAGACCCTAAGGGTCTGTCAACTTCAGGTAGGTCTGTAAGTTGTCTACGGAGTCGTTTAGCTTGATGGATAAAGCTGCTTCTTTTCAGTGGCCCCATTGCTAGATTTTGGAATCTTTCCTTCATTGGATGACTTGGCATACATTGAAACTTTTCTGCTTGAATTAGTACTTTTCTGTCTCTGCGTTTGTCAAGTATTTGCATTCTTCCGATTTTCTGCATCTCTGCTATGGGTGTTGGTTTCATTGCTCTCAACCATTATTCTAAGTGCCTGGTTTTGCACTTTATCTAGATCTTGTAATGTGGTGTTTGATGCAGGACACCACGCAGCTGAACCATATTCCAGGTGTTGTCTTATTCTTTGCTGGTAAACTTTACTGAGTATATTTCCACTGGCTCCCCATGTGGTTCCACTTAGTTTTCTCAGGATAGCTAACATCCTCCTGGCTTTTGTTGTTGCTTTGTTTATGTGCTGCTTCCATGTCACCTTATCATCAAAAGTAACTCCGAGGTATGTGGGTTGTTTGTCTTCTTTCAGGAGCTTTCCATCTATCTTGATATGACCAGCTTTTTGTTTTGGTGAGAGGGTAAAGAGTGTAGTGCTGCACTTATCTGTGTTAATGCTGACGCACCATCTATTTGCCCATAAGGGTAGGGCTCGATAGCTCTTTGTATTTGTTTAGTGGCCACTTTTGCATGCTCTTCCGTGCATCAGATCACCAGGTCATCAGCATACATTGCCACTTTGTTCCCGTGTGGTAGTTCAGCAACTAGGTCATTGATGTAAACGAAGAAAAGTGTGGGTGACAGGACTCCTCCCTGGGGGACTCCATTACGCAGTAGAACTTTCTTGCTCTTGCGACCATCTAATTGTACCCTGGCTCTTCTATTATGTAGGTATGCTTTTACCCATTTGTACATTCTTGAGCTAACCCTGCAATTTCGCAATTTCTATAGGAACCCTTTTTACAGACCTTATCAAATGCTTTCCTGAGGTCTACCCATGCTGCTAGTACCAGTTTCTTTTCTTGAAAGGCATCCTCAATCTCTTGGGAGAAGTAGGTTGCCTGATCTTCAGTAGAGTAACACTGTCTGAAACCTGCTTGCTGTGATACCAGAAGGTTTTCACTTTCAAGGTACCACTGCATCCTAAGATTGATAATGCGTTCCATTGTTTTGCATAGACAGCTTGTGAGGCTGATGGGCCTGTAGTTGGAGACTGTGTTGCCATCTTTTCCTGATTTGAGGAGTGGTATCATTATTGCTTCTCTCCACGCCTGTGGTACATTACCTGTGGACCAGCTTGTGTTAAAGATCTGCAGTAGCTTTGCTCTTGCTGCAATTCCCAGATTTCTAATCATTTCATTGGACACTCTATCAGCTCCAGGGGACTGTTTCATTTTCAATTTGGATATTGCAGGCTTCAGTTCTCTCATTGTGATTGGTGCCTCCATGACTTCAGGTATAGGTTCGCCTTGTCCAATGCTTTGCTGGTTCTCTCGAACCTCCTGTTGTTTGTCTGAGATGACTATGACGTTAATGTCTTCTGCAAAGGAATCTGCAAATTAATCAGCTGCATGTTTACCTGTTAAAATGTTTCTATCTTTATAAAGTGTGATCCTGGTATTTCTCCCTGTACCTTCATCATGTAGGTGTTTTACAAGTTTCCATAATTTCCTAGTATCTCTTTCTAGGTTCAGCGACTCTGTTTTTTTCTTTCCAGCTGCTCCGTCTGGCTTGTAACTTGAATCTTTGAAATTTAGCCTTTGTTTGCTGATATTTGTTGTGATGTTCTTGGCTAGGTCTGTTCTCTGCATGCTGTCTGGATGTTTCCATCTCATTTTGCAGCTTTTCCAATTCATCATTCCAGTAGGGTTTGTAGTTTTTGCGTGCCGCCCTGGGTATGGTTTTACCAGCAGCATGTAGTATACATCTATTAAATTCTCTCAAAGCTCTATTGATATCTTTGTCCAAGTTCATTTCCTTAGCTAGAACACTTGTTAAATGTTGGTACATTTTCAGTCTGCCCTTTTATAGTTCCACCTAGTGAGCTTGCTGCTGTCCTTGGTAAATTTATTGTGGATTTCCAGAAATACTGGTCTGTGGTCACTACTCCTAAGCTCTTTCCAACGACACGTGTGATGTCCCATTCCAAGCCTGGTGAGTGGAATGCCATGTCTGGTGTAGAGGTGGTGTTCCATGCTCTTGAGTAGAAGGTTGGTGATTCTGCTTGCTGGTTAATAAGGATGAGATTATTTTCATCCTGCTAGCTCTCAAGTTCCTCACCTCTCTTGTCGATATGATCATAGCCCCAGCTCTGAGAGTGGCTGTTGAAGTCACCACACACCATAAGTCTCTCTGTGTCTGGAATTGTGTCTAGTGACAATGGTTTATCATTTGGGCAGTAGTAGTTCAGGAGATGGAATTCTGCACTGTCTGTTTTTAGGTAGATCATCTGGTATTCTGCCCCTTATATATATACTTCCAGCTGACATGCGCTAATATTGTTTTTAACAAGTGTCAGAATTCCACCCTTTCGCCTGTCCTTTCTGTCAGACCGGTAGCACTGGTAGCCTCTGATTTTGAAGGCTATGTCGCTGCTGAGGTGTGTTTCTTGGATACAGCATATATTAACTTGTTCTTCACTGAGGACATTTTCAAGTTCCAATTGTTTGCTATATCCATCTCTTTTACTGTTGACACCCTCAGCATTCCAGTGCATTATTTTTATTGGTCGTTTGTTTGTTTGGCCAGTATGCTCTATCCCCTTGCATCCTGGCTCCTCGTGGCAATTGAGAAGGACTTCCAGTAACTGAGGTTGGGCCCTTTCGAGGTATAGGGCCCGGCACCGTCCCTGCCTGAACGTCCGCCACAGGGCAGGCACCATAACTATTTGTAAATACAGACATGTCCCATTGTGTTTTGTGCCTGGCATCCTGATTATATGTGCGCCTTTTGGCTGGATGCCTCCGTCTTCAGCACTCTACTTACTTGGGCAGGACTATGGTCCTGCTTGAGTGGGACTGCCCGACCAGTCTTAGTTTCCATCCCCTGATGGCTGAACTAAGCCCCATCACCACTGCACGTTGCTGGCCTCGATGGGGGTTACATACTTGTTTCGTTTATATACGATATATATATATATATTTATAGGCATTGTGTAGACACTTATTACATGTGTAGATGATATCTGTGACAATGGTGGACAATTCTTCTTCTTCATTTGCGTTGGCTCTGGAAAAACGATTTATAGTTGTCCTTGTGATTTGATCCAAGATTAACTGCTGTATTTTGCTACTTCAAAGCAAAAATGCCATATTTGGCAATATTGGTCAAGCACATTCGGTTTCAGCATGTATTTGATCGCGCGTTGATTTCCCTAACGCAACCGTCTTTCCGCGTGTCGACACCATTTGCTCTTTCAATCGACTAAGCGTGTCGACACCATTTGCTCTTTCAATTGACTAAGCGTGTCGACAGCATTTGCTCTTTCAATCGACTAAGCTTGTCGACACCATTTGCTCTTTCAATTGACTATGTTCAAGGCCTTGATCACCCACTGTATCCTTGGTTTATTCATTCAGGTAACATTCTGTTTCCACAACGTAGTATTTTAATTGATGCTCTATATTATTCCCTATTCTAGGTGAGGTGCCATGCTGCATCTATATTTAAACTATCTTGAGCTGCCTATTGTTTATCACCGTCCTATGTATGCGCTCCAGAATTATATTTTCAATGTTGATATGCCCTAGGCGGACCGAACACACATGTTTCTGAAAGTAGAATTTGAAATAGAAAATGCATGTAAGCAGAATTGGACTTCAGCCGATTGCGACATCTCCTATAAGTGTTCATTGTTGGCAGTATTCTCGAGTTCCAAGTCAGATCATTAATATATTGCATCCATCTTTATTACAAGACATTCTACTGCAATTTGCAATATAATATAAATCCTTTCACACCTGGCTGTAGTTATGAAATCAGTGCATATCATTGGTCATGGATTTATGAATAAGACAGATATCGAAAAAAAATCTTAGTAGTTAGTTATATTCCATTACTTGTAATCAAGTTGGTAAGCAATTACTGTTGGTTTTCTTTTCGTAAAGAAACTCCAGTGACATAAACATGCATTTTGATGCAGGATTAAGTAATGATCACTTCCTTGCTAATCTTCAGTTATAGGTAAATTCCATGGCAGCAACCTGTCCTCCGAGTGAAGATAACTTTTCATGTATTAAGCCACCGCAACTATTCGGTGGTCAGTTCCTGTTCTTTCTTTGTTTGCATTCTTCAACGCATGCGTAAGGTGCCCTTTACAGCTGGGTCGACTGAAAAGCGGTCATGTCAGGTGAAAAATCAATTATGAGTTGACCCAAATTATGTGTTTGTCCGGACGTGGTTTCGAATCTGGCACGCTGTAACCAGTTGACAGTTTATGTCAATTTTCAACATTAATGTAAATTCTGTAACATCCTGTTGCGGTTAAGAAATCGCTGCAGTTCGTTTGACATGGATTGCACCTGTTAGAAGTAAGCTATATTCCATTACATAATGCATTAGATTACGTAATCGTACTTACTTCTGTTAGTATAATATTTGTCAAAAGCGGCGCTAAAATACCGGACACAGTAGCTAACGTATTTGAAATTCCAAATAGCACACCGGCATGCTGTGGGGCTATATCAACGACGTTCGTCATAAAGCCTGCTCCATATTGAAACCCACACACAGTGATGCATATTATAAGAATAGTAAGAGCGACCATACGATTCGTGCAGTCAAAGAAGCTGGCAAGTATAATTAACAGTCCCGGTATCAAAGTTCCTGAAACATAAATATTCATTGAAACCATAGATACGGTCAGAAGGTTTACACACACACATATGTGTATATATGCTATTGATTAAACAAACCTGCAATTTATTTTAAAAATAATTCAATTATTCTATCAATTACAATCGCTGAGAGACGAGGTGCTCCTAAGTTTAATACGCCGTTTTTCTAGCTCATGCTGTTCAATGTTTGTTGTCCTGTTGATGTGGTATATTTTCAAAACAACAATGCGCATTTATGTCGACTAAGCTTCATGAATGGATTACAAGAAGAAATATGATCAGTAAAAGTGGTTGATGTGATGAGGATCATTTACAACAGAGCTGTTTGTGATCAAATTATGTCGCTGACACAATACATCACAATCTTACAAAAAGACTATACTAAAGATGATGAATTATACTTTATTATGTTCATTTTTCTTTTATTCTTCCATCAAGGATATCACAATCCAATAACTTAAAAACTATACAATTTAAACTTAGTCATGGAGCCATTAGTTTCGAAGTAATGGTGTCTCAGTATGCCATATTTTTTATCCTGTTATTCTGATGGAGTTTGCATGCACGAACAATGTGCTCTGCTTCTTTTCGATCCGTCTATACATACACACGTTCATCTTTATTTTGTTCTATCTTCTATACGTGCAACTTATTAACATGTTATGTACAGTTTAGTGTTAGAATATGTCTGTCAGTTTCAGGTATGGACTTTTAAGTTAGGAATTTGGGTGGTTATATTATATTGCTATTTGGTCTTTCCGATGGTTTATGTAATAGTTTCTCGTGTTTGTCTGAATTTGTCTTTTATGAACTTAATTAGTCACCGCAAAGCTGCAATGACACTTTATTTACGTGTGTGCCGTTTGTGTTTAAATTTGCCCATATGAGGTGTTTCAAACATACTGAAACTTTGGTAATGTCGACCTCCAAGAACCTTGATCTTGACCATATTTTCGCAACTATTGTAGTAGATAGAAAAATGTATAACTCTTTTCCCTTCTGAAAGCTCACCAAAAAACATCTTAATCTGAAAACAAACTGTAAATGGATGACAGCTAGAGGAAGGAAATAAAGTGTCTAAACAACCATGTCTATTCCCAGATGAATGGTTCACAATTGCCGTTAAACGTAGGGGTGGGAGTTTAAGCTGTCCTTCCAAGGCCAGATATGTTGCATTGGTTGCATTTAATCCATGTTTCTTCAAAGTTATCTTGATGTTTTCTATCCACCGTTTTTTTTAATCTACCTTTGGCTATACGCCCGGATATTATTTTGTTATATGCTCTTACTGGTATTTGGTTTGGGTTCATTCTCATAAGGTGACGGAACCATTTTACTTGCTGTATTTCAATACATTTAATATATGATACTATACCAACTCTTTTCCTAATTTCTTCATTTCAGGGTTTGTTTATATTGTCATTGTCCTTTGGCCGTGTCTTTTCAATAAATATATTTGACCAGTCAGCTTATTTGCACATCTGTCCAGTCAGATTTCCCTGGTGCTGTTCCTGATAATCTGTTTGACTGTTTCAAATACTAAAAGATCTGTGCTCTTGTTTTTTGAGGTGCATCTTTTACAAGTCTCTCCGCTACTTCGTTTCCTGCTATATCGTTATGTCCAGGAAACCATTACATGATCACACTGATTGGATATGCAGAGATATGACTGTGCGCTGCTCTTGTATATGGAGAATATATTGATTTTCCTATATTGCGTGATTCCAAAACTGACATAGAATCTGTAAAAATGATTTTTTTAATAATGGTTTTTGTTCCTTGAGATCAAATTGTTGGTGTAATAACTTATCAAACTGCGTGAAACAAAATGTTTACTATGCATTCAGAGATCAAGTATTGTAACAATATCTCTCATAATCTGTATGAGAAATCTTAAAAGTTGATAATTACTGTCCAAAATACATATTAATCATTGATGCACTAAACTCTCTTGACCTAAACCTTCGAACGTCACTATCTTGACATTCTTTGCAACATTACAAGCTTTTATATAAATAATAATTTGTGTAGTTAAATATATCGTCGTGGTGGTGTTGTGCAATAAAACATTGGTTTGACGTGATTGACTGTTGTGATTGGTGTTCAATACCAGAGACAGGTAGGGTCTTTTGTGCAGACATGTATACACAAATAACACAGCCATTGCTACTTTATGTTTAAATATTTGCGTTTGTTGCTGTTTTTGTGTGTTGTTTGTTGTTCTTGGTGTCAAATGTATCCAGAAAAGAAAGCACACCAAAGGTCATCGCTGCATTATAATAAAAATTTTAGCATCTAATTTACATTTCTTTTTTTGTGTGTATCATTACTCTCCACTATGCAGCGCTGTTCATTGCTTCCAGTATATACATACATATATATATATATATATATATATATATATATATATATATATATATATATATATATATATATATATATATATATATATATATATATATATATATATCCGCGTAGTACTGTGGTCATCGCAATTGCTTCGCATATGAATGGCCCTGGGTTTACTTTCCAGATGAGGAGGAAACGTTTTTCAGATCGCAACGTCTCCCGAATTGATCCGGCCTTATTTGTTAAGACTGCGAAGGAGGGGAGATGGCTACCGTCCTCATATAGCAGGAGACACTGAAACGTAAGATCGCTATCTTACACCTCTACGTCATTAATAAATAAATGCTATGTGTTAAGTATTATATATATATATATATATATATATATATATATATATATATATATATATATATATATATATATATATATATATGAAAATGTATTTAGTGGCAACAGTTTTAGCTAAATCTGTCATATTGCACAAAGTTATGCCCTATTTCTAAAGTATGTATGGCGACCACATAATGCATATTTCCTGTCAAAATCCAGCTGCAAAGTGCTTAAATTGATAAAATTAATAGTTCTTGGTGAAATGGTTTCCTGAACATGGACATTAATTATTTCTTATAGTCATTCTACCCTTAGAATAAAATGTCATGCATGCTTACAAAGTGCGTTTATGTAACAAAGCACGTTGGTAACACAGAGAACGTGAATTCTCTTTTATTACTGCAAACAATTGTTAGTAAATGTTAGCTGTGGTATATTCAGTTCACCATACTTTATTTTTCTTTCTTTCTATATCCAATGTGGTTGAATTAACAGATAAGCACGCGAGACTGTGTTGCCAATTTGGTTCAACTCTCGTTTACTATTGATCTTTGCAATATACCATGTATTACTCAATATAATCTACCTATACTATTTCCTGCCTTTCTAGCTACAGTGCGTGTGCAATACTTCTTGACAAGGGCAGTGTCGAATAAAACACCGGAAATGACACTCATTATGAAGAAGCCAACGTATGGTATGGCGGAAAAGGTTCCAATCTGAAAACGAAATAAAATATAACATACAGATAAGATAAAGCGAATTTATTTTAAAGTTGGTTGCATGAGACAGAAAACAATATTAGCAAACGACATAACAATTCTATGATACTAAATTTGCGCTACTAAGTACATTAATTGTTTCGCACGTCAAAAACAATACATTTCCTGTTTATAACCAAGGAGAATATTAATATGAATGACCATATACACAACCTGGAAGATGTCCATAAATTGCGTTAACAATTAAGGGGAATGAGTCTGCCGTTCAGTTCACAATTATTGACAAGAGGAAACGAGGGAATTTCACTAATATTTACGTCGAGACTATTGTTTTATATATTCTTTATTTTTTAATTTTTAAAATAGTTCTTAGTACATGAAATAAAACATATTTTGATCATTTTTTCTGCTTGTGAAATATATTGGGAGAGGGGGTTAATATTTTTGGCATATTTCTGAACTAATAATGAGGCACATATCCATTCCAATCTATTTCCATTCCAAAATACAAATAATTAATTCAATGTTCATATTAACATCGTGTCATCAATGTTAGAAATGGGCATCAAGAAAATAACTACAGAGAAAGCTTACTATGTGTGAAGCGAGATATCTAAGAAAAGCAGCAAACAGAATCTGAGATCATGCGAGGAATGAAGAAATAGGAACAGTTGGAACAACATTACTGGTCAAATATATTGAAAAACAGACTGAAATCATTCGGCCACTTGTTATGTTACGAGGCGTGTTCAAATGAAAACGGGACTTGTTACACCACGCGTGATAGAGCGCACTGATATTGATGACATTTTACACTAGTAATGAGTATCCAATAATTTACATACGGTCACGTGTTCATCTTCCCAGCATGCATATGTGCTGCAGAAGACTGTTAACAATATGGCGGGTGTGATTCCGAACCCGTCCAAAGTGAATCAGCGTGCTGTGATCCAGTTTCTTTCATTTGAAGGATGTCAAGCAGTAGACATTCATCGGAGAATGAAGGCAGCATATGGTGACAAATGTTTGTCGAGGACCAGAGTGATGGAGTGGGTGCGTATGTTTAAAGACGGAGGTTTCTGCTGGGAAGGTTATGGTGACTGCATTTTTTGACCATGAAGGGCTTTTGTTGACTGATTTTAAGGAACCTGGTGTCAACATCAATGCCGCCCATTATAAAGACACTTTAGACAAGCTGCATAAGGCCATCAAGGCTAAGCGACCAGGCAGACTTTCTCAAGGTGTGATTCTTCTCCACGACAACGCTCGTCCGCACGTCGCAAAAATTGTGCAGGAAACATTGGCAAAGAAGAATTGGGAAGTTCTTCATCACCCAGCCTATAGTCCCGATTTATCCCCGTGTGATTTCCATTTGTTCGGACCGTTGAAGAAAGCACTAAAGGGACAGCGATTCAACAGCGACGCAGACGTGAAGACAGCGGTGACCACATGGTTCAGAGAACAGCCACGCAACTTTTTCTCGGACGGCATTCGACGTCTACCTAAACAGTGGGATGCTTGCCTAAATGCATACGGAGATTTTTTCTGATGAACCCAGGTGCATTCTTATTCACAAGTGGTTGCTTTGTTCAATTCCGTTGAAAATATTAAATTGCGTATGATACTTTTTAAATAAATCCACAAGTCCCGTTTTCATTTGAACACGCCTCGTATGTTCCTCCAGGGCCATAGGCGGCGCATAGGGCAGAAACCATAGCCTTCCATTTCTGTCTTTGTGTTGCCAGGTCTTTCAATTGTTGCGTGTTGTTTAGGTTCATTGACATGCGTTCTCTATTATTGGTTCTTCGTAGAGTTTCTCTAGGTCTCCCTCTTCTTCTTACTCCAGGTGGCACCCAAAACAGTGACTGCTGGGGAATTCTTAGGCTGTTCATTCTGAGAACATGGGCGATGTAAGTCCAACGCCTTTGTCTAATGAAGGAAGATATATAGGTTTGTTTGCTTTCCTCTCTTATAGTAGTGTTAGATTTAAAGTCACTCCACTTAACGTTCAGAATGGTACGTAGGCATTTGTTTTCAAAGGAGTCGAGTCTTTTATCTGTGGCTTTTGTGGCTTTCCAAATTTCGCACCCATATGATAGAATAGTGATGATGTTGGAGTTAAACAACTTGAGTTTTGTGGTGTTTC
Source organism: Meghimatium bilineatum (assembly GCA_034231615.1). NCBI lineage: Eukaryota > Metazoa > Mollusca > Gastropoda > Stylommatophora > Philomycidae > Meghimatium > Meghimatium bilineatum. The sequence continues at coordinate 49,735,566 of CM067298.1, forward strand.
TTAGTGTGTTTGACGTCCATATGTTGCGTAGTTTATTGCGTAGTTTATTCGGCCACTTAACATGAATAAATCCTTATTGGCCAGCGTCATTAGCATTCAAAATGAAAAGTGAAACATCAAGATACAGAGGAAGATCAAGAAGAAGGTGAATTGATGGAGTTACAGACATTCTGATACGTCACATCATTCTTACAGACATTCTGATACTGCATATCAAGCGACAAAACGTACCATAACCCATTAATCAATCTTCATTCAATCATTGCAACTTACAGCAAATGCAGAGAGAAGACTATAGATAGATAAAACATAATTTAGCTTGAGGACCATGTATTCTTGAAAGTTGTTGACATTTCGGGTCGGGGAGGTCAAAATATTGAAAAAAATTGTTGACATACTTTATGGACACCCTCTCGTGCTAAACCACTGGGAGAATGTGTTACAATGGGAGTTACATAATTTATTAAATGTGCAGAGAGGACATGTGAGTATTCACATAAGTTTGTATGCCTTATGTTGTAGTTGTGCAGTCAATAAGGAACACCGTCAGTGATTGGGCTCTAGGAATTCGTTTCAGACAGTGAAGATACAGTATCGCATGATGAACTGGTCTCGGTACAATATGCCAATTTTTTAAATTTCATATACTATCTCGGAAACTTAAAAAGTCGTAACTTAAGATACCGATCTAGCTATTTGCGCACAATGAACTGGCCATCCACCTCCCACTCAAAATAATTTAAAAAACATAACGAATCAAGGAATCGTTATTTCTGTGAATAGGATTTCTACACCTCAGATGGGCATAGCCGAGCTGTCATTAATTATAGCTAAGGTCACATCACATGTAACAACTTTTCCTACATAATTAGATAGACAAGAAAGTGCAACCGAAACTGTCACATTTCTTGGATTTTCAAATGTTTGCGCAAACTGGTTCCTCTAAGTCTCACATGTCACTACTCAATGCAAAAGAAAATTATTATTTTCTCTGAATTGCTTGAAAGTGATGATGTTGAAGAAACTGTTTTTTTATTGTTGCTGTATAGTTGCGAAGTTTTTGTGCAACATTTTGAGAATGAGGGACAAAAATTCAATCACTGGGGGATCATCCCCAATCACTAGGGAAACAGTAAATAAATATCTATCGAACAACACGTTATAATCTGTCGGAACATTTTCTGTGTGATTCCTATACATGATATGCTAAGAAGGGGGTGTTGATTGTGTGATTCTTTAATGTGGTATGCTAATAATGAGACATTGATTGTGTGATTCTTTAATGTGGTATGATAAGAATGAGACATTGATCGTGTGATTATTATAGATGGTATGCTAAAAGAAAGATACTCAATTCTAATGGTTTAATTAAAACATTAACAAACGTGTAATGTCTGTTCCGCAAACATTTCAGGCATATCTGTCTCTCCTGAACGATAATGTATAATCTCACTCAAGTATGAAAACACATGAAAAAAAATATGGATTGGACAGAACCCCATCCTGCATATAAATGAAGACATGTTTACGTGAGTGTATAACATCATACGAGTTGTTGGACAACATAGCCGTGCTACAATAAAGGCAAGAGCTGATCAATGATTCATAGACTACTTCCATACACGTGTAGAGTAGGAACAAAACAATGACATGGACGATATGACTAATTAGTCACAATCGAACACTCCACATACATCATCATCTTGATCCCAATTTAATTCAAATGGTCTTCGTCGATTTTGAAAAACGAGCATGTGTTCAGTTGTGAGTTCAGAACGCAAAGGTAAACGTACATATGGTTCGTATTAGTGTAACACAGGTGTACGCTTTAATAATCATCATCATCAAGTGATGTCTCCGCAACGAAGGTTGGCTGCAACGTATCTCCAACATCTCATGTCTCTTGTCTTTGTGGTGCACTCTGCTAGCCTGTAACATGTCCATCGTGTGATGTTACTCTCTCACTTGTATCTCTGCCTACCTCTTGTTCGCTTACCTTTGACTTTACCCTCAAGTAAGGTCTTAAATAGGGTGTCATGTCTTTTAATGTGCCCAAAGTATTTTATATGCCTGATCTTTATTTGTCTGAGTAGTTCGTTCTTCATTTTAAGTGTTTTTAGCACCTCTTTATTTGTTTTCTTCTCTTTATATGATGTTCTCCCTATTCTATATACCCACATCTCAAAGGCATACATTTTGTCTTCTAATTGTTTATTTAGTGTCCATGTTTCTGAGTCATAAATTAATATGGAATACATGTAGCATTTTATAATTCTCATTTTTAACTTTTTTGTAATTTGTTTAGATATTAATAATTTCCAGATGTCATTGAAGGTACTTTTAGCCATTCCTATTCTCCTTTTAACTTCTGTTTCACATCTGCCATCATTTGTGACTATGTGTCCAAGATATTGATACTGTTTTACTTGTTGTAGTTTCTCTCCCTGTATGTTTATGTTTACCTCCTGTTCTTCTGTGTCTTTGCTGATTATCATGGTTTTTGTTTTTTTAATATTTATCCATATTCATTACTTGATTTATTGACTTGATCTATTAGTCTTTGTAGTTCATGTTCACTTTCTGCCAAAAGAACAGTGTCATCTGCATATCTAAGGTTGTTTATCAGTTTCCAATTGAAAATAATAATCGTATTGAATAATATGCATATTTGCAATTAACATGCAAGTACATTGTTACTACATGGCATGCATTTTCAATAACATATTTCTGAGAAATAACACGATGTGCATCATTATCAGACAGCGCATCATGATATTACATATGTGCATTATGGGTAATTTATATATATTTAAATGAATACCCGTTTTCATATTGCATACTGTTAGTAAGGGGACAGTAACTAAGTCGAAGTGAGCGTTCTCTGCGATCAATTCATATCAGCAAAATTTTGGGCTTGCGTCTTTCTCTGGCCTTCTCCGGTGTTTAAATTGTATTTTATTCGAAACCATTATTTGCTCATGTGATTACCGCGTTTCCATTCAATGCAATATGCAGCCTTTATTTTCACAGAATAACTGGCACCATTTTCATTAGGCTGGGTCGACCTATTATCGCTATAGTATTTGTATTTAAACCGGGTGGTGAACCTGTATCATGCAACTGGTAAGCTAGACGGTGTACTAAATACTGAGCTACTTGGTTACGATTCTTTCCAATATTCAAGTGAAATCATTTTCATTTCTAAATATCACAATTAGCAAAAATAGGCATAAGTGTTACCAAAACAAGTCGATAAAACAACTTAACAACAAAACACAGCTACATACGACGTTTCGACTAAAACGTCATCAACGAGACAAACAAAGGACAACAGTAAACATATCTTTACTTAGCGACACACATGGTCGTGATAGGAAGGAAAAAAGAAGGAAGAGAGATAGTAGTTAGATGATGACTGGGAAGCAAAGATAGGATAGCATGACAGTGAAAAAGAGAGTGTGTGAGGAAGATGACAGCGGTGAGTAAGTGCATAGAAAAAGTGGAAATATATAAGATAATGGAAATTAAATAAAAACGCTAAGGGAAATGAAAGCTAGGTGGTAGTTTTCTGTGAAAAGAGAGTGGGAACTGGAGACAACAAGTTAAATTACAAATTGTGGCATGTTACGACATGTTCAAGGACGCAGAGGCAGAAAGACCATCAGCGGGCTATCAGAGACAATAGAACTTGAGTGGACAAAGGTCCGATGAATCACAGACAGGAAGTATAGAGAATGCGCGGCAAACAAGAACCTAAGCGAAATGCAGGGCCGTAAGCGCCAAAAGTAGCGGGCATCCGTAATTATGACTCGAACAAAATGGTCTATAAGAACAGATAACACGAGAGAAGGGGGATTGAAAGAAGGAAGGAAAACGAAAAGGGGATACATGAAGAAGCGAGAGAGAAGAAGAGAAGTGAAAATGGCAGATCGAAGTGGGCCTCCAAACTAAAACTGAGATACGTCACACAAGGAAGGAATGAGTAGGTGGGAGGATGCCCTGAGAAAGCGTGGACGGTAGAACTGAAGAGGAAGAGAGCCATAACGCGAAACGCTGTCTTAGAAAGGTATCAAAAAGAAGAATGCTGATATAGGAAGACGTGGGAAGTGTACCTGAGAAATGGGCACTAGTGAAGGTGGAGAATAAAGAGACAGGAAACGATGGTCATTGTGAAGGAGGCAGGCCCGGAACTACAATCTTCATTTTCCCCATATCATATCATACAGTCTTTACATAGAGGTATCCGACCCAACAAGGATAAGGAAGACAAGCCAGAAAGTAGAACAGAATGATGGGAGACCCAAAACTGATAGTGTGGCTAGAATGTGCGCTCATGGGTCACTGTCAGTTGCAAAGGGGATAGATCATTGAAAGGCATAGGTGGTGGGAACAGATAAAGTAGAGAAAGTAGGACGGGGAATTGTAAGGAAAATAGATGAGGGAGGCATGGGTGAATCGACCCAAAGGAAGAGAGTGTATGAGTATGATGAGAAGAAATGCAGATGAATCAACCAAACGACACGCCATGTTGCAACAGGCCCACACCGGATCCAGCCGCGCTCAGCAAACACCCAAGGTGTGATCACCTACTGGCACACTAATCACATATGGTGGGTCATAGTAACCCCAGCCTCGTAATAGTGGCCCAGGTCGAACTGCCACAATGGCGTGCAACAGTATATAGGAATAGGACGAGAAGAAAGATGGATATGGGAAGGGCAGTAAGAAGGAATTGGGGGGGGGGGGGTCAGAGAGGAAAAAGAGCAGGTGGACGAAAGGAAGTAGGCGGTTATTGGAAGTATAGCGTGTTCTTGATGCCATGGAGCCTTAAGAGTACCGAGATTAAGAATCATTCAGTCCTCTATCGAGAAACGCTGTCGGTCAGCAGAATGGCAGGAGACAAGAAAGTGACCTAAATGTTCTGTGCACCTCGGGGAGAGTTACTGTTAAAGTGGAGAGCCAACAGACAAGTGTCATGGTTTTGGATGTCCTACATGTGTTTAGCATACTTAGCGCCTAGAAATATCCCCGTCTCGTCAATGTACATCAGAATGCAAGTAATATCGTACACAACTTTTCGAAAGACACAGGACCAGGAAAAAAGTGGCGGATGTGGAATTCAGATTTGGGAAACTGGATGGATGATGTACAGAAGACTGGGCTTTTGTCCACTCACGATTTATTACTTCTTATATCCCGCGGATGGTCTTACTGCCTCTACGTCCTTGAAAGTGTGGCAACGTGCCACACTTTGATTTTAACTTGTTGTCTCCAGTTCTGCCTCTCTTTTCAAAGCAAACTACTACCCAGTAATGTCATTTCCATTCTCATTTGTATTTTATTTGCATTATATCTTATATATTTCCACTTTTTCTGTACACTTACTTACCACTGTCATCTTCCTCTCACACTCTATTTTTCCCTTTCATGCTGTATTATCTTTGCTTCCTACGTGGTCTCCTCACTACTCTCTCTTCCCTCTTTTGTCCTTTCTGTCACCATAATGTGTGCCTCTATTTAAGATGTGCTTACTGTTGTCCTTAGTTTGTCCTGATGAAGGCTTGTTAGTGGAATCGTCGTCTGTCAGTGTGCCTTGTTGTTAGGTTGTTTTATCGACTTGTTTTGGTAACGATTATACCAATTTTTGCTCGATTTTATATCTGCCATGTGTTAGGCTAGCCACCTATTTACTGGTTAGTGTTGTTACCCGACGCTGGAACTTTTATCCCGTTCATTTCTAAATTGTGTCACCGACACAACTACAAACACAACATAATGTTGTGTACTGTTTAGATAATAATAACGCTAATACATGTAAAACGATGTACTCGTACCTGCTCCATATTAAAGTAAAGTGCGTCATGCATGTACGTGGCAATGTTACTTATTAATGTGTACAGTGTGAAGTTAGCCAACGTGTGTGTAATCATAAGTCCCCATACAGCTTTGCAGGTAAATATTGCTTGCCAAGGTGTTGGTGCGTGATTCTGTTTGAAAGAAATGGTGAAATATAATGTTCCGCATGTGTAATATAAAAGTGACGAAATTACCAATTGTAAGGAGGTATCTTCTTCTTCTTCTTTTGCGTTCGTTATCAAACTCCTGCAGATTAGCAGGATGTAGTCCGGAGAACGGAATGCGTTGTGTCATGAGTTACAGCATTGCTGCGATATCTGCGCCTTTCGTCCTGACACATCCTACTTCAGCATGGCTTTGAGTCACTGACCCTATATGGGATGGGACAGCCAACTTCATCCCATAACCTAAATCGCCTTTTACGACATGCGTGGAAGGTAAATAGTGTTGCTATTCTTTGCTCCCCTTTCGGGCCTCGGCCAAACAGGGGCGGTAAGGAGGTATCATATATATTATTAAAGTAAATTCAAGTAGGAAGCATGAAGATAAATGAAAATAATTCTTACAACTGACGGAAATTGAACATGGTCTGTTCTAGCAGCACTGAATCGCGTTGCAACACAAGTAAACATGTTTTCCGTACTTGACCATCCACATCCCCTAAAAAAAGATATGGTCTCGTCAAGACTTTCACTTGTGTACTAAAGTCACTGAGAACAGACCAATCGAAACAAGGACTATTGCAACATCAACGAATATCCCGTACAAGTATTAAATTATCCTCAGGAACACAAACACAGAACATGCATATTCGTACACAAGGGCCAATATGTCTTCTTGTAAACATAAATAACACAGAGACAGAACAATATTGCTTCAAATAATATCTTATACAAGTAACTTCATGTAGGAAGCATGAGTATAAATGAAAATAATTATTACCACTGGCAGGAATTGAACATATATATTATGCCTGGATAGTTAGTCGCAGGTTATCACCAGCCTATCTGAGTGAGCATGTGAAAACTGTTCTCCTTCTTCATTCTTGACATTGTCTGTCCCACGATGGAATAGTCGTAGCTTTCACACTTGAGAGCAGGGGTTTGTGAAGGAGATGTAGTATACATTCCATAGTCAGGTGTGTTGCTCTAGTCGAGGTCTAGTCATGTTTATTCAAGATGATCTTGATGTTGTCTATCCACATTTTCATAGTTCTGCCCGTGGCTCTGTATCCTGATTCCATTATGTTATAACGGTCTTATGGGAAGTTGATTGTTCATCCTCATAAAATGTCCAAACCATTTTATCTGTTGCATCTCTATATATTCAATGCAAGATGTGTTACCTATCATCTTTCTGATGTTCTCACTACACATTTCTTTTAGTCTAGTGACTCCAATAGCCTTCCTTAGATATTTAATTTAGCAAGTTTCGATCTTTCTCTTATGTGTAGATGTCAGTTGCCAATTCTTCAATTGGTAGCATTTAATGAACAAAGATGTTGGTACAAAGAGTCTCTTAATCAATTGTTCCTTTAATTCCATGTTGATTTTTGGGTGCAGTATGAAAGGTGACATCGTGTATGTCACATCATTTGCCTTTTTACATCTTGTTTCTATCTCTCTGTCGAGGTGTCCGTCTTTTATTCTAGCCACTGAATAAGAAATATGCCTCATTTCTTCCAACTGGTCTAATTCCTAGCTCAAATTCACAATATGAATAACAATCACGGCACTACCTCACGTCACAAAGGTCATGCTAGAAAGTCGGTCTGTTCTTTAAATCCGCTAACACCCACGTGTCCATGCACACAAATGAAGTAACTATCTTCAGTAAAGATTTTATCATCGATTCCACCGAAATTTTGGAGGCATACTGTCAGAAAACAGGTACAATGGGTGGTAAACCGTCACGGTATAGAGCAGCTACATACTCATTGTTTGCCCGGCGACAGCCTGGTGTTACGGGCTAGGAAAGCGCATCTCAATCAAAAGCATGTCAAAAACGGATGTCTGGACAAGATGGCGCGAAATATTGCAAGTCCACTGTGAAATAACAGTGCAACGTACTCCACGCGCACTGGTGGAAATCACATGAAATTATGTATTGGTTATCAGAGAGCGAATGCAAAAGAAGTCAGAAAACAAATAATATGAGGTTCATCATTGCTCTGGCCACAACCATCACCACCATTGCCATTCAATCAATAGCACGTTTCACTACCTTTGCCCGACATTTATGTATCTCAGTAAATATATGTGTGGCGCATGGCTGAGAGGTTAGAACGCTAGTTTCACACGAGTGAGGTCTAGAGTTCGATCTCCGGTAAGGACTAGGTTTTTTTTCTGTCGGAGGGTAAATTAAATAACTCACCCACCCTGTACATGACGTTGCGACAGCAAGAGCATGCGGTCTTTATCACACAGCTATTCAATTGCAACTTCTGAATTGAATGCTCCATGCAACTTCTGAACTGGTAAAATGCAGTATTGACAGTTTTTTGACATTAAATATATAACGTATATAATTGTCATTTTTTATAACAAACTCTGCTGCAAAATATGGGAAAGCGGCACATTGCCGGAGGAATGGAAAAAATATTATATATACCCCTCCCAAAATAGGCAACCTTCAGATTTGCTCTAACTACCGAACTATAACTCTTATAAGTCAAGCAAGTAAAATAATGACATCATAATGCAAAGAATCAAATAAAAATTAGAGATGGAGATAAACGAAACACAGGCCGGTTAAAGATCAGCCAGAATAACAAGAGATCACATCCTTAACATGAGATTGAGCATAGAAAAGTGTAGGGAATGTTCAATTGTCCTGGTTTACTCAAAAGTGTTCGACTGCGTTCAACACCAGCAACTATGGGAGATTTGGAACAGCATGGGTTTCCCAAGACATCTGATTCATCTAATAGAGGAACTTTACCAAGATCAATGATACATAGATTTGCAATGTTATAGATCATAGGTTCTCAAGCTGTTTGGTCCACCGCTCCCTTTGCAAGACATAAATGTTGTAACCCACCAAATTATATCAGCTTCCCGCTGCCGTTTGATATTTTTTACATAGATAACAGCTAATAGTACATTGTTGCTTATGCAGTTAAATTATTGAAATATTTGTGTCCAATATGTACTTCGTCTAGAACACAGTTATTGCTATACCGATTTTTAAATAACGTAGCCCATATGTACATATTGTAAAGTGTATGATTAAATAGCATTATTAATATTTTCATACAGTGGTTTACATATTAAAATTCTGAATACATATTAAGAGGTTGCGTTACATTAGTAAGATTTGTATTGCAATAATTAAAACACCATCAAATATATTTTAAAATTCATCAATTTGAAATTATAAAGTAAAAATAGAAAGTAAACATAACAAATTAATTCACAATAATGTGATGGATGAGCCTGCTAAATTGAAATATTTTTTAATATGTGGCTCAACTGTAATTGAAAACAGCTATAAATCACGACGCTGAATTATATGTAATAGGTTCCTTTTCGTAGTAAATTCGCTACATCACTAAACCAATACACGACCAAATAGTAAGATGGTAATGCAATCAATAGTGTCTTCACTTTTTACATAAAATATATACTACATTAGTCATCGAGTGCAATAGAACTGCTGCCACGTTTGATTATACATTATTGTAGTCGTCTAACTTAATCAAACACACATTGTTTATTTAGTCTAACTTGGTGGGACCATCACTAACCTCGAAAGACATGTCTATAGTATCATGCAAACTGTGCACGATATATTCCTTCTCCGCCTTTGTAATCCGAGGGTGTACTTCTGGTGAATCGTATACAAAGTAGCACCAAAAAAGGAACCACACTATGCCAAAACAACCTGTAGAGAGCACCATTAACACTTTTTGAATTTATTAATCGTATAACTAGATAACTTTAAAAACACGACAACAGTGGCGCACCAATAGAAACTGATAATATCCACACAAAAATTGGATATTTAAAAAAAAATGCAATGTTAAAACTACTACAAAAAATATGCGGCACAAGGCATCCAAGAAAGACAAGAAAACACCATGTTGAAGTGTGGAGATACAAAAGTTGTACAACAGAAAAAAAATGTTTCCAGAAACGGCTGAAATCAAAACATCATGACGACTTTCTACAATATCGATTGCTAGAAAAAATGTAAAGCTTGTAATCAAAGAAGCAAAAGTTAATTCATGCAATGAGTATGGAGAACACGTAACTGACATATGTAAAACAAACCCAAGAGAATTTTTCAAATGTATTAAATCAATGCGAGTGAGAGAAGAGATATATAATTCCATAACAATCATCAGTGATAAAAATTGCACACCCTTAGTGAACAGCATAAATAGGAAAGTAAGATGGAAAGAGTACTTCCGCGAATTATACAACTCAACAATAACAACAGAATATAGACCCACAAACGCTCAAACAGATCTAGAAACTACAGAACCAGATACACTAAATCAAGAAATAGAAGAATCCTTAAAACATAGCCCAAGTAATAAATCATCAGGAAAGGACAGTTTTCCAAGCGAAGAAATAAAAGCATGTAGAAACACATGGGTCCAGTGATTAGCCTGGTTATTTGCAATAGCCTGGTCAGAAAGAAAGGTGCCAGACGACAGACAAAAATTAGTAAGTGTACCGCTATGGAAAAAGAAAGGTAGTAAGAGAGAGTGCAAATCATACAGAGGCATCTCCCTATTAAGTCATACAGGTAAAATATATGCAAAAATAACAGAACAGAGAATGCGATACATTGCAGAATCACAGCTGAGTCCATCTCAATTTGGCTTCAGAAGATGGGCAAGCTGTACAGACGCACTATTCACACTGAGACAACTGCGTGAAAAAGCAATCGAACACAAGAATTAAGCACAGTATTTGTAGACCAGGAAAATGCACTCGACAGAGTAGATAGAAACATTCTATGGGAACTCCTAGAAATTTATAACATCAGAGGACAGCTGTTAGACAATATAAATGCAATATACCACAAATGACAAAGCTCAGTAAGAACAACAGATGGAATGACTGAACCTTTCGAAACAAGACCTGAAGTAAGACAAGGCTGTGTGCTTTTACCTATACTTTTCAACATATGCATGGACAAAATAATAAAAGAAGATCATATCAATAAAGATAAAATATTACAAAAACACCTGATGAGGAACTTAACAATGAAATCAACGAACTACTATTTGCCGATGATCAAAGTCTAATGTACAAAGATGAAAATTTGCAAAATCACATCAATGTATTGCTATTAGATTGTCAGAAATAAGTCTACAACATGAAAATTAACGTACAAAAAAGTTATGAAAATCAGCAAGTCTGCAACACCAATGGATATAGCAATAGATAACACCGAAGTGAAACAGGCCAAAAAATTTAAATATATAGGCAGCATTTTTCCGAAAATAGAAGACTAGACAGAGAAATAGAAACAAGGTACCGAAAAGCTAACATAGTGAGCTATCAACTTTCACCATTGCTTCTTTACCCAGAGATGAAGATGGAAATGAAAAACATATAATATCTACAATTGTTATACCTACACTCTGCTACCAATGTCAAACATGGTCTTTAACACCCTCACAGCAAAGATTAATCGTTACCTGTGAAATGAAGTGTCTGAGAAAAGTTGCAATGGTTACTAAACTAGATAAAATAAGAAACGAAGAAATTAGGAAAAGAGTTGGCATAATATCATGTATTGATCGTATTGAAAGACAGCAAGTAAAATGGTTCGGTCACCTTATTAGAATGAAGCCAAACCAAAAACCAGTAAGAGTATATAACAAATGAATATCAGAGCGTAAAGCCAAAGGTAGACCAAGAAAACGGTATATAGAAAACATCACGATAGCCTTCAACATACATGGACTAAATTGCAAACACGGCGATACATCTTGTCTTGACACAACAGCTTAAGCACCGACCCCTACGCTTAACGGCAAGTGTGAACCATCATTCACATTTGGATAGACAATAGAAAGTAGTCGGGTAGCTGAGATACAGAAAGAGCTTGCTCACCGTTTTCTACTGTGACCTTAGACAGTACTTCGTCAACCTGCACGTTGAATATTAGGCTCTCACTTGTTACTATTTTATTATTGCTTGGCTTTCAGTTAGTCATATATATATATATATTGACCATGGAGAGTAATATAAGACCTGACTGCAAAATGTAAACATGCCTTCATTCGGTACGTTTTTGATTATTGTAACACTTTCTGTTGTTTACTATTTATATACCTGGATAACCAAATGGTCGGGAGGTGTCCGAAAAAGTGAAGGGTGCCGCAGTAACCGAACGAACAAATAGTAAAGCAAAATAAACTAAACTGGTTACTAGAAAAACTTACGTACCTATGAATAAAAATATATATAAAAGTAAATAAAAAATATACAAAAAAACTAAACTGAACAATTCTCAACGTGACGGTCCAAATGGGACCTTTTTCAAGAGACTAATAACTTATAAACTAAACAATACTACACAAAATAGAAGACTGAAATAGACCAGGACATGTTTCTATATAACGTAGAAACATACCAGGTAATAGTTGTGGAAACGCATCCAGTAAACGAGAAAATGCGTGCTTTCATTATAAACAAACTGGAAAGTGGGAAATTAGAGGCAATAGAGATTTGATTCTATATAAGAATATTGAGATTACAATGGAATACCATGGTGACAAACCATTGTAGAGGTGTTGAAAGAATCAAAAGAGAAACTGACCTAAATCAATAATACAAGAAAAAGACAATCTTCTTTTTTTTGGTCACTTCGTCAGACAGGCAGGCCTGGAGAACTCAGTCACAGCAGGCAAGGCCGAAGGCAACAGACAGAGGGCGACAACATGAGAAAATTTTAGTTTGACAACCTGGCAAGGCATGTAAACAACAACGATCCTGACACAAAATACTGTGGACAGAGAGCTGTGGAGAGCCATGATCGCCTACGCCAGCCAGCATGGCATATGATGATGATTGATGAGTAATGACGAGGTTATGGTGTGGGTGGATTTAGGGAAAGGAAAGATAAAAGAAGGATCAGCATTTGAAAGCACATGGAATGAATGTAGAACCTAATATAGACTAAACATATATATATATAAATGTATACACGCACCAAGAGTTAAGAAATAAATATAACAAAATGGAAAAATAGATGTGTGAAGGATATCTACACAAAATGCACATGTATGAAAATGTATCCACACATAGGAAATGACTCACACCAGAATATGCATACATATTGACACAGAATAGAGATACGTGCATTAACTTAAATAAGCACTCACATAAATATAAATATATAGGCCCCTATATATATATATATTAACACATGGTGCGTGTATATTTTTCTATATATATATGTATATGTGGATGTATATATATGTTGAGTCTATATTAGATTCTACATTCATTCCATGTGCTTTCGAATGCTGATCCTTCTTGTATCTTTCCTTTCCCTAAATCCACCCACACCATAACCTCGTAATTACTCATCAATCATCATCATGTGCCATGCTGGCTGGCGTAGGCGATCATGGCTCTCCACAGTATTATGTGTCAGGATCGTTGTTGTTTCCATGCCTTGCCAGGTCGTCAAACTAATATTTTCTCGCGTTGTCGCCTTCGTTCTTGCCTGCTGTGACTGTGTTCTCCGGCATGCCTGTCTGATGAAATTACCAAAAAAAAAGAAGATTGTCTTTTTCTTATATTATTGATTTAGTTCAGTTTCTCTTGTGATTCTTTCAACACCTCTACAATGGTTTCAACACCTCTACAATTGTTTTTCTGCCATTCCATGATGTTCTCAGTATTCTTATATAGAACCACATCTCTATTGCCTCTAATTTTCCACTTTCCAGTTTGTTTATAATTAAAGCATGCATTTTCTCTTTTACTGGATGCGTTTCCACAACTGTTACCGGGTCACGTTTCTACAATATATATAGAAACATTGTGTACATCTCATGTAAGTTATGTACTGTATATACGATTAGTTGCTATATTTAAAATGTTACCCTATTACATGATGTGATTTGAAATATATGAGCCAGTCATTCAAACCACAGAACGTTCTTGAGTCCTACATGACAATAACGTTTTGTAGCTATCAAGGCTTAAATTGGGATGGGAGGGAGTTGTACCTAAAAAACAACAGATAATTCATCCATTCTGGTGTGAAATTTCAAATATTTTTATATGAAATAAAGAAATCAGATGGTCTTTTGCTAAAAGACGTCAAGAAATGGAGACGGGAGAAAATGGGTGATTAACCACCTTTTGACTAAATTCTCTAGTACAAACAGTTATGTTCTGATTTCCTCAGCTTTGCACGTTACATCCCCCTCCCCTATATACGAACTAAGTTGGTATGGAGGGAGTCGATGATAAAAGCTGAAATATATAGGTAAAGTAAGACGTTGGTCGATAGTATCACATGGGTAATTCTCTACTGACACCCATCCCACAGGATAAAGAGTAAATAGGTGCTGGGAGTCCCGCTAGTGTAAATTAAATAATGCTGAGAGCCGGGCTTGTGTAAATTATTAAATGCTAGGAGCGGAGCTAGTGTAAAGTAAATAAATGCTGGGAGCCGCACGAGTGTAAGGTAAATAAATGCTGGGAGCAGTACTAATGTAAAATTAAGTCTACATCATACGTGGATTTCAAGTTCTCTTGTTATTTATGGTATGTCATAAAAACTATTCACATGATTCTCCCAGATATAAGGAAATTGGACATTAGGGATCATGATCTTGGAGAGTCGAGTAATGGTGCCATCTCTACTGACACAAGTTCTGTAGGCAACCAGGGTCGTGCCGTGCTATGATGCAGAGAAAACATATACACGTATTGATATTCTTTAGTTTTTATCTAGTAGAGATAAGTGTATAGCCTTCCAGAGCTGTTTCTCAAATAGTCAACATTTGCAACAGTGGTTACAGTAGTCATTTTCAAAGAAATATAATACACTCGAAGTAAATTTATGTTACTGAATCATGCACGGAACTAGTAAGTGTGAGGAGCTGTTTGACATACTTTTCTTATCAATTTAAGAAAACAGCTAAAATTTGAAAATAAATTTAAGTTGCGAATGCTACAGTGTACATTTTAGCTAGTGAAATATTTTCTTGCTAGCCTAAACTGTAATATTGTTTGTAAGTATGATATCATGGGCGGCCTTAGTATTCAGCTGCATATGGCTATACGTATGCAATCACATCGACAAGGAGCTGACCATTAAAAGACAATATAAAAGAAATAAATATAAAATGTCAATAAATGTTAATATTTTTGGTCAATATTTTACAATACAAGACACTGTTCAGTAAGACTGCGAAAACAAATTAATTGTACTACAGTAAAACAACATGTTTGAAACAATGTATATCATATATTGAATTGTACAAGAAACTGTTCTTCTTATCACTTCATAAACAGCTAAACAACAACATATAATTTCACATATAAATTGTGGCGTGAAACACATTACCTGCGAAGTAAAATACAAATGGCCATCCAAGTGAACTATCACAAAGTATTGATGTGGCAGGAAATGTGATCACCATACCCATCAAAGAACCTTTCAAATTATATAATAAACATATATAAAATAAATAAAATAAATAAACAATAGTACACTAGTAATTGTGAAAGAGTACCACATTACTTTTTCAGTTTTTAAAGTGTTTTAATATCAAACATTGTCATAGATAATCTGGACTTATTTCACATAATTCACTCTCTGCTTTACATAACCAGATTAGGGATAGACCTGTGCTTATATTTTCTTAAGGGTTTGGTATTTTGGTCAATATGTTCATGTGGGTATTTATTACATAATGTATGGTCCTTAGCATAAAATGTGTCAGTTTTAATTCACTCCTTGTTCAGTGAATCTGCTATTTCCTTTTTGGGAATATCGAAAGTACTGGTATACATAACATGGTGGGTTTTCATGTGGTGGATTGATTTGTTATGGTATTATTTAGATACGTGATGCAGCTTATCCTTATACGTTTTAATGAAACACGCACTAGAACCTCATTATCAACAGGTGAAATAATTCGCTTATCTTGGAAGCATCATATCGAATGGGGAAAAAATAAAATAAATCCAACACAGATGCAAATCAGCATACTGGATCCTGGCGCAAATGTCTCCTATTTTCAAAATCAAATATGTGAGCATGAACACCAAAACTGCACTATATAAAACGATCATCATACCATATTTATGCTACCAATGTCAAACGTGGACACTAACAATATCATCCAAAGGAAAACTTGATATAGCAGAATGCCTCGTCTACGTAGAATCTCGGAGTAACAATATAAGACATCATCAGGAACAAAATCATCAGAAGACATCAATCAAAACAATGACAGATCTGGATTACATCATACAACAGATTAAGGGGCTAGAATCATCAATAAAAATCACTTTTTTATGTTTGTCAAAAAAAGATGACATTTTCATAAACCTCAGAGTATCTATTTCCTTATGCAGTTTACATTTTGTGTTTATTGGTTCTAGTTTTTGAGCTACATCGATTATCATTGTTTCAAGTTGGTGTTTCAAGAAAACTGAAATACTCTGTTAGTATAGACTTTATTTTTGCATTTTGCATGTGCAATTTTTGCAAACACGTGACATATTTCTGTGATATTTACATCATATTTTCCACATTCTGTACTCTAGACTCATGAAGTTTTTAGTGAATATGTATATTTTTTATAACTGGATCCTGAACTATTTTCATAGTGCTTACTTTGAAAGAAAACAATGTATAGCACTATTCATTCACAAAAATACGTGAATTTTTTTATATAATTTGTCCTCATAATGTTTAGAAAAGTTTACTACATACAGTTATTTCAAAGGTTTATGATCCAGATAAACCAAATATAAACCTTATTACTTGATGTTAAGACTAGAAACTAAAAAAAAACATTACTAGTTTAAAATCTAGCATTAGCATTTTCGGATATTTACATTTGTATTATTTACATAAATAATTACTTGAACTAATTAGTCCATGATTTTTCAGCCAGCAATACTTTTTACTAACTCAGCAGTATATATTCTACCTATGGGGTAAATTTTATTTGAATCTATGCATAATTGACTGTTTTACAAAAATAAAGTTCAAGTAACCCATTTTCTGGGTAGGTCTAGCCTCTTATGTAGTTTTCGCGTGCTTCCAGACTACCATCAGACATGCTCCTCAAAATTCAATACATTACATATACTATGGATACAAAGACATTGGCAGAGCTTGTAAATGATGGATTACAGAAATAAAAGAGTCAACGAATATAAACATATATGAAGCGCACAAAAAATCCATCTTTATAGAACTCTTCTACACCTGAAGCTGCAAAGCATAAAGAGGTATAAAACGGGGAAAAATGAAAACAAAAGAGTCTGAGGGGACCTAGATAACCTGTAGAAGACCTTCTCCGTCCTAGACTAAACATCACTGCAAGAATACACTGAGGCGCAGATATGTATTCTGAAATGGAGTGGGGAGGTTATCTACAGAAAAGAAAGAAAACGATTATTTGCCCATTTTCATCGAGTGTAATTTAATCTTTCTCGTGAGAAAGCTATTAACTTTTTTTCTTGGTGGTTTGCACACCTCTTCGCTAAATTTCATGTACTAAAATACATGTTCTTATTTCGTAAAGAACTGGGGGGGGGGGGGGTGATTGAGTTAGCTTACGGGCATTGACCGTATAATATTATGGACCAAAAATCCACTTCTAAGACAACACCCCATCCATCTAACATGCGGCCTTGATCATATCCACACCAACGCTTACGATTTTGTTCTCGTTGTTACATCCACCATTCTATAAATGACTCGACATTATATGAGGCTATGAGAAATATTAATAATTGGTGCGTCAGCCACGATAAGTATAGCATGAGTACACTGAGAGGAAAGCACAACGCGTGAGGGCAGCGTTAGGTTCAAAGAGAATGGAAAACGTATCAAGAAAATCGGAACTGAAATATTGTTTGCTCGAAACAAGACTCGTTACCGGTCAAATATGTATATTTGGTCTTCGCTCATGTTAGAATATGACTATGATTGCCTTAATTAAGTATATCTGAAAGCACAATAATGTTAAGAAAAATGTCCGTGTACTCCAATATTACCTGGTCAGTAGATCCATTTTCCTGAGCGGCAGATGTATTTACTGTATACTGTTAATTAATTCTTCTTCTTCTTCTTTCGTTCACTTGAAACATGTCTATATCTGTAATTCTGTCTCCTTAATAAAACTCACTGTCTTTTGTAGTTCATACAGTGTCCCATAGAGCTTTGATTCCAGTGTTGTTTCCTCTGGCCAATATGTCTGCCTCAGCGTTTCATGCTCAGAACACTCTTGAAGTATATGTTTGGCACTCTGTGCTGCCTGTCCACATGTACACATGGCCGTGTTGCCAATCTTGAACTTTGTATACATGTGACTGCGGAGTCGGTAGTGTCCTGTTCTGAGACGTAGAATTATAACTTGTTCTGGTCTGTTCATAATGTGATAGTCATCTTGTGTTGGTGTTTGTGGCTTTCTTATTGACTTTATCATCTGTTTTTTCTGATGGTAGGTGATTGGTATATCTGGTTGGTCTTCGGCAGCACCTTCTTTAGCCAGTTGGTCTGCTTTTTCATTTCCTGGTATTCCACAGTGAGAGGGTATCCACTGCATGGTTATCCTATACTGGTAAGACAATTCGCTAAGTAGTTTTTTTAAGTCTGTTAGTTTTCCAGACTGGAGAGCTTGAAGCAAGGACCTTGCATCTGTCAGGAATACCACAGGCTGTAGGCCAGAGTTGGAGTTCAGCAGTTTTTTAGCTGCCACACTAATTGCCTGGATTTCTGCATCATAATTATTGCAGAATTTTCCTGTCGGTGTTCTGATTGTATCTCTAGGCTTGTGTGGATATTCTATATATACACATGCACCTCCATTCCTCACAGCATTCTGTGCTGACCCATCTGTGTACACTCTGACCCATATATCTTGTGGATATTCCTCATCCAGGAAACTGAGGGTGACTGTCATTCGCTGCACACTGTTCTGTTCGTCCTCGCTTAGTATTCCTTTCACATGGGTCTGAATGTAAATTGGCATTCCATGGCTTTCACTCCACGGGGTTTGTTCTGGTACATACCTTAAGGGGCTGTCAACTTCAGGTAGGTCTGTAAGTTGTCTGCGGAGTCGTTTAGCTTGATGGATAAAGCTGCTCCTTTTCAGTCGCCCCATTGCTAGATTTTGGAATCTTTCCTTCATTGGATGACTTGGCATACACTGAAACTTTTCTGCTTGAATTAGTACTTTTCTGTCTCTGCGTTTGTCAAGTATTTGCATTCTTCCCAATTTCTGCATCTCTGCTATGGGTGTTGATTTCATTGATCTCAACCATTATTCTAAGTGCCTGGTTTTGCACTTTATCTAGATCTTGTAATGTGGTGTTTGATGCAGGACACCACGCAGCTGAACCATATTCCAGGTGTGGTCTTATTCCTTGCTGGTAAACCTTACTGAGTATATTTCCACTGGCTCCCCATGTGGTTCCACTTAGTTTTCTCAGGATAGCTAACATCCTCCTGGCTTTTGTTGTTGCTTTGTTTATGTGCTGCTTCCATGTCACCTTATCATCAAAAGTAACTCCGAGGTATGTGGGTTGTTTGTCTTCTTTCAGGAGCTCTCCATCTATCTTGATATGACCAGCTTTTTGTTTTGGTGAGAGGGTAAAGAGTGTAGTGCTGCACTTATCTGTGTTAATGCTGACGCACGATCTATTTGCCCATAATGTTAGGGCATCGATAGCTCTTTGTATTTGTTTAGTGGCCACTATTGCATGTTCTTCCGTGCACCAGATCACCAGGTCGTCAGCATACATTGCCACTTTGATCCCGTGTGGTAGTTCAGCAACTAGGTCATTGATGTAAACCAAGAAAAGTGTGGGTGACAGGACTCCTCCCCGGGGGACTCCATGACGCAGTAGAACTTTCTTGCTCTTGCGACTATCTAATTGTACTATGGCTCTTCTATTATGCAGGTATGCTTTTACCCATTTGTACATTCTTGAGCTAACCCTGCAATTTCGCAATTTCTTTAGGAGCCCTTCTTTCCAGACCTTATCAAATGCTTTCCTGAGGTCTATCCATGCTGCTAGTACGAGTTTCTTTTCTTGGAAGGCATCCTCAATCTCTTGGGAGAGGTAGGTTGCCTGATCTTCAGTAGAGTAGCACTGTCTGAAACCTGCTTGCTGTGATACCTGAAGGTTTTCACTTTCAAGGTACCACTGCATCCTAAGATTGATAATGCGTTCCATTGTTTTACATAGACAGCTTGTGAGGCTGATGGGCCTGTAGTTGGAGACTGTGTTGCCATCTTTTCCTGATTTGAGGAGTGGTATCAATATTACTTCTCTCCACGCCTGTGGTACATTACCTGTGGACCAGCTTGTGTTAAAGATCTGCAGTAGCTTTGCTCTTGCTGCAATTCCCAGGTTTCTAATCATTTCATTGGACACTCCATCAGCTCCAGGGGACTGTTTCATTTTCAATTTGGATATTGCAGGCTTCAGTTCTCTCATTGTGATTGGTGCCTCCATGACTTCAGGTATAGGTTCACCTTGTTCAATGTTTTGCTGGTTCTCTCGAACCTCCTGTTGTTTGTCTGGGCTGACTTTGACGTTATTGTCTTCTGCAAAGGAATCTGCAAAGTAATCAGCTGCATGTTTACCTGTTAAAATGTCTCTATCTTTATAAAGTGTGATCCTGGTATTTCTCCCTGTACATTCATCATTTAGTGGTTTTACAAGTTTCCATAATTTCCTAGTATCTCTTTCTAGGTTCAGCGACTCTGTTTTTTCTTTCCAGCTGCTCCGTCTGGCTTGTAACTTGGCTCTTTGAAATTTAGCCTTTGTTTGCTGATATTTGTTGTGATGTTCTTGGCTAGGTCTGTTCTCAGCCTGCTGTCTAGATGTTTCCATCTCATTTTGCAGCTTTTTCAGTTCATCATTCCAGTAGGGTTTGTAGTTTTTGCGTGCCGCCCTGGGTATGGTTTTACTAGCAGCATGTAGTATACATCTATTAAATTCACTCACTGCTCTATTGATGTCTTTGTCCAAGATCATGTCCTCAGCTTGAACACTGGTTAAATGCTGGTACATTTTCCAGTCTGCCCTTTTAAAGTTCCACCTAGTGAGCGTGCTGCTGTCCTTGGTAAATTCATTGTGGATTTCCAGAAATACTGGTCTGTGGTCACTACCTCCAAGCTGCTTTCCAACAACACGTGTGATGTTCCATTCCAAGCCTGGTGAGTGGAATGCCAGATCTGGTGTAGAGGTGGTGTGCCATGCTCTCGAGTAGAAGGTTGGCGATTCAGCTGGCTGGTTAATAAGGATGAGATTATTTTCATCCTGCCAGCTCTCAAGTTCCTCACCTCTCTTGTCGATATGATCGTAGCCCCAGCTCTGAGAGTGGCTGTTGAAATCACCACACACCATAAGTCTCTCTTTGTCTGGAATTGTGTCCAGTGCCAATGATTTATCATTTGGGCAGTAGTAGTTCAGGAGATGGAATTCTGCACTGTCTGTTTTTAGGTGGAGCATCTGGTATTCTGCCCCTTCCATATATACTTCCAGCTGACATGCGCTGATATTGTTTTTAACAAGTATCAGAATTCCACCCTTTCGCCTGTCCTTTCTGTCAGACCGGTAGCACTGGTAGCCTCTGATTTTGAAGGCTATGTCGCTGCTGAGGTGTGTTTCTTGGATACATCATATACCAACTTGTTCTTCACTGAGGACATTTTCAAGTTCCAATTTTTTGCTGTATCCATCTCTTTTACTGTTGACACCCTCAGCATTCCAGTGCATATTTTTATTGGTCGTTTGTTTGTTTGGCCAGTATCTCTATTCCCTTGCCTCCTGGTTCCTCGGGGCAATTGAGAAGGACTTCCAGTAACTGAGGTTGGGCCCTTTCGAGGTATAGGGCCCGGCACCGTCCCTGCCTGAACGTCCGCCACAGGGCAGGCACCATAACTATTTATAGATGTAGACATGTTTCCATTGTGTTTTGTGCGTGGCATCCTGATTATCTGTGCGCCTTTTGGCTGGATGCCTCCGTCTTCAGCACTCTGCTTACTTGGGCAGGACTATGGTCCTGCTCGAGTGGGACTGCCCGACCAGTCTTAGTTTCCATTCCCTGATGGCTGAACTAAGCCCCATCACCTCTGCACGGTTCTGGTCTCGATGGGGTTAATTAATTCATATTGTTAGAATGTAAAGCATAATTTAGTAAAAATGTATAGCGGTTTGAAAGTTGAGTGTTAGAAAGCATAGAAGTGATGATAATAACCGTTATACAATAATACATCTATTCTGTGAGCAGCCACTATTTTTATTCTGACAATATGGTTCACTGTTTCAAAGACATAGTTATGCTAGGAGTTTATGAATGCATATTCGCATTTATGAATTCCTCTGACGGAAGCCATTCCAACGGAGTAGTATCAGAGCATCTTCAAGACTTGCCAGGAGTTTACCATATACTTCTGGGCCTACTATTCAATCACTCTTCGTACATATCTCTTGAGAAATCTGCAACGATGGTACATCTGTTATTCGTTGCCACTTAGGAGTGTGTCACAAAATGGGTTAAGGTACAATGTCCCATAATATGCATCGTGTGTCACCAATGGTGATTATTTTATTTTAGAAAAAAACAAAAGTAAGAAATTGAGGCAAGACATACATTTAACCATAACTGAGGTACAACAGGACATACAACATATAACAATAAAAATGAATGTTGAATGAGCAGTCACTGGAAGAAAGAAAAGTATGGCTACATAGTTTGTTTGTGTGTTTTACGTTCGCTCCATTGTAACCAGCATAGATATCCGTGCGATTTCCGCCGGGAGCGCTTTTAACGTTGTGCTACCGTTATGCACCTTGTAGGCCTAGCACATCCAATTTCGGCATGCCTTGGCCATTCGGGTAAGCTACCCTAGCATGTGACAGCCTCCGTATCTGTCGCCAGGCACGAGTGTGTGTGGTGACTCTTCGCCCAGACGATTTTTGCTCACGTCTGTCTCGCACGAGGTGTTCCACTGTCTATGAACTTGCCTCGTGTAATTAGACGTACTGTGCCTTTGCCCATCGAGTACTGAACCGTTTCTCATCCGTGAGCATGGTTCCTTAGGAGGAAGAACTCACCAGAAGAGTTGGACCCTGGCTCTTTCGCCTTCTTAGCCGAGGTGTCGTTCACCGACATAGTGAACCCCTCGCCCAAGTTCGAGTCTCACACCACGCGTTTGAGAGCAAGGCGTTCTCGAGCTCAACGACCTTGTCCCAATAGCGCCTGAACCCATCCGGTACCGAACCCTTTCTCTCTGAAAGTGTGTTTCCGGTATAGGAACACCTGACAGTAGAGTTGGGCTAGGGCTAAAATCGTTGTCCCTTTTGTGCCTGAGCCCATCGGGTACGAAACCCTTTCTCTCTGCAAGTGTATATCCGATATAGAAAAGCTTGACAGTAGAGTTCGGCCAGGAATGCCATCTTTGTCCCTTTTTGCCTGAGCCTATCTGGTACGGCACCCTTTCTCTTCGCGAGCATGTTTCCGGTATAGGAAGACTCGACATTAGAGTTAGGCCAGGTCTTTTTGCTTTGCTAGACGCCCATTATTGGGTATGGGTCTCTGCCTATGTGGAAAACAGGTAACAAGAAGCTCATCTCGAGCTAACATAGCTTGTAGTTCCCATTTCCGTAATCGTTTTCACTTTCTTTTTGCAGTTGGCGCTGCCCTCTAGCGTTGTTCTACCATTTCATTTTTCCATTGTACTCAGTATGAAATCTGTCTTTCGCCATGCATCCACCTTTTCATGCTTTTTTCATTGACCGCCCCTCCAATTCGGACTGGACTAACTAGCATCACTGTATGTCAACAGTGTCGCTGTATGTCAACAGTGTCGCTGTATGTGGTGTTGCTGGTGGTGTCGGAGATATTGTCTATCTCTTATGCAGTCAAATCTCTTTCCATCTGCTACTTCCACTTTCTGAGACACGATCCCCAGATGATTTGGCCAGAATCAGCTCGAGCTGCTGTATTTCTGTTTCCAGGGTGCACCACGAGGAGGTACATTTGGGATCATGGTTATCTGCTAACCCTGGGTCCGCCGAGAGCAATGCGTTCCCTTTGCACCCCGGCTTCATAGTTATTCGTTCGTTCTTCTTCAGCGATAGATTATTATACATTCAGTCCGATATTGGTCATGTACACAGCGGTTTGTCTTAGAGTTGTTTTTGGATTCCCTTAATGTTTTTCAGAAACGATCATGTGTGTCAGCTGTCTTTCTGTGAACAGCGAAACTGAGACATTCTTTGCAGTATGTGTTCTGGTGTTTGTGTTGTTGCCTCACAGATGCAGCAGATGGTAAAAGTGCTTGTATACGGCAATATCATTGCACAATTTTACGGAGTGACTGCTTGCTGTGGGTTTAATGTTCCGTTCAGTTGTGTATAGTAATGGTTGTTTAGTCTTCTTCTTCTTTGTTTGTTCTCAAACTGCAGATTAGTAGGATGTAGTCCGGAGAACGGAATGAGTTGTGCCATGGTTTACATCATTGATGCGATATCTGCGCCTTTCGGTCAGACACATGCGACTTCAACATGGCTTTGGGTCACTGACCCTATATGGGATGGGAAAGCCAACCCCATCCCAATACCTCCTTAGTCGCCTTTTACGACATACGTGGAAGGTAAACAGTGTTGCTATTCTTTGCTCCCCGTTCGGGCCCCGGCAACACACGGACGTTGTTTAGTTTTATAGTTTGTTTTGTCGTGCCGTTGAGCGAACATATTGACTATTTACTATTTAGTGTATTATGGATTGTGATGAGCATTGTAAATGCCGTATTTCAAGTTCCGTACCACATGGGCCAACGTTTTCCGACATCGACTCTAGGGTAGTATCTTGTGATACCTGTCTCAAAGCAGGTTTTCGGGTGACTTCTCACAGAATAGCTTTATCTTATAGAATGCCATGAATGTATTGTACCTTCAACATGTTCTATCCCCGTCACCATATTGGTGAAACAGGAAGTCCTTCTATATATTCATATAATACAACAGAAGTATAGTGTTACGTGATAGTTTTTATAGGTGACTGGTTAGACCTGCAGACCATCCTCATAAGAGACAATGTTCACGAATGTTGCAATTTATGGTGTTAGAAACAATGTATTTGTTCATATAATTGGTGATAATCGATGTAGAAAAGTCGTCTAGTTAGTATCACAGACGATGATAATGTAGATAAAAATATATTGTGATAATGCATAAATAAAATATATTGTGTTCATTGATGACGTTATTGTTACTATTAATGTTACCCGTAATACTGAGGCTCATCAATTTCTGTCTCTCCAAAAGAGGTGCCCACCGTGACCAGATAACATACATGGCCGGCCACTGAACGCCCTATAAAATATTTTAGAAATACAATTACTTGTTTGCATATTACTCAAAGCTGTGAAGGTTCATGGACTTAGAACAGGAAAACAAATATGTGATCAATTTTAAATAACATTCTTCTTGGTTTTGTTTTTGTTTACGTATGTGCTTAGTAACACTAAGAATTACATAATAACAATATTGTATTGTGGTGGTACAATGATAAATTATGCGGGAGAGTGTCTAGTTAGGCGATAAAGCGTCACTCAGTACGTTCATTTCTACTGGATACATTTTGAGGAATATAACACTGAAAGAGTCTGTGTATCTTGCACATGACAAGGATGCTTACAGATTGGCAGTGACATGACTATGTTCTGTAAAGGACACGTTTCATATATAAAGACGAAGACTGCTTGATACAGTGAAGTTAATTGTCACATGTAAGATTAGTTCTTCACTAGAGTTTATAGAATGATATAATTGAGAAGCACAAATTATGATAACACTCAGCTTTAGAGTGTCAGTAATATCTTTAAAGAAAATACCAAACAATAAATATATCACCAGAGTGGAAGGGGCAACCCATCAAGTTAGAATAATAAGGCTGCGGTAATACAGGTCAGATGTGAGTGTGAAGGAAACAATCATCATGCATCGTATTATGGTCTGAGTGTAGCAATCATCACAGTCTTTCAAAACTCCTAGCGATCTTGAGCCATCTTCTTGCTTCTATGAGTGTCATGCTCAGGTGGACTGTGATATCGTGTGTACATCTTCTTCATTCCTTACCATTTCTTTGGTCATGGCATCGACACCTCCATTATGATGAATGGAAACAGCAAATTAAAAAGTGTTAACAATGGAAACACGAAATTCTAACAGTGGTTTGTACAAATAATCGTTTCATTATCTGTATATCTTGTTCTCTATTAACAATTTAAATGTGTGAAACAAAGTTACAAATATATCAATACATAAAAAATACATTTATATGTCTACTTACTTGCATAAGGCCTATAATGATCCTGATACCAATCAGGGCCTTATAGCTCATTCTCGCGACCATTGGAGTGAGCAAATTGCCTATACCACAGCCAAAAATAGCAACTCCAAAGAAATATTTTCCACCATACCTGAAATAAATTGAAAGTGGGCTTTCATGAATACGTGTTTTCTAGTTTCCATTTCCTGTAATAAAATGTAATCACACATGTATGTCGGTAGAATATATGTCCATCTACCCCCAACATATATAAATACACATGTATGTCCATAGAATATATTTCCATCTGTTCCCATCAAATATAAACACACATTTTTGCACGTAAAATGTATTTCCATGTCCTCCCATCAAATACAAGCACACATGTATGTCACTAAAATGTATTTACATGTCCTCCCATCAAATATAAACACACATGTATCTCGGCAAAATATATTTCGGTCTTAATTTGAACAAGTTCTTCTTTTCTTTTAATTGTACAGCATAGTACAACTGTCGCTCTTCTACAATTGTTTTTCTTCATCTCCACCTCTAAGTGTCACTGATATACTCAGTCTCCACTTTTCTTCTCCGGGTGTCGTTGTTTTTCAACTATCTTATTTTTTTGTCTAGTTATTTTGTCAGGATTTTTGCTGAATGCGTCTCTATGGTGCTTTCATGTCCGTTCACCACAACTTCCGTTCTTGATTGTACATATTTTGCGTAATGGGTGATTGTTTAATCGCAATATCTGCGACTTTCGGTATGTTCGCAATCTTTCGTCCTCCTATCCGACTCTAATCTCTGGGTCACTATGTTGACGCTCTGTGGGCATAGTACAAACACCCCCACCCCTAACTTTCACCTAAACAAAGCTTGCCGACGCGCGGCTACTCTTTACTGCTATTTCTGGTTGTGACATGGAGGTCTCCTTATGTTCTGACTTCGGTCTTTGTCTTTTATCTAGCTTCAATCATATCATGTCCACAACGTGACCGTAGCCACATTACATTTAGGACCTGTATAAGAGTGCGTGCCTTGTGTATTATACCTATGTTAACTTCCAGCCCAATGCAACATTTGCTGAGATAAGTAATTCATTTCATTTTCAAAAAATGTTACTCCATTGTATCGTCCTATTCAATCTTATCCTATACTAAATCATTCGCACCATTATTACTCTCTTGTCCACTCTATCCGCTCGTCATGATATGTATTTCTCCTCTTCTTTTCTGGACAATTACTGCTTTGATCTGTAACTATCTATGACATATTTCAGACCACTCTTTAAGATATTCCTCCTACTATCGTTACATCAAATATTTTTTTTAACTTTTCAAAAAAGAACAATTATTGCTTTTCTGTCAGCTTCCCTTCGTCCCGATGAAGGCTTTTTGTAACAAAATGTCTTATGTAGCTGTCTGAAATTGCTAATATATATTGTTAATAATATTGTTAACACATATAACCATTTCCATTCATTTGTACAATCTCCGTGTGTTACCCTAGCTCAGTATCGGCTGTTTCCTTTCACCAAAGTGGTTTCTTTCTTAATGAGGACGAGTCCTATCCATCATCGCATATTGTGTACTGGTTATCTATACGTCGAATTATGTCATTATGTCATTAAACACAGAACACCAACTCATGTGGTAAATCCCTTCATTGACAATGACCGCCGTGGTGTCCTTGATATTCAGGTCACTGCCATCATATCTGCACCACTGACGATAGATCTAGGTACGCCTTAGAAAATCGTCTTATTTTTTAGTTGGGTACCGTCAAGCCATTTGGACTCAATTCCGACCACTCTTTTGCCCAGTTATCGGTCGTATTAGTCGTTGTATTTATTCATTTTATGCCGTTATTAACCTCATCTTTCTGTTCGTTCCAGTTCCACCTATATTATCGTCTCTGTGTAGTTTCTGCTCTGATCCTTCCGGTATCTCATATTCATACTTCACTCGGACACGTTTGTTGTGTGGTAGTCATTTTTAATCGTCGTCTTTTTATGTTATGTGCGTATCTTGACAAAGGCCTTTTGGTTAGAAACGTCGATTATATTATGTGTATTGCCATTTGTATTATATCCTGTTCTGTTGTGTATATCATTTCACGCAAGCATCCGAAAGTGATAGTGTGACAGTCGTCATTCAGTAGATCTTCATAACCTGTCTCCCACGAAAGATTTATATTAACTATACTGAATGATTCTTCTGTCTGAGCAACTCGCTGTCTTATTACCTTTGCGTTTGCGTCTCTTTATTCCCCATCGTCCTTAATATGTCTTCCACCCTTGTGTTCTATACATGTGCTTTCATGTAGTGCAATTATCAGCCTGCGCTTCTTAGTTTTTAGTGTAGATTGATATTTAATTCATTAAGTGTTTAGATGTCTTTTAAATTCACACGTGGTCACTTTTGACCCAGTGCCCTTTAGAAAGTTCACCAATATATATATATCTAGGGTAAAGTATCATTACAATAAACACACATTGATTTCTGAATAAATAATGCATATCTAACTTCACGTGTCATATACAGTGGACATACACACTAGTATGCCACCTATACACTTCGATTTTTCACCTTCCTTGGTATTACTTACCTCTCAGCCAACCAACCACCAGGAATCTGAGTTATCATATAGCCCCAGAAAAAGGAGCTGGCCAATAGACCTTGAACTTTAGCAGGCCATACAAATTCTCCTTTCTTGGTTTAGAAGAAATAAAGTAAGATTTCATTTAAAGTGTGCATGATTCTAAACTAGATAATTTTGTGTTTTATTTCAACATATTCTTGGTGATCGTTCTAACTACTGCTTATTAGCAGGTTATAGTCTGAAGAACTGATTGAGTTGTGTCACGATTTACAGCGTGGCTGTAAATCCATGCATTTCGACCTGACACATCCGATATTAAAATGTATTTTAAATTACTTTAATCTATGGAGATGGGATTTCCAACTTTACCCTAAGGTTATCTTAGTCGTCATTTGCGATATGTTGATTCTTGTTTAGGAACAAGCGTCACATCACAAGGGGCATTCCCATATATGTTCTGCTTGCCGTTGCGTCAGCCATCTAAAAGTGTATATGCTCAGTATCCCTGTATTGCTGATTAGACGTTCTTTTGATATTTCTAGAGAGGGAACACGTTACTAGTGAGGAACCAGCAAAATACCAAGTAGATAGTCTCGACTATCCGGATAGTCTATAGACTTTATATAAGAAAATCAAATCACTGGAGAGTTCGTGAAAAGGTCGTGCCATGTTACTTATCGGAGTTTAATACCAGCATATTGTACCCCCATGATAGTCTCGACTATACGGATAATCTATATTCGTTATAAAAGGTAAACTATCACCTGGAGAGGTTGTGCAGAGGTCGTGCAGGTTGGGCAGAGGTCGTACCATGTTACTTATCTGTACAATATATAACACAAAGAACAAAATACTGGGCATGCAAAGGTCATACTGAGGTCGTGTCATGTTACTTATCCGAATAAAATATAACTCAAATAGCATTAAACGGGAAGCATATCACCAGCTTATCTCAATATGGCATGCCATCGCGAGATCACCGACCGACCGTGTGGGCACCCCACCTGTTCGCGTTGGGTCATCGCCCGGATGATACCTGTCACCACACATTAGTACAGCATGACACCACGGTTAGCACCCATGCCATCTCATCATCCATCACATGTGTCATGAATGTAACATGTGTTTATCACAATTCACAACTAATCAAGTCGTTTAAACAATTTTTTCCATATGACAAACGTCATGGTTATCATTTTTCACAACTAGGCAAGCTCCCTTTAATACATGGACGTATGAAAAACGGCATGTTTATCAGTTCCTAAAACATTACACCATATGAAACCACATTACTGACCTTTTACACTAAAAAATATAAACGCATTTATCACCTTTCACAGCTAGACAAACTGCTTTACATAGTTTTCGCAATGAGCAATGGCCCTATTTGAAGCGTATCAAGACGTACACTGGCAAATTACAGTGGTTGTACGCACCAACATGGTTCGTATTACACATTTCTATATGAAAAAAGTCACGGTTATCATTTTTCACAATCTGTTTTTAACACTTTTTGCTATGTGCAAAGACAATGAGTGGCGGGTTTCCAGACTTACAATGCAAATTTTCCTATTTTTAATGTACCAACATGGCTCATATTACATATTTGCATATGACAAACTTCATGTTTATTACTTTTCACATCTAGGCAAACTGTTTTCAACATATTTCAATATGACAAACGGTAAGTTATATGAGATTTAAAAATTATCACACCATATGAAACCACATTACAGGCTCTTTAAACTACAGGCATAACACATTTATCATGTTTGACAGCTAGACAAACCTATGTCGTAGTTTTTGCAAATTCACTCATTTCCGCTTCGCTAGACTTACAAAATCAAATTACATTGGTTTTATGTACCAAAAGGGTTAATATTAAAAGTTTCTATATGACAAATGGGATATTTTAGCATTTTCATGCGTGACGTCATTTAACCGTGAATATTTTCCTTCACATATTTTATGTAAAATATAAAATTTTCAAGTGATAACAGTATAAGATAATTTAAAACGCTTTTATTTGCTGAAGCGTAGTGGTCATGTGGTATTTGTTGCTTTTCCATACTTGTAAGCTTTAACACAACAGAGGTTTTTCCACGTACCAAGCTGTTTGTTTATGAAAGTATTTTTTAAATTACCAAACCATAAGAAAATGTGTGATAGTATTTTTGTATTAAGACAAGGGTGCGGCTAAGAATGCAAGACCCGTGACGTCATTTGACAGTGAATATTTTCCTTCACTTATTTTATGCAAAACATAAAATAGTTAAGTGTTAACAGCATAAGACAATTTAGAATGCTTTTATTTGTTGAAGCGCCGTCTTTATCACAACAAGACATGTTGTTTTAAGTGGGTTTTTTTTCTTTATGGTTATCGGCTTGTTAAAATAGAACACCACACAAAAACATGCATAATTTCTTTTTGTACTTAGAACCTAATACATATTAACAGCACCACTTGATCGTCTTAAAGTGAATTTCGAAGTTTACACCACTATCCTTAGTACGATCACATAAATCATTAGCCATCGCTATGTGTGATAGTTACCGTGTGTTTCAGGTTTACATTATGTCTTGGTCACGCACATCCAATAACATTGAGGTGTTAACAGTGACGTAGCCCTCTTTATCTCTAAAAGAATGGACGTGTATCGCTATGTCCGTCAGTGCTTTATGAGGCACGTGCACTTTTCACAGATAGGCACCCGCCTTTAACGCATTTACATATGTGAAATGTGTTTCTTTTTTCTTGGTGTGAAAAAAGGTCGCTTATGACTAGTAATTAAAATTAACTGGTACATATACACAAAGAGTATTTATTTCATGTCACTTAGGGTTGGTAAAAATAGTAATTTGGGTCCCAAGAGCTAATAAATATCCGTGACAGTCCTTAGTGGTCTCATTAATTTGTGGTCTTTGAACTACCAGCAACCAACCTGTTTTCTAGTGCGTTACAGAGTTATAATATATAACGGAAAAGCTACCCCCTGTTGTTGTCTAATTAGCCGTTACGATTTCAGTCTAATCGGTACGTTGTTTGTATGTAATACATTTGTGTTGTTATATCATGTATGTTAGTTTTTAATGTTGGTTACTTCGTTGGTCTGTGTCTGTGGCTAACTAACCAGCATATCCGTTTGTCACTGCATAAGCTATGTATGGTTATAATTAGTGTGTACTATTGTGTATATTCTGCTATAAAGCAATGATTTTTTTATGATTTGCTTTTTACACCGACTAAAATATATCTGTTTATCTTATTGACACCTCTGTGTTTTTTCATCCCCAGGTCGCCTCGTGTAGCGAAGCCAACGCCTGTGAAACTTGTGGGAAAGAGTTTAAACGAGTTATACACTGCGTAGACATTGTCAGAATTTGCATCTTAAGAGTCAGTATAACTGTTCTATTTGTAAGAGTGACTATTCGGATGTTGCGTCTTTACAGCGGCAAGTAAAGAAACACCAAGCACAAATGAATGGTCATGGATCATCGCCAGATACACCAGTAACGTTGTCAGTTTCACCTCCACGTATGACTGAAGTTTCGTTAGCAGCAGTTGTGGAAATTACACCGCCCATGTCATTGTCTGCTACCTCTGAAAACAGTGTACCTCCATTATCACCACAACCACCACCACCAGACAATAACTGCACCATTTGAGCACTAACACCAGGGGCACCTAACTCACCGCAATTTGATTTTTAGCTGATTTATCATTAGACATACAGCAAATATATATCGATAATTGGTCAACTATACATACACATATCACAGTTCGTAAGTCCAGCGCTACTTACACGTTTTTTCATCCCCAACAATGCCTCATATACAAGACTGGAATGATGTTCTAAGACCCATGTTCACTGACCAAACTAAGAGGTTCAAAGTGAACGTTTCCAAACATTTGATATTACGGCATCGAGAGACATTAGAGCCAAGGTTATTTTCATGGCTCAGTAAACAATGCGGCTGTTTTAGAGTGCCCAGCGATGATAAATA
Source organism: Meghimatium bilineatum (assembly GCA_034231615.1). Classification (NCBI taxonomy): domain Eukaryota; kingdom Metazoa; phylum Mollusca; class Gastropoda; order Stylommatophora; family Philomycidae; genus Meghimatium; species Meghimatium bilineatum. Next base: position 49,768,545 of record CM067298.1, read on the forward strand.
ATAGCCACGACTGTGATGTCTTTGTTCAAAAAGTTAACGAAGCTGACCCTATGGATGTTGCCCAGAATACGCGGCCAAATACCAAATATCAGCTGGATAACATTGTGGGAACTTCTTTCGACTTATATTGTATAAATGACCATCCGTTGGGTTGATTGGCTAGTCAACCGACACAACCAATTGAACCTATTCTTATAGATAGCAAATGCTGACACTAACATATATACCTTTCTAAATACAACATGTATGTCGTTAAAATAATTCAATAAACTGTTATGCGGCAATCCTCATTGTTGAATTTGTCTGTGTATGTCTGTATTTTCTGTATTTGTCAGTGTTTTATTATATGTGATTGTCTTTTTCTATATATTTTTGCGTTTAACTTGGTATATATTTGTATATAACTGGGAAATATACGCAATCCATAACCAACAACCACGTATCTTTTATTTTATCTGTATTTAGTTGTAACAAATGTGTCAGTTGTTCCTAATCAGATAGCCATGTATCATGGGTTTTTAGTCGTGGTGTCAACACCGAATATTAGTATGGTTTGTTAGTATGGTGATATCCGCCTAGCTATTAGCAGGGTGTAGAATCCTAGGTCATTGTCATGGGTATCAACAGGGGCTATCAAACTTGGCTAATGCTATGTGATATCAACTCAGGTTATCGCTAGGGGTTCGCGAAACGCGGCTTTCCTAAACACGTCCATCTTTTTAGAGATAAAGTGGGTTACGTCACTGTTAACTTCTGAGTGTTATCGGATGTGCGTGGCCAAGACATATCGTAAACCTGAAACACACGGTAACTATCACACAGAGCGATGGCTAATGATTTATGTGATCGTACAAAGGATAGTGGTGTAAACTTCGAAATGCACAGTGAGACGATCGACTCTGAGACGATCGAGTGGTGCTGTTAAAATATATTATGCGCTAAGTACAAAAAGAAATTCTGTATGTTTTTGTGAGGTGTTCTATTTTAACAAGCCGATAACCATAAAGAAAAAAACACTAAAAACAACATGTCTTGTTGTGATAAAGACGGCGCTTCAACAAATAAAAGCATTCTAAATTGTCTTATGCTGTTAACACTTGTATATTTTATGTTTTGCATAAAATAAGTGTAGGGAAAATATTCACTGTCAAATGACGTCACGGTTCTTGCATTCATAGCCACTGCCTTGTGTTAATACAACCGTACTGTCACACTTTTTCGTTTGGTATGGTAAATAAAAAATAAATTGATGAACAAACATCTTGGCACGTGGAAAAAACTCTGTTTTGCTATAGCTTACAAGTATAGAAAAGCAACAAATGTCACATGATAAAGACCGCGCTTCAACAAATAAAAGCGTTTTAAATTGTCTTATGCTGTTAACACTTGAATATTTTATGTTTTACATGAAATAAGTGTGGGGACATATTCACGGTTAAATGACGTCACTCATCAAAATGCCAACATATCCCATTTATCATATAGAAATATGTAATATTAACCCTGTTGGTACATAAAACCACTGTAATTTGATTTTGTAAGTCTAATGAAGCGGAAATTAGTGAATTTGCTCATTGTAAAAACTACGAAAAACTGTTTGTCTAGCTGTCAAACATGATACATTTGTTGTGCCTTTAGTTTAAAGAGCCTGTAATGTGGTTTAATATGAAGTGATAATTTAGAAATCTGATAAAACAGACCGTTTGTCATTTTGAAATGTGTTAAAAACAGTTTGCCTAGATGTGAAAAGCGATAAACATGAAGTTTGTCATATTCAAAAATGTAATTTGAGCCCTGTTGGTACATTAAAAATATGAAAATTTGCATTGTAAGTCTGGAAACTCGCCACTCATTGTTTTTGTGCATAGGAAAAAGTGTTTAACACAGCTTGTCTAGATGTGGATAATGATAACCATGACTTTTTAAATATAGAAATGTGTAATACGAACCATGTTGGTACGTAAAACCACTGTAATTTGCTATTGTAAGTCTTGAAAAACTTCAAATAAGGTCTTTGTTCATTGCGAAAACTATGAAAAGCAAGTTGTCTAGCTGTGAAATGTGATTAATGCGTTTATATTTTTCATATAAACTGATAAACATTCCTTTTGTCATATGGCCATGTGTTAAATGGATCTTACCTACTTGTGAAAAATGATAAGCATGACGTTTGTCATATGGAAAAAAATTGTTAAAACTACTTGCTTAGTTGTGAAATGTGATAGTTACATTCATGACACATGTGATTAATGGTGAGATGACATTGGTGCTAACCATGGTATCATGCTGCACTGAGGTGTGATGACAGGTGTCATCCGGGCGATGACACAACGCCATTAGGTGGTGAGCCCACACGGTCGGTCGATGATCTCGCGATGGCCTGCCATATTGAGATAAGCTGGTGATATGCTTCCCATTTATTGCTATTTGAGTTATATATTATTCAGATAAGTAACATGGCACCACCTTTGAACGACCTCAGTATGACCTTTGCATGCCCAGTATTTTGTTCTTTTTTTATATATTGTACAGATAAGTAACATTGCACGACCTCTGCCCGACCTCTGCAGGTGATAAATTTTCTTATATAAAGACTACCCGTATACTCGAGACTATCATGGGGGTACAAGATGAGGGTATTAAACTCCGATAAGTAACATGATACGACCTTTTCACGAACTCTCTAGTGATAGTTTGTCTTATATAAAGTTCATAAACTATCCGGATAGTTTTTTGCACGACCTCTCCAGTGATATTTTTTCTTAATATAAAGTCTATAGACTACCCGGATAGTTCTGTGCACGACCTCTCCATGTAATAGTTTTTCTTATATAAAGTATATAAACTATCCGGATAGTCGAGACTATTCACGTGATATTGTGCTGGTTCCTCACTACTACTCTCTTTCTCCTAACGCATCTAGTCTCTCCTATTTACACCATTTTCTAATATGTAAATTTGTCGTTCGACCTCCTCCTTCTTTTCTCGTAGAGTTGCTATGGTTGCTCTAATCCATTCAATCATGTCTCCTCTTATCCATGTGCCGTTCACTAAGGCTTTACCAACCAATATATCGGCTCTCGTTTCCCCTGATCTCAGCATTACCTGAACAGTAGATCTATGTAATGCTCTGCACGTTGTTGAAACGTATTTTGCACCAGCATACTTTTAGAGTCCGATAGAATCACTGAGTCTGTTGGTGGTTGTGTCACCAGCAAAGTGAGAGCTGCTGTCACCGCTTCTATTTCCATTCTCATACTAGATGTTGTAGTGGGGTATGCAGAAGACTTCACAGGTAATTTCTTGTAATTTTGATAGGCCACTCCACCCCGACCACTTGTTTGTTTCTTGTGTTACTGAGCCATCTGTGTAAAGTAGTATATCGTGTGGCTTTAGTGCTGAGGTATGCGTTCTTGGATCATTCGCTCTGTTCTGTTGGCAGCCCAGTCACGGCAATCTCTTCGCATATGTATTACAACTGTTGTCAATAAATTTCTCTCTTTACCAAATATCACCGATTCACACTCTCTTCATACTTTCTCCAGCTCACAAAATCTGATTATGATGTCTTCTACTTCTGCCATCAAGACCTTTCTCTCTTGATACGCTTTACTTTTGTGTTGTCTAGAGATTGGTGTAAGAGGTGATGATCATTATTGGTCACCTTGAAGTATTCTTTAGCCTGCACTATTTTATGTCTTGCTTTGATGCTCAGTAGGTCTAGGAGAAACCTCATGGCAGCGATAGGTATATGTCTTGTACATCCTAGCACAGCCCGCATGGCTTCGTATTGAACTCTATCCAGTCTATTCACCTGTGTTAGCGACAGTGTACAAAAACCTAATCCATAGTCCAACACAGAAAATACCACCGCCTACATCATCTTAAAAAGGGATCGTTGCGGAATCTCTGCAGATGCCATGATTTTTACTGCACTGACACCCTTCCTAGCTTTCTGAATGACATTGTACACATGTTTCGTGAAATATAGACTTCTATCAAAAGTAATTTCCCTCCAGGGCCAGATAAATGGAACACATTATATGGAACAAAACAACAACTCACAAACACATGCATATATCACACAATGGCATTGGGTCAAAGGGCATGAGCCCATGTACCGCTGGATCAGCAACCATCAAAAGTAATCCCTAGATATTTCATAGTCTACTCACTGTCAATGTTGATGCCAGTGCAGGTGGCTGTTGGTACTGAGTCTGTGACTATGTTGTTATTCAGATAGAATCAGACGATCTTTGCCTTGGTGGAATTGATGACCGCCCTGCAGTCAGTGCACCAGAGCGACAAAAGTTCTAGATTACTCTTGACTCCATCAATCATGTCTCTTGTATTTCTGCCGTACGTGTGCAACAAGAGATTGTCCGCATATGTTAGTAATCTGCGTGGTGCAGCCTCGTAAAGCTCCACTATTTTGTATGTGTAGACGTTCAAGCGTAGTGATAGTGGCAACCCCTGTGCTATAGTTTTGATCTCTGATGTCCAAGATCTCAATCTCAGAGCAACTAGTCTGGACATCAGCAATATTGCTATCCATCGAATTATCCAGGAGTCGATACTGAGCAAAATGTATCAGCTGTTCGAATCTGACTATGTTGCAATCATCTTCAATGTCGGTCGTGGCGACCACTGTTTTATCTATTGCATGAAAGTCGTCGCAGCACATGAAATGTACGACATGTTACAACTTTGATATTCCTTACCTACCTTTCGGATGCAACAATACACCAAGGTTTTGTTTATTTGAATTGTAATATCTTCATGAGCCTGCTAAATACAATACTCGAATACTGACTAACGGGAGATATCAATGTATGTATTCAAAAATACAATATCCCATACAGTACCTTCTGCATTGGCCGGTCGACTTACTATGCCTTTAAAGATAATATATAAAACCGAAGAGATCACGTGATGGTCACAGCAAATTTCTTTCTTTGTTTTCTCTAGTTTCTTCTCCCTGTTAGTATATTGTGCAGCAAATTATATGCCGTTCACTGATAGAGGCAACGATAATTCCACGACTGTCTTCACCCCAGATATATAGGCCCTATTGCAATATACTACAGGTGAGAAAATCTTCGCTAGTAAGATGCTATATAACAATGTTGCATATACCATGGACAGCAAAAAAGACAAACAAAGAAGTATTACAATCCTCAAACATCGAAGAGGGCTGACTCCTAAACAACATCATAACATGAAGGATAAACTGTTTGATAATCTAAAAAAGACATAACAGCATTGAAAGACTAATTAGCAGATGGCAGAGTACGCGGCAGCAGAGAAAGATACCGCCCAAGACGACAATGGACGCATGAAATATCAGACTGTTAAAACATGTCCCTGGTGAGGCAGGTCAACTCGCTCAATATTGCGAGGTGTTCAAAGTGTCTATAAAGTAGATTACGCTCTGAAAAGAATATGTCACACGATGATGTCAAGTATACAAACATTTTTCTGGTCGGTGGGCCAGGTCGAGCTTTTCTGGTATGGTATTGAACCAACATGTTTTTGTTTTAGCCACACGGAGCTTCAATTAGTGTTTACAGAACTGCTTTCTGGGTTCTTCTTTGTTTGATTGAGAAGCACATGAATTGCGAGCGATTAGCTCTTACTTCCTATGTGCAGTGGTATGGTTCTTTTCATACCCAGATGACTTCAGCTTTCGATTAGTGTAATGTCTATTTAATGAGCTTTCTACTCAGAACGGGGGGGGGGGGTGGGTGATGTTATGTTGAAATAGCATTACTACAATGACATGTTATAAAGTGTTCATAAGAGAGCCTCAATATAATGGCATGTCATCTACTAAGGATTTCTATTTCATGGGTGGTTTGTCTAGTGAGCCATTGGGGAGAACCATAGATACAACCGCATGCGCTGCTTGGATCTTAATTGTAATTTTTGATCAGCATAGCAGGTCACACAAAGTGGCTTTGTGAACTAGAATTTATCAACTTGTCGTCATTTGCACATTACTTACATACATGCACTGCTTGCTCGCATACGATGTATTTCCCGTGAGCATAATACCTCTTCACATAGAGTTATGTACCGTGATTATGAGTTTGTCATAACAATCATGGTCACACATTCAGTTCAGACTTGAAGTATAATTTGTTTCAAATTCTTTCAGTTAAACTGCATTTACTATCTGAATAACCCGTGCTCAGAATAACCCGAATTTCTGCATGCTATATTACATTATGCATGTTCCATTGAATTTATAGCAGATATAGACAAACACACGCCAATCAGCTAAATCCTTAACTCCTAGACGTTTATTTATGGCACATCATGCTGATTAAAATTATTGTATGCGCGCATGTCTTCTATCAAAATATATTACATTAGCTACCTGCCATTGAAGCGGAATGCGTCGGTTCATTGATACAAAACAACGGCAAAACAACACATTTAAGTTCTTTGACTACATGCTGAAATTCTAGTCATATTGAAAATCTTGTAGGAATATTGAGCAAGAGATATTTAGCCAGAGTTTTGGAGCAATCCATACCACAAATATGCTGAAAACAGTGTTGCACGACGTTCGTGTGATGTCAAAAACTAATGATTTAAAACGCAGCCTGTTTTATTGTACTCATAAATTTCTCAACACTTTCAGGGCAAATACATTTCGCTCTTTAAAACTGTCAATCCCGTCGCGGACAAAAACCAAAGCAGTTTGCTAGCCACTACTCAATAATTTAAGACGATACAATATTTTGAACATGGCGTCAGCGTTTAAAAGAATACCCTTTTACACAAATGGCGTCAGTTTCTAGAAGACCACGCTTTTTTACATATAGCGTCAGCTTCTTACACATCACCCACTTCAAAGGTGATATCAGATTCTTACAGAACACTCTCTTTACACATAACTTCGATCTCTTGGAGAATATCATATTTCCACATTGCATCTATCTCTCATATAACACCCTTTACACATATTGCATATATCTCTTACAAAATACCCTTTGCACATATTCCATATATCTCTCACCCAACACTCTTTACACACATTTCATTTATCTTTCACATACCACTCTTTGCACACATCGTATATCTCCCACATAATACACCTTTGACACTAAGTCATCCATCTCTCACACAAGACCATTTGCACACATGACAACTATCTCTCACATAACATTTTTTCCACACAACATATCTATCACAGAACCCTCTTTGCACACATGACATCTATGTCTCGCATAAGACAGAGCACACATGTCAACTATCTCTCACAGAACATCCTTTGCAAACACAGCATCTAGCTCACAGAGAACACTATTTGCATATATATATCATCTATCACAGAAAACGCTTTCCACACATTGCATCTATTTAGTACTGAACATCCATTTCACACACTCTTTTTGTAACAGAATACTCAAACATGTCACAATTTTCCTGCAGCGTACCAACTCCAAACATGTCATCAGTTTCTTGTAGCACATTTATGTCAAATATTTTAATCTGTGTATTACAGAACATCCACCTGAAATATTTCGTCTGTTTCTAACACACTGCACACTTTTCATCTGTTTGTTATTGTTTCTAACACACTGCACACTTTTCATCTGTTTGTTATTGTTTCTAACACACTGCACACTTTTCATCTGTTTGTTATTGTTTCTAACACACTGCACACTTTTCATCTGTTTGTTATTGTTTCTAACACACTGCACACTTTTCATCTGTTTGTTATTGTTTAAGCAAAATGAATTAAACAGGTTACTAAAACACTTACCTTGCCTATTAATAAAAAATATATAAAAAAGTATATATAAAAAAACATACAATAAAACTAAACAAGACAATTCTCCATGTATCGGCTCAAATTGAACCTTTTTCAAGAGACAAACAACAGAAAACAACACAATAAAAAACAAAATAGATGACTAGATTTCATCAAGCCCCGTCTCCATAACGCCAAATTTGGTTATTTATATTTGTTATTGTTTCTAACAAAACGGCCACTTAAAAAATGGCATCTATTTATAACAGACCACACATATTCTTCTTCTCGTTCATATAATTACATCATTTGTTTTTAACAGAACCATTTAAACTAAATCATGTTTCTAATAGAACACATATTTCAAACATATCATCAGTTTCTTACAGAATACCTACTTTGAGCATTTCACCTGCTTTTATCTGAAAACATATACAAATGTGTCATCTGTTTGTTTTTTCTAATAGAACACCCTTCATAAATGGCACGTGTTTTAACATAACATTCTTCATAAATGCCATCTGTTTCGAATCACCTTTTATTTAAGCAATGCATTTGTTTATTAATTTGAGGGCTTGCCTCATTTGGCTAAGACACAGCCCTTTCAAAATAGGAAAGAGTTCCTTCTTGGTCATATCAGGACGTCCTGTGGGAGTATTTATATTTTGTGGCTTGGTTGTCTGGTTAACGCAAGACGTTTTCTACCCAGCAGAGTTGCAGCTATGTCTTCTATATATTGTGACTGGTTCTTGTTTCTGCCTGAGACTATGGTGTTGTCTGGTTGGAGTAGACCTTAGTATGACGTTTGGGGTGTGGCTTGGAGTGGTCGTCTGAGTGTTGCCGTGGAGGTTACTGCTATGCGAGGTCGTCTATTGGAAGGGTTCCGTATGGTTAACCGTCTGCATCCTGCATAGGTATGCTATTGCTGTGTTTTCTAATCCTCGAGTTGAAGTTGAGTGACTGATCCCGTACCTTATATATTCTCTTACATTGATAGCCTTGGCGTTCTGTATTGTCTTGTAGCCGCCTTCTTGTCAAAGAGTCGCAGTAAAAACTCTATCTGTTTCTAACAGAACAACATTTATATGACATCTGTTTCGAATATAGCATCCACTTCCAATATCCTATGCCATCTGATTTCACAAAACAAGCAGTTTAAACATTCCATATGTTTCCAATAGAACACTCACTTTAAACATGTCATCTGTTTACACCAGAACACCCACTGCTAGATCATTCTTTTAGAACATCAATTTGAAACGAAAAACCAACTCCACACAGTATATCTATTTGTAAAAGAATTCCTACGACAGTCAACTAGCAATCAATCCAACTTCAGAAATCGTCGTGCCACGTTTCCACAATTCATACCTACAAAAAAATAGCAACTTTAAAACTTCAGCACACATTAATATTACCTTTATCTTCGTAGACTTCACCTCCCCTCCTTTTTCGTCAGGTAGGCAAGTCTTCGGACGTGTAGCAGGGGCAGCTTTTTTATTTCCTATCGTCTCCAGTTTTTTCAGTTCAGAAATAGCTGTAGAATTAATCATCCACGACATAGATACGTTCATATTGAAGCGCATTATATACATATTGACAAATCCCAAACATGAAAAAACTGTCAGGATCAGACGAGCAGAGCAAAACAATGGTGTCCTTCCTGAATGAATACAAACAGTTGCAAGGTCAAATTTAAATACAAACATTTACAATGTTACTAAGAAATAAAGATATAACACTAGAAACAAAGAAGGCGCTATTCAACACCATTTTTTACCAACGTTGTGTTATCAGTGTCAAACTTGGACATTAGATTCTAGAACAATTCATAAGATTAACACCACTGAAATGAAACGTGTGAGACATATGATTGGAGTTAGCTTGAGAGACAAAATTAGGAATGAAGAACTAAGGAAACAATAAGGGATCACGTCAACAATAGAATACATCCAGAAACAACAAGTTAAATGTTCGGCCACATAACCAGACATAAATAGCAAAGTATTATAACAAAAAAAAACCCATTAACAAACGATACGAAAACAATCGAGCTATTGGACGCCCTCGTAAAAGGTGAATATATAGTATATTAGAGACACTTGGAAATATAACAGCGGGTCTGTATTGTTTGTTTTTTAATACAGATAAGAGCAAAATCTTCGTAAACAGCAGAGACACAGAAAACCAGACTAATATCATGATGAATGGGCATAAGCTTGAGGTGGTGAATACCATCAAATACCTCAGATCCAGTATATGCAGCGATGGTAAATGCAAAACAGAACTAAAAATAAGGATGGAGATGGCTTTAGCGTCCTTTTCAAGGCTAACTGTGATTTAGAAAAGCAACATCAGTGTTGGAGTGGAAATCAAACTGTATAAGTCGCTGGTGCTTTCTGTTGTGCTGTATGGTTGTGAGAGTTGGACACTAACTGCGGACATGGAGAGAAGATTACATGCTTTCGAGTACAAATGCTGCAGACGAATTCTACGAATTTCCTATAGGGAACGTAGGACCAATGTGTACGTAAGAAATAAAGTAGAGATGTGAGCAAGTGTTCATGAACCATTGCTTTCAATAGGGAAATAACGAAAACTAGCATGGTTTGGACATGTATGAAGCCATGATTCCTTGTCAAAAACAATACTGCAGGGAACTGTCGACCGTCGAAGAAGCAGCGGAGGACAAATAAAGGCATGGGCAGACAACATCAAGGAATGGAAAGGGCAAGATATTTCCACACTTATCCGCATCGCTGATGATAGAATACGCTGGAGGACTCTGTGCTTGGACTATAAATGTAGTTACATGGCCCTATGGTCATGTAATCCGTAGTTTGATTCTGCAATAAGTCAACACGTCTCAATCAAAAACAGCTTCCGTTCTACCCAACCCCAGAAAAAAGGTAACATAATAGGGGAGATGAAATACTACATGTGATGCTCCTCGCACATCAACCTTAGTGTGAAGTTGAGCACAGAAAAAAAGGAACCAAATGCTCCATTTCTCCAGAGTATCGACTATATGTACATAATTTTTGACACAAATTAGTATCGTCCACCGTTGGGAATATTTGACCAACTTTCGAGGTATTCCCTAAGAAATGTTTAATGGTTGTGACGTCACGGTTCGCGAGGAGATTTGCTTGCGCGGGGTGAGGAATTATGTCACACGGATTGCGTGATAAAACAAGTTTATCCGCCAAGGAACGGTGACAAAGGTAAGTGTTCATTTCTTCCCATTTCACACTGTTTACAATTTTAATTATGCGACTACGGATGTCGTCGGATTTACACTAGTAGAACAATTCAAATCCGCCATCTAATCGATCTATCTCCAAAAAAACTATCGCGCATAAAATGATGTGGCGGTTGACGGGTAATTGACGTCACGGTGTGCGTCGTTTTCATTGGTGCCACATATGTTTCCTCGCGAAACTCCGTGACGTCAATTGTTAAAACTGAAACTCTCTGCTATTTATAGCACAACGGTGGACGATACTGAATTTATTATATGACAATTGCAATATATGTTTCCAGAACGTATATTCATATGTTAATCATTTATTAAGTATACTTTTCACTTGTTATAATGGGATTTCACCCAACAGATTTTCTGTATTGTGTACATAATATACCCAGTTTTCATCTGAGTCAATTGTACATGTAGAAAATATTTCATGTGGAACAAAATAATACTGGCTTGTAAAATGCATCCGAATCTGATGTGCATGCGTTTTCATAGAAATGCATTCATGGAAAAGCATGGATGACAATAATTTCTTGTTGTGATTTTTTGTGTGTGTTTTGTGTATGTTTATTAATGTGAAGAAATTCGTTGAATAGTAATTTTAGGACATGACACAGTTGTGCATTTATCTTTCACTTGAATAGTTGCTCACAATTAGACACAGATAGTGATGAAGGCGTAATATTAAAATTAATTGATATGTTTATACTGTGTAGCAGAAATGTCACAGAAATTATATTAATCATATGATATCGTCGCAATCATATTAACCTTCACCACTCTGCATTAAAATTGAGTAATTGCCTCCTGCCATTGAATTCTCCTTTTGCACTTAAGCTTTAAAAATAAACAAGTTATTGCATTTCTCAAATTCCCTTCATAAATAACGCGTGTTTATTTTTAAAGCTTTGTGTATATTTTGTGTGTATGGAAATAAGGGAATGGTTACTGAACTTAATGATGTAAGTTTTGTTGGTGTATGTGTGTTATCTGAGATAAACTGTGAACTAGCATCTCAGACTAGGCCTAGAATTTTGGTGAAAACTTCTGATATTTTCAATCCGGGATAGATGCCGCTTACTAGGCCTAGATTATTATGTCATTATTTTATAATCAAACTACTAATTCATATAACTTTCATCTGTGTAAACAAACGAACCATGTCGATGGAACTAAAATTATCGATACGATAAATAAATCTGAATAAAGAAAAAAAATGTATTGAAAATGGTTGTAATTTTGACGGATTATATCTGCGGCTGAACAGCCACAACTGTCTATAACGCTATTTAGTTGAACACTAGCGGAAACAGAAGCTAATTTGGTCTGCTTTCATTGCTTTGGTTAATCGGGTGAATGTTTACAATCACAATAGTTTTGTTAAAAATGTATGCAGCTATGGACGCCTATAGTCACGGGCAGCTACAGAAAATACATATTATCTCTCCACTATGGTCACAAGAGTGTATATTTTTTGTCTCTTAACATGAAATTATCGTGCATTCTTTGGAAACCTATACACGTGAGATTCGAAAACATTTTACAGCACTCCATTATTTTCTTTCATGCGCACCTAGAAAATGTATCAACATTAGAAAATAAACAATCATCATAGCATGGGCAAATTCTGAGCTGGGTGGTAGGTTGTAAGGGCAAGTAGAGAGATTATGTGTGGGTCATGAAGGCAGAGTTGGTAATGTGTGAAATGTCCTGGGAAGAGAGGGATTGACACAGAGAGTAGGTTCTAGACAGTCTGATGATTTAGAAATGGGAGTATCTAGAGGTGAGGGAAGAAAAAGTTAATTTTTTGAGTGGAAAATCCAGATCACACAATCAACACCTGACCAGGACTCTGGGATGGCTGCTGGAACGGAGGGCGGAGCACTTATGGGAATGCCCCACGTGCTGTGATGCCAGTTTCTAATCAAGAAGTCTGCTGAAACGGCACATAATGAAGAAATAGGCTCAGCAGGAAAGCTAATAGTTAACACTGGGAATCGCCTGTGTGATGCCGGGGCCCGAAAGTGGAGCAAAGAATAGCAACACTGTTTACCCTCCACGCATGCCGTAAAAGGCGACTAAGGAGTTTATGGGATGGAGTTGACTGTCCCATCCCATATACGGTCAGTGACCCAAAGCCGTGCTGAAGTCGGATGTTTCAGACCGAAAGGCGCAGATATCGCAGAAATGCTGTAAACCATGACACAACGCATTCCGTTCTCCAGACTACATCCTGCTAATCTGCAGGAGTTTGAGTATGGCGTTTTTTTGGAGTTAATTAAGTAATCTCCCTTTGATTTTAGTGATTTTCGTTGCTAATGACGCTATTTTGTGTGTAAGAAATCGTGCTGGTTTCTGTGGTTTTACGTAGCACCAAAAACATGTTGCCACTAAAATACAAACACAATGTGCACTGGAAAACTGTAATAATATCATATAACATAAGTAGATCTGTAATTGTGTGCAGTTGCATTGCGGCACGCGTTATAGTTTTTTAGATTTTGTAGTGAAAAGTTTGCTTAGAAAGTAAGATTTGTGAAACTCTAGAAATCCATGTCTGCTCTGTTTCTAATCTTGAGTGCAGATTCCAAACTCCACCACAGAGTTTCTTGAATTTTTGTATATATATTCTAGATATATAACAGCAATGAAATAATGAAAGAAAAAGTTGTCTGAAGGAATAATATAGAAACATGACAGAAAAACAAGCATACATCAAAATGTTATGTTACAAGGGCCGTAGATATGAATACCGTAAGGAGGGGGGTTTTTAACGGAATTAAAAAAAAAAAATCTTTCACGCATTAAATTACACTATTTGGTGAGCAATTTTAAGGCCCTTTTTGTTAGGAATCCTGAGAGAGTGGTTTTAAATAACAATTTGGCTAATTTCCAAGCACTAAATGCCGTGTTCAGAGTTGATACGGAAAGGTTGTGAACACCACAAATCCCTCCCTTATCTTAGGTTCTGCGTGTTAATGGGAGTATTATGATAATATTTAGCAGTACCAGGTATAGTGTATTCATATTATTAAATGTGTAAACGAAGACAAAAGCGGAATTTTCTGAAGATGTATTCCATATTTTTACATGCCTTGCATTTGTAGATATTTGTTATTATTATCTTTGTAAGTAAATCAGTTTTCCGTGAACAGACAATTGTAAAACATTTTCATACTTCTATATCCAGTAATCCATCATAATATTCATCTTGCTCTATGTTCCAGGAAACTTTTCCTCCAAAATAACTCATTTTATGTGTAAGTCTTCATGTAAAATACATTGATACGTCTTTGTTTCCGTGAAAGATTCTTAGGACATGTTTATATTATTGCATTTTAATGCTGATATTTTCTTCTCCTGTGCGAATAGATGATTCATATGCGATGCTTTTTGTAAGGCCATTACTAAGTACTTTCAATAGAACAATATTCTATGTTATTTTTAATTTATCATTGACTATTGAAGTTGGCTGTTCATAGTTGTTCTTTGGCAATGACTATTGCAAGTATTAGTTCACCTCTGGATTTTAATAATTTTTTTCCTCTTTTGTTTTGAGAAGAAGATTTCGAGTCTTGCTTTGATCCGTGACATATATATTTACGTGTTCAAGATACGTGAGTCTTCTTGATATTTGTACTGCGTGTCCACTTTCTGAAATCTCATACCATCTGATATGGTCTGATATTTAGAGCCAGGAACATATTATATAGATGGTGCAAAGATGGAGCTTGTAGGAGATAGAGATGTGTCAGAAAATGTGATTGAAAGTTGTACAGAGACTGTGATGTGTTTGGGGGGGGGGGGCAACATTGAAACAAATACAATTTCTGATGAGAACACCAATACTGATAACAAAAAGAAGCTAAAGAAGAAAGTAGCACCGACTTACAGAAACACTAATTACATAGGGTACATAAAAAAGTAACACAATTACTTATGAAATGTGGAAGTGTAACGTAAAAATTGAGTAGGTAGTTACATAAGACAGTAACAACAATTTACAGAAACAAATGAAAAATAATATGATTAATGTAAAACGATTTTATTAATTACAATTACCAATAATCAAGCATTTTTTATCACATTTCACACCATCAAGATGCAATATAATTATTAAGGACACAAAGCACAAGTTTAAAAGGTGAATTATCTTGGCACCTTCTTAATATCAGAAGGTAGATACTCAAATGAGATAAAGTATTGAACAGCACAAAACAAATCAACATTACAAAAAATGTGAATCATTTTGTGCATTACAACACTATCAATGAGGATTCGATTGTTGAGATATTATATCGAACCAATTCATTTTCATGTATGTGAAGCATGGACTGTAGACAAAAAATTCAACCACAGATTTACAGAGATGTGGTTTCTGAGTAGAATGATGAAAATACCATGGACAGCTAAGAAATTTAATGCAGAGTTTCTCATTGATGCTGGGATACATCACATCAGTCTCATCAAAAATTAGGGGCAGACAGTCAATATTTCTAGGGCATGTGCTAAGAATAACACAGCTAGTACACTTAATAACCACTGGAAATAGCAAGGGCAGAAGAAACAGGGGATGACTAGATAGACTTGTATTATGACACAGCATAAATTCACCAAACGAGCTTATAAACAATACAAGGCAGAGAGTCATGGAGAAACATAGACGCCTATGTCATTTGACATGACACTTTATTTATTAAATAATAATTGAATTCGTAAATTAACAAATTAACAATATTCGCATCCACATATTACAATAGTGAATATGCAGGCACTAAGAACAATCATAATTTCACATGACATATGTATGGTATTGTGAGTACAAACTCACTGCTAGAGAAATGAAAAATGAATGATAACCTATAAATCCATCAGGATTTATATATCAATATAATATTCAATATTATTTTCATCATCGTTGTCATGCAAGATCAGTATCGATCTCAACATACAGGACAGTTATTTTGTCATCTAGATAGTCTTAGATAACAGTATATTGACCCGATCCATTCATTTAATCACACTTCATCTTAATATGCAGCAAAATTATTACAAACAGAAAATATGCACATGATTTTCATTTCCTTCTTGCATTTCTCAACAATTATCTCATTTGTATTATAAAAGTGTAATTTGTTTGTTATTGATACTTCGACAATTATGATTCAATTTAGTCCAGCACAGGAATATTTCAAGAAAAAATATTTTACATTTATTTAAACAAGTATAATAAATAAAATATTTCGTCATCAAATACAAACACACACAATTCACAGGAGTTTACAGAAAATTGTGCATGAAATGTCAGTAAATCATTTGCTGGGTACATCATTGATATTTCTGCATAAATGAAAATGATCGATGAAACCCATATTTTCATTATTCATTTCATAAAATTTATTTATCTTTAAATAATGGAGTAGTTGCACTAATAGCGGGATGAACTTGTATTAACTGTATACTAATTATAAATTATAATTCCTCCATTTCATTTCTGATTGCCCAAGCTCTTTTTTCTATGATTGATATCATTGAGTGCACGGCTTCTCTCCCTTGTTCCCCA
Source organism: Meghimatium bilineatum (assembly GCA_034231615.1). NCBI lineage: Eukaryota > Metazoa > Mollusca > Gastropoda > Stylommatophora > Philomycidae > Meghimatium > Meghimatium bilineatum. Next base: position 49,785,123 of record CM067298.1, read on the forward strand.
AAAAAACCAAAACCAAAACCATTTGTTCTGATCCAGTTACTGCAGTGGCACTCGAGTATATGATGTTTAGGAATTACAATTCTAGGAAAATGAATGTATATTTTCATGTATTCTTGTATTGCTGTTTCAATTTCTTCCATTTTGTCAATATGAATTGGTCTACTGTGTGATATTAAATTATGAACTCTCTCAAATGCTTCATTTAATGAATTGAAAATCTCTTAGTGGTTAGTACAATATCTATGATATCTTGATTGTTTGTGTAGATTTTTGTTCGTGTGATGATGGCATCTGTGAGATCTTTATATACCTTACATGTGAGATATTTATGGCAGTGATTCCCAACAAAAACTCTCCTATGAAACTTATGCGGCTCTAAGGTGTGTTCTTTCAATACTGCATCTAAATGTAAACATACTGGACCAGACCTTGCAAACAGCTATAAAAACTCTAATCTTAATAAACAATCTTCTGCTTTTATAATTTTATTGTCTAAATGGATTTTCTCATCCGCATTGTCGCAATGTCAAGACTGTATATGTAAGGAATTTATTTCTACATTTAATGTGTCTGCCTGTTGCCAATTTGCACCATATTGTTTCAAAGTATGTGCTATATGGGAGCTTTCTTGTTCTGTTTGTATGTTTTCCATTATTTGTGTATCTATTCTGTCAGCTGATTCCTCTAGTTTATAGATAGTTTTTCTTGACAATGCCTAATAAAATGTGTAGATAAAGTGGAGCAACTTTATCAATTTCAATATTTAAAATTGGAGCAATTATAATACAAGGAGGCATGTTTCATATCACCATTACAATATCTAATGAAGTTATCATGACATTCTTGCATTAATGAAAGACATCTGGCTTTTCTACTTTCTCACGGTACATGCATGTCTGAATATGATTGAAGGTACCATAGGCATGGGTATGTTCCCCTTCTCCCGACAAACCATAAACCATTCTTAAGAAATCATAATCACCAAAAAAGAAAACTACAACTTTCTTACCCTCCCTTTCTAAATGTGTTAGTGCTTCTATTCTAGCTTTAATGTGATGCACTAATGTATGTGCATTGTTGTATGTGTCTTTGATTTTTGCTATTGCTATTAGGATTGTATTATATTTTGAGTTAGGCTTTGCTAGGTTTTCAATCTGCATTGTCATTTTGAAACTTCCTTTGCCATGATCACCACTTACTTTAACCCAAATCTGATTCTCTAGATTGTATCCATTATGCCAAGTCAACAAACCTTCCCTACTATAATCAAACAGAAGAGCACTAACAAATAAATCTACTTTATTAATGTAAGCCATTGGTACCTTCTTTGTCAGTCCCTTATCACTCTCAAATTCTTTCATTTCAACCTTCACCCAGTCTCTTGTAATTTCTTTTGCACATTGCCTTTGTGATCTTTCACATGGCATCTCAACACCATATTGTTTGAGAAAAGATCTATGTTTTCTTTCTTGTCTCCAGGAAAGTCCTAGTGATTCTTTCAATGATAAAGCTGATTTTGTGGGTATTTTAAATGGGCAGCTTTATTTATGTTAACAAGAGATTTTTTTGGTAGTCTTTCAGTTCGTATGCCTGTTGAGCTTCTAAGGACTCAGTGGATGTGCCTGATATGTGTTCTCTAACTGCTTGAATATGCATGGTTTGCGTCTGTGGGTCTCACCAATGACCCATTAGACAAACACCCGTGCAACAGAAAAACCTATGTAGATGACATGCCATTATATTGAGGTTATCTATTATAGAAGCTTCATGGCATGTCATCTACACAATTATGCCTCTCATACTTTTAATTTTTTGTACAATGTATTTTATGCCATGCTGCTTTCTTTTTTTTTTTTTTTTGGTTTATGTATGTGTGGTTTATTATGTATGTCCACTGTGATTGGGAGAGAGGCAGAGATTTGCTGTGCAGCAGTGGGGAGGAGGTAACGGACAACACTGTTTTTCCTATGGCTGAGGCCCATCATAGAGACACACTGACTCAGGACGTGACAATCCTTTTGACTTGAACATTTGGTTGCATGCCTGGTGCAATAGAGAAGTTAGGCATAACCAGTAGTTAATTGGAAGCGGGGAATGAACACAGTGAACCATATCTTGGCTACAGTGGCTAGGAGCAATGCATAGGTTGAAACCTACCTTCCTGGAGGTGTGATAGTTGTTCTCTGGTTCTGTCCCGGGGTGGGCCGAAAATCCAGATTTCCCACCAATATAATGCTATCTAATGGCTTTAGGTCAAATGGCATGAGCCTATGGACCGCTGGATCAGCAACCAACCAACCAACCAACTTTTTGAATACATTTTTATCTCATTCTTCTCATTTGAGATTTTATTTCGTGTGATTCTTTCCTGTGATTTATAATTTTATGTAATGTAATAGTTTGACCAGCAGTTTTGCAAGTAATTATGTTTTTAATGTGTGCTGTGTTCAATTTTCTCTTAACAAAATTTGTAAACAGCTTTTCTTCAACTAAAGAAAGTGCTAGTGTAAGTGACTTAAAATGCATATTATTAAGTTTGTTGATGTTTTGCATTGGGGATGTTGATGTATTTGTCAAGTTTGCATATGAACTTACTATGTTTAAATGTTGTTCATCACACACAGCAACCCCATCTTGTAAGGAAATGTTAGATTCATTGGGATGCTTTGAGAGATCACAAATTTCCACATTCATTTCATTTGTGGGCCTAGTACTCAAATGTTTCATGCTACCAAGACATTTCATTGAATAATGCAAACGACAATCATTAATACTCGTACAAACATCAGGATTAAAATCACACCAAACATTTCTAGATCTATCTCCAATTTGTTGTGTTATCTTTAGTGATTACTCTGAATGTGTGGTGTTAATGTGTTGAATTTTATATAAACATTTAATGCACATACTTATAGAATATTTATGGGACATATCATTATTCACATTGATACCAAAAATAAAGAAAATATCATTAACATATTGTGTACAAAGGACTGGTTTCTTGTGGTTATATTTTTTCTTTTTTGGTTACTAATTTCTCTCCAAATGTCCTGCATAAATCTTGAATGTTTGCAATGTGTTTCTCCAACGTGTGTGCCATCATTATGTATTTTGTTATGGGTGAAGGCAATAATTCTTGGAATTTAAATCAAGCAGTATTTTCACACTAACTGCAGGAAATGAGTATTACAGAAGATGAACCTGCAATAGAAACAAATGAATCATTTGTTAGTACTAGACTACATATATTTTTCACTTGTTATGATGTCAGTGGTGTTTCTTTCAATCCCCATAGGGCCTACTCTATAAATGATTTGAAAAGCCACTTCATTTTTATGATGTAGAATAATTCCTCCAGAAATGTGTACCTAGAAGATTTACTCTCAACAGCATGCAACATTTTGAGAAGCACTCCACTGAGATGTAATACATTCTATAGTGTATTCTTCATTCCATATTTTCAAAATATGCAAAATGTGAATCACCAGGTTCAATTATTCTACTAAGCATCCTTTTTATTGTCACAGATCTCCACAGCATGAAATATGTTTGGATGTGATAGATGTGGTAGTTGGGACAGCCAAGTTCACAATTATCACCTTCCAAGTACCTTTTCCAATTAAAAATACTTTAACTGTGATGTTTAATATATTCTGTAATATCTCATTAATATGTCACATCCAAATTTGGCTTGATTTTCAGCAAATCAAATGCTTTACTAGTTTATATTGCGGCACCAGGATTGAGTTCTTGGATAATGGGCATGGCTGTAGATAAATTGGAAAGTTATGTAAAGTTGAATGCTGTATAATTACTGTATTGATAATTGTACAGTGAAAACATTAAGACTTGCACGTAAATGGTGTGTGTACATAATTGAACATAAATGAAATATTTATATGAAAGTGTGTGAATTAATTACGTATTATAGGTCTACCAACATTAATCAAGGTAGAAATCCTTATAGGTGCTCCTTATGTATATTCTTGTCCATATGTGGTCTCATATTCCAAAATTAAAAATGATATAAATAATATGATAGTTATCCCTATATCATATTATATCCAAAGGCTATCGCCAGTAAAACATAAATAGGTCATACTGTGTTAATGTGTTATATTCGTGACACAATGAATATTCAATACACCAAGTCCAAGCTGTCGATGTTTTATAATATAGGTCTGTTGATGTTTCATTTCTACAAATATGTCAATATTCTCGGCTATGTACATCATAAGCATATTTTAAAATGACATTCGGTATTACAATTCATACTTACAAGAAAGAAAAATGAATGAAAAATACAATTTTTGATTGAAGAGGCCTGATAAGTGTTGTTGAACAATGTTTCAATGTACAAGCAAGCTGAACTGAAACACAGTAACAGGAATAAAGGCAATGAATTATGTATTTTTCCATATCATCATCAACAAGAAAAATAATTATTAGATCATTTAATATCATTTTAATGTTATAAAAACGTGCGCTATATGAGTTCCTGTGGTGATTATGTATACACACAGTATTTTTAACTGCACCCACCTCGTCTTGCGGGCAGAAAATTTATGAAGTACACAAAAATTGCTAGTGGGTGTGTTACGTTATATTAATTAACAATAATTTCATTCTCACACATTCCATACAGTAGCCAAATAATATTATGATATGTTAATGAGTATAAAATAACAATTTCTGAATACAAACATAAATTATTGGACGGTTTAAATACAATTTACTTACCACGTTATGTCGACTCAGGTACTCAAGAAAATGGTGGGAATTAAAAAAAACAGCAATCATAAATTATACCGGATTTCGCATGCGTGATATGACGACCTTAAACATCACTAAATTAGACACACCAATGATAAAAAAAACAGCGTATGAGAACGAACGCAGAAGAAGAAGAAGATATTCATATCTCTATTGCCTGCGTGTGTTGTATCCACTAGTTTCGCTATGTTCTAAGAATGTAGAAAACTATCACATAATTAATACATACATTTGTGTGTATCTTTTATCATCCATCCATCACTCCGGTGTTCATATAGATCACATGTACATATGTCTAAATACGCCTAACGTGTACGCGTTATTCATCTACAAGTAAATCAGTCTATAGTTATTGGTGAATGTCTTCATTGAGACCACGAATTAACCCTTTATGAGTTGAGAAACTCGTGCGTTTGTCCTGAAAAAGAGAATGCTCGACATTAGGAACTGTACTAGTATTGAGGAGATTTCCTTCACCATCATCGTGTACACGTAGTTTAAGTTCACAACTGCAATCTTCTAGAGAGTTGGGCAAATTACATACATCCATTTTAAGAGGTATCAATAAATGGGTCTTAGGGGTTTTCTATAAATTATGTCCACATTTTTTTTCTCGAAATTCTGATCCCTTCCCTCCCTTGTCAACAAATTGTAAAGATTTCAGAATCCTACTCCTCCCCCCCCCCCTTTCAATGATACGAATAGTTGCATGAATAATGAGTGTTATGTATCCATGACTCTAGTCATTAAAATAAGCTCATCTATATCACATCAGCAAAAAATAATATCGGTATTCGAATTGAAGTGTTATAAGACTATATTAAGAAATTCTTGGACAGAAAAGATGCGGATAAATACGGTTTCGAGTATGCTACATATAGAGTAAGGATGGTTAGTGAATATTATTTTACATAGAAATCCAAAATGTTTCTTTCATATAAATAGACACAGTTGATTGGAAAGAGGCATCTTGAAGGGCTGAATTCCGGGAAGTCGAAGAAGAGGTAGACCTAGAAGAAGATGGGCAGATGACATAAAAGACTGTATGAAGCTATCATTGGAGGATGCAAGCATACTGGCACAGAATAGAGTCGCGTTCAGGACATCAATTGCAAAGTCAACGTGTGCCTGAATTTCATTTCTAGTTTAGAGTGCAAAGAGTTTATAGACCGCTGCTATAAGCTAGTTTATAGGCCGCTGTCTTCTTTCCAGGTGTGTCGTAGAAGGCGACTATAGAAATTTGGAATATGCTAACATACTGTCATCTGTGAAAAAAAAATCCTTACACAACTATGCCTTTGAGAAAATCTTATATGAATTCTAGTGTTACCTCAGTTATACAACTGTAAGGAATATATGTTTTTGTCTGAAAGACTTTGGGCTGCTGGAGATACTAGCTCTCAGTATTAAATAAGTAAGCTTATGAAAAGTATACTTTTTTAGCTACTTACCTTGCTTTTTTCTGTTACGTAACGAATGCAACGACTGTTTTTGGATTACTGACGGTGGAGTAACCGCTATCGAGAAGGAGACATCTGTATCCATAGTAATTTTCGAGCTTTCAGTTTCCATCAAGTATTGAGTCATAATAGAGCCAGTTAAAGCCACTTTGTCAGATATGTCTGTTTTTCCGGTTTCCGCTGTTCTAGAGGTGGCATAATGTCGCGAAATTTGGCGATATTCTTAGTCATCATAATCTAAAATAATTGTTACCAAAAGTTTTGAACAAGAAAATTTTTATTTCTAGCATACATATACATTTGTTAAAGAAATTTAACAAAATGATGCGATTCAATCAGACATCCTGAAATATATTGCGGTAACTATATATATGTATATTCACACAACTATATTCACATATAACTCACACACAAACATAAAAATAATACAGAAATATATACATAGTGAATCCTATGGGCTCTATTTTAAAATACAAAAGTGTACATGCTACTCACCGTCATTCTTCGCAATTAAAAGTATTATCAGAATTCCCATAACTTTCTCGAATTCACGTTCTGTCATAAGAATATATCAATTACATTTTGTCTAGTAATTCACTAGATCATCGCTAACATCGTTGTCACTAGCTTCCTCAAAGATTACATAATTCTATATTATGTCATTAGCAGCAATGATATACTTTTATAATATACTTTTATGGTCTCCTTTTTGTATTTTTTACGGTAGGACGATCACTTAAGATGGAATATTCCAGTCGCGATTCTCTCAACCTTTCCGTAATCGTGTCAATGTCAATGCCTTCCATGTTCAAGAGTCAACAGGCAACGTTATTCCATTGTATTGTTTGTCTACTCCATATACGTCCAAAATATATACTAAATCTAGTCCGGATCTGAGGCGACGAGGTACAAAAAAATCTTTGACGGCCATGGTATCAGGTTCAAATCCTACCTCAAGCATTTATGCATCCGTACGTTCAGAAAACAATCGCAAGCAACTGAATTGTTTTATATTGAATAGAAAAGCAATACATACAAAACTGTTGGGGTGATGGCTACGCTCTAAATATGATAAGCTAGCAAAAATAAGCCATACACATTATATATCACTAATAATCAATAAACACATACTTCAAAGGCGAGAATGTTCAAAATTCTGCATATTTCCATTGAACTCTTATGGCCGATATATATGTATATATAATATAAATTTTACTTGTATAGCGACAAAGGACTTTGGACTTATTTGTTGTCAAATAACGGCATCTATTATATGTTCTTAATAAAGTCCTTTTGATCGATCGAAACGTAAATTTTCAGTGTTTTTATTATTGTTTCCAGTGATTAGCAAATCTTCGTTAACTAGTTTGCAATTCGCGTTCTTCGTATTACAGTTTTGCTTCAGCTGTTACCTATTATTGATGGCGCGTGGGAAGTAACATCTAATAGCACACAATGTTTTAAGTCGTTTGATCCACTCGTTCATTGTATTAATATTTATAATATTCATTAAGATTGATTATGTCAGATGGAGCATTCTTGCACAAGCTGTTTGTTACCGAATATTGCAATTACATGTCTTTTGATATTGGTGGGATCATAGATCTATAATTATTGATCCACATAAATCATCGATCCACATAGATCTATACGTAAGTCGCACATTTTTGTGCAATAACATTCGTTGTGTCATTTAACGTATTATCTCCAGTACGTTATCTTCCCAATGGACGCGCCCTGAACTCTTCTCTGTGTTGTGGATCATTCGGTTTGCATTCTCCAACGACGTATTCAGGGCCGGATTTAGACTTGATAAGGATCTAGACTTTCCGGACGTGTGGCATTGGGACAAATAATGCTGCAATACGTTTAAGTATATATGACAATTGCTCAAGAAAGTGGGGGCCCTAAGCTATAGCGTGTAGCTTATACGTAAAACCTGCACTTGACGAATTCATGTTATATTTATTTAATTGTATCTTTATTTAATGCCATCATTCCATCGTCTTCTTTGCCTGCCATTTCGTCTCTTTATATGATCAAACAGGAAAGAACATTCGTTATGAATATAAAACTATATTATTTTAAAATACTTTTAATTTTTTCCCAGAAAGCTGCCACTAATATTAGATAACTTATCCCTGTAATTTTTCTGTGCAGCAATACCTGCAGCATACACTTTTTCCTCTGTAATTCCATGCACATTTTCATTTCATGTTCTTTTACCACCAACATTGGTTTTAGTAGACCAAACAGGTGGAAAGTTCTAGAAGATATATTTTGGGCTGTAAAATGCATGTTCCAGTAACTGACATGCCATTTTTGCATTTCTTTATTGGCTTAATCAAGCAGTATGTTGTGTCATTTTCAAGATGGGACACTATTCCTCTAGTCTACAGGCCTGGACTATTTTCTTAGAATTGCATCCCTTGATTTAACTGACTTTGCAGAACCCTACTGTATTAATATGATCCTCTTCTGAAACGTATGTATAATTCCTACTAACTAAACATTCAACATTCTTCTTCCTTCAAATTATTTCATTAAAAAAACTATTTGTGTGATTTAACCCATGGATTATGAACAAACCGTGTTGTTAGTTTAGGTTTGCGATATTTGCGCTTTTTTTAGAGCACATCCTTTATCGTCATATATATTGATAACAGTAAACAATTTATATAATTTTACAAATTCTGAATTGCCAATAAAGGATAGTATGTATTTCTCTGCCACGTTGCTTGTTTTATGGGGATCTCATTAGGTCAATATACCCCTTTCAAGAAAGGACAATATAATATAATCTAGTTTTTCCTGTAAAGAAAAAAATATGTGTTGAGAACATCGCACAATTAGTTTAATGAGTTATTTGACATACATTATGATGCGAATTGTAATGAAAAGAATAAGCAGTAAAATTATACAGGTAATTGGAGGTGAACAATGTGGATTCGTAACAGGCAGAGTCACAAACACGTCATATACATATTGAGGATATTAATAGAAAGAATAGCGGAAGTTAGCACAGATCTGTATTTAAGCTTCATTGACTATACAAAGGCATATTGTAAGGTGAAAAATTAAGAAATACATAAAATATTGGAGAATATAAGCACGGTTGATAAAGATATGAGAATAATAAGGAATATATATTTACAACAAAGAGCAACCATAAGGATCGATAAACATACAGGAGAATGTCAACACATCAAACAATGTGTTAGACAAGGTGCTGGCACTCGATCTGTTCAATGTATACAGTGAAATATAAATGAGATCCATACAATATATGTTACGACTATCAGTCAGATGGCATATTATAAGCAATATATGATACGCTGATGACAAAGTTTTGATATCTGAAAATGAAACACACAAGAAATGATGAATATAGTAGCACATGAAAGCCAAACCAAAGGGTTTAGTCTGAATAGCAGATAAACTGAAGTGATGTAATATCATATAATAAATATCCTATAGAATGCAACATCAAAGTAGATTAAATCAGTCTGAAGCAAGTCAGTATATTAAAATATATATCTATATATTCGCTAAACCCTTTATTGCCTTTCAGCGGAAAGGGTAGAAGAGTTATCTGGAGATGGCCCCCGTGTGTGCTGAGTATATTGTGAAATTTGGGTTATGTTTCTGCGTAAGTGAAACATGGCCTGGTCAAACTCAGTTATCAATTGTGTGTGGTTTTATTTAGTTTAAACGGTATTAGTGTATTGAAAAAGGTTCAATTTGAACCGATACGTCAAGAATTGTCCTGTTTTGTTATATTGAATATTTGTATATACTTTTTAATCTATATTTATTCATAGATAGGTTTCTCTAGTAACCTTGTTTAACTAATTTTTCATTACTATTTGTTCTTTTGGTTACTGCAGCACCCTCCAATTTGTCGGACACCCTCCGACCATTTGGTTATTTATACACACATTTCGTAAAAGGTTACCAAGTACATTTTAAGAATGAGGTTTGAATAGAGTGTCAAAGTGACCGAAGGCCACTGGGAAGTCGGACGTATCATTCCGGAAACCTAATATCTACCAGCCAATATGTAAGCTGTGACACAATGCTTTCCGTTCTCCAGACTATACCATGTTGAGCTGCAATAGTTTGAGAGTAATCAAAGCAATACAAGAAACTGGAATACACAACCATACAATACAATACAATACAATATAATACAATACAAAACAAAACAATACAATACAATACAATACAATACAATACAATACAATACAATACAAAACAATACAAGTAGGCCAAGTGTGCAGTAGTGCTAATTCAAAAACTAACTCCTTCATTAATATACAAAGTAAAGGCAGTTTTACCAAGAGAAAACAATCAGTAAAAATTGAGGTCTTTTATTTAAATGACATATTCTCATTGATTTATGGGCATTGATGAATCTTATGATTGCTGCGCGCTATCTGTGCAAGATTAGGTGTTCAGCTAAAACAAACATAGCGATAATTCTACTAAATATCCTTTAGGAATCAGTTTTACTAAGATATGTCCATATTCGTCTCTATTATGTATAACAGGTGCACGTTAAAATAGGAAGTCTACTATTTGCATTCATTGATTAACACAAAAATGTGTCTGAAATAAAGGGAGTTTTCTGAACTAAATCTAACACCTAAACTGAAAATGAATAGTCGTAGTAATGTAGCAACAACGTATGATCTATTTATATTTCGTCTATTTAAGACAGCGAATTTCTGCTAACCTAATATGTTGTATACCACGCAGAAACAGTCTATATGTCTAGTCCTTTGAATGTGATTTGTGTTGTAATTTTTATGATTTCTTGTGTGCTCATCATTGCCCACCATTACCCACTAGTTTTAGATATAGTCTGTGGTGTCCCATTGAAACGGAATATAAACCTGTGTTTTACGTACGAAAAAGTCTAACATATTTTAAAAATATATATTTTCCAAAATGGACAATAATAATCTTATTCTTCTTCTGGTTCGCAGAATAATAACAACAATAATAATAATAATAATTAATCACATAACCGGCCAAGTTCGTAGAGGTGCCACACTGGAGACATCACCACACAAAGTCATCCAAATACCTCTGCCCTCAGTCATCCTGAAGAGTGTAGAAAACTCATGTCGAGAACATTTCTTGAGATTATCAATCCAGGAATGTTTGTGTGCGCCTCTTCTTCTTCCACCTTTGCCTGTTCCTAGTAAAATAATTTTAGAAGGTTAGTAGTGTCTCATAAAATGTCCAAACCAAACTGATTTACGCTACTTCGCCAAAAATAGTTATTGATAACCTGCAAGTATGTTTATTTGTTGCTGAAAAAATATTGTATTGTGTTCTATATAATAAATTCTTAACAAAAGTCAGTAGCACTAGTATTCAAATTCATCCCGAGGACGGATGTGTCGGGCCATTGGCGCAAGTAAAACGGCGACACAACGCATTTCCATTCTCTGGAACAAATACTGCTGGAAATCTAGTAGGACAATTGTCCTGCTATAAGAGAGATATGGTGGGAGTTTGAGAATGAACGCTGAAGAAGAAGTATTCAAATTAAAAGTTGCTTACAGCGTCTGGATCGAGTGTCCAACTTTTACATCCGTATAAAAGTCTTCATAGAACTATCGCTCAAATTCGATTGATCATTATAGAGAATATTAATATTTAACTAAATAATGTTTCATAAAGACAATTAACAATTACTAAATAGCTATACATATATAATTGAAGACATAAACTATGCTGATCTCATTTACCAAACCTTTCCTCACTATCCATAAACAGAGACATTGTAGATGCTGATTAGTGCGCTTATTGTTCAATCAATGTTCATATGCGTTGCAGTTTTTTTCTGACATGATGTGCAACTTTGATACGCAATAATTTTTCGGTGGAAAACAACCATGGAAAGGTGGCAAAACGTATTTTTAAAAAAATGCTAAATCTAAAAGACGGAGAGGAAAGCAACATCGTAAAAAATATAACGGAAGATTTAGAAACAAACATTTTTCTAGCAGAGATAGAAAATGGCATACAAACAGCACCATCAATCATAGCCTCAGAACCCAATATCATACAAGCTGAATTAATCAAAGCAGCAGCAGATATAGGGATACAATTGTTACTTAGGCTGTTTAATCTAATATCAAATACATGAGAAACACCAGAAGGCTAGAAAAATGCGGTAAAAATACTTATCTGAAAAAAAAGAAGCCAGCAAAAGAGATTGTAGAAAGTACAGAGGTATTTAATTTTTAAGTCACACAGGGAAAATTTTCAACATAATTCTAGGAAGAAAATTACGAACATTCATTGTCACAGCTTAACAACTTTCAAACGGGATTCCATAAGAACACGAGCCCTACACAAACGTACAACCGTACAAAGACAACTGGCAGAAAAAAAGACAGTCAATGTGCAGTTAGAACGAGAGTAGGGCTTTCAGATATATTTCACATAGACTCTGGCGTGCGACAAGGATGCGTTCTATCTCCCTTGCTATTCATCGCATATATCGATTGCATATGCACAATTACCAATACTAATCAAGACGGCAACCTAAACAACATCCTGAGCAAACTTATTTTTTTGCAGACGATCAAGCACTACTATCAACAACAAAATAACAACTACAAAAACATGTAAATAGACTCTACACAACATGTAGGGACTTTGACATAAAGTTATACACAATCAAAAACAGAGGTAATGAAAATCATAAAAACAGAAAGACTATTCCAATCGATTTAATTGAAACCACTATTATAATCGATGACCAACAAACTTAAACAAGAGAAAGAGTTCACTGATGTTGGAAGCATCATATCATCGAATGGGGAAAACACCAAAGAAATTCAACATAGATGGAACCTAGCATACTGGATCTTGATGCAGATGTTTCCTTTTTTCCAAAACAAATATGAGAGTATGCACACCAAAATTACACTATATAAAACGATCAGCATACCAGCAACAAGCTACCAATGTCAAACAAGGACACTAACAAATGAATCCACAGGAACTATTTTTACAACAGAAATGTCTTGTTTACATAGAATCCTCGGAGTAACATAAGTGACATAATTAGAAACGAAAACATCAGAAGGCTAGCAAACACAATGTCAATCACAGATTACATCAGAAAACAACATATGGTTGTCACATGCTTCTAGACTACCATTAGACATTTCCCCTCAAAAAAGCATTACTATACAGACATGAAGACAGACTTTGCAATCGATCTATTACAGAAATAAGAGTCAGCGAAAACAAACATATATGAATCACACAAAAAAGCCATCTATAGAGAACTCGTTTACATCTGATGCTGCAAGGCATAAAGGGGTATAAAGTAAAGAGAAATACTCGTAAAAGAATGTGGAAACAAATACGTGTGTGCTTAACGGCACATCACTTGTAATACTCCTTTCATTCTTCTCCGAGATGTCACAATAGACTGAAGGTTTTTTTATGATAAATGTATTCAAGATCAAACAAAACAATTGATATTATTACCATCAGATATGTTTTGTTAAAATTCAATCACAGCCAACAGGAAAACCTTCATCAGCCAAGTTTTACGTCAACTATGTCAACACTTAACAGTGGTGCAATAGGATCATGAGAAATGTTGACAATAGAGTATTTGCTGTGGTCAGAACTAATTCGGAGCCATCATGTCACTATTATTACTAGTATGTGGGTGTTAGTATTATATATTGCTTAGTCGAGCTTTAAACTACTGAAGTAATTATTATTTGCCATGCATTGATTTAATGGGGCTATAAAGGACATGTGCGCTGCTATAAACAAAAGAGCTGCATTGATTTCATTGTGGTAGGTATTATTTTATTTTTAAGTCTGCAATATTGTAAACAAGACTATATTATTTTCAAATGTGTAGGTTTTGATGTTCAGAATATATATGCCAACACCAACCGACTTTTACTAGTAGTTACCAGAGCATATACTGCTTATTTCATACATCGAATGTATGGACATTGATATAATTCACTCCAGAGAAATATAGGTAATAATAATACACGGATATTTAGGTATGAGTTAGTTTGAAAACATTTATGTAGTCAATGATATTATAGTATAATAACCCAAGTATATGTTTCATAGAATTTTAGTAATCAACTATTGTGTTTTTTTATAGTCGCCATTAATACATTCCATCTCATTGCCAGTACACGGTGGACGATCCGCGTTCAAACACCCGCTATTTCAGCAGGATGCATTTTTGAGACTATCCCACAATCAATCTATTCTAAAACATAAAGACACTAAAATAATATAAATAATGAAGAATTACAATGGGCGCAGATTCGAAATTTTGTCTAAATGGCCTTGTTCAGGAAATAAATACATAAAATAACATACAATTTAACTATCTGTTAATATGTTTTTTTCTAATATGGAATATATGAAACATACAATTTCAATATTACTATTAAATGTACATACATACCATGCACATATATATACTTTTTATTATAGTAATCATGAATAGGCCGTTGAAGATATGCAGTAGACATCAAGATGTTTGTACCTGGATTAAAAAACGAATGCAACGAGTAATCTTGTACATTCACAATTTTCCTTGTGGTGAAACTTTGGCAGGGTTAACAGAATGGTCACCTCAGTTGGGAGAGACCAAAGGTAACCCAATGTGACCAACAACGTAAATTAGTTGTATAGAAATGGGCATCGAAGCTTGTTCATGGCGCACATATTGAAAATACCAAGTTTCGATACTTCTTATGTATAATTTGTCATAAAAATGTAATTCCAGTAATCAGGCATTGCTGGAAATACAAGTTAAAACGAAAGTTCTATATTTAAAAAAATATTTATTCGATATATGTATGTCCCATTTCCTAAGTGTCCCTCTTATCCTACGCATGCGGTTGTGTCTGTGGGTCTCACCAATGGCTCACTAGACAAACCAACCATGCAACAGAAAGTCTTAGTAGATGACATGCCTTTATATTGAGGTTATCTTTTTATAGAAGCTTCATGGCACGTCATCTATATAATCCCATAGTAGTAACCTTCGATAACAGTTATCATGTTGTTCCGACAGGCCGACGTTGTGCTTGAACTAGTTACGGGCACTGTTTGGGTGGGCGGAACAACAAATAAACCTGCCGCAAGGTCAATAGTTGTGCCCTGATGTCGACGTCTGTTTTGGCAGCATTGGACTCGAAATACCATCGAGTCGAACGGCTGCTGGAACAGAGGGCGGAGCACTTATAGGAATGCCCCACGTGCTGTGAGACCAGTTTTCTAATCGAGACCCTCTTATTCTTCGGTATTGCCTGTATTCTACAATGTCTACTACTACCTGTCACGTACATGCCACCTTCTTCAACTATTTCTGCTATATGTATATCTGAAGTTAGTATGTATACATTATGTGTACCCTGCATCAATTTTTTTAATCAATCTGTGCATGTAGGATATATCTATATAGATCACTGTGATGTCCGTGTACTTGTTGGCATGTAGTTTCTATTTTCTGAACCTCCTTTATCTACATCTTCCTTTAACTATGAAACTATGCTCTATTAAAGATGTGTTATTTCATCTGCCAATATGTCTCTCTCTTCACTCAACACGCATCTATTCACTTAACACGTCTCTGTTCACTCAACGTATTTCTCTTCACTCTATATGTCGTTCTTCACTCAACTTGTCACTCTCTTCACTCAACATATCTCCGCTTCACTCAACACGGTTAACCCTATCGATGCAGGCACCGTGAAGTGGTGATGGCGTTTAGTTCAGCCATGATGGGCTGGAAATTATAGTATAGAGATTGTGAGTCATTACGTGATGTGAGATTTAATTTAAAAAATGGAATCCTGAGTAGATAGGAAGGGCAAGATCTTACATGTCTGCTCAGCATCTGTTCAGCATTCGCTCAGCATCTGCATAGCATTTACTCAGCCTTCAGGAGTATATAAGACACATACCATCTCATCATTGGTAATCCTACATGTTTATATAAATCTACTGCTCAGCATTTGCTAATCATATAGGTTTAGTATAAGATATTTGTTGCATAGCCGAGCTAAGAGTTTGGACTCGGAACGACCGTGTATGATAGTGGCGATCCGGATCTAGTGGCCTTAACCAATGGCGGGGACACTCTGATTGTCGTGCAATCATTCTGGGCCCTCGGGATGCGAATATATGGTCTCATAACACTATAGCGTCTTATCCTACATATAGTTAGTTAGTTAGTTAGTCGTCGGATTACCATCACTGCAAACTGGACACGTCCATAGTTTATCCTATCTCTCCTTGTGTATATCCACCATTACACTTCTGCTGACATTACCGGTCCTATGCTGGTTGACCATCATTCTTATGTGCCCTCCAAAATGTTCACTTCTGGCAACACCGCATTTCAATCCTTGATCTTTAATCCTGGTGATTGAAAATGAATCATCATCCACATTAGTCTCACTCTCGCGTGTTATATCTCTTAAAGAGTTCAAAACGTCAGCGCGATCCATTGCTCCATCTCCCTGTGCCACAACCGCGCATGAATCCAGTTGATACGCTCTTTCATTGCCTCGAACACCCACATGCCCCGGCACGAAAATAAATGTAAACACTTTCAGCCTCGCCTTTCTCAAGGCCTCAGTCCACTGTTCACGAACGAGACCCACTTGTGCCTTCTTAATCATACCCATAGAGTCAATCAAGATGCAGACCTGCGTTACGTTCTGTAAGCATACCCACTCAAATGACCTGGTCACCGCTATAGTCTCTATGGTCATGCTACTCGTAGTGACCGTAAATGCACTACTCTTCTCCCTGATCGTTTTACTTGTGCTCTGAGCTGTGAAGGCTCAAGTACTGCGAACATGTCTAATCACAGATACATCAGTGTATATAATCACATCTCACTCTTTGGTATTCTCACTGACCAAAGTATACACTTCTTTCTCCACAGCTGTGGGACACCATTCTCTGCATTCCCTGATGGGATATTACTACTCTCAAGCAAGTTTCGCAATATGTGGGTAAAATTATCCATTCCGCACCTGCTGCCATATCTTGCAATCTACACACTCTTTGTACAACATCCTCAGCACGTCCCATCCACGACTATCCTCTCTTTTATCTGCTGCCTTTAACTTTCTGTATTTCGGAATGCAACGGGTGCTCCTTATCTGCATATATTTGAAGGTATGCCCGTGCACAGCAATACTGTAATCTGTTCTCTGTTGTTGGACAGTCAAGTAGATATCGCATAGCTCATGTGACTCTTGTGCATCCAAGTATGATACGCATTGCTTCATTCTGGATTCTATCCAGTCTTTCGATATGCGTTTGGCTGTGTCAGAATTGCCAGTGCATATTGCACCACAACCACAACCAAACCCTGGTACAAAAGAAATAACAACCTCTGCTCACACTGCGTAGCAGTCATAACCTTCATAAGACTTTACCTGCCCTTGTGGTAAATGATTATCCTACATATAATCAGAGGCCATCATGACATCTTCGCTGACATGCTTTTATAGACACATTTTCTATGTCATTGCAGATGATTCATATATAAGTGTTGGTATAACGTCTAAAAAACGAGAAAAAAATCTTGCACCTGCTAGTTGTATAACCCATATAAGCAGATGGTGTCAGGGGACTGGCAAGAGGTCTAGATATTATTTCAGGATCAAAATCAGTGTACCTGTACAGCGTCTAGCCGGCGTGCTGTTGTGTTATGATATCACTCTGATTGGCCTACCATACCAAAGTGTCTGAGAGGCCTCAGGCAGGCCTAAACATGTTTTATGACTCGTACATATTCGTCGATATGACGAATCAGGATGTAATCTGGATGTAATACATATAAAACACGTGACAACATTCGTGTCTGAACACGTTATCATGACATGACGTTACATGTCGGTACCTAAAAACATAAAACCGTGTCACAACAGGACCCTGAAGCTTAGGGTGCGTAGAATAGGACTACTGTCCTTGTAAGAGTAGTAGGAAGAACTAAGCCATTTTAAACCATGAGGTTTCCGTTCTTATATCAATTTATCATATGATTTATGATGTAATCTGAGATCAATAACCGTTGATGCGGAAACGGCTTATGATGATGATGATAGATAGATAATAGTAATGATCTTGTTATATTATAAACCCATCAACAGCTCAGGTCTCTTGTATAGTGGTGCACTTTGTTAGACTGTAACATGTCCATCCTGTGATGCTACGCCAGCTAGCATACGTATCTGTCACACCCACTGGTCAGTCGTCTATATGACAGTATGACGGTCTGGACCTTGTCATGATCTCATCACGTCCCACCCCTCATCTCATCTATTTATAACACATAAATATACCCGATTTCACCTGGGTTCTGTTTAGGAAGAGTAACTGCCTGTAGTTTATGGTTCAGAGAATAAGACCACTGTCTTTTTAAGTTAGTAGGAGGAGACTAAAGAAATCTGGGGGATGTATTATGAGGAGTGTTATGAGGAGTGGAAGTCAGGTTATGAGACCATGATTGGTATTGAGTTTATCCTAAAGGATCTAGATAAAGTGCAAAACCAGGCACTTAGAATAATGTTGGGAGCAATGAAATCAACACCTATAGCAGAGATGCAGAAAATGGGAAGAATGCAAACACTTGTCGAACGCAGAGACACAAAAGTACTACTTCAAGCCCCTTTAGGCCTGTACCAGAACAAACCCCATGGAGTGACAGACATGGAATGCCAATATACATTCAGACCCATGTGAAAGGAATATTAAGCGAGGACGAACTGAACAGTGTGCAGCGGAGGACAGTCACCCTCAGTTTCCTGGATGACGAATATCCACAAGATATATGAGTCAGAGTATACACAGATGGGTCAGCACAGAATGCCGTGAGGAATAGAGGTGCAGGTGTATATCCACACAAACCTAGAGATACAATCAGAACACCGACAGGAAAATTCTGCAATAATTATGATGCAGAAATCCAGGCAATTAGTGTGGCAGCTAAAAAACGGCTGAACTCCAACTCTGACCTACAGCCTGTGGTATTCCTGACAGATGCAAGGTCAGTGCTTCAAGCTCTCCAGTCTGGAAAACTAACAGACTTGAAAAAAACTACTTAGTGAATTGTCTTACCAGTATAGGGTAACTATGCAGTGGATACCCTCTCACTGTGGAATACCAGAAAATGAAAAAGCAGACCAACTGGTTAAGCAAGGTGCTGCCGAAGACCAAGCAGATACACCAATCACCTACCATCCTAAAAAACAGATGATCAAGTCAATAAGAAAGCCACAAACACCAACACAAGATGATTATCACATTATGAACAGATCAGAACAAGTTATAATTCTACGTCTCAGAACAGGACACAACCGACTCCGCAGTCACATGTATACAAAGTTCAAGATTGGCAACACGGCCATGTGTACATGTGGACAGGCAGTACAGAGTGCCAAACATATACTTCAGGAGTGTTCTGAGCATGACACGCTGAGGCAGACATAGTGGCCAGAGGAAACAACACTGGAATCAAAGCTCTATGGGACACTGTATGAACTACAAAAGACAGTGAGTTTTATTAAGGAGACAGAATTGCAGATATAGACATGTTTAAAGTGAACGAAAGAAGAAGAAGAAGAATCCTAAAGGAAAATTACATAGAATCCTCCAGCCAAGCTTTAGGGTCTGGTATCACTCTGAGATATATTTTTTTCATTTCTCATTAGGTCTCTTCTGGTGATGTCATACGACCTGGTATTCAGCGATTTCCACCTTCAGCACCTACAGACTTAATTTTACGCATCCCGCGATTTCCGCGTGCTCGCAATTATTTGTTTCTGTGCATTCCTATCCCGTGATTTCCCCGTTCAAGTTAGACCTGCCGATTAATTTAGTTTTTCAGTTTCCCGCCAGATGTCACGTGTTATCGCGTGTGAAAGGATTTCGCGCGCAAAAGAGTGCTTTGTTAACTAGTAATAAGATATTTTGTTTGTGTTGTTTGTGTGATGTATTCACTGCTGTGATAAATAACTGAAGAAGAATATATGTATTTAAAATACTGATAATATTCTGCATTTTGTTTTGAGGTAAGATCAGAGTTACTATATATGTAATTGAAGGACAGTAATGGAATTGAAGGGAATCTGATTATGATAGCGATAATGTCCCTGGCATTACGTACATGCCAATACACTTGTGGCGGACGTTCAGGCAGGGAAGGTGCCGGGCCATATACCTCGAAAGGGCCCAACCTCAGTTACTGAAAGTCCTTCTCAATTGCCTCGAGGAGCCAGGAGGCAAGGGAATAGAGATACTGGCCAAACAAACAAACGACCAATAAAAATAATGCACTGGAATGCTGAGGGTGTTAACAGTAAAAGAGATGGATACAGCAAAAAATTGGATATTGAAAATGTCCTCAGTGATGAACAAGTTAATATATGCTGTATCCAAGAAACACACCTCAACAGCGACATAGCCTTCAAAATCAGAGGCTACCAGTGTGACCTGACCGAAAGGACAGGCGAAAGGGTGGAATTCTGACACTTGTTAAAACAATATCAGCGCATGTCAGCTGGAAGTATATATGGAAGGGGCATAATACCAGATGCTCCACCTAAAATCAGACATTGCAGAATTCCATCTCCTGAACTACTACTGCCCAAATGATAAACCATTGGCACTAGACACAATTCCAGATAAAGAGAGACGTATGGTGTGTGGTGACTTCAACAGCCACTCTCAGAGCTGGGGCTACGATCATATCTACAAGAGAGGTTAGGAACTTGAGAGCTGGCAGGATGAAAATAATCCCACCCTTATTAACCAGCCAGCAGACTCATCAACATTCTACTTGAGAGCATGGCACACCACCTCTACACCAGATCTGGCATTCCACTCACCAGGCCTGGAATGGGACATCACACGTGTCGTTGGAAAGCAGCTTGGGGGTAGTGACCACAGACCAGTATTTCTGGAAATCCACAATGAATTTACCAAGGACAGCAGCACGCTCACTAGGTGGAACTATAAGAGGGCAGACTGAAAATGTACCAGCATTTAACCAGTGTTCTAGCTAAGGACATGAACTTGGACAAAGACATCAATAGAGCAGTGAGTGAATTTAATAGATGTATACTACATGCTGCTAGTAAAACCATACTCAGGGGGCACGCAAGAACTACAAACCCTACTGGAATAATGAACTGGAAAAGCTGCAAATGAGATGGAAACATATAGACAGCAGGCCGAGAACAGACCTAGCCAAGAACATCACAACAAATATCAGCACACAAAGGCTAAATTTCAAAGAGCCAAGTTACAAGCCAGTCGGAGCAGCTGGAAAGTAAAAACAGAGTCGCTGAACCTAGAAAGAGATACTTGGAAATTATGGAAACTTGTAAAACATCTAAATGATGGAGGTACAGGGAGAAATACCAGGATCACACTTTATAAAGATAAAAACATTTAAAAATGTAAACATGCAGCTGATTATTTTGCAGATTCCTTTGCAGAAGACAACATCAAAGTCAGCCCGGACAAACAACATGAGGTTCGAGAGAACCAGCAAACATTGGACAATGCGAACCTATACCTGAAGTCATGGAGGCACCAATCACAATGAAAGAACTAGGGCATGCAATAAATAAATTGAAAATGAAAAAGTCCCCTGGAGCTGATGGAGTGTCCAATGAAATGATTAGAAACCTGGGAATTGCAGCAAGAGCAAAGCTACTGCAGATCTTTAACATAAGCTAGTCCACAGGTAAGGTACCACAGGCGTGGAGAGAAGCAATAATGATACCACTCCTCAAATCAGGAAAAGATGGCAACACAATCTCCAACTACAGGCCCATCAGCCTCACAAGCTGTCTATGCAAAACAATAGAACACATTATCAATCTTAGGATGCAGTGGTACCTTGAAAGTGAAGACCTTCTGGTATCACAGCAAGCAGGTTTCAGACAGTGCTACTCTACTGAAGATCACGCAACTTACCTCTCCCAAGAAATTGAGGATGCCTTCCAAGATAAGAAACTGGTACTAGCAGCATGGATAGACCTCAGAAAAGCATTTGATAAGGTCTGGAAAAAAGGGCTCCTAAAGAAATTGCGAAATTGCAGGGTTAGCTCAAGAATGTACAAATGGGTAAAAGCATACCTGCATAATAGAAGAGCCAGGGTACAATTAGATGGTCGCAAGAGCAAGAAAGTTCTACTGCGTCATGGAGTCCCCCAGGGAGGAGTCCTGTCACCCACACTTTTCTTGGTTTACATCAATGACCTAGTTGCTGAACTACCACATGGGATCAAAGTGGCAATGTATGCTGACGACCTGGTGATATGGTGCACGGAAGAACATGCGACAGTGGCCACTGAACAAATACAAAGAGCTATCGATGCTCTAACCTTATGGGCTAATAGATGGTGCATCAGCATTAACACAGATTAGCGCAGCACTACACTCTTTAGCCTCTCACCAAAACAAAAGGCCGGTCATATTAAAATAGATGGAGAACTCTTGAAAGAAGACAAACAACCTACATAAATCGTAGTTACTTTTGATGATAAACTGATATGGAAGCAGCACATAAACAAAGCACACCTGTTATTCTTTTCTAAAATGTAACTCTTAGTTCGGCCAACACGAGAGATTTCAGCTATTGTAGTCCTGAAGGGCGTTACAGAACTGACATATTTATTACCGGTGAATGAAATAATTCGCGTGTTGGGTTGGATTTAGCTTTTGGTTCAAAGATACCGTTTCTCAATTTTGCGAATTTTATACAGCAACCAGAGTTTGTGCATTTGCAAGCTCAACTCAACATTTTCCATCGTCATATTTTTGTACATGTCCTATTAGGTTGTCATTGTTTTTGACCAGTGCACATTCAATATTTATACAGGTAAAATAATTTCGTTATTCTTCATGTTAATTTAGTAGGCCTAATATCATTACTTTACATACAGTGTCAAATTTGTTAAATCATCGTTTACCATAAGAATGTGCAAAATGAACCTATTATGCCACGATCAAACACTAGTTTAGCATGTATATCTAGTTAGATCTCATTTTACTTGTGCAAATATGATAGAAATTATTTACATTGCCCAATTAGATCATGTAAAATATTCAGTCTTTGTGTAGCATTAACATTACGAACTTGTCTTCATGATGTTTGTTTGTTTGTTTGTATTGCGTTCGCTACATTGTAACCATCACGGATATCCGTGCGATTTCCGCCGGGATCGTGATTACGTTGTGCTACCGTTATGCGCCTTTTAGGCCTAGCACATCCAATTTCGGCATGCCTTGACAATTCGAGTGGGCTACCCTTAGCCTGTTACAGCCTCTATATCTGTCCCCAAGCACGCGTAGTGGCGACTCTTCGCCCAGACGATTTTTGCTCTCGTCTGACTCGCACGAGGTGTTCCACTGTCTATGAACTTGCCTCGTGTAATTGGACGTGCTGTGCCTGTGCCCATTGGGTATTGAACCGTTTCTCATCCGTGAGCCTGGTTCCTTAAGGGGAAGAACTCAACAGAGGAGTTGGACCCTGGCTCTTTCGCCCTCTTAGCCGAGGTGTCATTTACTGACATCGTGCACCCCTTGTCCAAGTTCGAGTCTCATACCACGCGTTTGAGAGAAAGGCGTTCTCGAGCTGAGCGACCTTGTCCCAATAGCGCCTGAGCCCATCAGGTATTGAACCCTTTCTCTCTTCAAGTGTATTTCCGGTGTAGGAAGACCTAACAGTAGAGTTGGGCCAGGGCTAAATCGTTGTCTCTGTTGTGCCTGAGCCCATCAGGTACGGAACCCTTTCTCTCTGCAAGTGTACTTCCGGTATAGGAAACCTTGACAGTAGAGTTGGACCAGGACTACCATCGTTGTCCCTTTCTTGCCTAATCCCATCGGGTACAGAACCCTTTCTCTTCGCGAGCATATTTCCGGTTTAGGAAGGTTGGACATTAGAGTTGGATTAGGTCTTCTTGCTTTACCAAACGCCAATGATTGGGTCTGGGTCTCTGCCTGTAAGGAACACAGGTAACTAGAAGCTCGTCTCGAGCTGACGGAGCTTGTAGTTCCCCTTTCCGAGGGACTTTTCACTTTCTATTTGCAGTTCGCGCTGCCCTCTAGCGCTGTTCTGCCCTTTCATTGTTTCATTGTACTCGGTATGAAATCTATTTGTCTCTCGCCATGCATCTACCTTTACGTGCATTTTACATTGGCCGACCCTCCAATGTTCGGACTGGACTAACTAGCTTCACTGTATGTCGACAGTGTCGCTATATGTGGTGATGCTGGTAGTGTCGGAGATATTGTCTGTCTCTTGTGCAGTCAAATATCTTTCCATCTGCTACCTCCACATTCTCGGACACGATCCCCAAATTATTTGGCCAGAATAAGCTCGAGCTGCTGTATTTCTGTTCCAGGGTGAAACAAGCTATCATAATGCCAATATGGAAAAGGAAAGGCAGCAAAAGAGACTGTAACCAGTACAGGGGCATTTCCTTGTTAAGCCATGCAGGAAAACTATATGCAAAAATAGTAGAGAAAAGACTGAGACCTGTAATAGAACAACAACTTAGCAATACACAAATGGGTTTTAGAAGAAACAGAGGATGTACTGATGCAATATTTATTCTGAAACAGTTGGAAGAGAAGTCAATAGAATACAACCAAAATTTATACATATTTCATAGATCAAGAGAAAGCATTTGACCGAGTAAACAGAGAAAAACTATGGGAAACATTACAAATTTATGGAGTATGCCAACATTCAAATAACGTTTGTAGAAGTCTCTATAACAACAGCAGTTGCACTATAAGAGCAGCTGAAGGATACACAGAGGACTTTGTGATTAGTACAGGAGTAAAGCAGGGATGTGTATTATCCCCACTATTTTTTATTACATACATGGACCATATAAACAAATCAGCAAATTCTAATGAAGCAAATGGACTCCTTTTTGCAGATGACCAGGTTTTATTCCACAACAGCATTAAAAACCTGCAAAGACCACCTAAACACAATAGACACAGCGGGAAAGCAATTTGGAATAAAAATCAACATAGACAAAACAGAAGTAATGAATATTGCAAGAGAAAAGGAGAACATCAACATACAGATGAATAATAAACAACTAAAACAAGTAGATGAATTCAAATATCTGGGCAGCACATTGAGATATGACAACAAACAAGAAGCTGAAATAAACGCAAGATGTAATAAGGCCTGTCAGATAATTGGTCAATTAACACCTTTACTAAGAAACAAAGATATTACACTAGAAACAAAGAAAGCGCTTTTCAACCCCATTTTCTTACCAACATTGTGTTATCAGTGTCACACTTGGACATTAGATTCTAGAACAATACATAAGATTAACACCACTGAAATGAAATGTATGAGACGTATGATTGGAGTTAGCTTGAGAGACAAAATCAGGAATGAAGCACTAAGGAAACAATTAGGGATCAAGCCAACAATAGAATACATACAGAAACAACAAGTTAAATGGTACGGCCACATAACCAGACAGAAAGAGCAAAGTATTATCCAAAAAACATTAAACAAACGATACGAAAACAGGAGACCTATTGGACGCCCTCGTAAAAGGTGGATAGTGTATTAGAAACACTCGGAAATATTACAGCAGAGGAGGCAAATAGAAGGGCAAAAGACCGTACACTCACTCTCCCCTCAACACCGAAAGGTACATGAGGACAGAAAGAAGAAGAACAGGATGCACCGCGTGGAGGTACATTTGGAATCTTGGTTATCTGCTAACCCTGGGTCCGCCTAGAGTAATGCGTTCCCTTTGCACCCCGTCTTCATGATAATTTATCAATTCGTGGTCGGCAAATATTAGGTCCAAAATAAACCTATATGCCACGATAAAACACTAGTTTAGCATGTGTATCTAGTTAGATCTCATTTTACTTGTGCAAATATGATAGAAATTACCGTTTAGATCCGTGTATAACCCGAGAATTTTTGGACAAACATCAGAGATGACTTCATACTCTTCGTCTTATATTCGAGTAACATCAAATTAAAAAAAAAATTACGTCCAAATCACAGTAAAAAAAGGGTAAAAAATGCCAGTGACAACTCACATGTCCCGATATATTAAGCCTGGATAAAATGACTTGGGCTCTCCAGCAATCTAGAGCGTACTTACCATAATGCTAGGCCTCTAATTACATTAATTTCTATATATCATACAATTTTTCCTTCGAAATCTCCGATATTTCTTGATAAAACTCACTTACTAGGTCTATATAGTTATTTCCGACATGCCAGCCATTTTTACTGAGCTTAATTTCCCCGGAAATGCTATTTTTAGCAATGGGTATTACCGTTTTTTACCGTTACGGTAAATATATTTATATCATAACGGTTTCAATTGATCATCGAAATTTGTCAGAAAAGTATACCAGTATCTGATGATATATATTGACCAAAATGCGGTAATGGTCTGTGAAAAAACGAAATACGGTAGCCTAAGCTGATCTACCAGTAACACATGTTTATCATCAAGGCCCAGTCTTGTTTGTGTAGGGAAACACGACTACCAGTAGTCTAAACACTGTCACACACTTTCATTTTGCGGTAAAGCAAATGTTACAACAGTTACTGACCGTCTACTAGGCTATAAGACCTGTGTACAGAAAATGTAAAAACACATCGAAGGCAGATTTTGAGTACATGTAAGTGCATGTGCTGGTCGGCCTTGCCAATTTTTAACATGCGACTCCAAGTATATAAATAGTGACCAAGACAATAATCAGAAACATAAAGAATGAAGTCCTAATTAATTCTGTACATATGTCTTTTTCTACACACAACGGTCTTGCACAAACACGTCACTTTTTGACATCCAAAACATTTTTATGGTGTTTTTCTGGTCGGAATTTAAATTTTAAACACAAGTCTCACATGCGACACTGTTATATATTCGAACTATTTAAACCAGATCTAAACAGGATAGTGGTATATATGACCCCCCACCACCGTGTTACCTTGGTTATGGTGACCTCATTTCTTCTGAGTTTCTTCTTCTTCTTCTGCGATCAGTTTCCTATGCTCATAAGTCTATACAGGAAGGTGGGCCGCCTCCATGAATTCAGTCGTCAGCAGGAGGTCCTCACGGTTGCCCCACAGCTTCACCTTCAGATCTGTCTCTTGAGGTCATATATTGGTTCTCACGTCATCAAAGAGTGGGCATGTCTGCAGAATATGTTCTGGAGTCTGGGGACCCTTTTGACATGGGTATTGGTCAGTTTGGGCAGACTTAATTTTGTGGAGATGTGCTTGTAGTCTGCAGTGTCCTGTGCGAAGTCTAAAAATTGTGGTTTGTTGTGACCTGTTTAGCTTTAGAATAGGGTCCTGTGGAAAGTTACTGCCGTTTCTCTGACTCCATGTATGTTTGTATATTCCTTTGATGAGGGTTTTTGCTTCAGTCAGTGATATTCTGTGCTGGAATTGTTCCTTTTTTGCACCTGCTTTTGCCAGTCTGTCAGCTCCTTCATTTCCTGCTATTCCACAGTGTGCAGGGATCCACTGCAGCACAACTTTATTGTTGGCAGATAGTTGATTTAGAAGTTCTAAAGTTGTATTTGTTAGGAGAGCTTTAGGTTCCTTTTGGATGGTTTGGAGTACTGACACACAAGAAGACTATGTTAGCTCCTTTGAGCCTCCGTTCCTCTAGAGCCTTTGATGCTTCCAAGATTGCTTGTAGCTCTGCCCTGTAATTTGTTGATACTTTGCCAGTAGCGATTGGGAGTTCTAGTTTTGGGGTGTTTGGTATGAGTATTAGTATCCCAACTCCTCCTTTCTTTACTGCACCCTCTGATGATCCATCTGTGAAGACATGAATCCACTGTGAGGTAGGGTATTGGGTGTCTAGGTGATCAAGTGTTTTTGTCTTAAGGGCAGTAGGGGTTTCCATAGTTTTGCTCTCAATGCCTGGTATTGTAAGTTTTGCAGTATATATGGGTGAAGTGTTTGTGATGTTGCAATATGCTTCTAGCTGTTCCCATTCATCCGGATTGTTGCTTGTTACTTCTTTATTGGCTTTCATAAGTTTTTTTGATAGGTGATTGAAGCTTGGTCTTTCAGTCTGTTTTTGTTAGTTCTTTTGTTTTTTCATGCATAGGGTGATGTTTCAGGCGTCTAAATTTTTCTGTCATTATTGTGATTTTCTCATCCCTGCGGTCTGTTAGGTTTTGTAATCCTGCTGTTGCTTCCATTGATGTTATAGGTGTGATCCTTAGTCCTCCTGTTATGATTCGGAGACCTGCATTTTGAATTTTGTCCAGCTTTTGAAGATTGGTATTTGCTGCTGTTGCATATGTGGTCAATCCATATTCCAGAGTTGGACGAATGTGACCTACATAGACTTGTCTTATGGTTTTTATGTTGGCTCCCCAATCTGTCCCAGATAGTTTTTTCATTATTTGTAGTCTGCGTGTGGCTTTATTTTCTGTCTCTTCAATGTGTGATCCCCAAGTAAGTCTTTTGTCACATTTTAGCCCCAGGTGGACTGTGGTGTTTTCTTTTGGAAGTGGGGTATTGTCTAGAGTGAGAGTATAATTTTAGACTTTGTGGAGAGGGTGAAAAGTGTAGTGACGGTCTTACTTTTGTTTATTTGAACACCCCAGGTTTTTGCTCACTCTTCAACTTTGTTTATTGCCTCCTGCATTCTAACTTTTGCAACTCCAATGTATTCTGATTGGGTCCAGATAGCAAGATCGTCTGCATGGAGAGCTCTATGTACATATGGTGTGAATAGTTGTGGCAGATCGTCTATAAAACTATAAAGAGTGTGGGGAACAGAATTCCTCCCTGTGGGTCACCTTCTGTTATGTTGACCATTTTACTTTTCATTCCCTGGAGTTTGACTCTTGCATGTCTGCCTCGTAGGAAGCTTTTCATCCACTGAAACATTTTGCCTCTGATTCCTTTCTGGGCAAGTTTTAGCAATAGCCCCTCTTTCCAGACTTTGTCAAAGGCCTTTGTGAGGTCAAAGAAGGTGGCTAGGAGTTTTGATTTTTTCTGGAATGCATCTTCTATTTCCTGGGCAAGGTATGTTGTTTGGTCCTCAGTGCATCTGTGTTTTCTGAAGCCTGATTGGCAGCCATCTAGAAGATTGTTTTCCTCCAGGTAGTTTAAGAGTCTGTTATTCACCATTTTTTCCATGACCTTTCCTAAGCAACTAAGTAGACTGATAGGACGGTAACTTGTTTTGTTGGTTTTTGGTTTTCCTTTCTTGGCAATTGGAATTATTTCTGCCTCTTTCCATTCTTCTGGGTAGATCCCTTGCGCCCATGATTCATTAAAAAGGTCTAGGATTCTGCTTCTACCCACAGGACCTAGGTGTTGGAGCATTTCATTTGTGATTCCATCGGGTCCAGGGGCTTTCTTATTTTTTAGATTTTGAAGTGCCATGTTAAGTTCTGATTTCTGAAAAGGTGAGGTCATTGTGCCTGGGCAAGTTTGATGTTTATTTACAAGGTTTTTTGTCTCTCGTCTTACTTCAGCAGTTCTTGTTTTAGTTATCTTAATTTTGCTTTCTTCAGCATAGGAGTCTGCTAGAATATTTGCAGCTGGTGTGCCAGTGTAGGACTTCCCCTTGTCTTCTATGATGATACTACTTTGGGGGTTGTTTTCTTCATTGAGACACTTGATAAGTTTCCACATTTTTGTTGAGTCTTTTTCCATGTTGAGTGTTGCTGTTTTTTCTTTCCAGTTGTATCTAATGCTGTTTAGCTTTTCTCTCCTGAAAATTGCTTGCAGTCTATTGTGTTCAATGATATTGGTTTCTGTTGGTCTAGTTTCCATCTTGGATCTTGCAGCAGAGGCTTCATCATGCATAGCCTGGAGTTTTTTGTTCCAGAAGTGTTTGTAGTTTTGTCTTTCTCCTCTAGGTATACTGATGTTGGCAGCTTCCAGAATTATTCCTGTTATTAATTTTGCATCTTTCCGTATATTTCTTGCTGTAAGATGTGTTAGTAGTTTTTCCTCTGTAAGGCGTTGGTAAGTGTCCCAGTTAACCTTTTTGTAGTTCCAGCTAGCGATTTAGTGTTGTTGCTTTTCTGTCTTGTGGTTCCCTTTTATTGTTAATATTACAGGCTTGTGGTCACTCCCACCAAACTGTTGTGCCACTACTCTTTCTGTCACACGTTGGATGTCCTCTGTTGCAATGGCAAGATCTGGAGTGCTCTGATATTTCCATCGTCTGGAGTAAAAAGTTGGCTCTGATAGATGTTCAGTTATAAGGATTAGCCTATTTTCTATCATCCAATCTTCTATTTCTTCTCCTCTCAAGTCCATAGTTGGGGAACCCCAGCTTGGGGAATGACTGTTGAAATCTCCAACTATAATATGATTTGATGATGTGATAGGTATTGTCCTGAGGTGTAATTTTTTGTTGTTTGGGCAGTAGAAATTTGTGATAATCAGTGGTTCTGGGGTTGTATGTAATTTGATAGTGAGATGTTCTGAGTCCTCCGGATTTCTGAGTTTCAGTGACCCTTTTATTTATCACGAAAACAAAATGAAAAATTTAGCTTGGTATTATATGCAACATAACAGATGTTGTACACATGATTTCCAGGCTATTGCATCAGCTGACCAGGTTGTTGAGTCATTTATGTCATCATAATTCCGCTCCGGGCACACACACCGCGTGTGTTGGCCGGTTTCGACCAGTTTCGATTGCCACCATATTGGATGTGCGGGAACACTCAGAGCATTCAGTTGCACACTCACCACATTCGGTTGCACATTCAGCACATTTGCACACTCGGTACATAGATTATTTTGTTATATGAGTTAAATTAGCACATTCGGTTGTACACTAGTAAAATTTGGGTCATATTGGATGTGCGGGCACAATCAGCACATTCGGCTGCACATTCGACACATTCGGCACACTCGGGGCTCGTTCAAGCCCAATACACTGCTCATACCAAGTAGTACAAGCCAAATAATTATTTCAAGATTAACTAAAACATACACTTGTTAAACTAGTCTCAATATTTGCAACTTTATGATTAAGATAGTCAGACAGCACTTTATAAAGTGCGTAAATAATCAAATACAGTGTACTTTGTACTTTAGAGTTTAAATAAAGTGACATTTTCTTTCCAGATCGTTATCTTCGTCGCGGATACTCTGAACGCCTCTCTATTCCGGGCAAGCAGGCATGCATTGGCCAAAGACATGTGCATACATTCTTTTATGTCGCTGGTCCGTCGTCTTCTTGGTCTTCCTCTTCTTCTCTATTCCGGCACTCTGCCCTCTAGAATCTGCCTTTCGATGTCATCATGTCGCTATACGTGTCCAAAATACTGTAGCTTCCTTCTCATGATGGTATTTAGAAGCCACCCTTCGTTTAGTTTCGATAATTTCAAAACTTCAATGTTCTTCGTTTTCTCTGTCCATGATATTCGTAGGATCTTTCTGTAGCACTTCATTGAAAATGAATTTATTCTTTTGGATATTGTCCTCAATATCACAATTTGTGTTTTTATGTAATTATGATGGCACCATTTTTTTTCATAGACCTATCTGCAGTTGGAGATTGCCTATATGGCGGCATTGTTTGCGAAGCGCATATGCAGATAACAGAGAATGAAGGACAATCTATTCAGGGTCGGCGTCTGCATTGATCACTTCCTACTGTATGAGATAAAAACGCGTTTTAATTTTTTCGCTTTAATATATCCAAGCACACAGTATTAGTTACTGAGCTCAAGTAACAACTACATATACTAATTGTAACGTAGTATGTCTAGCTAGTAAAAAAAGGACTTAGATACAACATTTATTCAGCCGGTCCTATTCTGCTCACTACAGCAAAAGTGTGAATGTGGGTATAGCCACATGAAGCAACAAGAGCTATATCATTCGACATAGTGGAAACATCTTTAAGATACCTACTTGAATTCATTTGAAGAAAACGGCTGACCAGGAGATTCTGGATGAAACAGAACTGGCGATAAGCAAATGATAATCAATAAAAAGTAGTACTGCTGGTAAAACTCTATGAAAATGTACTCTGTTGGTAATTCATGAAGTTCTACTGAATTACGACCGACACACTATCGCTGTCGGTTGATTACGTGAAATAATATATACAACAACTCACAGGAAAGGTAAAGATGCGAGATCAGCAAAGTATATTGTTTCTCTCTCGTAAACTATCTGTTCTGTTTTAATGTTTATGTTGTGCAGGGTGTCTATAAACGTCACTGTGCACTAAATTAAACTGCAGGAGACACATCGCACCACCTGTGAATCTTATAGTGCATAAATGTGTGACGACATTGACGATACAATTATTTATGAGAAAAAAATATACTAACTAAATTTATATTCAATGCATCAATGCTAATTAATTGAACTCTTAAAGACTGTCGGCAGTACATGAGGAGCGCGGTAGCCTAGTTGATAGTGAGCTTGCTTTCTATCACTGGGTTACAGCTTGCCAGGTTGGAAACCCCGTCAGTACAAAACAATCCGGGTTGTGATTTCTCGCTTGACACTCACCAGTCGACTCAGCTGTAAATGAGTACCTGACGCATTAGTTATGGGAAGTAAGGACATCAAGGAGAGAACTAGCTACCCCACCTAATGGTTGCAGTGGCTTAGAACATGAAGAGTTATCTTGCTGCCACGAGACATACCTTTTCTTCTAAAGAATGTAATTGTAAATGCGAGTTGTGCCATCATTTTTTTCCCCTTGATTCAACAGTTATTTTTAAAATTAGAACTTCTTTGTAATTACACAATGCACATGCTTGTATCATACATTAAACTAAAGATCAATGAAAATACAATTATAGTGTTATAAATGTAAATTAACATACTTGAATAAAGAATGAATGATTAATTTTGCACGCAAATTATGTAAAAACAATGGAATTTATTAATGTAAAAAAAAATTAAACTATTCACCAACTAAAGTAGAAAGACTTGAACTATTTATTATTACTTTAATACATTGAGAATAACCGTAATACATTTGTGAACATTTAGTAACAAGTATTAGCTTCTTGTAATTTACTTGTATAGTTTAGCTTATTAAGTGAACCATAGAATAATTGCTTAAAAATACATTTTGATCACGCACCCTCATCTTTACAATTAGATTATTCCCTATTAAAAATCATGTCTACGACGTAGTAAACACTAACTAATGATTCATGAAGCATACATAATATGCTAACATTTACTTTCCATACAAGAAATAAACCATTTAGAAAAAAAACATGCTTCATTAGGTTGTCTGTCATTGTGAAAGTTTGAACAAACAAACATGGGTGATGTTATTATTTATGCACTTTACTCAATTTTGAATACAGAAAATCAATTTTCTACGACACATTTGCTTTGTTCATTGTGAAAGTAGAGTGCTGAAGAATTGAATAACAGTGATTTCCATTTTGTAACTAACATTTTTCTAAATACCGAAAAATATTGCAATTTTCCGACACCTGTCCTAACGTTTTAGACTTTTTTAAATATACATTTTGAGATAGATACGATTGTCAGCGTCGTTTTGAACTTTAAGAGTTCAGCAAAGACGATTTGAATTTTAGCATACACTTTGGATGTGGACCATGTAATCAATTGCACATTTCGGCTGCGACGTGAAGAATTAGGTATTAAGAGTGGTGCGAGTAAGCATGCTAACCTGAGGACAGACTTAGGCATATTGTAATCTGAATCATGTGGGCTATCAGCATGGGTACAATTCAATATCGTCTGGGGACAACAATATTTATTCTAGGAGAGGCCAACATACATCTAATGGGATAAATCTGATATGTCAAGTAGCCTAATTAGAACTGCCGATCTATTCCTGTTGATTCAAAATACTTGTACATGTGCGGTACCTTGAAATCCGACAATATCAAATTACAAACTATCTAGACCGAACTGTGAAATGAAATTTTGAACAGTGTGAAATAGCAAATAAATATGTCAACCATGTGATTCTGCTAGTTTAAAAGGAAATAGAGACAGTGCCAATCGCCAAATTTTGATGTTCTTCCTTAGAGGCGCAGGGATTTGGAATTCAAATATATACATATATTCTTGTTTCCTGTCAAAAATAGAGAAAACGTACTTTCGAACTTAAAAAAATAAAATAAAGAAAAGATAATGAACGGCTAGAAATATCAGTTCCATATATGACAATGAAATGTGATTTTGCTCAGCCAATTAACACTAAAATAAACATAGAAGATGGTGATTATAATGGTATCAACATCACAGAGCTACACCGCACAATAAACAATATGGGGTGGCGCAGTGTTGGAATATGGCAGTATGAAGTTTCTGTTTCATTATCAATCAATCAATCAAGTGCCATGCAGAATGGCGTAGGCGATCATGTTTCTCCACCACTCAGTCTCTTGTATTGTCAATAAGCTCGGTTCGTGAGCTTCTACCATGCCACAATACAAGTCCATCTAGTAACTTTTCTCTTTGTTGTCTCCTATCTCTTCTCCCCTTGTTCTTCCCAGTCGTTATTAAGTGTTCAATCTGTGCTCTTCTCAGAACATGCGCTAGGAACATTGACTACCTGCCCCTAATGTTTGATATGATTGATTGTTTTACGCCAGCATTAATAAACTCTGAATTAGTTTTCTTAGCTGTCCATGGTAGTTTCATCATTCTTCTCAGAAACCCCATTTCTGTAGCCTCTAATTTGCTTTCAATGTTTTTGTTTACAGTCCATGCTTCACATCCATAAAAAAAGAATTAGTTCGATATAATATCTCAGCACTCGAATTCGCGTCTGCATTAATATTCTTCCATTGCACAAAATGGTTCTAATTGTTTGGAATCCTGATTTGGCTTGTGCTGTTCGGCTCTTTATCTCGCTTGAACATTAACCTTCTGATGTTAACAGGGTACCAAGATATTTCCCTCTTTCAACTTGTGCTAATTTTGTGCCATTAATAATTATATTGTTTCTTGGTGCTGTATGTCTTCGATATCACCATTATTTCAGTCTTCTTCTTGTTTAAACTGAGACCTGTATTTTCACTTTCTTTCAGTACTTTATCTAATAGGGTTTGTAGTTCCTGTTCGCTTCCTGCGATCAATACTGTGCCATCAGCATATCTCAAGTTATTTATATTGCATCCTCCCACTTGTATTACATGGTATTGTTATGCACTATGTAAATTTTATATCTGATAACATCTTTTCTTTTAAAAAAATACTAAACTAAATAGTGCATGGGAATTTAGTTACTGTTGCTGGCAAGGTACCGTGAACGTTCTTAGTCCCCTGTGCATAACATGTTATCTTGAACGTGATGAGCCCCGTATGGATCACATGTTACCCTGAACGTGCTGAGCCCGGTATGAATCACATGTTACATGTTTTATGCAATTGCATCCTGTCTTGTAGTTGTCGTGCATCGTTGATCATGCAAAAGAAATGCAATATGACTGGAACATACTTATTCGAACGTGCAGCAACTGGAGCCTGGACTACTAGTTCAAGGTGCAAAGAATAGTGGCATTGCTTTCTTCCCAAGTATGTCGTAGGAGGTGCCCAGGGAAAAGTGGGAAATGTGCTGACAGACTGTCACCTGTTTAAAAATATATCAATGCCGCTGTTTGACTTGTCTCACTTGTGGATCATTGTATTCTATAAAATGGCCTCCATGGATGATAGTATACAGTAGGACTGCGTGCTTGTGCGCCATACTCGACGGTTGTAGGAAATTGTAGTTGTAGGAAATGCTACATTATTTCAGATGGGTCAACAAATGTGACAGAAGCATGATGCGATAGTTGACCAAAAATTTGTCTTCTTCAGCATTCATTCTCAAACTATCGCTGTATCTCTCTTGTAGGAGGACACGAGAATACTAGTTTCCAGCAGGATGCAGTCCAGAGAATAGAAATGCGTTGTGTTACCATTTTATTTGTGTCAATAGCTCGATACACCCCTCTTGGTCAGAAGACCACAATTGTATAATGTGTTCCTGGCACGACCTCATGATCTTGAGACAAGCATTATCGGGATGTCTCCCTTCTGGGACTAAAGTTGCAATCATAAACTTCCCCGAACACATTCATGCCTTTGATACATCCACTTTTATACCAGTCTAGGCATGGTCTCATTAACTCAAACTAACGAGTGTCTTTGATTTTGTCAGACAGACTATGTGCTGTCAA
The DNA here is from genome assembly GCA_034231615.1 of Meghimatium bilineatum. Classification (NCBI taxonomy): domain Eukaryota; kingdom Metazoa; phylum Mollusca; class Gastropoda; order Stylommatophora; family Philomycidae; genus Meghimatium; species Meghimatium bilineatum. The sequence goes on from CM067298.1 coordinate 49,821,587, forward strand.
GAGCTACCTGCGCACAACTAAATGGATTATTTCAGCATCATTATACTAGTGCATATTTTTCATATGTGTAACGCACATACTTAGAATAGATTGAATATTCCCGTGCAAGTATTTTGTATCTTACCCATCCCATATAGGGCCAGTGACCCAAAGCCATGCTGAAGTCGGATTTGTCAGGCCGAAAGGCACAGATATCGCAGCAATGCTGTAAACGATGACACAACGCATTCCGTTCTCCTTACCACATCCTGCTAACCTGCAGGAGTTTGAGAACGAACGCAGAAGAACAAAAAGAAGAAGAAAAACCATCATTATACAAGTGCATATTTTTCATATTTGTAACGCACAGACTTAGAATAGATTGAATATTCCCATGCAAGTATTTTGCATCTACGTTTACTAATTAACTCTGTATACAAAATATTGGAAGACATTTGGAGAATAATAATAATTATGGGAATTTAGGGATGAATGCCACAAAGATCCTTCTGGAAGGTGACGTGTGGGGGAAGATATAACTGATAATCGCAAAATAATGATGTAAAATAATATATGTGTTTGTAACAGCTAAATACATTGCAACAATTACTAAGTATGTAAAATAAGACTATAATTGAAGAATATTCAATAGACTGTCGACAGGACATGATATCCCAGAGGTTAACTGTGTGAAAAATATACTATAGCCTGGCAGAGTAAGAAAGCATATGTTAAAATGTGAATAATGTATCAGACAATCAACAGGACGAATTATGTTAGGGGATAACGTTTCAAAAAAGTATATATGAACAGGCCATATTGTAAGCCAGTGTTTAACTATGTAATGAGTAAGAAAATACAACAATATGAAAATGATAAATAGACTTGATTCAACTAGCCATCTTTGAAGAGACCAACATTGTTGAGAGAGGCAAAATCAATGTGTTTGAATTGTATACACGACCAAAATGGTGACCCCAAGAATGCATTATGTAATCCCGTAACTATTGACAGGTCTAAAAGTTGAATTCATTATTGACAATATGAAAAGTGTAATATTTACAGTCAGCATATGGTGACACACCAAATATTAACAATATCTATATATGGCAAACGTGGCCATTTGCCATGTTGTCACGTCAACACTCACATCTTCAATCACTCTCCTCTTCTGACGCAGGAAGAGCCCATTCTTGGATCTTACCAGAAGCAAGTGAAGCAAAGACGATGCAATCCACAATGAAGAAACATCCAACTATTTTGAGCAGCGTCTGCCATTGGCTCGGGAGACGCTATAATAGGATGATAAGAAAAATGTAGAAGACATAAACAATGGCATTATAATAGTGTAGATATGTATAGGAAATACAAAAATGAAGTTATACAGCTCTAACAAAAGCACACCAGTGAAGATGTATGTATGTTAATTATAGTATCACATCAAATAATGAGGCAATTGGATCATACTGAAGCCATCTGTTGCTCGGGTGATTTAGCTCACAACAACTTCATTCAGATGTAGTTTCTCTGTATATTTGCACCTCTTCCATTATATCCTTCAAACTACAAATCAATTTGGTTGCATTTGCCACATTCACTATGTAGGAAATTGCTTAATCATTTAGATTTGTAAAAATTATACCACATACTTAGTGCCAACAAAAGTCGTTGTGTATTTATGTACATTAATAACGACTTTACGTTGCATGCATTGTTGTAGTTTAGTATGAATGTGTATAAGTCATTTATTCTACTTATATAAAAACAACATTACTGTTAATGTTGATCCGCGTATTGAGTAAATTGATTCATAGAAAAATGAAGTTATTACTACAGTGAATGTTGAAAGTGTTAACTATTACCTGGATATATTTCGTAAAGACGTATATAGACTATGGATAATTTCGTTTTTATTTTGAAATTATTGACCGGGCCACATATTTTTTTGGGGGTGTGTTTGGTCAATTACGGTAAACCGGTTTACTTGTGTTACCTTGCATTAGATGCCCTGAGGTGATATCAAATAGTGAGTTGCGGAAGAGACCGCGCTAGTGTCCGATGGAAGTAGAGAGAAAATAGAGAAAGATAGGACACATCCTGAGAAAGAAGTCTGAAACGTAGCTAGATATTCACTGAACTAGAACTAACAGGGAAAAGAGGAGAACTAGAAGACCGATGAATACATGAAAAAAGAACACCACAAGAAGAGATCGAATGATTTGGGATCTCGTAGAACAGACGCAGAAGACAGTACAGTACAGACCTCATTGAAGAGCGACAGTTGCAAACTTTTGTTTCAGCGGGAACTGAGAGGAAATATACAGATAATACCTGTGATCTTGTATAAAAATAAGAACATCGCAAACATATAAAAAAGTAATGAATATATCTTAAAATAACATTGCTCACTCTCATCAGAAGAGACGTTACACATTATTGTTGTTTGCGTTCTTCGGCAAAACTGTCGCTATATCTCTCTTGCTGCAGGATAATAATCATACACGCTTTCCACCTCGATACAGACCAGAAAGCAGAGATGATAAGGGTTACTGGGTGACCGTTTTATTCACGACAATAAGCTGCCACTTCCAACTTCGGCAGATAACCTTCATTATTGGAACACATCTTTAGAAGGAGAAATGTGGAACACATCGTGACAGTAGACATGTTAAAGAACAAGAATAACATGCGAAGACACGGTTAGAAAAATAACGAACTGCTTGAGAATGTTGCAAGGAGAACATTGATATAAAAACTAATTAAGAACACACATGAAAGAAGGTAGTGGCCAAAAAAGATAACTAACGTTGCACGGTTTGATTATAGGAATAACAGTATAGCCTAGCGTATTGTATCTGATGTATATATGAAGATGTGTATGCATGAATTGAGGTATCTATATCTGTAAATTTAAGTGTATATGTTAACACCATATGGCATGCAGGCAATCTTACATACTTGTTTCGTTTATATACGATATACATGTAGTCTCTAGATCTGAATGTTAACAAACCATATTTGTTAAACTATCCGTGACTATGGTGGACCATTCTTCTTCTTCATTTGCGTTGGCTCTAGAAAAACGATTTATAGTTGTCCTTGTGATTATTTCCAAGATTAACTGCTTTAGGTTGCTACTTCAAAGCAAAAATGCCATATTTGGCAATGTTGGTCAAGCATATTCGGTTTCAGCATGTATTTGATCGCTCGTTGATTTCCCTAACGCAACCGTCTTTCAGCGTGTCGACACCATTTGCTCTTTCAATCGACTAAGCGTATCGACACCATTTGCTCTTTCAATCGACTATTTGCAGTCTTGATCACCCACTGTATTCTTGGTTTATTAATTCAGTTGACATTCTGTTGCCACAACGTAGTATTTTAATTGATGCTCTGAATTCTTCCCTATTCTCCGTGAGGTGCCATACTGCAGCTATATTTAAACTATCTGATTTGCCTATTATTTATCACCGGCCTATGCCCCTATTACCAGAAAACATGCGCTCCAGAATTATATTTTCAATGTTGATATGCCCTTGGCGGACCGAACACACATATTTCTGAAAGTAGATTTTGAAATAGAACATGCATGTAAGTAGAATTGGACTTCAGCCGATTACGACATCTCCTATAAGTGTTCATTGTTCGTAGTATTCTCGAGTTCCAAGTCAGATCATTAATATATTGCATCCACCTTTATTACAAGACAGTCTACGGCAATTTGCAATATAATATAAATCCTTTCACACCTGGCTGTAGTTATGAAATCGGTGCATATCATTGGACATGGATCTCTTTATGAATAAGGCAAATATAGAAAAAAATATTAGTTAGTTATATTCCATTACTTGTAATCAAGTTAGTAAGCAATGACTGTAGGTTTTCTTTTCGTAAAGAAACTCCAGTGACATAAACATGCATTTTGATGCAGGATTAAGTAATAATCACTTCCTTGCTAATCTTCAGTTATAGGTAAGTTCCATGGCAGTAACCTATCTTCCGAGGTAAAGATAACTTTTCATGTATTAAGCGGCCGCAACTATTCGGTGGTCAGTTCCTGTTCTTGCTTTGTTAGCATTCCTCAACGCATGCATCTCGTGCCCTTTACAGCTGGGTCGACTGAAAAGCGGTCCTCTCAGATGAAAAATCAATTTTAGTTGACCCAAGTAATGTGTTTGTCTGGACGAGGTTTCGAATCTGGCATAATGTAACCAGTTGACAGTTTATGTCAATTTTCAACATTAATGTAAATTTTGCAACATCCTGTTGCGGTTAAGAAATCGCTGCAGTTCGTTTGACATGGATTGCACCTGTTAGAAGTAAGCTATATTCCATTACATAATGCATTAGATTACGTAATCGTACTTACTTCTGCTAGTATAATATTTGTCAAAAGCGGCGCTAAAATACCGGACACAGTAGCTAACGTATTTGACATTCCAAATAGCACGCCGGCATGCTGTGGGGCTATATCGACGACGTTAGTCAGAAAGCCTGCTCCATATTGAAACCCACACACAGTGATGCAACTTATAAGAATAGTAAGAGCGACCATACGATTCGTGCAGTCATAGAAGCTGGCAAGTATAATTAACATTCCCGGTATCAAAGTTCCTGAAACATAAATATTCATTGAAACCATAGATACGGCCAGAAGGTTTATACACACACACACACACACACACACACACACACACACACACACACACACACACATACACACACACAGACACATATATATATATATATATACTATTGATTAAACAAATATGCAATTTATAATAAAGAAATGCAATTATTCTATCAATTACAATCGCTGAGAGACGAGGTATTCCTAAGTTTAATACGTCGTTTTTCAAACTCACGTTGTTCAATGTTTGTTGTCCTGTGGATGTGGTATAATTTCATAACAATAATGCTCATCTATGTCCATTAAGCTTCATAAATGGGTTACCAGAACAAAATATGATCAGTAAAAGTGGATGATACGATGTGGATCATTTACAACAGAGCTGTTTGTGATCAAATTATGTCGCTGACACAAATACATCACACTCATATACAATCTTACAGAAATACTATACTAAAGATGATGAATTATACTTTATTATGTTCATTTTTCTTGTATTCTTCCATCAGGATATCACAACCCAATAACTTAAGAACTATACAATTTAAACTTAGTCATAAGGCCATTAGTTTCGAAGCAATGGTGTCTCAGTATGCCATATATGTTCCCTGTTATTTTGATGTAGATTGCATGCACGAACCATGTGCTTCGTCTATACATACACACGTTCATCTTTATTTTGTTATGTCTTCTATACGTGCGACTTATTAGCATGTTGTGTACAGTTTAGTGTTGGAATATGTCTGTCAGTTTCAGGTATGGACTTTTAAGTTAGGAATTTGGGTGGTTATATTATTTGGTCTTTCAGATGGCTTATGAAATATTTTCTCGTGTGTGTGTGTGTTTGTCTTTTATGAACTTAATTAGTCACCGTAAAGCTGCAATGACACTTGATTTACGTGTGTGCCATTTGTGTTCAAATTTGTCCATCAGAAGTGTTTCAAATATTCCTGAACCTTTGCGTAATGTCGACCTCCAAGAGCCTTGATCTTGACCATATTATCGCAACTATTGTAGTAGATAGATCAATTAATAACTCTTTTCCCTTCTGAAAGCTCACCAAAAAATATTTTAATCGGAAAACAAACTGTAAATGGGTGACATCTAGAAGAAGGGAATAAAGTATTGGTTTTCTATACCCAGGTGAATGGTTCATAGTTGCCGTTAAACGTAGGAGTGGAAGTTTAAGCTGTCCTTTCAAGGCCAGATATATTGCCTTTGTTGCATTTAGTCCATGTTTCTTCAAAGTTATCTTGATGTTTTCTATCCACGGTTTATTGATCTACCTTTGGCGTTACGCCCGGATATTATTTTGTTATATGCTCTTACTGGTATTTGGTTTGGGTTCATTCTCATAAGGTGACTGAACCATTTTTCTTGCTGTATTTTCAATACGTTTAATACATGATATTACACCAACTCTTTTCCTAATTTCTTCGTTTATTATTTTATCTAGTGTAGTAACTGCAGCTTTTCTTTGTCACTTCATTTCACGTGTAACGATTTTCCTTTGCTGTGAGGCTGTTACAGACCATGTTTGACATTGGTAGCACAGTGTAGGTATAATAAATGTAGACATTATCTGTTTGTTTTTTTAAATTTTCATCTTGAACTTTTGGTGAAGAAGTGAAAGTGGTAGATCACTGTGTTTGCTTTCTGGCACCTTGTTTCTATTTCTCTGTCTAGTCTTCCATTTTCGGAAAAAAATGCTACCTAGATATTTAAATTCTTTGGCCTGTTTCACTTTGGTGTTATATATTCTAATGTCCATTGGTTTTGCAGACTTGCTGATTTTCATAACTTCTGCTTTTTTACGTTAGTTTTCATGTTGTACTTCTGTCATGTTAATAGCAATGCATTGATGTGATTTTGAAAATTTCCCTCTTCCTTGTATATTAGACATTGGTCATTGACTATCATAAAATAGTTGTTTGTTGATTGAATTGTTAAGTTCGTCATCAGGTTTATTTGCAATGTTTTTCTCTTTGTTGATGTGAGCTTCTTTTATTATTCTGTCCATGTATATGTTGAAAAATAGGGGTGAATGCACGCAGCCTTGTCTTACTCCAGATCTTGTTTCGAATGGTTCAGTCATTGCAACTGTTTTTCTTTCTGAACTTTGACATTTTTGATATATCGCTTTTATATTATCTAACACCTGTCCTTTGATGTTATAAATTTCAAGGGTTTCCCATAGAATGTTTCTATCTACACTATCGAATATCTTTTGCTGGTCTATGACGGTTTTTAAGTGAAAGTTGGACTAAGAGAAATAACTCGAGAAGACATAATTAAGCACTAGTTATCTACGGTTTTGCGGAAACATCGAATGTAATTGCACGGAGACGGTGTGAACAGGTTAAGACTAATTTTGGAAAGATTTGATTCTTAATGAGAAAAATTCGAGTTTTAGTGAAGGTAAATATGTTTCGATGAAAAGGGTGAATTTAAATATACGAATTTGAACCTGCGCAAATAAATATCGGACGTGAGATTAGTAAGTGACGTTAGTAAGTGTGATTGGAAAATTAGTAGAAAGAACACGAGAAAATATATTAGTGCCGTATGAAAAATAGAGATTGTAGAATAAAATACTCCTGAAGGATAGTCAGTTTTCTGAAATATCTTCAGCTGGTAGGAACTGAAAAACTAGAGGCCAAATATGCAAAAGTAGCAATTGCAACGGACCGACTTTATGACTATGTCCTTTTAAAATCACTGCTGACATCAATAAATTTGAAAAAAAGAACACTGCGGTCGATTTACAAGAAACGATAGCGGAAGGAAAAATCCGAAAGCGCTCTGCCCCGAACCCTCTGCACCCCTGCATGCACTGCAATAGAACTTTCTTGGCACAAATGGGACCCATCGGGCATCTACAAACTCACAAACCAAATTAGGCAATCACGCAAGTTTTTTTTTTTTTTTTACTTCATCACATATATTGTTTTTCATGCCATGCTCCTCTTTACTAGTGAAGTAGGAACATCATCATCAGGTCTGTTTAGTTTAATGTGAAATAAAAGGTATTTAAAATCGTTACAGGAATAAAAGTGTGTTATCATAATTGAACGTTCGTAACACAAAGTGAGTTATTATCATTATCATGTGTTAGAAAGGAACTGTAAATGGAAGGCATTGTAATTCTCGTCGTAATGATTACAAATTCGTAATGATGTCGTCTCCTGTACTTTATACGTGAGTGAAGGAATTTATTTCATTGTTACTGAGAGTCCATTACGCCAAGAAAAATGATTGTTATTGAAAATATGCATCCTGTATGCATCTGAATTGAAGCTATCAATCAAGAACTTGAATGTTGAAGTAAACCACACATTTTAGAAATAGTCATGTGAATAAAGAAGTGGCCCAATGCCTGAATTGAAAAGTTGGACTACCAGTTATATTTTTAAAGCCTAGTAGACGGAGTGGTTGCTCAAGTCATAGTCTACGGAATGTTCTTGGAAATAAATGTGAGATGGAGCAAGAAGCGTCAGTCAATGTAAGGGAAAGTCGCTAAATTTGAATATGTCACCGAAGTCAAATTAATGATAATGACATTCTGTTTATAGAGTCTGGTCCATGAAATTGAATAATCTCCAAGGTAGATTGTGAAAAATTATTGATTGACGAATAGAAATTCAGGAGACACTGTGAAGCTTGTAGAAATCATAGAAGTTCGGACTTCTATGTAACAAAATTAACCATAATTATTTTAAGTGAATATGAAATGATGAGCGGTGATATTATGCATCAAGGAAACATGCCAGTGTTTAAATTTAACTCGTGTAGTAAAAAAGACATGAACTTTGAATCAAGATAACTACAGTGTCATCAACCCTAGATACTAGATAAAATAAAAAATTAGTAAGTGATAAGTATTTCAAAAGAAAAAAGAATTTCCGTTGATTTCCATGTACATCTCGGGGCCATCTCACCTAAAATGTATATCGATATATATATATATAGACATATATATAGACATATGAATAGCATGAAATTACGCAGATAACAAATCTGCGTACTGTTTGTAATACGCCGTGATCTTGCGGAGTCAAATTTGGAATACATAATGCAACATCAGCAGCACGGTTAGTGATATATATGAAGGTTGTGATGTGAAGCTAGCTGCTCCATCTCATAGAGACATGTAATGACCAAGAAGTTCCGATGAACTTTGAATGTGTCAGGTTGAATGCCGCAGATATGACAATTGGGAATTGAGTTCTCTGGACTACATCCTGCTAATCGGCAGGAATTTGAGAATGAACAAAGAAGAATATGAATATATTCATGCGTATGTCTACTCTTATATATCTACATGGATGATGGTTTTTAGTGCCTTCTAATTGGTGCAATCAAAATTATTAGATGATATATTTTAAGGACTGTGTTGATGATGGCCTTATTTCGAATCCATCCTTTCCCAACGGTTCTAAAACGGCAATCTCCAATATTCATAACAATATATATATATAACATACAATATATTTATAAATGGATACGCTTAGTTCCTTTTTTCTGTTGTCATGTTCTGTACGTTCCTTCATTTCGTAACACAGACGAAGACGATAAGCAGAATTAGCAGAATTTAGTATTTATGACCCAGTTGTCGGAATACGAGTGGTTGACCTGTAATCAACGCACACAGGTCGTATAATTTCCACATTTATCTGTAACGGCTACGCCTAGAAATTAATATTCTTGAATTTAAATCGCCGTCCAAACTGTGTCGTTGTTGTTCTTGTCGATATCAAAATTCTGATGAGTAATGCTAATATAAATAACCAAATGGCCAGAGGGTGTCCGACAAAGTGGATGGTGCCGCAGTAACCTAATGAACAAATAGTAATGCAAAATGATGTAAAAAGGTTACTAAAACACTTACCTAGCCTATTAATAAAAATATATTATTAAGAAAAAAAAAAAAAAAACATACAATAAAACTAAACAGGACAATTCTCAACGTATCGGCTCAAATTGAACCTATTGTCGTTTTCTGTTGTTTGTCTCTTGAAAAAGGTTCAATTTGAGCCGATACGTTGAGAATTGTCCTGTTTAGTTTTATTGTATGTTTTTTGTTTTTTTTCTTAATAATATATTTTTATTAATAGGCTAGGTAAGTGTTTTAGTAACCTTTTTACATCATTTTGCATTACTATGAGTAATGCTAATGCTACTCTTTTAAGCACAATGTCATTCTTAAGAAAAGTGCAGATCTTCTGAAGTTGACTTAGTGATCCATATAGTACGTTATTGACTGCTAAGGGTGTCTGTAGAAGTAGGCTTTCCTGAGAGTTGAACAGCAAGGGCAGTCAATAGGGATGTTTTCTAGTATTTCATTGTAATGATAACAGTGTCTACTAGTGAATACGTGATTGGGTTTTATACGGTTTAAATGGCTATTGGTCCCTGCAAGTTTATTCGAAACTGAAAGATAAGGCGTTGGTTTCTCCTGCAGAGTTTGTTTATATTGTCATTGTCCTTTGGTGGTGTGTTTTCAATAAATACATTTGATCAGTCAGCCGATTTGCCCAGCTGTCCAGCCAGATTTCCCTGGTGTTGCTTCTGATAATCTGTTTGACTGTTTCCATACTACAAGATCTTTTATCCCTTTTTTTTAGGTGCATCTTTTGCAAGTCTCTCCGCTACTTCGTTTCCTGATATATCGCTGTGTCAAGGAGACCATTACATGATCACACTGATTGGATATGCAGAGATATGACTGTGTGATGTTCTTGTATATGGAGAATATCTTGCTCTTGTATATTGAGATGAGTACAATCCTCATAAAGCAGAGCCACTGAAATGTACAATCGCTATCTTACACCCATCACTACGTCATTAATAAAAAAAATGATATGTGTTAACTATTATGCGTATGCACAATATATATATATATATATATATATATATATATATATATATATATATATATATATATATATATATATATATATATATATATATATATATATGAACTTTTATTTAGTGGCAACATTGCTAGCTCAATCTGTCAATATTGCACAAAGCTATGCCCCATTTCTAAAGATTGTATAGCGAACACGAAATTGCATATTTGCTGTCAAACATCCAGCTGCAACGTTCTGCAAATAGATGGAATTTGTTAATAGTTCTTGGTGAAATGGTTTCCTGAACATGGACATTCATTATTTCTTATAGTCATTCTACCCTGATATTAAAACGTCATTTATGCTCACAAAGCGCGTTTACGTAACGAAGCACGTTGGTAGCACAGAAGACATATATTCTGTTTTATTACCACAAACAATTGGTATAGTAAATGTTAGATGTGGTACATTCAGTTCACAATAAATTATTTTCTATTCAGTATATATCCAATGTGGTTGAATTAAGAGATACGCACCCGAATCTGTGCTGCCAATTTGGTTCAATTCTCGTTTACTATTGATCTTTGCAATAGAACATGTATTACTCAATATAATCTACCTATACTATTTCCTGCCTTTCTAGCTTCAGTGCGTGTGCAATACTTCTTGACAAGGGCAATGTCGAATAAAGCACCGGAAATGACACTCATCATGAAGAAGCCAACGTATGGTATAGCGGATATGGGTCCAGTCTGAAAACGAAATAAAAGATAACATACAGACAAAATAAAGTAAATTTATTTTAAGGTTTGTTGTATGAGGCAGCAACCAATATTAGCAAATGACATATGAATTGTTTGATACTAAATTTGTGCTTCTATATTGTTTTGCAGGTCAAAAACAGTACATTTTCTGATTATAACCAAGGAGAACATTAATATGAATGACCATATACACAACATGGAAGATGTCCATAAATTTTGTTAACAATTAAGGGGGAAGGAGTCTGCCGTTTTGTTCACAATTATTGACAAGAGGAAACGAGGGAGTTTCACTAAAATTTTCGTCTAGACTAATGTTTTATATATTCTTGTTTTTTTTTAGTTTTAAAAATAGTTCTTAGTACATGAAATAAAACATATTTTGATCATTTCTCCTGCTTGTGAAATGTATTGGGAGACGGGGGAAAGGGGGGGTACCATTATTAGCATATTTCTGAACTAATTTTGAGGCACATATCCATTCCTATCCATTTCCATTTCAAAATACAAATAATTAATACATTCTTCATATTAACATCGTGTCATCAATGTTAGAAATGGGCACCAAGAAAAGAACTACATAGAAAGCTTACTGTGTGTGAAATAAGACATCTAAGAAAAGCAGCAAACAGAATGACAAGATATCACGCGAGGAATAAAGAGATAAGAACTGTTTTACAACACATGTGGTCAAATATATTGAAAAACAGAGACTGAAATCATTCGGCCACTTAACGAGAATAAATCCTTATTGGCCAGCGTCATTAGCATTCAGCATGAAAAGGGAAACATCAAGATACAGAGGAAGACACATCGAGGCCAGCTCCTTGGCGTGGAGATGGGGCTTAGTCCAGCCAGCAGAGGCTGGAAACTAAGACTGGCTGGGCCCTCCCACATTCGGGCAGGACCACAGTCTTGCCTAGCAAGTAAAGATGCTGAAGTCAGCGACATTTGGCCAGAAGGCGCACCGCAACAATCAGAATTTCATGCATTATCGCACATGAATGTCTATATCTGCATTACCCCGTTATGGTGCTAACCCTGTGACGACTCACCAGGCAGGAGTAGCACCGGGCCCTATACCTCGAAAGGGCCCACCCCATACGACTGGAGGTCCTCTTCGATTGCCTTGAGGAGCCAGGAGGCACAAGAGTAATATCACTGACCAACAAATATTACCAACCAATGAGACATCACTTACAATAATGCACTGGAATGCTGAGGGTGTAAATAGCAAAAAAGATGGCTTTAGCAAGAAATTAGAATTAGAAAACACCCTTCTTAAGGAACAGGTCAGCATTTGTTGCATACAAGAGACACACCTCAGCAAAGATGTAGCCTTTAAAATTGCAGGTTATCAGTGCTTTAGAGCTGATCGAATAGACAGAAGAAAAGGAGGTATACTAACCCTAGTCAAAAATAATATCAGCGCACATCAAACTGAGCTATACATGGAAGGAGCAGAATATCAGGTCCTTCAACTAAAGACCAAGAACACAGACTTCAACCTACTAAATTATTATTGTCCAAATGACCAGTCCCTTTCCCTGGACACAATACCATACAGAGGAAGACTGATAGTATGTGGAGATTTTAATAGTCACTCACAAAGCTGGGGTTATGACCACATGGATAAAAGAGGAGAAGAACTTGAAAGCTGGCAAGACGATAAATGTCTTCTATTGCTTAATATGCCAAAAGATCCTCCAACATACTACTCAAGAGCATGGCAAACCACTTCCACGCCAGACTTGGCATTGTACTCAGCAGACCTAAACTGGGAAATCAATAGAACAGTGGGAAAGCAACTTGGAGGTAGCGACCATCGACCAGTCCTCCTTAGTATTAAAAATGAACTCACAGGAAATGCATATAGCCTTCCAAGATGGAATTATAAAAAAAGCAAATTGGGGACTATTTAAACACCGCAGTAGTGTTTTAGCTGGACAAATAGATATGGAAGGAAAAGACATAAACGCCATAGTCAAAGAGTTCAATAAATGTATTCATCAAGCTGCCAAGGAAGCAATACCAAGAGGAGCACACAAACAATACAAGCCATACTGGAGTGAAAAACTAGAACTGCTGCAAGAGGAATTAGAAAAAGCACGGACGGAAGTGGAAAATAACCCAAGCCAGGAACATCACAACAAACATCAACACGCAAAAGCTAAATTCCAAAGAGCCAAACTAGAAGCTAGAAGAAAGAGCTGGAAAGAGAAAACAGAGTCCTTAAATTTTGAAAAGGATGGAAGAAAACTGTGGAAATTGGTCAAACAACTAAATGATGAGGGAACAGGAAGAAGCACAAACATAACACTCGTATAGAATGGCAAAATGATTACAGGAAAGCAAGCAGTAGATAATTTCGCTAGGATATTTGCTCAAGACTGCAATATTGAAATTAGTCCAGAGAAACAGCATACAGTGCAGAGCGACCAAAAAAGTAAATTGGAACATGCTCAGACTAGAATCAGTGATGAAAACAGCGCAGATGAAATTATGGATACATTGTTCACATATAGTGAATTGGAATTAGCAGTCTCTAAACTAAAGCTAAATAAGTCCCCAGGAATTGATGAAATATCAAATGAAATGATAAAGAATCTAGGAACAACAGCCAGAAGGAAACTATTGAACATCCTAAATATTAGCTGGACTACTGGGAAAATACCACAAATCTGGAGAGAATCAATTATGGTCCCTTTGCTTAAACCTGGAAAAGATGGAACAACACCAACTAGCTACAGACCAATTAGTCTTACAAGTTGCCTGTGCAAAACAATGGAGCGCATCATAAACCTAAGACTAAAATTTCACCTGGAAAGTAGAAAATTCCTTGCACCACAGCAGGCAGGTTTCAGGCAATGCTACTCCACAGAGGATCAAACCACATACCTCTCATAGGAAATTGAGGATGCTTTCCAAGACAAAAAATCAGTTTTAGTGGCATGGATTGATTTACAGAAGGCCTTTGATAAAGTATGGAAAGAAGGATTGCTTCAAAAAATGAGAAACTACAAATTATGTGGAAATATGTACAGATGGACGAAAGCCTTTCTTCACAATAGAAGAGCCAGAGTACAAGTAAAGGGCAAACAAAGTAGGAAAGTATTACCACGCCATGGAGTGCCTCAAGGAGGAGTTCTATCACCCACTCTTTTTCTCATATTTATCAATGATCTAATTGAAGAAATACCCTGTGGAACTAAGGCAGCACTGTATGCAGATGACTTGGTTCTATGGTGCACACATGAGAGCGCCATGGTTACCACAAAAATGCTTCAGAGAGCCATGGACATTTTGACTAATTGGGCTGACAAATGGTGTGTAAGTATCAATATAGAGAAGTCTGCAACAACCCTTTTTACACTTTCACCAAAACAAAGAGCAGGAAACATCTATGTAAATAAAACTATCTTAAAGGTAGATGACCAACCCACATATCTTGGTGTAACATTTGATGCCAAAATGACATGGAAAAATCATATCAGCATGGCAGAAACAAAGGCTAGAAGGAAGATAGCTATACTAAGAAAACTAAGTGGGACAACTTGGGGAGCTAATGAAAGAATTCTAAAAAATGTATATTCAAGAATGTGCAACCTATGACACATTAAGATGCACATACTGGCCTTCTGATACACCAATGAATCTTAAAATTTATGGTACAAAACAAGAAATGGAAAACACTGTCCAATTTATACAAGAAACAACACTGCAGATATAGACATTATTAGCGAACGAAAGAAGAAGAAGAAAAATCAAGATACAGAGGAAGAACAAGAAGAAGGTGAATTGATGGAGTTACAGACATTCTGATACGTCACATTGTTACTGCATATCAAGCGACCATACGTACCATAGCTCGAAAACCAATCTTCATTCAATCATTGCATCTTACAGCAAAAACAGAGAGAAGACTATAGATAGACACAAAATAATTTTGAGGACCAAGTATTCTTGAATATTGTTGACATTTCGGGGCGGGGAGGTCAAAATATTGGAAAAAATTGTTGACATATTTTACGGACACCCTCTTGTGCTAAACCACTGGGAGAATGTGTTACAATGGGTGTTACATAATTTATTAAATGTGCAGAGAGGACATGTGAGTATTCACATAAGTTTGTATGCCTTATGTTGTAGTTGTGCAGTCGATAAGGAACACCATCAGTGATTGGGCTCTAAGAATTCGTTTCAGACAGTGAAGATACAGTAACGCATGACCAACCGGTCTCGGTACAATACAAAAATCAGTGGACAAATCACGTGACAACAGGCCCATTTTTTAATTTCATATACTATCTCGGAAACTTAAAAAAGTCGTAACTTAAAATACCGATCTAGCTATTTGCGCACAATGAACTGGCCTTCCACCTCCCACTCAAAATAATTGTATAAAACATAATGAAGCAAGGATTAATTAATTCTGAGAATAGGACTTCTATACATCAGATGGGCATGGCCAAGCTGTCATTAATTATAGCTAAGGTCACATCACATGTCAACAACTTCTCCTACATAATTAGATAGACAAGAAAGTGCAACCGAAACTGTCACATTTCTTGGATTTTCAAATGTTTGCGCAATCTGGTTCCTCGAAGTCTCACATGTCACTACTCAATGCAAAATAAAATTATTTTCTCTGAATTGCTTGAAAGTGATGATGTTGAAGAAACTGTTTTTCATTGTTGCTGTATAGTTGCGAAGTTTTTGTACATCTTTTTGAGAATGAGGGCCAAAAATGCAATCACTGAGGGATCATCCCCAATCACTAGGGAAACAATAATTATGATGCAGAAATCCAGGCAATTAATATGGCAACTAAAAACCTGCTGAACTCCAACTCTGGCCTACAGCCTGTGGTAGCCTATGGACAGACGCAAGGTCAGTGTTTCAAGCTCTCCAGGCTGGAAAACTAAAAGACTTGCGAAAACTACTTAATGAATTGTCTGACCAGTATAGGGTAACCATGCAGTGGATACCCTCTCACTGTGGAATACCAGGAAATGAAAAAGGAGACCAACTGGCTAAGGAAGGTGCTGCCGAAGACCAACAAGATATACCAATCACGTACCACCAGAAAAAACAGATGATCTAGTCAATAAGAAAGCCACAGACACCAACACAAGATGACTTTCACATTTTGAACAGATCAGAACAAGCTATAATTCTACGCCTCAGAACAGGACACAACCTACTCCGCAGCCACATGCATACAAAGTTCAAGATTGGCAACACGGCCATGTGTACATGTAGACAGGCAGCACAGAGTGCCAAACATATACATCAAGAGTGTTCTGAGCATGAAATTCTTTGTCAGACATATTGGCCAGAAGAAACAACACTGGAATCAAAGCTCTATGGCACACTGTATGAACTACAAAAGACAGTGAGTTTTATTCTGGAGACAGAATTACAGATATAGAACATGTTTCAAGTGAACGAAAGAAGAAAAAGAAGAACTAGGGAAATAGAAAATAAATATCTATCGAACAAGACGTTATAATCTGTCGGGACATTTGCTGTGCGATTCCTATACATGATATGCTAAGAAGGGGGAATTGATTGTGTGATTCTTTTAGATGGTATGCTAAGAATGAGACATTGATTGTGTGATTCCTTAATGTGGTATGCTAAAAAGGAGACATTGATTGTGTGATTCCTTAATGTGATATGCTAAGAATGAGACATTGATTGTGTGATTCCTTAATGTGGTATGCTAAAAAGGAGACATTGATTGTGTGATTCCTTAATGTGGTATGCTAAGAATGAGACATTGATTGTGTGATTCTTTAATGTGGTATGCTAAGAATGAGACATTGATTGTGTGACTCCTTAATGTGGTATGCTAAAAAGGAGATATTGATTGTGTGATTCCTTAATGTGGTATGCTAAGAATGAGACATTGATTGTGTGATTCTTTAATGTGGTATGCTAAGAATGAGACATTGATTGTGTGATTCTTTAATGTGGTATGATAAGAATGAGGCATTGATTGTGTGATTCTTTAATGTGGTATGCTAAGAATGAGACATTGATTGTGTGATTCTTTAATGTGGTATGCTAAGAATGAGACATTGATTGTGTGATTCTTTAATGTGGTATGCTAAGAATGAGACATTGATTGTGTGATTCTTTAATGTGGTATGCTAAAGAGATGAGATGAAGAATGATATTTCATCAACAAATCAACAAGCATGTCTGCGAACACAAATATATCATTAATGTAGCGGTGGTAGAACTGGAGAATGGAACTCTGGTAACTGGAGAAGATAAGGTGCTTAAGATGACCCATGAACAAAGAAGCATAACTAGGACCGATTTTGGTGCTCATGATTACACCGCTGATCTGGTTTAGGACCCACGTCGATCTGCCATTTTAACTTCTCTTCCTCTCTCTCGCTTCATCGTTTACACCCTTTTCGTTTTCCTTCCTTCTCTCAACCTCTTTCTCTGTTCTTATCTGTTATTATATACCATTTTCTTCAAGCCATGTGTACGGATGCCTGCTCCTTTCGTCGACCACGACCCTGCGTTACGCTTAGGTTCTTGTTTGCCGCGAATTATCTATTCTCCCCGTCTGTGATTCATCGGGATTTTATCCATTCACGTTTTATTACCTCTTCTAGCCAGCGGATAGTCATTATGCCTCTGCATCCTTGATAATGTGGCACCGTGCCACAATTTTCTTTTTAACTTGTTGTCTCCAGTTCTCCCTCTCTTTTCACATCAAACTACTACCCAGTAATGTCATTGACATTATCATTTGTATTTTTTTTGCAATATATATTATATATTTCCACTTTTTCTGTACACTTACTTACCATTGTAATCTTTCTCTCACACTCTCTTTTTCCCTTTTATGCTGTACTATGTTTGCTTCCTCCATCGTCTCTTCACTACTCTCTCTTCCCTCTTATGCCCTTTCTGTCACCACCATGTGTGCCTCTATGTAATATTTGTTTACTGTTGAATTGTGTTTGTCCTGATGACGGCTTTTTAGTTGAAACGTCGTCCGTCGCTGTGCCTAGTTGTTAGGTTGTTTATCGACTTGTTTTGGTAACGATTATACCTATTTTGCTCGTTTTGATATTTGTCAAGTGTTACGCTAGCCACCCATTTCCTGTTTAGAGTTATTACCCAACGCTGGAACTTGTATACCTTTCATTTCTAAATTGTGTCACCGACACAACTATAAACACAAGTTAATGTTGTGTACTGTTTAAATAATAATAATAACGCTAATACATGTAAAACGATGTACGCGTACCTGATCCATATCAAAGTAAAGTGCGTCATGCATGTACTTGGAAATGTTACCTATTAATGTGTACAGTGTGAAATTAGCCATAGTGTGTGCAATCATAAGTCCCCATACAGCTTTGCAGGTAAATATTGCTTGCCAAGGTGTTGGTGCGTGATTCTGTTTGAAAGAAATGGTGAAATATAATGTTCCGCATGTGTAATATAAAAGTAAAGAAATTACCAATATTAAGGAAGTATCTTCTTACACGTTCGTTCTCAAACTCCTGCAGATTAGCAGGATGTAGTCCGGAGAACGGAATGCATTGTGTCATGGTTTACAGCATTGCTTTGATATCTGTGCATTTCGGCCTAACACATCCGACTTCAGAATAGCTTTGGGTCACTGATCCTATATGGGATGGGAAAGCCAACTCCATCTAAGGAGGTATCATATATATTATTAAAGTAAATTCAAGTAGGAAGCATGAAGATAAATGAAAATAATTCTTACAACTGACGGGAATTGAACCTGGTCTGTTCTAGCAGCACCGAATCGCTTTGCAACACAAGTAAACAGGTTTTCCGTACTTTACCAACCACATCCCCTAAAAAAAGATGTGTTTTCGTCAAAACTTTCAGCCTGTGTACTCAAGTCACTGAGAACAGACCAATCGAAACAAGGACTATTACAACACCAACGAACATCCCGTACAATTATTAAATTATCATCGACTGTGTGAAAATTGAATACTTAGGAGCAAACATCAACGGTGCAGGAGACTGCATGGCAGAAATAAGGAAGAGATTGGTAATGGCACATTGCAAAATACCACGGTTGAAAAACATATGGATAAACAACAAAATAGAAACGAAAGTGCTAATGTTACGAACTTTTATTTTTCCGGTTGCAACATACAGCTGTGAAACATGGACCCAAGTAAAACAGTGGCAAGGAAGATCAACTCCTTCGAGCTGAAATGCTACAGAAAGATACTTAGAATATCACGGAAGGAAAAAATCAGAAACTCAGATATTATAAACACATTTAAGATTCCAAAGTGTTGGTTAGTAAACACAACCAAAACAAATGTGCCCCTGTTTGGTCATATAAAGAGACACAACTGTTTAGAAAGACAAATAATGGAGGGAAGAGTATTTGGTTGGAGGAGAAAAGGCAGACCAAGAAGACGATGGACTGACGACATTGAAGATAGCATGAATACATCGCTTGAAAATGCAAACCACATCGCCCAAGACAGAGAGATGTTCCGAAACTTCATTGGGAAGACAACGTTCTGGAAGGAATGCATGACATGACAATGACAATTTTCATTTTGTGTGTGGATTTGTAATGTTATAGACCATATGTTCTCAAACTGTTTCGGGCCACCACTCCCTTTACAAGACATAAATGTTGTAACCCGCCAAATTATTTCAGTTTCCCGCAGTCGTTTGATATTTTTTACATAAATCACAACTAATGGTACATTGTTGCTTATGCCGTTAAATTATTGAAAAAGTTGTGTCCAATATGTACTTCGTCTTGAACACAGTTTACTTCATTAAACCCATACACGACCAAATAGGAAGATGGTAATGCAATTAATAGTGTCTTCACTTTTTACATAAAATATATACTACATTAGTCATCGAGTGCAATATAACTGCTGCCACGTTTGATTATACATTGTTGTAGTCGTCTAACTTAATTAAACACACATTGTTTATTTAGTCTAACTTGGTGGGACCATCACTAACCTCGAAAGACATTTCTATAGTTTCATGCAAATTGTGCACGATATATGCCTTCTCCGCCTTTGTGATCCGAGGGTGTACTTTTGGTGAATCGTATACAAAGTAGCACCAAAAAAAGAACCACACTATTCCAAAACAACCTGTAGACAACACCATTAACACTTTTTGAATTTATTAATTCTCAATGTATTAACGCTCAAAAAGATCTAGAAACTACAGACTTAGATATACTAAATCAAGAAATCGAAGAAGCCTTAAAACAGCCCAAGTAATAAATCACCAAGAGGGGACAGTTTACCAATCGAATCAATAACAGTATATAGAAACACAGGGGCCCAGTGGTTAGCCAGATTATTCGAAATAGCCTGGTCAGAAAGAAAGGTACCAGACGACTGTCAAAAATCAGTAATTGTACCACTATGGAAAAACAAAGGTAGTAAGAGAGAGTGCGAATCATACAGAGGCATCTCCCTATCAAGTCATACAGGTAAAATCTATGAAAAAATAACATAAAAGAGAATGGATACATTACTGAACCACAGCTGAATCCATCTCAATTTGGCTTCAGAAGAAGGGCAAGCTGTACAGATGCACTATTCACACTGAGACAACTGCGTGAAAAAGCAATCGAACACAATCAATATTTAAACACATTATTTATAGTTTATAGACCAGGAAAATGTATTATAGAGAGTAGATAGAAACATTATATGGGAAACCCTAGAAATTTATAAAATCAGACGACAGCTGTTAAACAATATCGATAGATATAGTCAAAATTGATAGAGCCCTAAGCTATTTGAGATATGTGTCCCTAAGCTATTTTAGATATGGGGCCCTTTAACGATTAAGTATATATAGATATGGAAAAAAAAATTGGACCCCCCCCAATCAAAGTGAGGGCCCTTAGCTATATCGTGTTTAGCTTATAGGTAAATCCGACAGTGTATACCCCATGCTCGTATTGTCTGCATTACAAAAGCAATATTTGTGTACATTTCATGTAAGTTATGTACTGTATATAAGATTAGTATATAAGTTCAGGCTTAAATTGGGATGGGAGGGGGTTGTACCTAAAAACACCCCAAAAAACAAGTTCATTCGCCCTTTCTGGTGAGGAATTACAAATATTTGTATGTGAAATAAAGAAATCAGATGGTCTTTTGCGAAAAGACGTCAAGAAATGGAGACGGGAGAAAATGTGCGGTTAACCAACTTTTGACTAAATTATCTAACACAAGCAGTTATGTTCTGATTTCCTCAGCTTTGCGCGTTACATCCGTTCCTCCCCACCCCCCGAAATATATAGGTAAGAACAAGATGTTGGTCTGGGTATCACCTGGGTAATATTCAACTGTCACTCATCCCACGGGATAAAGAGTAAATAAGTGTTCGGAGCCCCGCTAGCGTAAAGTAAATAGTGCTGAGAGCCAGGCTAATATAAAGTAAATAACTGCCGGTAGCTGATCTAGTGTAAAGTAAATAAATACTGGAAGCAGTATAATTGTAAAATAAGTCTTTCGCCGAACAGCATACGCGGATTTAGAGTTCTCTTGTTGTTTATGGTGTGACATAAAATATATTCACATGATTCTCCCAGATATAAGGAAATTGGACATTAGGGATCATGATCTTGGAGAGTCGAGGAATGGTGCCATCTCTACTGAAACAAGTTCTGTAAGCAACCAGGGCCGTGCCGTGCTATGATGCAAAGAAAACATATGCACGTATGGATATTCTATAGTTTGTATCTTGTAGAGAGATGTGTATAGGCTTCCAGAGATGTTTCTCAAATAGTCCACATTTGCAACAGTGGTTATAGTAGACATTTTCAAAGAAATATAATACACTCAATATAAATTTATGTCACTCAAAGTCATGAACGGAACTAGTAAAAGTGAGGACATATTCAACATACTTTTCTTATCAATTGAAGAAAACAGCTCAAATTTAAAAAAAATTAAGTTGCGAATGTTGCAGTGTACATTTTAGCTAGTTAAATCTTTTCTTGCTAGCCTAAACTGTAATATTGTTTGTAAGTGGGATATCATGGGCAGCCTTAGTATTCAGCTGCGTGTGGCCATACGTATCCAATCACATTGACACGGAGCTGACCATTAAAGGACAACATAATACTAAAGATGTACTGAATGCTAAGTTTATATATTTTAAAACCTGAATGCAATCGTATGTGTGCATTTATAATAAAATGTACGAAATAAACACAAGCATTTAGAATTAATAAAAACATATAGCAGAAGAAAATATTTCTGTTAGCTACCTCAATTTTAAACAAAATTGAAAGTCCAACATCTAATCATTGGCGGTCATGGACTTCAGAAATTATATCATATCTTTCCTATAGTAAGACGCCACGCATACCTAGAGGATATGGTTCTGCCATTAAATCAACATAGCGAGGCACAGAGTATTTTTCTCAATACAAAGAAGACTTACAGAATGCATGTCATCAGAAATGCACTCATACCTACAGTAACATTTTTCAGAAAAAAATATAAAATATCAATAAATTGTAATATTTTTGGTCAATATTTTACAATACAAGAGACATGTTCAGTAAGTCTGCGAAAACAAATTAATTGTGCTACAGTAAAGCAACATGTTTGAAACAATGTACCGCCGGAGACGGATGTGTCAGGCCATTGGCGCAAATAAAACGGCGACGCAACGCATTTATATTCTCTGGACTGCATCCTGCTGGAGTAGTACTGCTACAGGAGAGATCCAGCAGGAGTTTGAGAATGAACGCTGAAGAAGAAGAAGAAACAATGTATATCGTATATTGAATTGTACAAGAAAGTTACAACTGTTCTTCTTATCACTTCATAAACAGCTAAACAACAACATATAATTTCACATATACATTTTGACGTGACACACATTACCTGCGAAGTAAAATACAAATGGCCATCCAAGTGAACTATCACAAAGTATTGCTGTGGCAGGAAATGTGATCACCATACCCAACAAAGAACCTTTCAAATTATATAATAAATATATATAAAATAAATAACATAAATAAACAATAGTACACTAGTAATTGTGAAAGAGTACCACATGACTTTTTTCAGTTGTTAAAAGTGTTCTAAATTCAAACAATGTCATAGATAATCTGGACTTTTTTCACATAATCCTTTCTCTGCTTTACATAACCAGGTTAAAGATAGACCTTTGCTTATATTTTCTTAACGGTTTAGTATTTTGGTCAATTGGTTCATGTGGGTATTTATTACATAATGTATGGTCCTTAGCATAAAATGTGTCAGTTTTAATTCACCCCTTGTTCAGTGAATCTCCTTTTTCATTTTTGGGAATATCGAAAGTACTGGTATGCATAACATGGTGGGTTTTCATGTGGTGGATTGATTTGTTATGGTATTATTTAGATACGTGGTGCAGCTTATCCTTATAAGTTTTAATGAAACTCGCACTAGAACATCATCATCAACAGGTGAAATAATTCCCTTATCTTGGAAGAATCACATCATCGAATGGGGAAAAAATAAAATAAATCCAACATAGATGTAAACCAGTATACTGGATCCTGACGCAAATGTCTCCTATTTTCAAAATCAAATATGTGAGCATGAACACTAAAACTGCACTATATAAAACGATCATCATACCATATTTATGCTACCAATGTCAAACGTGGACACTAACAATATCATCCAAAGGAAAACTTGCTATAGCAGAAATGACCTCTCTACGTAGAATCTAGGAGTAGCAATAAAAGACATCACCAGGAACGAAATCATCAGAAGACATCAACCAAAACAATGACAGATCTGGATTACATCATACAACAGATTAAGGGGCTAGAATCGTCAATAAAATCACTTTTTATGTTTATCAAAAAAAGGTTACATTTTCATAAACCTCAGAGTATCTATTTCCTTATGCAGTTTACATTTTGTGTTTATTGGTTCTAGTTTTTGAGCTACATCGATTATCATTGTTTCAAGTTGGTGTTTCAAGAAAACTGAAATACCCTAATCTGTTAGTATAGACTTTATTTTTGCATTTTTCATGCGCAATAACAAATGACATATTTATGTGATTTTTACATCATATTTTCCACATTCTGTACTCTAGACTCATGAAGTTTTTAGTGAATATGTATATTTTTTATAACTGGATCCTGAACTATTTTCATAGTGCTTACTTTGAAAGAAAACAATTTATAGCACTATTCATTCACAAAAATACGTGAATTATTTTTTATAATTTGTCCTCATAATTTTAGAAAAGTTTACTACATACAGTTATTTTAAAGGTTTATGATCCAAATAAACCAAATATAAACCTTATTACTTGATGTTGAGACTAGAAACTAAAAAAAACAAATTACTTTCGAGTTTAAAAACCAGCATCAGCATTTTCGGATATTTACATTTGTATTATTTACATAAATAATTACTTGAACTAATTAGTCCATGATTTTTCAGCCAGCAATATTTCAGGCTGTTTTACAAAAATAAAATGCAAGTAACCCATTTTCTGGGTAGGTCTAACATCTTTAGTTTTCGCGTGCTTCCAGACTACCATCAGCCATGCTCCTCAAAATGCAATACATTACATATACTATGGATACAAAGACATGGACAGAGCTTGCAAATGATGGATTACAGAAATAAAAGAGTCAACGAATATAAACATATATGAAGCGCACAAAAAATCCATCTTTAAAGAACTCTTCTACACCTGAAGCTGCAAAGCATAAAGAGATGTAAAACGAAAAGAAAATGAAAGAAAAGAGTCTGAGGGAACCTGGACAACCTGTAGAAAACCATCTCCGTCCTAGACTAAACATCACTGCAAGAATACACTGAAACGCAGATATGTATTCTGAAATAGAGTGGGGAGGTTATCTACAGAAAAGAAAGAAAACGATTATGTGCCCATTTTCGTCGAGTGTAATTACATCTTTCTCGTGAGAAACCTAATGACTTTTTCCTGAAGAATTGTTAAAGGAATGGTTTGCACACCGCTTCGCTAAATTTCATGTACTAAAAGACATTTCCTAAAGGGTTATGTGATTGAATTAGCTTCCGTGCATTGACCGTATAATTTTATGGACGATAAATCCATTTCTAAGACAACCCCAACCCATCTAACATGCGGTCTTGAACATAGCCACATCAACCCGTACGATTTTATTCTCATTGGTACATCCACCATTCTATACATGACTCGACATTATATGAGATTATGAGAAATATTAATAATTGGTGCGTCAGCCACGATAAGTATAGCATAAGTACACTGAGAGGAAAGCACAACGCTTGAGGGCAGCGTTATGTGCAAAGAGAATGGAAAATATATAAAAAAAATCGAAACTAAAATATTGTTTGCTAAAAATATATATATATTTTGTCTTTGTTCTTGTGAGATTATATCTCAATTAAGTATATCTGAAAGCACAACAATATTGAGAAACATTTCCGTTTACTCCAGATTACCTGGTCATTAGATCCATTTTCCTGAGCGGCAGATGTATTTATTCATTTTCATTCATTTTCCTTTCGCGCATAGGGCAGAGGTCAGAGCTCTCCAATTCTGTCTGTTCAAAGCTATTCTGTGCAGCTCTTGGACAGTATGGATATTGATTGTTCTACTTTCTCTAAGTATTGTTATTCTGAGTGTTTGTTTTGGTCTACAGCTGGTTCTTTTGCCTGTACTTATCCATTCAAGAGATTGGTGATGTATCCTGTTGATGCCTGCGCGTAGGACATGCCCGTTTAAGTTAATTACCCGAATTGTTTACTGTATACTGTTAATTAATTCATTTTGTTAGAATTCAGAGTAAAATTTAGTAAAAATGTCTAATAGTTTAAAAGTTGAGTGTTAGAAAGCATACACGTGAGGATAATAACCGTAATACAATAATACATCTATTCTGTGAACAGATAGCTCTTGACAGCCACTATTTGTATTCTGACAATATGGTTCACTGTTTCAAAGACATAGTTATACTAAGAGTTTATGAATGCATATTTGCATTTAAGAATTCCCATGACAGAAACCATTCCAACGGAGTAGTATCAGAGCATCTTCAAGACCTTCCAGGAGTGTTGCATATACTTCTGGGCCTACTATTCAATCATTCTTATATATCTTTTGAGAAATCTGCAACGATGGTACACCTGTTATTCGTTGCCACTTAGGAGTGTGTCACAAATGTGGTTAAAGTACAATGTCCCCTGATATATGGGGATTATTTTATTTAAAAAAACAAAAGTAAGAAATTGATACAAGACATGCATTCAACCATAAGTTCAACAGTACACAAAAAATATAAGAATAAAAATGAATGTTGAATGAGCAGTCGCTGGAAGAAAGAGGAAGTATGGCTTACATAGTTGTTCGTTCATTCTTCTTCAGCGATAGATTATTATACATTCAGTCCGATATCTGTCTTGTACACAGCGGTTTGTCTTAGAGTTGTTTTTGGATTCCCTGTATGTTTTTCAGAAACGATCATGTCATGTCGTTCTGTGAACAGCGAAACTGAGATAGTCTTTGCAGTATGTGTTCTGGTGTTTGTGTTATTGTCTCACAGATGCAGGCAGCACATGCGATGCTGCAGATGGTATGTAAGTGTGCTTGTAGACGGCAATATCATTGCATAATTTTAGGGAGTGACTACTTGCTGTGGGTTTACTGTTGTGTATAGTAATGGTTGTTTAGTTATATTGTTTATTTTGTCGTGCCGTTGAGCGAACAGATTGACTGTTTACTATTTAGTGTATTATGGATTGTGATGAGCATTGTAAAAGTCGTATTTCAAGTTCCGTACCACATGGGCCAACGTTTTCCGACATCGACTCTAGGGTAGTATCTTGTGATACCTGTCTCATAGCAATTTTCAGGTGACTTCTCACAGAATAGCTTTATCTTATAGAATACCATGAATGTATTGTACCTTAAACATGTTCTATCTCCGTCACCATATTGCTGAAACAGGAAGTCCTTCTATATATTCATATAATACAATAGAAGTATAGTGTTGCGTGATAGTTTTGCAGGTGGCTTGTTAGACCTGCAGACCATCCTCATAAGAGAAATGTTCACGAATGTTGCAATTTATGGTGTTAGAAACAATGTATTTGATCATATATTTGGTGATAATCGATGTAGAAAAGTCGTCTAATTAGTATCACAGACGATGATAATGTAGATAAAAATATATTGTGATAATGCATAAATAAAATATATTGTGTTCATTGATGACGTTATTATTGCTATTAATGTTACCCGTAAGACTGAGGCTCATCAATTTCTGTCTCTCCAAAAGAGGTGCCCACCGTGACCAGATAACATACATGGCCGGCCACTGAACGCCCTAAAAAAATATTTTTTAAATACAATTACTTGTTTGCATATTACTCAAAGCTGTGAAGGTTCATGGACTTAGAACAGGAAAACAAATATGTGCTCAATTTTAAATAACATTCTTCTTGGTTTTGTTTTTGTTTACGTATGTGCTTAGTAACACTAAGAATTACATAATAACAATACTGTATTGTGGGGGTACAATGATAAATTATGCGGGAGAGTGTATAGCTAGGAGATAAAGCGTCACTCAGTACGTTCATTGCTACTGGATACATTTTGAGGAATATAACAATGAAAGAGTCTGTGTATCTTGCACATGACAAGGATGCTTACAGATTGGCAGTGGCATGACTATGTTCTGTAAAGGACACGTTTCATATATAAAGACGAAGACTGCTTGATACAGTGAAGTTAATTGTCACATGTAAGATTAGTTCTTCACTAGGGGTTATAGAATGATATAATTGAGAAGCACAAATTATGATAACACTCATATTTAGGGTGTCAGTAATATCTTTAAAGAAACTACCAAACAAGAAATATATCACCAGAGTGGAAGGGGCAACCCATCAAGTTAGAATTATAAGGCTGCCGTAATACAGGTCAGATATGAGTGTGAAGGAAACAATCATCATGCATCGTATTATGGTCATAGTGTAGCAATCATCAGTCTTTCAAAACTCCTGGCGATCTTGAGCCAATCTTCCTGCTTCTGTGAGTGTCATGCTCAGGTGGCATGTGATAACTTGTGTATATATTCTTCATTACCTACCATTTTCTTGGTCATGGCATCTTCCCCTCCATTATGATGAATGGAAACATCAAATTAATAAGTGTTATCCATAGAAAACAGGAAATTCTAACAGTGGTTTGTACCAATAATGGTTTCATTATCTGTATATCGTGTTTTCTATTAACAATTTAAATTTGTGAAATATACAGTTACAAATAAATCGATACCTAAAAAATTACATTTATATGTCTACTTACCTGCATAAGGCCTAAAATGATCCTGATAACAATCAGGGCCTTATAGCTCATTCTCGCGGCCATTGGAGTGAGCAAATTTCCTATACCACAGCCAAAAATAGCAACTCCAAAGAAATATTTTCCACCATACCTGAAATAAGTTTGAAAGTGGGCTTTCATAAATAAGCGTTTTCTTGATTCTATTTCCCATAATAAAATGTAATCACACATGTATGTCGGTAGAACATATTTCCATCTGCTCCCATCAAATATAAACACACATGTATGTCACTAAAATGTATTTACATGTCATCCCATCACATATTAACACACATGTATGTCACTAAAATGTATTTACATGTCATCCCATCACATATTAACACACATTTATGTCGGCAAAATATATTTCGGTCTTAATTTGAACATGTTCTTCTTTCCTTTTAATTGTACAGCATAGTACAACTGTCGCTCTTCTACAATTGTTGTTCTTCATCTATATCTCTAAGTTTCACTGATATAGTCTCAGTCTCCACTTTTCTTCTCCGGGTGTCGTTGTTTTTCAACTATCTTATTTTTTTGTCTAGTTATTTTGTCAGGATTTTTGCTGAATGTGTCTCTATGGTGATTTCATGTCTGCTCACCACAACTTCCGTTCTTGATTGTACATATTTTGCGTTATGGGTGATTGTTTAATCGCAATATCTGCGACTTTCGGTATGTTCGCACTCTTCCGTCCTCCTATCCGACTCTAATCTCTGGGTCACTCTGTTGACGCTCTGTGGGCCTAGTCCAAACCCCCCCCCCCTCTCCCCAATTTACACCTCAACATAGCTTGCAGACGCGCGGCTACTCTTTACTGATATTTCTGGTTGTGACATGGAGGTTTCTTTATTCTGACTTCGGTCGTTGTCTTTTATCTAGCTTCAATCCTCTCATGTCCACAACGTGACCGTAGCCACATTACATTTAGGACCTGTATAAGAGTGCGTGCCATGTGTATTATACCTATGTTAGCTTCCAGCCCACGGCAACTTTTGCTGAGATAAGTAATTCGTTTCATTTTCAAAAAATTTTACTATATGGATCGTCCAATTCAATCTTATCCTATACTAAATCATTCGCACCATTATTACTCTCGTGTCCACTCTATCCGCTCGTCATGATATGTATTTCTCCTCTTCGTTTTATGGACAATTACTGCTTTGATCTGTAACTATCTATGATATATTTCATACTGCTCTTTAAGCTATTCCTCCTACTATTCCTCCTACCATCAAATATGCTTTCTTTAACTTTTCAAAACAGAAAAAATATTGCTTTTCTGTCAGATGCCTTTCGTCATGAAAGCCTTTCGGCTTTTAAAACAAAATGTCGTATGTAGCTGTCTGAAATTGCTAGTATATATTGTTAATAATATTGTTAACACATATAACCAATTCCATTCATTTGTACAATCTCCGTGTGTTACCCCAGCTCAGTATTGGTTGCATATTGTCTATTCCTTATCTATATCTCGATCGATGTGAAATACTTGATATGCAATATTTCTAGGTTTTCATTGACCAGAATCATTGACCACGTTTATTGACCAGAAAACATCATAAGACGGATGAAACTAATAAATCTAATGGGAAGCCAAATGTATCTATCTGCCTATCTCTATCTATACGCTGTGTCCCTTGTTTGTCTTGCGGCGTCAGGGGTCGAAGAGTTCTCTGGAGAGGGCTTTTTTGTGCGCTATTTGTAAGCTTGTTCCTGTGGCTTCTTTGATTTATGTGATCTATCTTTTACATGGTCTTCCTCTGGTTTTATAACCGTTATGTCTATGTGTCATGGCCATTTGTGGCATGCTTTATGTCGGTAGTCTGGAAGCGTGTGAAAACCACTTGATCTCTTGTCTTTTGATGTGTTCCAATACTGGTATTGTTTTGGTTATCTGTCTGATGTTATCGTTTCTAATTATATCTCTTAATGACACTCCGAGTATTCTTCGTAGACATGTCATTTCTGTTGTCACTATTTTTCTTTTGTCTTGTGCTGTCATTGTCCAGGTTTTGCAATGGTAGCATAGTGCTGGAATAATAATAGTCTTGTATAATGCAACTATAGTGTCTATGTTTACATTTTTGTTCTTGAAAATGCGTGTCATCTGTCCTAGGATCTGGTATGTTTTGTTGCATCTATTTTTTATCTCTTTACTTGTTTTCCCTTCACTCGATATAATGCTTCCTAAGTAAGAGAACTCATTTACCTGTTTAAGGTGTTTGTCATCGATGGAGATAGTCATATTTCTTTCTTTCTTTGCTATTGCCATTATTTCAGTCTTTTCAATATTGATCTTCATGTTGAATTTTTGACATGTTGTGTGGAGTTTGTTCATATGGTCTTGCAATTTTTCTTCTGATGTCGCTATTAGTACTTGGTCGTCTGCAAAGAGTAGATCGTTCAATTTGTCTTTTATGTTATCTTCTTCGTTGGTACTAATGTGTGTGTGTGTGTGTGTGTGTGTATATATATATATATATATATATATATATATATATATATATATATATATATATATATATATATATATATATATATATATATATATATATATATATATATAAAATGATAAACGTGTGCCTTATTGCACAAAACAATAAAACACGATTATGGACAATGACACAAATTGGTTACGGTTCCATGGTTCAAGATTTTATTATACTATGCCTACCTATGCCTAAATATGTGGCAAGTATAGAAATACACGTTGCTATGACCAACTTATGCTGCAGACTGGACACAGAGGTCATCGTAGATGAACATAATCCATGACAATAAGAACAACAAAAATAGTGAATAAAATCCAGATACATTATAAACGAATAAAACAAATGAGGCCACTTTCTCCATTGATGAGGTGAATCCCGTAATGTAATTTGCGTGATCATATGTAAACGCTGCGGTAAGGGATATATTGGTGAAACTGGCTTACGACTGAGCAACCGCTTCTGAAACCATCCTTATGCCATTAAATACAAAACACCAACTCATGTGGACAATCACTTCAATGACAATGACCACCGTGGTGTCCTTGATATTCAGGTTACTACCATCATATTCTGCACCACCGACGATAAATATAGGTACGTCCTAGAAAATCGTCTTATTTTTTATTTGGGTACCCTCAAACCATTTGGACTCAATTCCGATCTCTCTTTTGCCTAGTTCTCGGTAGTAGTGGTCTTTGTATTTATTCATTTTGTGTCGTCATTTACGTCGTCTTTCTGTTCGTTCAGGTTCCACCTATATTATCGTCTCTGTGTACTTTCTGCTCTGATCCTTCCGGTATCTCACATTCATACTTCACTCGGACACGTTTGCTGTGTGGTAGTCATTTTTACTCGTCGTCTTTTTATGTTATGTGCGTATCTTGACAAAGTCCTTTTGGTTCGAAACGTCGATTATGTTATGTGTATTGCCATTTGTATTATATCCTGTGTTCTGTTGTGTATATCATTTCACGCAAGCATCCGAAAGTGATAGTGTGACAGTCGTCATTCAGTAGATCTTCATAACCTGTCTCCCACGTGAGATTTATATTAACTATACTGAATGATTCTTCTGTCTGAGCAAGTCGCTGTCTTATTACCTTTGAGTTTGCGTCTCTGTATTCCCCATCGTCCTTACTATGTCTTCATACTACACTCTGCTCTTGTGTATAGAATATGCTTTCATGTAGTGCAATTATCAACCTGCGCTTCAAAGTTTTTAGTGTAGATTGATGTTTATTTTATTAAGTGTTCAGACATCTTTGATATTAACGCGTGGTCTACTTTGGACCCACTGCCCTTTAGAAAGTTCACCAATATATATAGATTGTGTGAAGTATCATTACAATAAACACACATTGATTTCTGAATAAATAATCCACATCTAACTTAACGTGTTATACACAGTGAGCATACACACTAGTATACCATCTGCACACTTCGATTTTTTACCTTCCGTAGTATTACTTACCTCTCAGCCAACCAACCACCAGGAATCTGAGTTATCATATAGCCCCAGAAAAAGGAGCTGGCCAATAGACCTTGAATTTTAGCAGGCCATACAAATTCTCCTTTCTTGGTTTAGAAGAAATAAAGTAAGATTTCATTTAAAGTGTGCATGATTCTAAACTAGATAATTTTGTGTTTTATTTCAACATATTATTGGTGATCGTTCTAACTACTGCTTATTAACAGGTTGCAGTCTGAAGAACTAATTGAGTTGTGTCACAGTTTACAGTGTGGCTTCGATATCCATGCATTTCGACCTGAAAGAACCGATATTAATATGTATTTTAGATTACTTTGATCTATGGAGATGGGATTTCCAACTTTACACTCAGGTTATCTTAGTCTTCATTTGCGATATGTTGATTCTTGTTTTCGGAATAAGCGTCACATCACCGGGGACATTCCAATATATTTTCTGCTTGCGGTTGCGTCAGCCATTTCAAAGTGTATACGCTCAGTGTCCCTGTATTGCTGATTATGCGTTCTTCTGATATTTCCAGAGAGGAAACACGTTCTCCCAATGCCTCTAGTCTCTCATATTTCCACCATTTTCGGAATATGTAAATTTTTCGTTCGACCTCCTCGTTTTCTCGTAGGGTATCTAAGCCTGCTCTAATCCATTCAATTATGTCTCCTCTTATCTGGGTGCCGTTCACTAAGGCTTTACATGCAAATACATCTGCTCTCGTTTCCCCTGATCCCAGCATGAAATGAACAGTAGATCTATGTAATGCTCTACAAGTTGTTCAGAAGGTGATCAATTAAGTTTTGATCATACAGTTTTCTATCTTGCGCAGCATACTTTGAGAGTCCGATAGAATAACTGAGTCTGATGGTGATTGCATCACTAGCCAAGTGAGAGCTGCTGTCACCGCTTATATTTCCATTTTCATACTAGATGTTGTAGTGGGGTATGCAGTTGACTTCGCAGTTAATTTCTTGTAATTTTGGTAGGCCACGAAACTCTAACCACTTGTTTGTTTCTTGTGTTACTGAGCCATCTGTGTAAATTATTGTATCGTGTGGCTTTAGTGCTACGGTATGCGTTCTTGGGTAATTCTATCTGTTCTGATGGCAGCCCAGTCGAGGCAATCTCTTCGCATATGTATCACAACTGTTGTCAATAAATTTCTCTCTTTACCAAATATCACCTATTCACACTCTCTTCATACTTTCTCCAGCTCACAAAATCTGATTAGGATGTCTTCGGCTTCTGCCATCCAAGACCTTTCTCTCTTGATACGCTTTCCTTTTGTGTTGTCTAGAGATTGGTGTAAGAGGTGATGATCATTATTGGTCACCTTGAAATATTCTTTAACCTGCACTATTTTATATCTTGATTTGATGCTCGGTAGGTCTAGGAGAAAATTCATGGCCCCGATAGGTATATCTATTGTACATCCTAGTGCAGCCCTCATGGCCTCGTGTTGAACTATCTCCGGTCTATTCACCTGTGTTAGCGACAGTTTACGTACACCCAATCCATAGTCCAACACAGATAATATCACCGCCTACATCATCTTAATAAGGGATCGTTGCGGCATCTCTGCAGATGCCATGATTTTTACTGCACTGACACCCTTCCTAGCTTTCTTAATGACATTGTACACATGTTTCGTGAAATATAGACTTCTATCAAAAGTAATACCTAGATATTTCATAGTCTACTCACTGTCAATTTTGATGCCCATGCAGGTGGCTGTTGGTACTGAGTCTGTGACTATGTTGTTATTCGGACAGAATCAGACGATCTTTGTCGTGGTGGGATTGATGACTGCCTTGCAGTCAGTGTACCAGAGGAGACACGTTCTAAATTACATTTGACGCCATCAATCATGTCTCTTGTATTTCTGCAAGAGATCATCCGCATTTTTTAGTATCCTGCTGGGCCCAGCCTACTGAAGCTGCACTATTTTGTATGTGTAGACGTTAAAGAGTGCAGGTGATAATGGCGATCCATGTAGCAACCCCTGTGCTATAGTTTTGATATGTGATGTCCAAGATCCCAATCTCAAAGCAACTGGTCTGGACATCACCATCATTGCTATATATCGAATTATCCAGGAGTCGATGCTGAGCAAAATGTATCAGCAAATGTATGAGCGGTTTGAATCTGATTCTGTTGTAATCAGCTTCTATGTCGGTCGTGGCGACAATTGTTTTATCCTGTGCCTGAAAGTCCTCGCAGCACGTGAAATGTACGACATGTTACAGCTTTGCTATTCCTTACCTACCATTCTGATACAACAATACACTAAGGTTTTATTTATTTGAATTGTAATATCTTCGTGAGCCTGCTAAATACAATACTCGAATATTGACTAACGGAAGATAGCAATGTATGTATTTAAAAAGAACATTATCCAATACAGTACCTTCTGCATTGGCCAGTCGAATTACTATGCCTTTAAAGATAATATAGAAAACCGAAGAGATCACATGATGGACACAGCAAATTCCCTCTTTGCCTTCTCATGTTTCTTCTCCCTGTTAGTATATTGTGCAGCAAAGTGTATGCCGTTCACTGATAGAGGCAACGTTAATTCCACCACTTTCTTTACCCCAGACATATAAGCCCTATTGCAAGAGACCACAGGTGAGCAAACCTTCGCATTAAGATGCTATACAAAAATGTTGCATATACTATGGACAGCAACAAAGACAGACAAAGAAGTATTACAATCCTCAAACATCGAAAAGGGCTGGCTCCTAAATAACATCATAACAAGAGAGATAAACTGATAATCTAAAAAGACATAACAGCATTGAAAGACTAATTAGCAGATGGCAGAGTACACGGCAACAGAGAAAGAGACCGCCCAAGACGACAATTGATGCATGAAATATCAGACTATTAAAACATGTCCCTGGTAGGCAGGTCAACTCGCCCTATATTGCGAGGTGTTCAGAGTGTCTATAAAGTAGACGACGTTCTGAAAAGAATATGTCACACGATGATGTCACGTATACAAATATTTTATCTGGTCGGTGGTCAGGTCGAGATTTTCTGGTATGGTTATGAACCAACAAGTTTTTATTTTAGCCACATGGAGCTACAATTAGTGTTTACAGAACTGCTTGCTGGGTTCTTCTTTGTTTGTTTGATTGAGAAGCACATGAATTGCGAGCGATTAGCTCTTACTTCCTATGTGCAGTGCTATGGGTTTTTTTTCATACCCAGGAGACTTCAGCTTTCGATTAGTGTAATGTCTATTTAATGAGCTTTCTACTCAGAACGGGGGGGGATGTTATGTTGAAATAGCATTACTACAATGACATGTTACAAAGCGCCCATAAGAAAACCCCAATATAATGGCATGTCATCTACTAAGGATTTCTATTTCGATGTGGTTTGTCTAGTGAGCGATTGGTGAGAACCACAGATACAACCGCATGCGTTGCTTTGATCTTAATTGTAATTTTTGATCAGCATAGCGGACCATACAATGTGGCTTAGTGAACTAGAATTTATCAACTTGTCGTAATTTGCACATTACTTACATACATGCACTGCTTGCTCACATATGGTGTATTTCCCGTGAGCATAATACTTCTTCACATAGAGTTATGTACCGTGATTATGAGTTTGTCATAACAATCGTGGTCTCACATTCAGTTCACACTTGAAGTATAATTTGTTTCAAATCTTTCAGTCATACTGCATTTACTATCTGCATAACCCATGATCTGAATAACCCGTATTTATATATAACCCGTCATATTACGTTACGCTTGTTCCCTTGAATTTACAGCAGATAGAGACAATACAGACCAGTCAGCTAAATCCTGAACTCCTAGACGTTTATTTATGGCACATCATGCTGATTAAAATTACTGTATGCGCGGATATCTGCTATCAAAATATATTACATTAACTACCTGTCATTGAAGCTGCGGCGGTTCATTGATACAAAACAACAGCAACACAAAAAATGTAAGTTCTTTGGACTACATGCCGGAAAACTAGTCATGTTGAAAGCTTGTAGGAATATTGAACAAGAGACATTTAGCGAGAGTTTTGGAGCAATCCATACCACAAATATGCTGAAAACAGTGTTCCTCGACGACAGCGTACGTGTGATGTCCAAAACTAATGATTTTAAAACGCAGCCTGTTTTATTGTACATATAAAGTTCTCAACACTTTAGGGGCAAATACATTTCGCTCTTTAAAACTGTCAATCCCGTCGCGAGCAAAAACCAAAGCAGTTTGCTAGCCACTGCTCAATAATTTAAGACGATACAATTTTTTGAACGTGGCGTCAGCGTTTAAAAGAATACCCTTTTCTAAAATGGCGTCAGTTTCTAGAAGACCACGCTTTTTTACATATAGAGTTAGCTTCTTACACACCACCCACTTCAACGGTGATTTCAGATTCTTATAGAACACTCTCTATACACGTAACTTCGATCTCTCGGGGGAATATCATATTTCCAAATTGCATCTATCTCTCATATAACACCCTTTACACATATTGCATCTATCTCCTACATAACACCCTTTGCACATATTCCATATATCTCTCACCCAACACTCTTTACACACATTTCATTTATCTTTCACATACTACTCTTTGCACACATCGTATATCTCCCACAAAATACACCTTTGACACTAAGTCATCCATCTCTCACACAAGACCATTTGCACACATGACAACTATCTCTCACATAACATTTTTTCCACACAACATATCTATCACAGAACCCGCTTTGCACACATGACATCTATGTCTCGCATAAGACAGAGCACACATGTCAACTATCTCTCACAGAACATCCTTTGCAAACACAACATCTAGCTCACAGAGAACACTATTTGCATATATATCATCTATCATAGAACACTCTTTCCACACATTGCATCTATTTAGTACTGAAAATCCATTTCACACACCCTTTGTGTAACAGAATACTCAAACATGTCACAATTTTCCTGCAGCGTACCAACTCCAAACATGCCATCAGTTTCTTGTAGCACATTTATGTCAAATATTTTAATCTGTGTATTACAGAACATCCACCTGAAATATTTCGTCTGTTTCTAACACACTGCACTCTTTTCATCTGTTTGTTATTGTTTAAGCAAAATGAATTAAACAGGTTACTAAAACACTTACCTTGCCTATTAATAAAAAAAGTATATATACAAAAGCATACAATAAAACTAAACAGGACAATTCTCCACGTATCGGCTCAAACTGAACCTTTTTCAAGAGACAAACAACAGAAAACAACACAATAAAAAACAAAATAGATGACTAGATTGCATCACGCCCCGTCTCCATAACGCCAAATTTGGTTATTTATATTTGTTATTGTTTCTAACAGAACGGCCACTTAAAAAATATCATCTATTTATAACTGACCACACATATTCTTCTTCTCGTTCATATAATTACATCATTTGTTTCTAACAGAACCATTTAAACTAAATCATGTTTCTAATAGAACACATATTTCAAACATATCATCAGTTTCTTACAGAATACCTACTTTGAGCATTTAACCTGCTTTTATCTGAAAACATATACAAATGTGTCATCTGTTTTTTTCCTCATAGAACACCCTTCATAAATGGCACGTGTTTCAAAATAACATTCTTCATAAATGCCATCTGTTTCGAATCACCTTTCATTTAAGCAATGTATTTGTTTATTAACTTGAGGCCTTGCCTCATTTGGCTAAGACACAGCCCTTTCAACTTAGGAAAGAGTTCCTTCTTGGTCATATCAGGACGTCCTAGGAGAGTATTTATATTTTGTGGCTTGGTTGTCTGGTTAACGCAAGAAGTTTTCTACCCAGCAGATTTGCAGCTGTGTCTTCTAGCTGAAGTCCTTTAGAGGAAAATATTGTGACTGGTTCATGTTTCTGCCTGAGACTATAGTGTTGTTTGGTTGGAGTAACCCTTAGTAGGACTTTTGGGGTGTGGCGTGGAGTGGTCGTCTGAGTGTTGCCGTGGAGGTTACTGCTATGCGAGGTCGTCTATTGGAAGGGTTCCGTATGGTTAACCATCTGAATCCTGCATAGGTATGCTCTTGCTGTGTTTTCTGATCATCGAGTTGAAGTTGAGTGACTGATCCCGTACCTTATATATTCTCTTACATTGATAGCCTTGGCGTTCTGTATTGTCTTGTAGCCGCCTTCTTGTCAAAGAGTCGCAGTAGAAACTCTATCTGTTTCTAACAGAACAACCTTCATATATGACACCTGTTTCTAATATAGCATCAACTTCAAATATCCTATGCCATCTGATTTCACAAAACAAGCACTTTAAACATTGCATATGTTTCCAACAGAACACTCACTTTAAACATGTCATCTGTTTACACCAGAACACCCACTGCTAGATCATTCTGTTAGAACATCAATTT
This sequence comes from Meghimatium bilineatum, assembly GCA_034231615.1. Classification (NCBI taxonomy): domain Eukaryota; kingdom Metazoa; phylum Mollusca; class Gastropoda; order Stylommatophora; family Philomycidae; genus Meghimatium; species Meghimatium bilineatum. The sequence goes on from CM067298.1 coordinate 49,860,559, forward strand.
GAAACGAAAAACCAACTCCACACATTATATCTATTTGTAAAATAATTCTTACGACAGTCAAATAGCAATCAATCCAACTTCAGAAATCGTCGTCCGACGTCTCCACAATTCATACCTACAAAAAAAATAACAACTTTAAAATTTCAGCACACATTAATGTTACCTTTATCTTCGTAGACTTCACCTCCCCTCCTTTTTCGTGAGGTAGGCAAGTCTTCGGACGTGTAGCAGGTGCAGCTTTTTTATTTCCTATCGCCTCCAGCTTTTTCAGTTCAGAAATAGCTGTAGAATTAATCATCCACGACATAGATACGTTCATATTGAAGCGCATTATATACATATTGACAAATCCCAAACATGAAAAAACTGTCAGGATCAGACGAGCAGAGCAAAACAATGGTGTCCTTCCTGAATGAATACAAACAGTTGCAAGGTCAAATTTAAATACAAACATTTACAATGTTACTAAGAAATAAAGATATAACACTAGAAACAAAGAAGGCGCTATTCAACACCATTTTTTTACCAACGTTGTGTTATTAGTGTCAAACTTGGACATTCGATTCTAGAACAATTCATAAGATTAACACCACTGAAATGAAACGTGTGAGACATATGATTGGAGTTAGCTTGAGAGATAAAATTAGGAATGAAGAACTAAGGAAACAATTAGGGATCACGTCAACAATATAATACATCCAGAAACAACAAGTTAATTGTTCGGCCACATAACCAGACAGAAATAGCAAAGTATTATAACAAAAAAAACCCATTAACAAACGATACGAAAACAATCGAGCTATTGGACGCCCTCGTAAAAGGTGAATATATAGTATATTAGAGACACTTGGAAATATAACAGCGGGTCTGTATTGTTTGTTTTTTAATACAGATAAGAGCAAAATCTTCGTAAACAGCAGAGACACAGAAAACCAGACTAATATCATGATGAATGGGCATAAGCTTGAGGTGGTGAATACCATCAAATACCTCAGATCCAGTATATGCAGCGATGGTAAATCCAAAACAGAACTAAAAATAATGCTGGAGATGGATTTATCGTCCTTTTTAAGGCTAACTGTGATTTGGAAAAGCAACATCAGTGTTGGAGTGGAAATCAAACTGTATAAGTCGCTGGTGCATTCTGTTGTGCTGTATGGTTGTGAGAGTTGGACACTAACTGCGGACATGGAGAGAAGATTACATGCGTTTGAGTACAAATGCTACAGACGAATTCTACGAATTTCCTATAGGGAACATAAGACCAATGTGTACGTAAGAAATAAAGTTTAGATGTGAGCAAGTGTTCATGAACCATTGCTTTCAATAGTGAAATAACGAAAACTAGCATGGTTTGGACATGTATGAAGCCACGATTCATTGTCAAAAACAATACTGTAGGGAACTGTCGACCGTCGAAGAAGCAGCGGAGGACAAATAAAGGCATGGGCAGACAACATCAAGGAATGGACAGGGCAAGATATTTCCACACTTATCCGCATCGCTGATGATAGAATTCGCTGGAGGACTCTGTGCTTGGACTATAAATGTAGTTACATGGCCCTATGGTCAAGTAATTTGTAGTTTGATTCTGCAGTAAGTCAACACGTCTCAATCAAAAACAGCTTCCGTTCTAAAGAAGTTTATCCGCCAAGGAACGGTGACAAAGGTAAGTGTTCATTTCTGCCCATTTCACACTGTTTACATTTTTAATTATGCGACTATGGATTTCGTCGGATTTACACTGATGAACAATTCAAATCCGCCATCAAATCGATCTATCTCCACAAAAACTATCGCGCATAAAATGATGTGGCGGTTGGCGAGTAATTGACGTCACGGTGTGCGTCGTTTTCATTGGTGCCACATATGTTTTCTCGCGAAACTCCGTGACGTCAATTGTTAAAACTGAAACACTCTGCTATTTATAGCACAACGGTGGACGATACTGAATTTATTATATGAAAATTGCAATATATGTTTCCAGAACGTATATTCATATGTTAATCATTTATTAAGTATACTTTTCACTTGATATAATGGGATTTCACCGAACAGATTTTCTGTATTGTGTACAGAATATACCCAGTTTTCATATGAGTCATTTGTACATGTAGAAAATATTTCATGTGGAGCAAAATAATACTGGCTTGTAAAATGCATCCGAATCTGACGTGCATGAGTTTTCATAGAAATGCATTCATGGAAAAGCATGGATGACAATAATTTCTTGTTGTGATTTTTTGTGTGTGTTTTGTGTATGTTTATTAATGTGAAGAAATTCATTGAATAGTAATTTTAGGACATGACACAGTTGTGCATTTATCTTTCAGTTGAATAGTTGCTCACAATTAGACACAGATAGTGATGAAGGGGTAATATTAGAATTAAGTGATATGTTTATACTGTGTAGCAGAAATGTCACAGAAATTATATTAATCATATGATATCGTCGCAATCATATTAACCTTCACCACTCTGCATTAAAATTTAGTAATTTCCGCCTGCCATTGAATTCTCCTTTTGCACTTACGCGTTATTTATGAAGGGAATTTGAGAAATGCAATAACTTGTTTGTTTTTAAAGCTTTGTGTATATTTTGTGTGTATGGAAATAAGGGAATGGTTACTGAATTTAATGATGTAAGTTTTGTTGGCGTATGTGTGTTATCTGAGATAAACTGTGAACTAGCATCTCAGACTAGGCCTAGAATTTTGGTGAAAACTTCTGATATTTTCAATCAGGGATAGATGCCGCTTACTTGGCCTAGATTATTATGTCATTATTTTATAATCAAACTACTAATTCATATAACTTTCATCTTTGTAAACAAACGAACCATGTCGATGGAACTAAAATTATCGATACGATAAATAAATCTGAATATATAATTTTTTTTAAATTATTATATCTGCGGCTGACAGCCACAACTGTCTATAACGCTATTTAGTTGAACACTAGCGGAAACAGAAGCTAATTCGGTCTGCTTTCATTGCTTTGGTTAACCGGGTGAATGTTTACAATCACAATATTTGTGTTAAAAATGTATGTAGCTATGGGCGCCTATAGTCACTGGCAGCTACAGAAAATACATATTTATCTCTCCACTATGGTCACAAGTGAGTATTTTTTTGTCTCCTAGCATGAAATTATCGTGCATTCTTTGGAAACCTGTGCTCGTAAGATTTTACAGCACGAAACATTTTACAGCACTCCATTATTTTCTTTCATGCTCACCTAGAAAATGTATCAACATTAGAAAATAAACAATCATCATAGCATGGGCAAATTCTGAGCTGGGTGGTAGGTTGTGTGGGTTGTAAGGGCAAGTAGAGAGATTATGTGTGGGTCATGAAGGCAGAGTTGGTAATGTATGACATGTCTCGCGAAGAGAGGGATTGACAAAGAGAGTAGGTTCTAGACAGTCTGATGATTTAGAAATGGGAGTATATAGAGGTGAGGGAAGAAAAAGTTAACTTTTTATGTGGAAAATCCAGATCACACAATAAACAAATTTGACCGGGACTCTGGGATGGCTGCTGGAACGGAGGGCGGAGCACTTATGGGAATGCCCCACGTGCTGTGATGCCAGTTTCTAATCAAGAAGTCTGCTGAAACGGCACATAATGAAGAAATAGGCTCAGCAGGAAAGCTAATAGTTAACACTGGGAATCGCCTGTGTGATGCCGGGGCCCGAAAGGGGAGCAAAGAATAGCAACACTGTTTACCCTCCACGCATGCCGTAAAAGGCGACTAAGGAGGTTATGGGATGGAGTTGGCTGTCCCATCCCATATACGGTCAGTGACCCAAAGCCATTCTGAAGTCGGATGTTTCAGACCGAAAGGCGCAGATATCGCAGCAATGCTGTAAACCATGACACAACGCATTCCGTTCTCCAGACTACATCCTGCTAATCTGCAGGAGTTTGAGCATGGTGTTTTTTTGGAGTTAATTAAGTAATCTCCCTTTGATTTTAGTGATTTTCGTTGCTAATGACGCTATTTTATGTGTAAGAAATCGTGCTGGTTTCTGTGGTTTTACGTAGCACCAAAAACATGTTGCCACTAAAATACAAACACAATATGCACTGGAAAACTGGAATAATATCATATAACATAAGTAGATCTGTAATTGTGTGCAGTTGCATTGCGGCACGCGTTATAGTTTTTTAGATTTTGTAGTGAAAAGTTTGCTTAGAAAGTAAGATTTGTGAAACTAGAAATCCATGTATGCTCTGTTTCTAATCTTGAGTGCAGATTCCAAACTCCACCACAGAGTTTCTTGAATTTGAGTATATATATTCTAGATATATAACAGCAATGAAATAATGAAAGAAAAAGTTGTCTGAAAGAATAATATAGAAACATGACAGAAAAACAAGCATACATCAAAATGTTATGTTAACAGGGCCGTAGATATGATTACCGTATGGAGGGGGTTCTTAACGTAAATTTTTTTTTTTAAATCTTTCACGCATTAAATTACAATATTTGGTGAGCAATTTTAAGGCCCTTTTTGTTAGGAATCACTGAGAGAGTGGTTTTAAATAACAATTTGGCTAATTTCCAAGCACTAAATGCCGTGTTCAGAGTTGATACGGTAAGGTTGTGAACACCACAAATCCCTCCCTTATCTTAGGTTCTGTGTGTTAATGGGAGTATTATGATAATATTTAGCAGTACCAGGTATAGTGTATTCATATTATTAAATGTGTAAACGAAGACAAAAGCGGAATTTTCTGAAGATGTATTCCATATTTTTACATGTCTTGCATTTGTAGATATTTGTTATTATTATCTTTGTAAGTAAATCAGTTTTCCGTGAACAGACAATTGTAAAATATTTTCCTACTTCTATATCCAGTAATCCATCATAGTATTCATCTTGCTCTATGTTCCAGGAACCTTTTCCTTCAAAATAACTCATTTTTTGTGTAAGTCTTCATGTAAAATACATTGATACGTCTTTGTTTCCGTGAAAGATTCTTAGGACATATTTATATTATTGCATTTTAAATGCTGATATTTTCTTCTCCTGTGCGAATAGATGATTCATATGCGATGCGTTTGGAAGGCCATTACTAAGCACTTTCAATAGAACAATATTCTATGTTATTTTTAATTTATCATTGACTATTGAAGTTGGCTGTTCATAGTTGTTCTTTGGCAATGACTTTTGCAAGTATTAGTTCACCTCTTGATTTTAATAATTTTTTTCCTCTTTTGTTTTGAGAAGATTTCGAGTCTTGCTTTGATCCGTGACATATATATTTATGTGTTCAAGATACGTGGGTCTTCTTGATATTTGTACTGCATGTCCACTTTCTGAAATCTCATACCATCTGATATGGTCTGATATTTAGAGCCAGGAACATATTATATAGATGACGCAAAGATGGAATTTGTAGGAGATAGAGATGTGTCAGAAAATGTGATTGAAAGTTGTACAGAGACTGTGATGTGTTTGGAGGGGGGACAACATTGAAATAAATACAATTTCTGATGAGAACACCAATACTGATAACAAAAAGAAGCTAAAGAAGAAAGTAGCACCGACTTACAGAAACACTAAATACATAGGTACATAAAAAAGTAACACAATCACTTATGAAATGTGGAAGAGTGTAACGTAAAACTTGAGTAGGTAGTTACATAAGACAGTAACAACAATTTACAGAAACAAATGAAAAATAATATGATTAATGTAAAACGATTTTATTAATTACAATTACCAATAATCAAGCATTTTTTATCACATTTCACACCATCAAGATGCAATATAATTATTAAGGACACAAAGCACAAGTTTAAAAGGTGAATTATCTTGGCACTTTCTTAATATCAGAAGGTAGATACTCAAATGAGATAAAGTGTTGAACAGCACAAAACTAATCAACATTACCAAAAATGTGAATCATTTTGTGCATTACAACACTATCAATGAGAATTGGATTGTTGAGATTTTATATCGAACCAATTCATTTTCATGTATGTGAAGCATATAGACAAAAAATTCAACCATAGGTTTACAGAGATGTGGTTTCTGAGAAGAATGCTGAAAATACCATGGACAGCTAAGAAATTTAATGCAGCGTTTCTCATTGATGCTGGGATACATCACTTCAATCTCATCAAAATTTAGGGGCAGACAGTCAAGATTTCTAGGGCATGTGCTAAGAATAACACAGCTATATCACTTAATAACCACTGGAAATAACAAGGGCAGAAGAAACAGAGGATGACTAGATAGACTTGTATTATGGCACAGCATAAATTCACCAAACGAGCTTATAAACAGTACAAGGCAGAGAGTCGTGGAGAAACATAGACGCCTATGTCATTTGACATGGCACTTTATTTATTAAATAATAATTGAATTCATAAATTAACAAATTAACAATATTCGCATCCACATATTACAATAGTGAATATGCAGGCACTAAGAACAGTAATAATTTCACATGACATATGTATGGTATTGTGAGTACAAACTCACTGCTAGAGAAATGAAAAATGAATGATAACCTATCAATCCATCAGGATTTATATATCAATATAATATTCAATATTATTTTCATCATCGTTGTCATGCAAGATGAATATCGATCTCAACATACAGGACAGTTATTTTGTCATCTAGATAGTCTTAGATAACAGTATATTGACCCGATCCATTCATTTAATCACACTTCATCTTAATATGCAGCAAAATTATTACAAACAGAAAATATGCACATGATTTTCATTTCCTTCTTGCATTTCTCAACAATTATCTCATTTGTATTATAAAAGTGTAATTTTTTTGTTATTGATACTCGGACAATTATGATTCAATTTAGTCCAGCAGAGGAATATTTAAAGAAAACATATTTTAAATTTATTTAAACAAGTATAATCAATAAAAAATTTCGTCATCAAATACAAACACACACAATTCACAGGAGTTTACAGAAAATTGTGCATGAAATGTCAGTAAATCATTTGCTGGGTACATCATTGATATTTCTGCATAAATGAAAATGATCGATGAAACCCATATTTTCATTATTCATTTCATAAAATGTATTTATCTTTAAATAATGGAGTAGTTGCACTAATAGCGGGATGAACTTGTATTAACTGTGTACTAATTATAAATTATAATTCCTCCATTTCATTTCTGATTGCCCAAGCTGTTTTTTTCTATTATTGATATCATTGAGTGCACGGCTTCTCCCCCTTGTTCCTTAAACAAACCTAAACCAAAACCATTTGTAATGATCCAATTACTGCAGTGGCACTCGAGTATATGATGTTTAGGAATTACAATTCTAGGAAAATGAATGTATATTTTCATGTATTTTTGTATTGCTGTTTCAATTTCTTCCATTTTGTCAATATGAATTGGTCTACTGTGTGATATTAAATTATGAACACTCTCAAATGCTTCATTTAATGAATTGAAAATCTCTTAGTGGTTAGTAGAATATATATGATATCTTGATTGTTTGTGTAGATTTTTGTACGTGTGATGATGGTATCTGTGAGATCTTTATATACCTTACATGTGAGATATTTATGGCAGTGATTCCCAACAAAAACTCTCCTATGAAACTTATGCGGCTCTAAGGTGTGTTCTTTCAATACTGCATCTAAATGTAAACATACTGGACCAGACCTTGCAAACAGCTATAAAAACTATAATCTTAATAAACAATCTTCTGCTTTTATAATTTTATTGTCTAAATAGATTTTCTCATCCGCATTGTCAAGACTATATATGTAAGGAATTTATTTCTACATTTAATGTGTCTGCCTGTTGCCAATTTGCACCATATTGTTTCAAAGTATGTGCTATATGGGAGCTTTCTTGTTCTGTTTGTATGTTTTCCATTATTTGTGTATCTATTCTGTCAGCTGCTTCCTCTAGTTTATAGATGGTTTTTCTTGATAATGCCTAATAAAATGTGTAGATAAAGAGGAGCAACTTTATCAATTTCAATATTTAAAATTGGAGCAATTATAATACAAAGAGGCATGTTTCATATCACCATTACAATATCTAATGAATTTATCGTGACATTCTTGCATTAATGAAAGACATCTGGTTTTTTTACTTTCACACGGTACATGCATGTCTGAATATGATTGAAGGCACCATAGACATGGATATGTTCCCCTTCTCCCTGAAAAACCATAAACCTTTATTAAGAAATCATAATCACCAAAAAAAGAAAACTACAACTTTCTTACACTCCCATTCTAAATGTGTTAGTGCTTCTATTCTAGCTTTCATGTGATACAATAATGTATGTGCATTGTTGTATGTGTCTTTGGTTTTTACACAAATGTATGTGCATTGTTGTATATGTCTTTGATTTTTACACTAATGTATGTGCATTGTTATATGTGCCTTTGATTTTTACACTCATGTATGTGCATTGTTGTATGTGCCTTTGATTTTTACACTAATGTATGTGCATTGTTGTATGTGTCTTTGATTTTTACACTAATGTATGTGCATTGTTGTATGTGCCTTTGATTTTTACACTAATGTATGTGCATTGTTGTATGTGTCTTTGATTTTTACACTAATGTATGTGCATTGTTGTATGTGCCTTTGATTTTTACACTAATGAATGTGCATTGTTGTATGTGGCTTTTGATTTTTGCTATTGCTATTAGGATTGTATTATGTTTTGAGTTAGGCTTTGCTAGGTTTGCAATCTGCATTGTCATTTTGAAACTTCCTTTGCCATGATCACCACTTACTTTAACCCAAATATGATTCTCTAGATTGTATCCATTATGCCAAGTCAACAAACCTTCCCTACTATAATCAAACAGAAGAGCACTAACAAATAAATCTAAATTATTAATGTACCAGTAAGCCAATGGTGCCTTCTTTGTCAGTCCCTTATCACTCTCAAATTCTTTCATTTCAACCTTCACCCAGTCTCTTGTAATTTCTTTTGCACATTTCCTTTGTGATCTTTCACATGGCATCTCAACACCATATTGTTTGAGAAAAGATATATATTTTCTTTCTTGTCTCCAGGAAAGTCCTAGTGATTCTTTCAATGAGAAAGCTGATTTTGTGGGTATTTTAAATTGGCAGATTTCTTTATGTTAACAAGATATTTTTTTGGTAGTCTTTCAGTGCATATGCCTGCTGAACTTCTAAGGACTCAGTGGATGTGCCTGATATGCGTTCTCTAACTGCTTGAATACGCATGGTTTGCGTCTGTGGGTCTCACCAATGACTCATTAGACAAACCACCCATGCAACAGAAAAACCTAAGTAGATGACATGCCGTTATATTGAGGTTATCTATTATAGAAGCTTCATGGCATGTCATCCACACAATTATGCATCTCATACTTTTAATCTGTTGTTACAATGTATTTTATGCCATGCTGCTTTTTTTTTATTTGTTTATGTATGCACCCTCTGTGGTTGGGAGAGAGGCAGAGATTTGCTGCTCAGCAGTGGGGAGGAGGTAACGGACAACACTGTTTTCCTATGGCTGAGGCCCATCATAGAGACACACTGACTCAGGACGTGACAATCCTTTTGACTTGAACATTTGGTTGCATGCCTGGTGTTCGACATAACCAGTAGTTAATTGGAAGCGGGGAATGAACACAGTGAACCCTATCTTGGCTACAGTGGCTAGGAGCAATGCATAGGTTGAAACCTACCTTCCTGGAGGTGTGATAGTTGTTCTCTGGTTCTGTCCCGGGGTGGGCAGAAAATTCACAGATTTCCCAGCAATATAATGCCATCTAATGGCATTAGGTCAAATGGCATGAGCCTATGGACCGCTAATCAGCAACCAACCAACCAACCAACCAACTGCTTGAATACATTTTTATCTCATTCTTCTCATTGGAGATTTTATTTCGTGTGATTCTTTCCTGTGATTTATAATTTTATGTAATGTAATACGAGTTTGACCAGCAGTTTTGCAAGTAATTATGTTTTTAATGTGTGCTGTGTTCAATTTTCTCTTAACAAAATTTGTAAACAGCTTTTCTTCAACTAAAGAAAGTGGTAGTGTAAGTGACTTAAAATGCATATTATTAAGTTTGTTGATGTTTTGCATTGGGGATGTTGATGTACTTGTCAAGTTTGCATATGAACTTACTATGTTTAAATGTTGTTCATCCTACATAACAACCTCATCTTGTAAGGAAATGTTAGATTGATTGGGATGCTTTGAGAGATCACAAATGTCCGCATTCATTTCATTTGTGGGCCTAGTACTCAAATGTTTCATGCTACCAAGACATTTCACTGAATAATGCAAACGACAATCATTAATACAAACATCAGGATTAAAATCACACCAAACATTTCTAGATCTATCTCCAATTTGTTGTGTTATCTTTAGTGATTACTCTGAATGTGTGGTATTAATGTGTTGAATTTTATATAAACATTTAATGCACATACTTATAGAATATTTATGGGACATATCATTATTCACATTCATACCAAAAATAAAGAAAATATCATTAACATATTGTGTACAAAGGACTGGTTTCTTATGGTTATATTTTTGTTTTTTGGTTACTAATTTTTCTCCACATGTCCTACATAAATCTTGAATGTTTGCAATGTGTTTCTCCAAAGTGTGTGCCATCAGCATGTATTTTGTTATGGGTGAAGGCAATAATTCTTGGAATTTAAATCAAGCAGTACTTTCACACTAACTGCAGGAAATGAGTATTACAGAAGATGAACCTGCAATAGAAACAAATGAATCATTTATTAGTACTAGACTACATATATTTTTCACTTGTTATGATGTCAGTGGTGTTTCTTTCAATCCCCATAGGGTCTACTCTATAAATGATTTGAAAAGCCACTTCATTTTTATGATGTAGAATAATTCCTCCAGAAATGTGTATCTAGAAGATTTACTCTCAACAGCATGCAACATTTTGAGAAGCACTCCACTGAGATGTAATACATTCTATAGTGTATTCTGCATTCCATATTTTCAAAATATGCAAAATGTGAATCACCAGCTTCAATTATTCTACTAAGCATCCTTCTATTGTCACAGATCTCCACAGCATGAAATATGTTTGGATGTGATAGATGTGGTAGTTGGGACAGCCAAGTTCACAATTATCACCTTCCAATTACCTTTTCCAATTAAAAATACTTAACTGTGATGTTTAATATATTCTGGAATATCTCATTAATATGTCACATCCAAAACTGGCTTGATTTTCAGCAAATAAAATGCTTTACTAGTTTATATTGGGGCACCAGGATAGAGTACTTGGATAATGAGCATGATTGTGGGTAAATTGGAAAGGTATGTAAAGTTAAATGTTGTATAATTACTGTATTGATAATTGTACAGTGAAAACATTAAGACATGCATGCAAATGATGTGGGTACATAATGAAACATAAATGAAATATTTATATGAAAGTGTGTGAATTAATTACGTATTATAGGTCTACCAACATTAATCAAGGTAGAAATCCTTATAGGTGCTCCTTACGTATATTCTTGTCCATATGTGGTCTCATATTCCAAAATTAAAAATGTTATAAATAATATGATAGTTATCCCCATATCATATTATATCCAAAGGCTATCGCCATTAAAACATAAATTGGTAAATAGGTCATACTGTGTGTTAATGTGTTAAATTCGTGACACAATGAATATTCAATACACCAAGTCCAAGCTGTCGATGTTTTATAATATAGGTCTGTTGATGTTTCATTTCTACAAATATGTCAATATTCTCGGCTATGTACATCATAAGCACATTTTAAAATGGCATTCGGTATTAAAATTCATACTTACAAGAAATAAAAATGAATGAAAAATACAATTTTTGATTGAAGAGGCCTGATAAGTGTTGTTGAACAATGTTTCAATGTACAAGCAAGCTGAACTGAAACACAGTAACAGGAATAAAGGCAATGAATTATGTATTTTTTCCATATCATCATCAACAAGAAAAATAATTATTAGATCATTTAATATCATTTTAATGTTATAAAAACATGCGCTATATGAGTTCCTGTGGTGATTATGTATACACACAGTATTTTTAATTGCACCCACCTCGTCTTGCGGGCAGAAAATTTATGAATTACACAAAAATTGCTAGTGGGTGTGTTTCATTATATTAATTAACAATAATTTCATTCTCACACATTCCATACATTAGCCAAATAATATTATGATATGTTAATGAGTATAAAATAACAATTTCTGAATACAAACATAAATTATTGGACGGTTTAAATACAATTTACTTACCACGTTTTGTCGATTCACGTACTCAAGAAAATGGCGGGAATAATTAAAGGCAGGAATCATAAATTATACGGGATTGCGCATACGTGATATGACGGCCTTAAAAATCACTAAATTAGACACGCCAATGAGAAAAAAAAACAGCGTGTGAGAACGAACGCAGAAGAAGAAGAAGATATTCATATCTCTATTGCCTGCGTGTGTTGTATCCGCTAGTTTCGCTATGTTCTAACAATGTAGAAAACTATCACATAATTGATACATACATTTGTGTGTATCTTTTATCATCCATCCATCTCTCCTGTGTTAATATAGATCACATGTACATATGTCTAAATACGCCTAACGTGTACGCGGTATTCATCTGCAAGTAAATCAGTCTATAGTTATTGGTGAATGTCTTCATTGAGACCAAGAATTAACCCTTTTATGAGTTGAGAAACTCGTGCGTTTGACCTGAAAAAAGAGAATGCTCGACATTAGGAACTGTACTAGTATTGAGGAGATTTCCTGCATCATCATCGTGTACACGTAGTTTAAGTTCACAACCTGCAATCTTCCAGAGAATTGGGCAAATTACATACGTCCATTTTAAGAGATCTCAATAAATGGGTCTTAGGGGTTTTATATAAATTACGTCCACATTTTTTTTCTCGAAATTCTGATCCCTTCCCTCCCTTGTCAACAACTTGTAAAGATTTCAGAATCCTACTCCTTTCCCCCCCCTCACCCCCCCCCCCCTTCAATGATACTAATAGTTGCATGAATAATGAGTGTTATGTATCCATGATTCTAGTCATTAAAATAAGATCATTTATATCACATCAGCAAAGAATGATATCGGTATTCGAATTGAAGTGTTATAAGACTATATTAAGAAATTCTTGGACATAAAAGATGCGATCAATAAGGTTTCGAGTATGCTAAATATAGAGTAAGGATGGTTAGTGAATATTATTTTACATAGAAATCCAAAATGTTTCTTTCATATAAATAGACACAGTTGATTGGAAAGAGGCATCTTGAAGGGCTGAATTCCGGGAAGTCGAAGAAGAGGTAGACCTATAAGAAGATGGGCAGATGACATAAAAGACTGTATGAAGCTATCATTGGAGGATGCAAGCATACTGGCACAGAATAGAGTCGCGTTCAGGACATCAATTGCAAAGTCAACGTGTGCCTGAATTTCATTTCTAGTTTAGAGTGCAAAGAGTTTATAGACCGCTGCTATAAGCTAGTTTATAGGCCGCTGTCTTCTTTCAAGGTGTGTCGTAGAAAGCGACTATAGAAATTTGGAATATGCTAACATACTGTCATCTGTGAAAAAAAAATCCTTACACAACTATGCCTTTGAGACAATCTTATATGAATTCTAGTTTTACCTCAGTTATACAACTGTAAGGAATATATGTTTTTGTCTGAAAGACTTTGGGCTGGCAGGAGATACTAGCTCTCAGTATTAAATAAGTAAGCTTATGAAAAGTATACTTTTTTAGCTACTTACCTTGCTTTTTTCTGTTACGTAACGAATGCAACGACTGTTTTTGGATTACTGACGGTGGAGTAACCGCTATCGAGAAGGAGACATCTGTATCCATAGTAATTTTCGAACTTTCAGTTTCCATCGTGTTTTGAGTCATAATAGAGCCAGTTAAAGCCACTATGTCAGACATGTCTGTTTTTCCGGTTTCCGCTGTTCTAGAGGTGGCATAATGTCGCGAAATTTGGCGATATTCTTAGTCATCATAATCTAAAATAATTGTTACCAAAAGTTTTGAATAAGACAATTTTTATTTCTAGCATACATATACATTTGTTAAAGAAAGTTAACAAAGTGATGCGATTCAATCAGACATCCTGAAATATATTGCGGTAACTATATATATATATATATATTCACACAACTATATTCACATATAACTTACACACAAACATAAAAATAATACAGAAATATATACATAGTGAATCCTATGGGCTCTATTTTAAAATACAAAATTGTACATGCTACTCACCGTCATTCTTCGCTATTAAAAGTATTGTCAGAATTCCCATAACTTTCTCGAATTCACGTTCTGTCATAAGAATATAGATAGCAATTACATTTTGTCTAGTAATTCACTAGATCATAGCTAACATCGTTGTCACTACCTTCCTCAAAGATTACATAATTCTATATTATGTCATTAGCAGCAATGATATACTTTTATAATATACTTTTATGGTCTCCTTTTTGTATTTTTTTCCGGCAGGACGATCACTTAAGATGGAATAGTCCAGTCGCGATTCTTTCAACCTTCCCGTAATCGTGTCGATGGCAATGCCTTCCATGTTCAACAGAGTAACAGGCAACGTTATTCCATGGTATTGTTTGTCTACTCCATATAGGTGCTTAATATATACTACATCTAGTCCGGATCTGAGTCGACGAGGTACAAAAAAAATCGTTCACGGCCAAGGTATCAGGTTCAAATCCTACCTCAGGCATTTATGCATCCGTACGTTCAGAAAACAATCGCAAGCAACTTAATTTTTTTATATTGAATAGAAAAGTAATACACACAAAACTGCTGGGGTGATGGCTACGCCCTAAATATGATATGCTAGCAAAAATAAGCCATACACATTATATATCACTAATAATCATTAAACACATACTTCAAAGGCGAGAATGTTCAAAATTCTGCATATTTCCATTGAACTCTTATGGCCGATATATATGTATATATAATATCAATTTTACTTGTATAGCGACAAAGGACTTTGGACTCATTTGTTGTCAAATAACGGCATCTATTATATGTTCTTAATAAAGTCCTTTTGATCGATCGAAACGTAAATTTTCAGTTTTTTTATTATTGTTTCCAGTGATTAGCAAATCTTCGTTAACTAGTTTGCAATTCGCGTTCTTCGTATTACAGTTTTGCTGCAGCTGTTACCTATTATTGATGGCGCGTGGGAAGTAACATCTAATAGCACACAATGTTTTAAGCCGCTTGATCCACTCGTTCATTGTATTAATATTTATAATATTCATTAGGATTGATTGTGTCAGATGGAGCATTCTTGCACACTCTGTTTGTTACCGAATATTGCAATTACATGTCTTTTGATATTGGTGGGATCATAGATCTATAATTATTGACCCACATAAATCATCGATCCACATAGATCTATAAGTAAGTCGCACATTTTTTGGCAATAACATTCGTTGTGTCATGTAACGTATTCTCTCCAGTACGTTATCTTCCCAATGGACGCGCCCTGAACTCTCCTCTTTGTTGTGGATCATTCGGTTTGCATTCTCCAATGAAGTATTCAGGGCCAGATTTAGACTTGATAATGATCTAGACTTTCCGGACGTGTGGCATTGGGACAAATAATGCTGCAATACGTTTAAGTATATATTACAATTGCTCAAGAAAGTGGGGGCCCTAAGCTATAGCGTGTAGCTTATACGTAAAACCTGCACTGGACGAATTCATGTTATCTTTATTTAATGTCATCATTCCATCGTCTTCTTTGCCTGCCATTTCGTCTCTTTATATGATCAAATAGGGAAGAACATTCGTTATGAATATAAAACTATATTATTTTTAAATACTTTTAATTATTTCCCAGAAAGCTGCCACTAATATTAGATAACTTATCCCTGTAATTTTTCTGTGCAGCAATACCTGCAGCATACACTTTTTCGTCTGCAATTCCATGCACATTTTCATTTCATGTTCTTTCTCCACCAATATTGGTTTTAGTAGACCAAACAGGTGGAAAGTTCTAGAAGATATATCTGGGCTGTAAAATGCATGTTCCAGTAACTGACATGCCATTTTTGCATTTCTTTATTGGCTTAATCAAGCAGTATGTTGTGTCATTTTCAAGATGGGACACTATTCCTCTAGTCTACAGGCCTGGACTATTTTCTTAGAATTGCATCCCTTGATTTAACTAATTTTGCATAACCCTCCTGTATTAATATGATCCCCTTCTGAAACGTATGTATAATTCCTATTAACTAAACATTCAACATTCTTCTTCCTTCAAATTATTTCATTAAAAAAACTATTTGTGTGATTTAACCCATGGATTATGATCAAACCGTGTTGTTAGTTTAGGTTTGCGATATTTGCGCTTTTTTTTAGAGCACAACCTTTATCGTCATATATATTGATAACAGTAAACACTTTATATGATTTTACAAATTCTGAATTGCCAATAAAGGATAGTATGTATTTCTCTGCCACGTTGCTTGTTTTATGGGGATCTCATTAGGTCAATATACCCCTTTCAAGAAAGGACAATATAATATAATCTAGTATTCCCTGTAAAGAAAAAAAATATGTGTTGAGAACATCGCACAATTAGTTTAATGAGTTATTTGACATACATTATGATGCGAATTGTAATGAAAAGAATAAGCAGTAAAATCATACAGGAAATTGGAGGTGAACAATGTGGATTCGTAACAGGCAGAGTCACAAACACGTCATATACGAGGCGTGTTCAAATGAAAACGGGACTTGTTACACCACGCGTGATAGAGCGCACTTATATTGATGACATTTTGCACTAGTAATGAGTATCCAATAATTTACATACGGTCACGTGTTCATCTTCCCAGCATGCATATGTGCTGCAGAAGACTGTTAACAATATGGCGGGTGTGATTCCGAACCCGTCCAAAGTGAATCAGCGTGCTGTGATCCAGTTTCTTTCATTTGAAGGATGTCAAGCAGTAGACATTCATCGGAGAATGAAGGCAGCATATGGTGACAAATGTTTGTCGAGGACCAGAGTGATGGAGTGGGTGCGTATGTTTAAAGACGGAGGTTTCTGCTGGGAAGGTTATGGTGACTGCATTTTTTGACCATGAAGGGCTTTTGTTGACTGATTTTAAGGAACCTGGTGTCAACATCAATGCCGCCCATTATAAAGACACTTTAGACAAGCTGCATAAGGCCATCAAGGCTAAGCGACCAGGCAGACTTTCTCAAGGTGTGATTCTTCTCCACGACAACGCTCGTCCGCACGTCGCAAAAATTGTGCAGGAAACATTGGCAAAGAAGAATTGGGAAGTTCTTCATCACCCAGCCTATAGTCCCGATTTATCCCCGTGTGATTTCCATTTGTTCGGACCGTTGAAGAAAGCACTAAAGGGACAGCGATTCAACAGCGACGCAGACGTGAAGACAGCGGTGACCACATGGTTCAGAGAACAGCCACGCAACTTTTGCTCGGACGGCATTCGCCGTCTACCTAAACAGTGGGATGCTTGCCTAAATGCATACGGAGATTTTTTCTGATGAACCCAGGTGCATTCTTATTCACAAGTGGTTGCTTTGTTCAATTCCGTTGAAAATATTAAATTGCGTATGATACTTTTTAAATAAATCCACAAGTCCCGTTTTCATTTGAACACGCCTCGTACATATTGAGGATATTAATAGAAAGAATAGCGGAAGTTAACACAGATCTGTATTTAAGCTTCATTGACTATACAAAGGCATTTTGTAAGGTGAAAAATTAAGAAATACATAAAATATTGGAGAATATAAGCACGGTTGATAAAAATATGAGAATAATAAGGAATATATATTTACAACAAAGAGCAACCATAAGGATCGATAAACATACAGGAGAATGTCAACACATCAAACAATGTGTTAGACAAGGTGCTGTCACTCGATCTGTTCAATGTATACAGTGAAATATAAATGAGATCCATACAATATATGTTACGACTATCAGTCAGATGGCATATTATAAGCAATATATGATACGCTGATGACAAAGTTTTGATATCTGAAAATGAAACACACAAGAAATAATGAATTTAGTAGCACATGAAAGCCACACCAAAGGGTTTAGTCTGAATAGCAGATAAACTGAAGTGATGTAATATCATATAATAAATATCATCCAGAATGCAACATCAAAGTAGATTAAATCAGCTTGAAGCAAGTCAGTATATTAAAATATATATATCTATATATTCGCTAAACCCTTTATTGCCTTTCAGCGTCAAGGGTAGAATAGTTATCTGGAGATGGCCCTCGTGTGTGCTGAGTATATTGTGAAGTTTGGGTTATGTTTCTGCGTAAGTGAAACATGGCCTGGTCAAACTCAGTTATCAATTGTGTGTGGTTTTATTTAGTTTAAACGGTATTAGTGTATTAAAAAAGGTTCCATTTGAACCGATACGTCAAGAATTGTCCTGTTTTCTTTTATTGAATATTTGTATATACGTTTTAATCTATATTTATTCATAGCTAGGTTTTTCTAGTAACCTTGTTTAACTAATTTTTCATTACTATTTGTTCTTTTGGTTACTGCAGCACCCTCCACTTTGTCGGACACCCTCCGACCATTTGGTTATTTATACACACATTTCGTAAAAGGTTACCAAGTACATTTTAAGAATGAGTTTGAATAGACTGTCAAAGTGACCGAAGGCCACTGGGAAGTCGGACGTATAATTCCGGAAAGCTCATATCTACCAGCCAATATGTAAACTGTGACACAATGTTTTCCGTTCTCCAGACTATACCATGTTGATCTGCAATAGTTTGAGAGTAATCAAAGCAATACAAGAAACTGGAATACACAACAATACAATACGATACAATACAATACAATACAATACAATACAATACAATACAATACAATACAATACAATACAATACAATACAATACAAGTAGGCCAAGTGTGCAGTAGTGCTAATTCAATAACTAACTCCTTCATTAATATACAAAGTAAAGGCAGTTTTACCAAGAGAATACAATCAATAAAAATTGAGGTCTTTTATTTAAATAACATATTCTCATCGATTTATGGGCATTGATGAATCGTATGATAGCTGCGCGCTATGATCAGCTGTGCAAGATCAGGTGTTCAGCTAAAACAAACATAGCGATAATTCTACTAAATGTCCTTTAGGAATCAGTTTTACTAAGATATGTCCATATTCGTCTCTATTATGTATAACAGGTGCACGTTAAAATAGGAAGTCTACTATTTGCATTCATTGATTAACACAAAATGTGTCTGAAATAAAGGGAGTTTTCTGAACTAAATGTAACACCTAAACTGAAAATGAATAGTCGTAGTAATGTAGCAACAACGTATGATCTATTAATATTTCGTATATTTAAGACATCGAATTTCTGCTAACCTAATATTTTGTATACCACGCAGAAACAGTCTATATGTCTAGTCCTTTGAATGTGATTTGTGTTGTCATTTTTATAATTTCTTGTGTGCTCATCATTGCCCATCATTACCCACTAGTTTTAGATATAGTCTGTGGTGTCCCATTAAAACGGAATATAAACCTATCCATAAACAGAGACATTGTAGATGCTGATTAGTGCGCTTATTGTTCAATCAATGTTCATATGCGTTGCAGTTTTATTCTGACATGACGTGCAATTTGATACGCAATAATTTTCGGTGGAAAACAACCATGGAAAGGTGGCAAAACGTATTTTTAAAAATTGCTAAATCTAAAAGACGGAGAGGACAGCAACATCGTAAACAATATAATGGAAGAGTTAGAAACAAACATTTTTCTAGCAGAGATAGAAAATGCCATACAAACAGTTCCATCAATGATAGACCCAGAACCCAATATCATACAAGCTGAATTAATCAAAGCAGCAATAGATATAGGGATACAATTGTTACTTAGGCTGTTTAATCTAATATCAAATACATGAGAAACACCAGAAGGCTAGAAAAATGCGGTAAAAATACTTATCTGAAAGAAAAGAAGCCAGCAAAAGAGATTGTAGAAAGTACAGAGGTATTTAATTTTTAAGTCACACAGGGAAAATTTTCAACATAATTCTAGGAAGAAAATTACGAACATTCATAGTCACATCTTAACAACACTCAAACGGGATTCCATAAGAACACGAACCATACACAACCGTGCAACCGTACAAAGACAACTGGCAGAAAAAAAGACAGTCAATGTGCAGTTAGAACGAGAGTAGGGATTCCAGATATATTTCACATAGACTCTGGCGTGCGACAAGGATGCATTCTATCTCCCTTGCTATTCATCGCATATATCGATTGCATATGCACAATTACCAATACTAATGAAGACGGCAACCTAAACAACATCCTGAGCAAACTTATTTTTTTGCAGACGATCAAGCACTACTATCAACAACAAAAGAACATCTACAACAACATATAAATACACTCTACGCAACATGTAGGGACTTTGACATAAAGATATACACAATCAAAAACAGAGGTAATGAAAATCATAAAAACAGAAAGACTATTCCAATCGATTTAATTGAAACCACTATTATAATCGATGACCAACAAACTTAAACAAGTGAAAGAGTTCACTGATGTTGGAAGCATCATATCATCGAATGGGGAAAACACCAAAGAAATTCAACATAGATGGAACCTAGCATACTGGATCTTGATGCAGATGTTTCCTTTTTTCCAAAACAAATATGAGAGTATGCACACCAAAATTACACTATATAAAACGATCAGCATACCAGCAACAAGCTACCAATGTCAAACAAGGACACTAACAAATGAATCCACAGGCAATATTTTTACAACAGAAATGTCTTGTCTACATAGAATCCTCGG
This sequence comes from Meghimatium bilineatum, assembly GCA_034231615.1. Classification (NCBI taxonomy): domain Eukaryota; kingdom Metazoa; phylum Mollusca; class Gastropoda; order Stylommatophora; family Philomycidae; genus Meghimatium; species Meghimatium bilineatum. Next base: position 49,881,450 of record CM067298.1, read on the forward strand.
AGTAACATAAGTGACATAATTAGAAACGAAAACATCAGAAGGCTAGCAAACACAATGTCAATCACAGATTAAATCAGAAGATAACATATGGTTGTCACATGCTTCTAGACTAACATTAGACATTTCCCCTCAAAAAAGCATTACTATACAGACATGAAGACAGACTTTGCAAACGATCTATTACAGAAATAAGAGTCAGCGAAAACAAACATATATGAATCACACAAAAAAGCCATCTATAGAGAACTCGTTTACATCTGACGCTGCAAGGCATAAATGGGTATTAAGTAAAGAGAAAGATAAGAATGTGGAGACAAATACGTGTGTGCTTAACGGCACATCACTTGTAATACTCCTTTCATTCTTCTCCGAGATGTCACAATAGACTGAAGGTTTATTTATGATAAATGTATTCAAGATCAAAAACAAAAGTTGATATTATTACCATCAGATATGTTTTGTTAAAATTCAATCACAGCCAACAGGAAAACCTTCATCAGCCAAGTTTTACGTCAACTATGTCAACACTTAACAGTGGTGCAATAGGATCATGAGAAATGTTGACAATAGAGTATTTGCTGTGGTCAGAACTAATTCGGAGCCATCATGTCACTATTATTACTAGTATGTGGGTGTTAGTATTATATATTGCTTAGTCGAACTCTAAACTACTGAAGTAATTATTATTTGTCTTGTATTGATTCAATGGGGCTAAAAACGAAACGTGCCCTGCTATAAACAAAAGAGCGATCATTCTGTGCCCTCGGGATGCGAATATATGGTCTCATAACACTATAGCGTCTTATCATACATATAGTTGGTTAGTTATTTAGTCGTCGGATTATCATCACTGCAAACTGGACACGTCCATAGTTTATCCGATCTCTCCTTGTGTATATCCACCATTACACTTCTGCTGACAGTACCGGTCCTATGCTGGTTGATCATCATTCTTATGTGCCCTCCAAAATGTTCACTTCTAGCAACACCGCATTTCAATCCTTGATCTTTAATCCTGGTGATTGAAATGAATCATCATCCACATTAGTATCACTGTCGCGTGTTATATCTCTTAAAGAGTTCAAAACGTCAGCGCGATCCATTGCTCCATCTCCCTGTGCCACAACCGCGCATGACTCCAGTTGAAACGCTCTTTCATTGCCTCGAACACCCACATGCCCCGGCACGAAAATAAATGTAAACACTTTCAGCCTCGCCTTTCTTAAGGCCTCAGTCCACTGTTCGCGAACGAGACCCACGTGTGCCTTTTTAATCATACCCATAGAGTCAATCAAGATGCAGACCTGCGTTACGTTCTGTGAGCATACCCACTCAAATGACCTGGTCACCGCCATAGTCTCCATGGTCATGCTACTGGTAGTGACCGTAAATGCACTACTCGTCTCCCTGATCGTTTTACTTGTGCTCTGAGCTGTGAAGGCTCAAGCACTGCGAACATGTCTAATCACAGATACATCAGTGTATATAATCACATCCCCCTCTTTGGTATTCTCACTGACCAAAGTATACACTTCTTTCTCCACAGATGTGGGACACCATTCTCTGCATTCCCTGATGTGATATTACTACTCTCAAGCAAGTTTCGCAATATGTGTGTAAACTTTTCCATTCCGCACCTGCTGCCATATCTTGCAATCTACACACGCTTTGTACAACATCCTCAGCACGTCCCATCCACGACTATTCTCTCTTTTATCTGCTGCCTTTAACTTTCTGTATTTCGGAATGCAACGGGTGCTCCTTATCTGCATATATTTGAAGGTATGCCCGAGCATGGCAATACTGTAATCTGTGCTCTGTTGTTGGACAGTCAAGTAGATATCGCATAGATCATGTGACTCTTATGCATCCAAGTATGATACGCATTGCTGCATTCTGGATTCTATCCAGTCTTTCGATATGCGTTTGGCTGTGTCAGAATTGCCAGTGCATATTGCACCACGGCCACAACCAAACCCTGGTACAAAAGAAATAACAACCTCTGCTCACACTGCGTAGCAGTCATAACCTTCATAAGACTTTACCTGCCCTTGTGCTAAATGATTATCCTACATATAATTAGAGGCCATCATGACATCTTCGCTGACATGCTTGTATAGACACATTTTCTATGTCATTGCAGATGATTCATATATAAGTGTTGGTATAACGTCTAAAAAACGAGAAAAAAATCTTGCACCTGCTAGTTGTATAACCCATATAAGCAGTGGTGTCAGGGGACTGGCAAGAGGTCTAGATATTATTTCAGGATCAAAATCAGTGTACCTGTACAGCGTCTAGCCGGCGTGCTGTTGTGCTATGATATCACTCTGACTGGCCGACCATACCAAAGTGTCTGAGAGGCCTCAGGCAGGTCTAAACATGTTTCATGACTCGTACATATTCGTCGATATGACGAATCAGGATGTAATCTGGATGTAATACATATAAAACACGTGACAACATTCGTGTCTGAACACGTTATCATGACATGACGTTACATGTCGGTACCTAAAAACATAAAACCGTGTCACAACAGAACCCTGACCCTGAAGTTTAGGGTGCGTAGAATAGGACTACTGTCCTTGTAACAGTAGTAGGAAGAACTAAGCCATTTTAAATATGAGGTTTCCGTTCTTATATCAATTTATCATATGATTTATGATGTAATCTGAGATCAATAACCGTTGATTCGGAAACCGCTGATGATGATGATGATGATAGATAATAGTAATGATCTTGTTATATTATAAACCCATCAACAGCTCAGGTCTCTTGTATAGTGGCGCACTTTGTTAGACTGTAACATGTCCATCCTGTGATGCTACGCCAGCTCTCATAAGTATCTGTCACATCCATTGGTCAGTCGTCTATAAATAACAGTAGAAGAGACAGTATGACGGTCCGGCCCGTGTCATGATCCCATCACGTCCCACCCCTCATCGCAGGTACTTATAACACATAAATATACCCGATGTCACCTGGATTCTGTTTAGGAAGAGTAACTGCTTGTAGTTTATGGTGCAGAGAATAGGACCACTGTCTTTTTAAGTTAGTGGGAGGAGACTAAAGAAATCTGGGGGATATATTATCTGGTGTTATGTGGAGTGGAAGTCAGGTTATGAGACCATGATTGGTATTGAGTTTAACCTAAAGGATCTAGATAAAGTGCAAAACCAGGCACTTAGAATAATGTTGGGAGTAATGAAATCAACACCCATAGCAGAGATGCAGAAAATGGGAAGAATGCAAACACTTGGCGAACGCAGAGACACAAAAGTACTAATTCAAGCAGAAAAGTTTCAGTGTATGCCAAGTCATCCATTGAAGGAAAGATTCCAAAACCTAGAAATGGGGCGACTGAAAAGAAGCTGCTTTATCAATCAAGCTAAAAGACTCCGTATACAACTTACAGACCTATCTGAAGTTGACAGCCCCTTAAGGTCTGTACCAGAACAAACCCCATGGAGTGAAAGGCATGGAATGTCAATATACATTCAGACCCATGTGAAAGGAATACTAAGCGAGGACGAACTGAACAGTGTGCAGCGGAAGACAGTCACCCTCAGTTTCCTGGATGAGGAATATCCACAAGATATATGGGACAGAGTATACACAGATGTGTCAGCACAGAATGCCGTGGGGAATGGAGGTGCAGGTGTATATCCACACAAGCCTAGAGATACAATCAGAACACAGACAGGAAAATTCTGCAATAAGTATGATGCTGAAATCTAGGCAATTAGTGTGGCAGCTAAAAACTACTGAACTCCAACTATTACCTACAGCCTGTAGTATTCCTGACAGATGCAAGGTCAGTGCTTCAAGCTCTCCAGTCTGGAAAACTAACAGACTTAAAAAAAACTACTTAGCGAATTGTCTTACCAGTGTAGGGTAACCATGCAGTGGATACCCTCTCACTGCGGAATACCAGGAAATGGAAAAGCAGACCAACTAGCTAAGGAAGGTGCTGCCGAAGACCAACCAGATATACCAATCACCTACCATCAGAAAAAAACAGATGATCAAGTCAATAAGAAAGCCACAAACACCAACACAAGATGACTATCATATTATGAACAGACCAGAACAAGTTATAATTCTACGTCTCAGAACAGGACACAACCGACTCCGCAGTCACATGTACACAAAGTTCAAGATTTTCAACACGGCCATGTGTACATGTGGACAGGCAGCACAGAGTGCCAAACATATACTTCAAGAGTGTTCTGAGCATGAAACGCTGGAGGAAACAACACTATAGAATCAAAACTCTATGGGACACTGTATGAACTACAAAAGACAGTGAGATTTATTAAGGAGACAGAATTACAGATATAGACATGTTTCAAGTGACCGAAAGAAGAAGAAGAAGAATCCTAAAGGAAAATTACATAGCATACTCCAGCCAAGCTTTAGGGTCTGGTATCACTCTGAGATATATTTTTTTCATTTCTTATTATGTCTTTTCTTGCGATGTCCTACGACCTGGTATCCAGTGATTTTCCCGTTCAGCACCTACAGACTTAATTTTACGCATCCAGCGATTTCTGCGTGCTCGCAATTATTTGTTTCTGTGCATTCCTATTCCATAAATTTAGTTCCAACCTGTAGGATCTGTGTTTTTTGTTCTTAGACGATTATAGGTGGAGTGTATTTCATTCAAGTTGTTCCGACTCGCAAACTCCCTATCTTCGATACAGACAAAAAATGGCGTCTCGACTACTCCAGTTAATGGCTACGTTCACAGCGTAGAATTTCTTCGCAAAGAGACAACCGTAAGTCAAGAATAGGGAATGTCCATCCCTAGACAAAAAGTCTGAGACGGCACGCGAGACGGAGGAATCCAAATGGATCAACGGCTCAAACGGCGAAACAGCAAAGTGTGTGGCGCACAAGACGCAAGTTCTGGGCATAATAATGAATATTGGCTGGCCACCGTGGAAACGACTGGGACCTTACCACGTACACCCCAAAGTCAAGCAACGGATGAACAACATCTAAAGTTTAGGAAACAACATATTAGAATAGGAACATGGAATGTCAGAACACTACACCAATCAGGAAAGCTAGAAAATTTAATATTAGAGGCAGAATCATTAGATGTAGATATTCTAGGAATAGCAGAGACAAGATGGAAAGATGCTGGGTACACAAGAAAAGAAAATTTTAGTTTTATACATTCAGGAGGAGATTACCATGAACGAGGGGTAGGAATTCTGATCAGGGAAGAAATAGAAAAATATATCAGCGGGTACTGGACATATAATGACAGAATGATGTTGCTAAAGATCAAAGTAAAACCGTTTGATCTGGCCATTATACAAACATATGCACCAACTACAGATTACACTGAAGAAGAAATAGAACAGTACTACGAAGATCTACAACAACTACTCAAACCAGTAAAATCAACAGACATTTTAATAGTCATGGGAGACATGAATGCAAAAATAGGAAAAGGAAGACATAAGAACATTGTAGGGCAATTCGGACTAGGGACAAGAAATGACAGAGGAGAAAGACTTATACAGTTCTGTGAGGAGAACAATATGATCATATGTAATACATTCTTTGAACATGAAAATAGAAGATTATATACATGGAAAAGTCCTGGAGACAGAAAGAGGAACCAAATAGATTACATTATGATTAACAATAGATTTAGAAATAGTGTCAAAAACATCATAACATATATATGCAGATATCAACTCTGACCATAATCCAGTGCTGTGCAAAATAAATGTCAAACTTAAAAAGATAGTAAATAGAGGAGTCCAAGAACCACAGATAGACGCATCAGCACTAAAACAACAAGACATACAACAAAAATACCTGGTAGATGTAAGGAATAGATATGAACATCTAATGATAGAGTGCATGGAACAATACAGAAGTGAAAATCCAGAAGAGAAAATAGACAATAAATGGGAAAGCCTAAAGAAAAGTATTCAAACATCAAGTAAAAATTTACCAACAAGAAATACCAAGAACAAACAAACATGGATGACAGATGAAATATTAGAGAAAATGACAGAAAGAAAGAAAGCTAAAAATACACCAAAATATTCAAGTATAGACAAGGAGATACGTAACATGTGCAGAACAGAGAAAAAACAATGGCTAGAAACAAAATGCAGTGAAATAGAGGAGATGTCCATACAACAGAAGACAAAATTAATGCATAAGGAGATAAGGCTGATCACAAATAAGAAAAATCCTGTAAATGGGGGTGGCTGCATTACAGATAAAAATGGTAAATAATATTTGATAAAACAGAAGCACTCACAAGATGGGCAGATTATGTAACAGAACTGTTTGACGACCAACGCAACAAAAAACCAACAATACACAACAATGATGGACCAGCAATACTGAAATCAGAAGTAGAACATGCAATAAATTCAATAAAATGTGGAAAAGCTGCAGGCTCTGACAACATAACAGCAGACATAATAAAAACTCTAAATGAATTTGGTGTAGATAATATAACAGAAATTTGCAATGAAAATACTTCTCAAGATAGAATTACATGAAAGAATTAAGAACAAGATAGACATGGAGGTCGGTGAAGAACAATTCGGTTTTAGGAAAAACAAAGGAACCAGAGAAGCTATACTGAGTATCCGGCTAGTGATAGATAAATATATAGAAGTCCAAAAAGGTATCTATATTTGCTTCATAGACTACAGCAAGGCCTTTGACAGAGTCCAACTTGAAAAATTAATCAAATGTCTTCAAGAAATAGGCATAGATGGAAAAGACATCAGGCTAATTAGAAATATATATTGGGAACAAACTGCATCAATAAGGTGTGAAAATAGCTACTCTCCATACATAGAAATAAGAAGAGGGGTAAGACAAGGATGCATTTTATCACCAAGCCTATTTAATATCTACACAGAGAATATCTTTAAAAATATAGAAGAAACACCAGGACTCAAGATCAATGGGAAAATAATAAACAACATTAGATATGCAGATGACACTGTTCTTTTAGCAGAAAGTGAACATGAACTACAAAGACTAATAGATCAAGTCAATAAATCAAGTAATGAATATGGACTGGATATAAACATTCAAAAAACAAAAACCATGATAATCAGCAAAGACACAGAAGAACAGGAGGTAAACATAAACATACAGGAAGAGAAACTACAACAAGTAAAACAGTATCAATATCTTGGAAACATAGTCACAAATGATGGCAGATGTGAAACAGAAGTTAAAAGGAGAATAGGAATGGCTAAAAGTACCTTCAATGACATGAGGAAATTATTAATATCTAAACAAATTACAAACAAGTTAAAAATTAGAATTATAAAATGCTATATCTATTCCATATTAATGTATGGCTCAGAAACATGGACACTAAATAAACAATTAGAAGACAAAATTGATGCCTTTGAGATGTGGGTATATAGAAGAATAGGGAGAACATCATGGAAAGAGAAGAAAACAAATAAAGAGGTGCTAAAGACACTTAATATGAAGAAAGAACTACTAAGAGAAATAAAGATCAGGCAAATAAAATACTTTGAACACATTAAAAGACATGACACCCTATTGAAGACCTTACTTGAGGGTAAAGTCAAAGGGAAGCGAGCAAGAGGTAGGCAGAGATACAAGTGGGAGAGTAACATTACACGATGGACAGGTTACAGTCTAGCAGAGTGCACCACCAAGACAAGAGACAGGAGATGTTGGAGATACGTTGCAACCAACCTTCGATGCGGAGATGGCACTTGATGATGATGATTCCTATCCCAAGATTTCCTCGTTCAAGTTAGACCTGCCGATTGATTTAGTTTTTCAGTTTCCCGCCAGATGTCACGTGTTATCGCGTGTGAAAGGATTTCGCGCGCAAAAGAGTGCTTTGTTAACTAGTAATAAGATATTTTGTTTGTGTTGTTTGTGTGATGTATTCACTGCTGTGATAAATAACTGTAGAAGAATATATGTATTTAAAATACTGATAATATTCTGCATTTTGTTTTGAGATAAGATCAGAGTTACCATATATGTAATTGAAGGACAGTAATGGAATTGAAGGAAATCTGATGATGATAGCGATAACGTGCCTGGCATTACGTGCATGACAATACATTTTAACAACATCATCATCATCAAGTGCCATGCCGGCTGGCGTAGGCGGTCATGGCTCTCCACAGCTCTCTGTCCAGATTATTATGTAGCAAAGTCGTTGTTGTTTCTTTGCCGTGCCAGGTTGTCAACCTGTCTAATATTTTCTCACGTTGTCGCCCTCTGTCTATGGTGCCTTCAATCTTGCCTGTTGTGACTATCTTCTCTAAACCTGCCTGTCTCATGAAGTGGCCAAAAAAAGATTGCCTTTTTCTTATATTATTGATTAAAGTCCGTCTCGCATTTAACTCTTTCAACACCTCTACATTAGTTTTTCTGGCAGTCCATGGTATTCTCAGCATTCTTCTGTAGAACCACATCTCTGTTGCCTCCAATCTCCAACTTTCCAGTTTGTTTATTGTCCAAGACTCGCACCCATATGTTAGTATAGGGGTTATATAGCACTGCATAACTCTCTTTCTCTCTTCTAATGACAAAGTCATATTACACAGTATATTTTCATTTTTCTGAATGTTGTTTTTGCCTGTTCTATTCTGCATCTTATTTCTATTGAACTTCTTCCATCTGCTGTAATCATTGCAGCTAGATATTTGAATTGGTGGACCTGGTTTAATACTATATCATTCACTTTGATCGTTCAAGGTGTGTTATTTTGTTTCTTTGAAATAACCATTACTTCTGGGTTTTTTTAACAACAGTTCCGGAAAAAAATACGCTGACAGAGGGTTAATAGTCTCTCTCTGTATATAATTTTATATGTTCTAATCTCAATAATGAAGGGCAGAGTACCCTGTTAGAGAAGAAAGGGCAGACCAAGAAGACGACTTACTGACGTCATTAACATAAATGCATCGTTGCAAAATACAAGACTCACCACCCAAGACAGAAGGGGGTTCATGGAGTTTATTTGGGAAGACAACGTTCTGGAGAGATTACATCAAATGACAATCTCTCTCTCTCTCTCTCTCTCTCTCTTCTGATGAAAACGTCCTTTCATCAGATTAAATATTTATTGAAAGGGTACTGAACATGACAGGGGCCTAGAGCTCCATTACAAGATTATATAAAGTATGTTTTTTTAACTAGTTACTATTTCATATAGGGTCTTAGATGGGTAGAAGAATCACATAATAACGAAAGATCTCTTTATGAACGCATGTGGTTGCGTCTGTGGGTCTCACCAATGGCCCACTAGACAAACCACCCATGTAACAGAAAACCTTAGTAGATGACATGCCGTTATATTGAGGTTATTTTCTTATAGAAGCTTATGCCACGTCATCAATACAAGTATGCTCATTGTGCTGTTATTTTGTTGTTGAATTGTGTTTCATGTTTACTTAAATATATGTATGCACCCTCTGTGGTTGGGAAGGAGCCAGAAATGAACTGTGCAGGACTGGGGAGGAGGAAACTGACAGCACTGGTTTTTCCTATAGCTGAGACCCATCATAGAGGCACAGTGACTCAGGACCAGACAATCCTTTTGACGTGAACATTTGATTGCATGCCTAGAGCAATAGATAAGTTCGGCATAACCAGTAGTCATTTGGTGGCAGGGAATGAGCACAGTGAACCCTAGCTTGGCTACAGTGGCTCGGAGCAGTGCATAGGCTGAAACCTAACTTCCTGAAGGTGTGAGTTATTCTCTGGCTCTGTCCCGGGGTGGGCCCAAATTCCAGACTTCCCAGCAATATAATGCCATTTAATGGCATTTGAGTCAAATGTCATGAGCCCATAGACCGCTGGATCAGCAACCAACCAACCATCTCTTTATGAGAATTACATTAGTATGGGACAGATTCTGGGGGATCTACATAGGAACCAAGCCGTGTGCAAACGGGATGCAACATGATGTCATTGATATATTTGCATTTTGAGGATAGATGGATGGATACACAGTGGTACTGAGACAAGGCAGAACGTGTTTGCAGATGATTCAAGGGCTACTTGTCCGGAAGACATACAGTCGTGTACGTAACATCAACGATCACCATGGGTTATAGATTACATTCCATGTAGCATAGCATTAACACTATTGTCTGGAAAAACACAACGGTTCCATCTATTTATAAACTATTTTGATTTTTCAGTTAGAAAATGTTTTATAAACATGTGTGTGGGCATGTTTTTATGCAGCAGTGGTTTATATATTAAAATATACGGCATAAGCTGATATTAGTATTTTCGTTATTCTAGTAAAATTTATACCTCACGCAAGCAAGAGCATTGTTCACCATATGATGATATATGGTTGTAGCATCCCGGGAAATTTCAACCAATCATGTAAGTCTTGTATTCCTTAGATATAACCAGGGCCGGATTTATACTTGATAAGGACCTACGCTATTTGAGATATGGGGCCCTTTATAAGTCCAGATTTATATGTCAGTGCCAAATATGATTTTCGGATACCTAGTGCTATATCTCGTTTCCCTAAGCTATAACTTGTGTAGCTTATACGTAAATCCAGGACTGAACATAACTTGTATATATCTGATTATTGTTTCACACATACTTATGTAAACACATTTTAACCCCCTCTTTTTGTTCTTTCGTTCCCTAATAATGTATATAGCTGAGGCCATATTTCTTGTATAAATTTGAATAATTTTCTTTCAGTATTTTTATTTTTATCTTTTCTACAAGTATTCTTGTATATATACACATTTCTTCGAATGTGGCATATGGTTTAACATCCATTAGCTTATCTGAGGACCAGTATCAGTATGTTACTGTCTCATAGTTTGTGCACTCAAGAAGGAGGTGCTCTGCTGTTTGGTTCGCTTGATCACAAATGGAATTAACATTTGTCAAGTTTGCGTAGACTTGCCTACTTAGTCATTTGGGTCAAGATCTGAGTCGAAATATAATGATATGAACGTATGTGTTAAGCTGATGGTAATCGTCCCGTGAGGTTCAGTTAGACTTTCATTGTGATTCATAATACGGCTATTTGCCACAAATAACTGATTGATACAGCAAGTTGTTGAATGTTAGCACCTTATTTAGCAAGGTTAATGATGCCATCTCTCATTTCCTTCTATTCCCAATTGGGAAACCAATTTTAAAATACGATTATACAATATTTACAATATAAAACATGAACATTTGAACACACGTTTTATTTACGCTTGAATGGTGGTAAATAACTTTGCCTTCCTCTGTATCTTCTCCCCTTAATCTTTGGATGGTCACTAAATGTTGACATTTTTCATTTCTCATCACATGCCCTAAAAATCTTGCTTCTGTTTTTTTTTAAATGTTCGATAGAATCTGTCGTTTTATTCCACTATCTCTGAGAAATTCTACATTCGTTTTCTTGGTTCTCTGTGGAATTTTCTTCATTATTATTTAAAAGAAAAAACACATCTCAGTGCCTCCAGTTTGTGTTGGACAATTTTGTTTGCTGTCCATGCTCCATTTCTATAATGAAGGATTAACACAATATAACCTAGCACTCGAACTTGTTTATCATTAATATTACTTTATTTGCATAGAATATTTCTCATTTTTGAAAATGTTGATTTTACCTGTGCTATCCTGCTATGATCTCATTGAGCACCTACCATATGATGTTAAAATGGTGCCAAATACTTGACTTTATCAGCTTGATTTAACATTTTATCATTGATAGTAATACTGCCTTTTGACGGTGTGTCTTTGAAACAACCATTACTTCTCTTTTGTTTACTTTTTAAGCTGATGCCTTTGTTGCAACTGTCTTCAACTACCGTGTCTGACAGGGCTGGAAATAGTGTTCACTCCCTCCAATCATAATTGTATCGCCAGCATATCTTAGATTATTCTTACTCTAACTTTCAACTGTTATTCCAGAGATCCGTTCTATGTTTCGCATAATAGCCCCTCTGTATACAGGGGGCATAGCATTAAAGAGAAAAGATCTGGTGATATTACACATTCTTGTCTTACGCCCATACCTATCTATTGGAATTTTACTGTCAGATCTCATCGCATCTATTTGTTTCCAATATATACTTTTTACTACCTTTAAATCCTTTCTATGAACATTGAGTTTTCTAACATTTTTATCATTTTTGAATGCTTCATCATGTCAAATGCTTTATTATGATATATTAAGCACAAGTACATGTTATTTTGTACTTCTATTTAGTTTGCCCTCTCCATCAATGTTCGTAACATATTTAGGGCATTTCTTGTGACTTTTCCTTCCAGAAACCCACATTAAATACTTAAATATTTCTGGTTTTAATTTTCCTCTTATTTGTCTCATGACAGGATCTTGATATCTAGCTCATAAGGATCTTGATTTCTGATTGTTCGGTGGTCTTCACATTCTACTGCACCCTATTTCTTCGGTAAAGTTATGCATATTAATTGCAATAAATCAAATGGAATATCGCCACTGCTATATATGTTATTTAGCATTTTTGTGATTATTTTTATGCCATACTCCCCAATTACTTCTAATTGTTCCTTTGCAATAGTATATGGTCCAGGAGATTTATTGTATTTCAAGTGATGTATAGCAGGCGTGTCAAACTCGAAAAGCACAATGGGCCGCATAAGATACTTTGAGTATACCGGCGGGCCACACCAACAAATCTGAGAAACACTGCAATCTTATTGAATTATATTTAATTAATTTGCACGCTTACTACAGCGGTTTTATTAAGCTAACGCCCCACAATGCCAAATATAACAATTGTAATGCAACATTTATTTAAGAACATTCAATCATTTGTGCTGTTTAATCAGTGTTTTGTCATGAGGTGTGAAATCCTACATCTGTTTAAGAACATTCAATCATTTGTACTCTTTAATCAGTGTTTTGTCCTGAGGGTTGATGCCTCTTTTTCATGACAATTTTTCGTATATCTGGCTGAAATGTATTTGCAGTTCCGACCTTCATCAGGGATGGCAAGTGTTCATCGGTCAGCTTTGTTCTTTTAGATGTTTTTGTTAATTTCATGAAGGAAAATAACTGTTCACGTACATAGGTGGAACCGAACATTGCCACAATCCTAGATGAAAACGTTCTGAAGTTTGTAAACTTTTCAGGAAGGTATGAATAGAAGCCAGGTATGCCGACTTCTAGATATTTTGCTTTTAGTGTAGAATCAGACTGCATTTCTTATAGCTCCATCTGCAAGTATTTCCTCTGCTTTGACAACATCACAATTGAATTGTGCCGAGAATAATGCAAAATGGTTTTAAAACGATGAGAAATCACTAAACCTTTCCTGGAACTCTTTTGACAATAACTCTAGGTGACTCTCATATTTAGCAAAGGTAAGTACAGATTCAGCATTGGCCTGGTTTTTTAGTTCTTTGCAGTTAGGAAAATGAATCAAATATTAACGTTACAACTATGTCTTCCATAAGCTTAGTTTTGTAATGAAACACTTGATATCGTCGTACAACTAAGTGATGAGTTTGTTTTTGCCTTGTAATTTCAAATTAAGATCACTTAAATGTGCAGTAATGTCCACAGCAAACGCTAGCTCCTGGACACAACTTTAATCTTTTATTTCATCAGTGTTTTTACCTTTCATCTCCAAAAATAAAGTAATTTCTTGTCAGCAAATAAAATCTTGTCAGCACTTTGTGACACGACAACCAACGGACTGCTGTGTAGAATGGAACTTCGGTGAACTGACTATCCATGTCTTCTAACATCTGACTGAAATGACGATGGTTGAGAGCATTGCATTTGATAAAGTTCACGGTTTTTGTGACCACACTAAGCACGTGATTCAATTTTAAATTCTTTGAACACAAATTTTGCTGATGAATAATGCAGTGAAAATGTGCAAATAATGAATATGGATACGAGTTCTCAATTTTTGTTCGCAACTTGGCAGCAACACCATTATGTCTGCCAATCATATTCGCATCACCGTCAGTATATAAACATACAAGTTTACTCACATCAAAATCATAATCATGGAGAATCCGCTCCACTTTTCCAAAGATGTCTTCGCTCGATGTAGTCTCATGCATTGGACTTAGTTCAATCAGTTCTTTATAAATATTAAATTTACTGTCACAGGCCCTAATAAAAATTGCAAGCTGTGCTATTCCAGTGATGTCAACGGTCTCATCAATAGCAATAGAAAAATGTTCAAATTTGGATGATGCAGACTGTTGTTTCAAATCATCTGCTATTTCACCAATCCTGGACGTCCAGCAACATTGTTCCTGGTTAAAGAAATATCCTTAAATAACTGTGCTTTCTGTGGGCACACAATGTCAGCAGCTTTTATAAGGCAATACTTTTCGAAATCTCCTTCACTGTCAAATTTCCCACTCATGGCGACCATTCAGCTGAGTTCATAGCTTGCAGTAACGGAAGGGACATTGGATTGATCTATTTTTGTAAAACATTTCTGTCGCTGTATCAAGATAGCCTTCATTTCCTTTACTCTTGAAACACGGATTAAGCCCTCATATTTATCGCAGGATCGATGGTTGGTTTCATAATGTCTTTTTAAGTTGTACTCTTTTGGCGTGGCAATGCTGCTATTGCATACTAAGCAATGTATCTTTCTATTTATCATTGCACAAAAATACTGTAGTTCCCATTTTTCCTGAAATACTCGCCTTTCTTCATCAAGTGTCCTTTCTTCTTAAGTGAAAGTGATGTAGCTATAGAGTCAGTTTATGCAGTACTTCATGAAAACAAATAACATAACTACCGGCACGATTCACAAGATACAATTTATTATTGTTTTAAAATGTAAACATGGCAATAGCAACCTGTCTGCTACTTCCGGTCAATTGTCATAGATAGAAAACCCTTACTAGCTTAAAACAGCCGTATTGTTTTCTTATACGTGGCACCGTGCCAAATTTATGTTTTCTATAGCCAGTTTAAAGTATTAAAACTGTAATTTTCACCATTAAATGAGACAACTGCATTATTCTTTGTGCGGGTCGCACATGTACTTGCAAGGGGCCACATGCGGGCCGCACGTTTGACATGCCTGATGTATAACTTCTTTCACATCTGCAGTTTATATACAGGGGCCTTCGGTTTTGTACAGTATGTCTGTTTCATTTCTACTATCTTTGTAAAATTCCCTAATGTGTTCTTCCTTTCTATGCAGGATTTCATGTTTCTTCTATTAAAATATGCCCTTGCTTTAACTCCAGGCACAGAGTCTTGAGAACTTGCCATCTACTTGTACTTATTTATTGGTTTATATATATATATATATATATATATATATATATCCCTTGTATTTACATAGTGATATTTTTTTTTTATTTCACAGCATTTTGAATTTAACCATTTTTTTTGCTGTATTGAATTTATCTTTAATTTCTTTGTTTATCTTATATTCTGAAATGTTAGCATATAACTTTCTTTGTTTCATCAACTTTAAGATGTCTCCTGTCATTTTTTGCTAGACGTTTCTTAGGTGGCAGGATCTCTGCAGATGTTTGCTGTATATAGTCTTTTAATGGGATGGAGTTAGCTGCCCCATTCCAATTAGGGTCAGTGACATTAAAGCCATACTGAAGTCGGATGTGATCGGCCGAAAGGTGCAGAATTTACCTGTAATGCTGTAAACCATGGCACAACGAATTCCGTTCTCGGACTACCTCCTGATAATCTGCATGAATTTGAGAACGAACGCAGAAGAAGATTCTTTTAATATCATCCACTTGTTCATCATTGGTGTGTATTTTCTCTATGTCGTTGTTCTTGTGTTGTATTGCTATATTGTGCTATACTCTGCTTGTAACTCGTTGTTCTTTGTTAATAGATTTACATGTTGGGTGATTATTAGTAGTTCTTAATCTTGCTATTCGTATACTTAACTTTCCCACAATAGAAACATGGTCGCTATGCTGTCTGCACTTGGGCGTGTTTTGGCAGACCCCCAACGAGTTTTTTCATGTTTCATTGACCGTAGTATAATCGATGTTTGTGAGTCTTGTTATTGTGAGCTTCTTCATGCCCATAGTCATCTAAGATGTTGGTAGAACCATATTCTATATATCTAGCTGTTTTTCGGTGTATCTATCTATGTGACGTCCTTTACAGAACGTTGTCCTCACTGCCACTCTCTAAGCCTCTTGGGTCTGAGTAAGTTGCCCGGCTTCTTGTAGCTTCATTTTCAAGTTTTCGATATCTTGTGTCCATAGTAGTCTTAGTCTGCCTCTTGTTTTCTTTCCTGGAACTTTTTCCTCTTTGATTATCTTTTTAAAATCTAGTGTCATTGTATATGTTCGAAATATGTGATCTTTCGATTTAAAAAAAAATAATTAGGAGCCAGTCTTGTTCTATCGTCTTGTCTTTGCGGACATCTACGTTGGCACATCTTTCTGTCAAAATTCTGCAACGGAAAATATAGCTTCTTAATTGTTGTAATTGTGTTTTTCTATTTGCTACTTGCGATAGATTTTTCATCGGTGATGTTTTTGTGGGTAAATTCCTAATCTAGTTATATGTCTTCTGGGCAATCTCCTTTCCCGGTGATGGTTGAACAGAGATGTTCAAAGAATCTAAAATTTTCTAGTTACTGTTTTTTCAATGACTATTGTAGGTCGGATCTCTTCTCAGATTATATGCATTATTCCTTTATTTTCATTGAGGAAAGGGTGTTGTACCTAGCTATGACGTTTAACTGACATAATCATGGGTTCTAAAACTGTGCGGTTGCTTGACATTGTCATCTGAAGGGTGTCATCTGAAGGGTGTCACCTGCATAACTAACTTCTGGAATCTCATATACTCCGATGTGGAGGGGTTGAAAATGTTCTCAATGTGTGTCTTCTCATACATTTCGCATAGTGTTTTCTGCGTATATGTTATAGGGCATTGTCTGTTCTTTCTAATACAACAATGTTAGTCACTATGTCCGGCTACACAATCCTATCATTCTAAGTAGGCGCCACATATCACATCTGTTTATCCGTCTCTACGTTAGGGCGGTTTCGACCGGTGTGTTAGGCCGGTTTCGACCGGTTTCGATTGCCAACATATTGGATGTGCGGGAACACTCAGAACATTCAGTTGCACACTCAGCACATTTGGTTGTACATTCAGCACATTTGCACACTCGGTACATAGAATATTTTGTTATATGAGCTAAATTAGCACATTCAGTTGCACACTAGGAACATGTGGGTCATATTGGATGTGCGGGCACACTCAGCACATTCGGCTGCACATTCGACACACTCGGGGCTCGTTCAAGCCCAATGCACTACTCATACCAAGTAGTACAAGCAAAATAATTATGTCAAGATTAACTAAAACATACATTTGTTAAACTAGTCTCAATATTTGCAACTTTATGATTATGATAGTCAGACAACACTTTATAAAGTGCGTAAATAATCACATACAGTGTACTTTGTACTTTAGTGTTTAAATAAAGTGACATTTTCTTTCCAGATCGTTATCTTCGTCGCGGATACTCTGAACGCCTCTCTGTTCCGGGCAAGCAGGCATGCATTGGCCAAAGACATGTGCATATATTCTTTTATATCGCTGGTCTATCGTCTTCTTGGTCTTCCTCTTCTTCTCTATTCCGGCACTCTGCCCTCTAGAATCTGCCTTTCGATGCCATCATGTCGATATAAGTGTCCAAAATACTGTAGCGTCCTTCTCATGATGGTATTTAGAAGTCACCCTTCGTTTAGTTTCGATAATTTCAAAACTTCAATGTTCTTCGTTTTCTCTGCCCATGATATTCGTAGGATCTTTCTGTAGCACTTCATTGCAAATTAATTTATTCTTTTGGATATTGTCCTCAATATCACAATTTGTGTTTTTATGTAATTATGAGGGCACCATTTTTTTCAATGACCTATCTGCAGTTGGAGATTGCCTATATGGTGGCATTGTTTGCGAAGCGCATATGCAGACAACATAGTATGAAGGACAATCTATTTAGGGTCGGCGTCTGCATTGATCACTTCCTACTGTATGAGATAAAAACGCGTTTTAATTTTTTCGCTTCTACATATCCAAGCACACAGTATTAGTTACTGAGCTCAAGTAACAACTATATATACTAATTGTAACTTAGTATGTCTAGCTAGTAAAAAAAGGACTTAGATACTACATTTCTCCAGCCGGTCCTATTCTGCTCACTACAGCAAAAGTGTGATTGTGGGTATAGCCACATGAAGCAACATGAGCTATATCATTCGACATAGTGGAAACATCTTTAAGATACCTACTTGAATTCATGTGAAAAAAACGGCTAAGGAGAAGATTCTGGATGAAACAGAACTGGCGACAAGCAAATGATAATCAATAAAAAGTAGTACTGACGGTAAAACTCTATGAAAATAATACTCGATTGGTAATTCATGAAGTTCTACTGAATGACGACCGACACACTATGCTGTCGGTTGATTACGTGAAATAATATATACAACAACTCACAGGAAAGGTAAAGATGCGAGATCAGCAAAGTATCTTGTTTCTCTCTCGTAAACTATCTGTTCTGTTTTAATTTTTATGTTGTGCAGGGTGTCTATAAACGTCACTGTGCACTAAATTTCACTGCAGGAGACACATCGCACCATCTGTGAATCTTTTAGTACATAAATGTGTGACGACATTGACGCTACAATTATTTATGAGAAAAAACATATACTAACTAAATTTATATTCAATGCATCAATGCTAATTAATTGAACTCTTAAAGACTGTCGGCAGTACATGAGGAGCGCGGTAGCCTAGTTGATAGTGAGCTTGCTTTCTATCACTGGGTTACAGCGTGCCAGGTTGGAAACCCCGTCAGTACAAAACAATCCGGGTTGTGATTTCTCGCTTGACACTCACCAGTCGACTCAGCTGTAAATGAGTACCTGACGCATGAGTTAGGGGAAGTAAGGACAGCAAGGAGAGAACTAGCTACCCCACCTAATAGTTGCAGTGGCTTAGAACATGAAGAGTTATCTTGCTGCCACGAGACATACCTTTTCTTCTAAAGACTGTAATTGTAAATGCGAGTTTTGCCATCATTTTTTCCCCTTGATGCAACAGTTATTTTTAAAAGTAGAACTTCTTTGTAATTACACAATGCACATGCTTGTATCATACATTAAACTAAAGATCAATGAAAATACAATTATAGTGTTATAAATGTAAATTAACATACTTGATTAAAGAATGATATGATTAATTTTCCACGCAAATTATGTAAAAACAATGGAATTTATGAATGTAAAAAATAAATTAAACTTTTAACCAACTAAAGTAGAAAGACTTGAACTATTTATTATTACTTCAATACATTGAGAATAACCGTAATACATTTGTGAACATTTAGTAACAAGTATTAGCTTCTTGTAATTTACTTGTATAGTTTAGCTTATTAAGTGAACCATAGAATAATTGCTTACAAATACATTTTGACCACGCACCCTCATCTTTACAATTAGATTATTCCCTATTAAAAATCATGTCTACGACGAAGTAAATACAAGCTAATGATTCATGAAGCATACATAATATGCTAACATTTACTTTCCATACAAGAAATGAACCATTTAAAAAAAACATGCTTCATTAGGTTGTCTGTCATTGTGAAAGTTTGAACAAACAAACATGGGTGATGTTATTATTTATGCACTTTACTCAATTTTGAATACAGAAAATCAATTTTCTACGACACGTTTGCTTTGTTCATTGTGAAAGTAGAGTGCTGAAGAATTGAATAACAGTGATTTCTATTTTGTAACTAACACTTTTCTAAATACCGAAAAATATTGCAATTTCCGACACCTGTCCTAACGTTTTAGACTTTTTCAGATATTTATTTTGAGATAGATACGGTTGTCAGCGTCGTTTTGAACTTTAAGAGTTCAGCAAAGACGATTTGAATTTTAGCATACACTTTGGATGTGGACCATGTAATCAATGGCACATCTCGGCTGCGACTTGAAGAATTAGGTATTAAAAGTGGTGCTAATGAGCATGCTAACTTAAGGACAGACTTAGGGATATTGTAATCTGAATCATGTGGGGTATCAGCATGGGTACAATTCAATATCGTCTGGGGACAACAATATTTATTCTAGGAGAGGCCAACATACATCTAATGGGATAAATCTGATATGTCAAGTAGCCTAATTAGAACTGCCGATCTATTCCTGTTGATTCAAAATACTTGTACATGTGCGGTACCTTGAAATCCGACAATATAAAATTACAAACTATCTAGACCGAACTGTGAAATGAAATTTTGAACAGTGTGAAGTAGCAAATAAATATGTCAACCATGTGATTCTGCTAGTTTAAAAGGAAATAGAGACAGTGTCAATCGCCAAATTTTGATGTTCTTCATTAGAGGCGCAGGGGTTTGGAATTCAAATATATACATATATTCTTGTTTCCTGTAAAAAATAGAGAGAACGTACTTTCGAACTTAAAAAAAAACTAAAGAAAAGATAATGAACTGCTAGCAATATCAGTTCCATATATGACAAGGAAATGTGATTTTGCACAGCCAATTAACACATTTTTGCTCCTTTGTGATATATGCGTTTATCTTTAGTATGATGACGTCATTTTATAAGCTTGAAAAATAATGAAACGTATTTACATTATTTAGCAATACGAGCATGTCGCAATTTTCAATATTCGTTTTCAATTCACTGACACTAGTAAGGTAAAACAGACAGTGGTAATACTGAGATTACTATTATTTTCTTCATGAATTTTTTTTACTTTTATTTCTAACTTTAATTAAAGTTATTTAAGGTGTGGCACATGGTCGAGAGATTAGAACGCTAGTCTCACACGAGTACGGTCTAGAGTTCGATCTCCGGTAAGGACTGGGTTTTTTTTCTATCGGAGGGTAAATTGAAAAACTCACCCTGTACATGACATGGCGACTGCAAGACAGCTTTTATCACACAGCTATATAAAACCCTCCCTGCAACGCCTGAACTGGTAATATGCAGTATTGACAGTTTTTTAAAATAATTTTGTAGTTAAGACAATCTTCAGGTTTCATGCAATGAATATATGTCTCTTGAACTGTTATTGTGGGATAATGCACGAGATTCTTCTTGTGGACTTCAAAACGTGAAGTTAATTAACTATAATTGTATACATTGTGCATTTATTAAGTGGTTACCAAACTAGATACAAAAAGAAATCAAGAATTTAGGAAAGATAATTGGTATAATATCATATATTGAACATATTGAAAGACAGCAAGTAAAATGGTTTGGTCACCTTATGAGAATGAAGCTAATACAAAATACCAATAAGAGCATATAAAAACAGAGTATCCGGGCGTAAGGCCAAAGGTAGACAAGGAAATGCTGGATATAATACATCATAATAGCCTTGAACAAACATGGACTAAATGCAACTTCGGCAACACATCTGGCCTTGGAACGACAGCTTAAGCTTCCATCCCTACGCTTAACGGCAAGTGTGAATGCGATCAACCGTCATTCACCTGGGAATAGACAATAGGCATTTATTAAGATTGGTATGATTTTTACGATAATTATATCCGATTGGTGAATTTCTTCTTTTTCTTCTTCTTCAGTGCACATTCTCAAACTCCCGCGGGATCTCTCTTTTAGCAGAATCATTGTCTTACTAGATTTCCAGCAGGATGTAATTCAGAGAATGTAAATGCGTTGTGTCGCCGTCTTATTTGCGCCAATTGCCCGACAGATCCATATTTGGCAGGGATTGATGAATTTAAATGTAATATTTAATTTTAAATTGATGATGCCGACGGGGTGTACTTCCATGGCACGACAGGGGTGCAAATAACAGTAAAAATTATATGAAATGGATGACGATTCGGACGACTATAGAGATATCACATCTTGGAGATTTGCTACCTCAGCCCATATAGTGTCAAGCTAACTTAGAAGCAATACTGAAGTCGGTTGTGCTGAACCGAAAACGAAGATATCGCAGTCATGGCGCAAAGCAAAATTACACATTTATCAGAGCTACATCCTACTACTATAAAGTAGTAGAAAAATAAACACAGAAGATGGTGATTATAATGGTATCAAAATCACAGAGCTACACCGCACAATAAACAATATGGGGTGGTCAAGTGTTGAAATATAGCAGTATGAAGTTTCTGTTTCATTATCAATCAATCAATCAAGTGCCATGCAGAATGGCGTAGGCGGTCATGTTTCTCCACCACTCAGTCTCTTGTATTGTCAATAAGCTCGGTTCGTGAGCTTCTACCATGCCACAATACAAGTCCATCTAGTAACTTTTCTCTTTGTCGTCTCCTATCTCTTCTCCCCTTGTTCTTCCCAGTCGTTATTAAGTGTTCAATCTGTGCTCTTCTCAGCACATGCGCTCGGAACATTGATTGCCTGCCCCTAATGTTTGATATGATTGATCTTTTTACGCCAGCATTAATAAACTCTGCATTAGTTTTCTTAGCTGTCCATGGTAGTTTCATCATTCTTCTCAGAAACCCCATTTCTGTAGCCTCTAATTCGCTTTCAATGTTTTTGTTTACAGTCCATGCTTCACATCCATAAAAAAAAATTAGTTCGATATAATATCTCAGCACTCGAATTCGCGTCTGCATTAATATTCTTCCATTGCACAAAATGGTTCTAATTGTTTGGAATCCTGATTTGGCTTGTGCTGTTCGGCTCTTTATCTCGCTTGAACATTAACCTTCTGATGTTAACAGGATATCAAGATATTTCTCTTTTTCAACTTGTGCTAATTTTGTGCCATTAATAATTATATTGTTTCTTGGTGGTGTATGTCTTCGATATAACCATTATTTCAGTTTTCTTCTTGTTTAAACTGAGACCTGTATTTTCACTTTCAGTACTTTATCTAATAGGGTTTGTAGTTCCTGTTCGCTTCCTGCGATCAATACTGTGCCATCAGCATATCTCAAGTTATTTATATTGCATCCTCCCACTTGTATTACATGGTTTTGTTATGCACTATGTAAATTTTATATCTGATAACATCTTTTCTTTTTTTAAATACAAAACTAAATAGTGCATGGGAATTTAGTTACTGTTGCTGGCAAGGTACCATGAACGTGCTGGGCCCCGTGTGAGTCACATGTTACCTTGAAATTCTTTGTCTCCTGTGCATAACATGTTACCTTGAACGTGCTGAGCCCGGTATGAATCACACGTTACATTGAGTGTGCTGAACCCGGTATGAATCACATATTACCTTGAACGTGCTGAGCCCGGTATGAATCACTTGTTACCGTGAACGTTTTTAGCCCCGTATGCATCACATGTTACCTTGAAATTATTTGTCTCCTGTGCATAACATGTTACCCTGAACGTGCTGAGCCCGGTATGAATCACATGTTACATGTTTTATGCAAATGCATCGTGTCTTGTAGTTGTCGTGCATCGTGGATAATGCACAAGAAATGCAATATGACTGGAACATACTTATTCGAACGTGCAGCAACTGGAGCCTGGACTTCTAGATCAAGGTACAAAGAATAGTGGCATTGCTTTCTTCCCAAGTATGTCGTAGGAGGTGCCCAAGGAAAACTGGGAAATGTGCTGACAGACTGTCACCTGTTTAAAAAAATATCAATGCCGCTGTTTGACTTGTCTCACTTGCGGATCATTGTATTCTATAAAATGGCCTCCATGGATGATAGTATACAGTAGGCCTGCGTGCTTGTGCGTCATATTCGACGGTTGTAGGAAATTGTAGTTGTAGGAAATGCTACATTACTTCGGATGGGTCAACAAATGTGACAGAGGCATGATGCGATAGTTGGCCAAAAATTCGTCTTCTTCAGCATTCATTCTCAAACTATCGCCGTATCTTTCTTGTAGGAGGACATGAGTATACTAGTTTCCAGCAGGATGCAGTCCAGAGAATATAAATGTGTTGTGTTACCATTTTATTTGTGTCAATCGCTCGACACATCCCTCTTGGTCAGAAGACCATAATTGTATAATGTGTTCCTGACACGACCTCATGATCCTGAGACAAGCATTATCGGGATGTCTCCCTTCTGGGACTAAAGTTGCAATCATAAACTTCCCCAAACACATTCATGCCTTTGATACATCCACTTTTATACCAGTCTGGGTATGGTCTCATTAACTCAAACTAACGAGTGTCTTTGATTTTGTCAGACAGACTATGTGCTGTCAAGAGCTACCTGCGCACAACTAAATGGATTATTTCATCATCATTATACTAGTGCATATTTTTCATATTTGTAACGCACATACTTAGAATACATTGAATATTCCCGTGCAAGTATTTTGTATCTTACCCATCCCATATAGGGTCAGTGACCCAAAGCCATGCTGAAGTCGGATGTGTCAGGCCGAAAGGCACAGATATCGCAGCAATGCTGTAAGCCATGACACAACGCATTCCGTTCTCCGGACTACATCCTGCTAACCTGCAGGAGTTTGAGAACGAACGCAGAAGAACAAAAAGAAGAAGAAGAACCATAATTATACTAGTGCATATTTTTCATATTTGTAACGCACATACTTAGAATACATTGAATATTCCCGTGCAAGTATTTTGTATCTCCGTTTACTAATTAACTCTGTATACAAAATATTAGAAGACATTTGGAGAATAATAATAATTAGGATAATTTAGGGATGAATTCCCCAAAGATCCTTCTGGAAGGTGACGTGTGGGGGAAGATATAACTGATAATCGCAAAATAATGATGTAAAATAATATATGTGTTTGTAACAGCTAAATACATTGCAACAATGAATAAGTATGTAAAAGAAGACTATAATTGAAGCATATTCAATAGACTGTCGACAGGACATGATATCCCAGAGGTTAACTGTGTGAAAAATATACTATAGCCTGGCAGAGTAAGAAAGCATATGTTAAAATGTGAATAATGTATCAGACAATCAACAGGACTAATTATGTTAGGGGATAACGTTTCAAAAAAGTATATATGAACAAGCCATATTGTAAGCCAGTGTTTAACTTTGTAATGAGTAAGAAAATACAACAATATGAAAATGATAAATAGACTTGATTCAACTAGCGATCTTTGAAGAGACCAACATTGTTGAGAGAGGCAAAATCAATGTGTTTGAATTGTATACACGACCACAATTGTGACCACAAGAATGCATTATGTAATCCCGTAACTATTGACAGCTCTAAAAGTTGAATTCATTATTGACAATATGAAAAGTGTAATATTTACAGTCAGCATATGGTGACACACCAAATATTAACAATATCTATATATGGCAAACTTGGTCATTTGCTATGTTGTCACGTCAACACATCACATCTTCAATCACTCTCATCTTCTGACTCAGGAAGAGCCCATTCTTGGATCTTACCAGAAGCAAGTGAAGCAAAGACGATGCAATCCACAATGAAGAAACATCCAACTATTTTGAGCAGCGTCTGCCATTGGCTCGGGAGACGCTATAATAGGATGATAAGAAAAATGTAGAAGACATAAACAATGGCATTATAATAGTGTAGATATGTATAGGAAATACAAAAATGAAGTTATACAGCTCTAACAAAAGCACACCAGTGAAGATGTATGTATGTTAATTATAGTATCACATCAAATAATGAGGCAATTGGAACATACTGAAGCCATCTGTTGCTCGGGTGATTTAGCTCACAACAACTTCATTCAGATGTAGTTTCTCTGTATATTTGTACCTCTTCCATTATATCCATCAAACTACAAATCAATTTGGTTGCATTTGCCACATTCACTATGTAGGAAATTGCTCAATCATTTAGATTTGTAAAAATTATACCAAATACTTAGTGCCAACAAAAGTCGTTGTGTATTTATGTACATTAATAACGACTTTACGTTGCATGCATTGTTGTAGTTTAGTATGAATGTGTATAAGTCATTTATTCTACTTATATAAAAACAACATTACTGTTAATGTTGGTCCGCGTATTGAGTAAATTGATTCATAGAAAAATGAAGTTATTACTACAGTGAATGTTGAAAGTGTTAACTATTGCCTGGATATATTTCGTAAAGTCGTATATAGACTATGGATAATTTCGTTTTTATTTTGAAATTATTGACCGGGCCACATCTTTTTTTCGGGGTGTGGTTGGTCAATTACGGAAAACCGGTTTACTTGTGTTACCTTGCATTTGATGCCCTGAGGTGACATCAAATAGTGAGTTGCGGAAGAGACCGCGCTAGTGTCCGATGGAAGTAGAGAGAAAAATAGAGAAAGATAGGAAAATCCTGAGAAAGAAGTCTGAAACGTAGCTAGATATTCACTGAACTAGAACTAACAGGGAAAAGAGGAGAACTGGAAGACCGATGAATACATGAAAAAAGAACACCACAAGAAGAGTTCGAATGATTTGGGATCTCGTAGAACAGACGCAGAAGACAGTACAGTACATACCTCATTGAAGAGCGAAAGTTGCAAACTTTTGTTTCAGCGGGAACTGAGAGGAAATATACAGATAATACGGAACTGAGAGGAAATATACAGATAATACATGTGATCTTGTAGAAAAATAAGAACATCGCAAACATATAGAAAAAAGTAATGAATATATCTTAAAATAACATTGCTCACTCTCATCAGAAGAGACGTTACACATTATTGTTGTTTGCGTTCTTCGGCAAAACTGTCGCTATATTTCTCTTGCTGCAGGATAATATTCATACACGCTTTCCACCACGATACAGACCAGAAAGCAGAGATCATAAGGGTTACTGGCGACCGTTTTATTCACAACAATAAGCTGCCACTTCCAACTTAGGCAGATAGCCTTCATTATTGGAACACATCTTTAGAAGGAGAAATGTGAAACACATCGTGACAGTAGACATGTTAAAGAACAAGAATAACATACAAAGACACGGTTAGAAAAATAACGACTGCTTGAGAATGTTGCAAGGAGAACATTGATATAAAAAATAATTAAGAACACACATGAAAGAAGGTAGTGGCCAAAAAAGATAACTAACGTTGCACGATTTGATTATAGGAATAACAGTATAGCCTAGCGTATTCTATCTGCTAAATATATGAAGATGTGTATGCATGCATTGAGGTATCTATATCTGTAAATTTAAGTTTATATGTTAACACCATATGGCATGCAGGCAATCTTACATACTTGTTTCGTTTATATACGATATGCATGTAGTCTCTAGATCTGAATGTTAACAAACCATATTACGTAGTGTCACCGCCAATCTAAATGAGATACAGGGATTTTGTAGACACTTAGTACATATGTATAAGCTATCCGTGTCAATGGTGGACCATTCTTCTTCTTCATTTGCGTTGGCTCTAGAAAAACGATTTATAGTTGTCCTTGTGATTATTTCCAAGATTAACTGCATTAGGTTGCTACTTCAAAGCAAAAATGCCATATTTGGCAATGTTGGTCAAGCACAGTCGGTTTCAGTATGTATTTAATCGCTCGTTGATTTCCCTAACGCAACCGTCTTTCAGCGTGTCGACACCATTTGCTCTTTCAATCGACTAAGCGTATCGACACCATTTGCTCTTTCAATCGACTATTTGCAGTCTTGATCACCCACTGTATTCTTGGTTTATTAATTCAGTTGACATTCTGTTGCCACAACGTAGCATTTTAATTGATGCTCTGAATTCTTCCCTATTCTCCGTGAGGTGCAATACTACAGCTATATTTAAACTATCTGATTTGCCTATTATTTATCACCGGCCTATGCCCCTATTACCAGAAAACATGCGCTCCAGAATGATATTTTCAATGTCGATTTGCCCTTGGCGGACCGAACACACATATATCTGAAAGTAGATTTTGAAATAGAACATGCATGTAAGTAGAATTGGACTTCAGCCGATTACGACATCTCCTATAAGTGTTCATTGTTAGTAGTATTCTCGAGTTCCAAGTCAGATCATTAATATATTGCATCCACCTTTATTACAAGACAGTCTACGGCAATTTGCAATATAATATAAATCCTTTCACACCTGGCTATAGTTATGAAATTGGTGCATATCATTGGACATGGATCTCTTTATGAATAAGTCAAATATAGAAAAAATCTTAGTAGTTAGTAATATTCCATTACTTGTAATCAAGTTGGTAAGCAATGACTGTTGGTTTTCTTATTGTAAAGAAACTCCAGTGACATAAACATGCATTTTGATGCAGGATTAAGTAATCATCATTTCCTTGCTAATCTTCAGTTATAGGTAAGTTCCATGGCAGTAACCCGTCTTCCGAGGTAAAGATAACTTTTCATGTATTTAGCGGCCGCAACTATTCGGTGGTCAGTTCCTGTTCTTGCTTTGTTAACATTTCCCAACGCATGCGTCTCGTGCCCTTTACAGGTGGGTCGACTAAAAAGCGGTCATCTCAGATGAAAAATCAATTTTTAGTTGACCCAAGTAATGTGTTTGTCTGGACGTGGTTTCGAATCTGGCATAATGTAACCATTTGACAGTTTATGTCAATTTTCAACATTAAAGTAAATTTTGTAACATCCTGTTGCGGTTAAGAAATCGCTGCAGTTCGTTGGACATGGATTGCACCTGTTAGAAGTAAGCTATATTCCATTACATAATGCATTAGATTACGTAATCGTACTTACTTCTGCTAGTATAATATTTGTTAAAAGCGGCGCTAAAATACCGGACACAGTAGCTAACGTATTTGAAATTCCAAATAGCACGCCGGCATGCTGTGGGGCTATATCGACGACGTTAGTCAGAAAGCCTGTTCCATATTGAAACCCACATATAGTGATGCATATTATAAGAATATTAACAGCGATTATACGATTCGTACAGTCAAAGAAGCTGGCAAGTATAATTAACAGGCCCGGTATCAAAGTTCCTGAAACAAAAATATTCATTGAAACCATAGATACGGCCAGAAGGTTTATACACACACACACACACACACACACACACACACACATATATATACTATTGATTAAACAAATATGCAATTTATAATAAAGAAATGCAATTATTCTATCAATTACAATCGCTTAGAGACTAGGTGCTCCTAAGTTTAATACGCCGTTTTTCAAGCTCACTTTGTTCAATGTTTGTTGTCCTGTGGATGTGGTATAATTTCATAACAATAATGCTCATCTATGTCCATTAAGCTTCATGAATGGGTTACCAGAACAAAATATGATCAGTAAAAGTGGATGATACGATGTGGATCATTTACAACAGAGCTGTTTGTGATCAAATTATGTCGCTGACACAAATACATCACACTCATATACAATCTTACAAAAAGACTATACTAAAGATGATGAATTATACTTTATTATGTTCATTTTTCTTGTATTCTTCCATCAGGATATCACAACCCAATAACTTAAGAACTATACAATTTAAACTTAGTCATAAGGCCATTAGTTTCGAAGCAATGGTGTCTCAGTATGCCATATTTTTTCCCTGTTATTTTGATGCAGATTGCATGCACGAACCATGTGCTCTGTTTCTTTTCGATTCGTCTATACATACACACGTTCATCTTTATTTTGTTCTATCTTCTATACGTGCGACTTATTAGCATGTTGTGTACAGTTTAGTGTTTGGACTTTTAAGTTTGGAATTTGGGTGGTTATATTATTTGGTCTTTCAGATGGCTTATGAAATATTTTCTCGTGTGTGTGTGTGTTTGTCATTTATGAACTTAATTAGTCACCGTAAAGCTGCAATGACACTTGATTTACGTGTGTGCCATTTGTGTTCAAATTTGTCCATCAGAAGTGTTTCAAACATTCCTGAACCTTTGTGTAATGTCGACCTCCAAGAGCCTTGATCTTGACCATATTTTCGCAACTATTGTAGTAGATAGAACAATTAATAACTCTTTTCCCTTCTGAAAGCTCACCAAAAAATATCTTAATGTGAAAATAAACTGTAAATGGGTGACATCTAGAAGAAGGGAATAAAGTATTGGTTGTCTATACACAGGTGAATGGTTCATAGTTGCCGTTAAACGTAGGAGTGGGAGTTTAAGCTGTCCTTTCAAGGTCAGATATGTTGCCTTGGTTGCATTTAGTCCATGTTTGTTCAAAGTTATCTTGATGTTTTCCATCCACTGTTTTCTTGATCTACCTTTGGCTTTACGCCCGGATATTATTTTGTTATATGCTCTTACTGGTATCTGGTTTGGGTTCATTCTCATAAGGTGACTGAACCATTTTACTTGCTGTATTTTCAATACGTTTAATACATGATATTACACCAACTCTTTTCCTATAGTCCGTTCAGATTCGTTTGCCGAGATGTTATGATTTATAATTCAAAAAGTTCTTGATGATTTCACATGAATTTTGGCATACGTTGTTAAAATGTCCATGTCGCGAAAACATATGTGTTACTTGATGTCTAGCTGTAACGGTTATTTGAAAGCGGCGAATTCTTTTGATGTTTGCCCATGTAAATATTATTTCGACCATAAACAAAATATTTTACAGTAATCTAGTGCAATGATGACCCATAGGCGTGTCCACAAAATTTTACATGGTGGCAGGTGTAAAAAAATTTAAAATATATCTTTTGTTCGTAGAGTCAATTTGATATTGTTCCATGCTCTTGGTGTGAGTTTCACAAATGTTGTCGCTGCCTTTGAAATAAGTACATATATTTCTTCATGTAAGGAAATTTTGTCTGTAATAGTTGATCCAAGATATCTGAACTTCTGTATTGAATCAAGCGGGCTAATTTTTATAAGTAATGGTTGATGGTTTGCTTATAACATTTTTTTGAATTGCTTGGGTGGTATTGAGCAATGAAATGTTTTACAAATCAACTTGTAAATTTTGCAAATCAAACTTTTTTTAGTGTAGACTTAATCAGAGTAATGATCATTCATAATCAGACGAGTCAAATAGGTCGATTACTGTTTTCGGCTGAACAAACAACAAACCTTCCTTTTTCCAATATTCCTCTTCTTGGCGTAACACATGATCCTCACATTTCACCCAGTAGTCTTTATGTATATTTGATAGAGCCTGATTTGTAAGTGTCTCAATATCACATAATTTGAAAGTTGTATTTGTAGATGCTACGTGCCCTTTAACTTTTGCCCACATTAGCTCTATAGGATTTAAGTGTGCATGATATGGAGGTAGTCTCAAACATCTATGACCATGTTCTTCAATTAACTTGTCTATTTTAAATATCTTTGTTCGTTGTGTCTGTTTTACAAGGTTAAGCAATTCGGGTTTCAAGTACCTGTCGGTAACTGGTATGTGTTCTTTTATGAGCAACGTTTTGATTGCATCTTTTGTACTTGATGATGTTGGGATTCTATCTTCTACGTTCACTACGTTATGGTATGAAGCATTGTCCATTATCAGACAAGAAGGTCTATCTAATATTGGAAGAATACTTTTTTCGATCCAGTCTTCGAATATGTGCCCATTCATTTCGGAGTGGTAGTCTCTATTGTCAATGGATTTTGAAATGAAAATTAGATGAGCATTCTGCAACAACCCATTATGTC
This sequence comes from Meghimatium bilineatum, assembly GCA_034231615.1. Taxonomy (NCBI): domain Eukaryota; kingdom Metazoa; phylum Mollusca; class Gastropoda; order Stylommatophora; family Philomycidae; genus Meghimatium; species Meghimatium bilineatum. The sequence goes on from CM067298.1 coordinate 49,912,987, forward strand.
TGCTACCTGCATGTGCAACTATCAAACGTTGCCCTTTACTACTTGGTACTGATCTTTTAATACTTCCATCTGCTAACTGCCATTCCTTTTCATTTGTATGATGAGCGTTGATCCAAGTTTCATCTAAATACACAATATCATAACCATTCTCGCGCATTCCCTTCACTTCACGTAAATTCTTGCTTCTAAGAGCTACCAGATGTGGCTTTTCACAAATAATGTTTTTTTCCACCAGCATACTTTCTAAAGGTGAAGCCTGCATTTCTTACAGTTTTCCATAATAAAGTTTTTGATATTTCAATGTCGTTATTAGTTTTCAGCCAAATCTTCAACTTTCTAAGTGTCACTTCTTCGTTTTTATCAAACATTCTACATATTTCTCTTTTTACTAGGTCCTTATCGAAACTGTCTATCTTTTCTTTCCTTCCTTGCTTTCGTGAATTTGTTGGCAATAAATATCCGCTTGCTTCCACTATTCGATCAAATGAACGTTTACACAAACCTAAAATATGCATTGTTCTCTTCTCAGGATTTGATAAAGAACAATAAAGATGTCCCTTTTTACGCTCTCTGCAGAAGTATTGATAAATCTTTATAGCAATGTTATGCTCAGTAAAATATTTCGCTTTCAGATTCATTCTCACATAGACTTGCAGAAGGTAATATGCTTAGTGCCGCCTACTTTCTGTAAATATTGAGACGTGCCTCTGACTTGTGACTTGAAATCGAGTCAATAGCCGTTTTTGATTTCACATAATTCTAAGTTCAGGAAAAATAATATTTGGTGCTAAAAGGGAATTTCCATATGTAACATTGCTTTATACAAATGTACAGTGGAAACAACTACTTTTAGAACGGTGCACATTCTACCGTGAGGGTCATGCCTTTATATTTAATAATCAGCTGTGAGATGTAAGCATCTACATAATCCAGCGGTTGTTTATAATTTAGATTAACTTTTTTTTAATATAGGTTAAATAAGGTATCTTTGATACTGGATCACATTTCTTTGATAAAAAAATATTTCTATAGCGACATTATTATTCTAAACCTAACTTCAAATGATCAATCCAAATGAACAATACGTTTTTGATAAAAATAATTTAACATCTCGGCATACGAATCTGAACGGACTATAATTTCTTCGTCTCTTATTTTATCTAGTGTAGTAGCTGCAGCTTTTCTTTGTCACTTCATTTCACGTTTAACGATTTTCCTTTGCTGTGAGGCTGTTACAGACCATGTTTGACATTGGTAGCACAGTGTAGGTATAAAAAATGTAGACATTATCAGTTTGTTTATTTAAATTTCCATCTTGATCTTGTGTTGAAGAAGTGAAAGTGGTAGATCACTGTGTTTGCTTTCTGGCACCTTGTTTCTATTTCTCTGTCTAGTCTTCCATTTTCGGAAAAAATGCTACCTAGATATTTAAATTCTTTGGCCTGTTTCACTTTGGTGTTATATATTCTAATGTCCATTGGTTTTGCAGACTTGATGATTAACTTCTGCTTTTTTGTACGTTAATTTTCATGTTGTACTTCTGTCATGTTAATAGCAATGCATTGATGTGATTTTGAAAATTTCCCTCATCTTTGTATATTAGACATTGGTCATTGACTATCATCAAATAGTTGTTTGTTGATTGAATTGTTAATTTCGTCATCAGGTTTATTTGCAATTTTTTTCTCTTTGTTGATATGAGCTTCTTTTATAATTTTTATTATTCTGTCCATTTATATGTTGAAAAGTAGGGGTGAATGCACGCAGCCTTGTCTTACTCCAGATCTTGTTTCGAAAGGTTCAGTCATTGCATCTGTTTTTCTTTCTGAACTTTGACATTTTTGATATATCGCTTTTATATTATCTAACACCTGTCCTCTGATGTTATACATTTCTATGGTTTTCCATAGAATGTTTCTATCTACACTATCGAATGTCTTTTGCTGGTCTATGACGGTTTTTAAGTGAAAGTTGGACTAAGAGAAATAACTCGAGAAGACATAATTAAGCACGAGTTATCTACGGTTTTGCGGAAACATATCGAATGTAATTGCACGGAGACGGTGTGAACAGGTTTAAGACTAATTTTGGAAAGATTTGATTCTTGAGGAGAAAAATTCGAGTTTTAGTGAAAGTAAATATGTTTCTATGAAAAGGGTGAATTTAAATATACGAATTTGAACCTGCGCAAATAAATATCGGATGTGAGATTAGTAAGTGACGTTAGTAAGTGTGATTGGAGAAATCAGTAGAAAGAACACGAGAAAATAGATTAGTGCCGTATGAAAAATAGAGATTGTAGAATAAAATACTCCTGAAGGATAGTCAGTTTTCTGAAATATCTTCAGCTGGTAGGAACTGAAAAACTAGAGGCCAAATATGCAAAAGTAGCAATTGCAACGGACCGACTTTATGACTATGTCCTTTTAAAATCACTGCTGACATCAATAAATATGAAAAAAGGAAGAACACTGCGGTCGATTTACAAGAAACGATAGCGGAAGGAAAAATCCGAAAGCGCTCTTCCCCGAACCCTCTACACCCCTGCATGCACTGCAATAAAACTTTCTTGGCACAAATGGGACCCATCGGGCATCCACAAAATCACAAACCAAATTAGGCAATCACGCAAGTTGTTTTTTTTACTTCATCACATATATTGTTTTTCATGCCATGCTCATCTTTACTAGTGAAGGAGGAACATCATCATCAGGTCTGTTTAGTTTAATGTGGAATATAAGGTATTTAAAATCGTGACAGGAATAAAAGTGTGTTATCATAATTGAACGTTCGTAACACAAAGTGAGTTATTATCATTATCATGTGTTAGAAAGGAACTGTAAATGGAAGGCATTGTAATCCTCGTCGTAATGATTACAAATTCGTAATGATGTCGTCTCCTGTACTTTATACGTGAGTGAAGGAATTTATTTCATTGTTACTGAGAGTCCATTACGCCAAGAAAAATGATTGTTATTGAAAATATGCATCCTATATGCATCTGAATTGAAGCTATCAATCAAGAACTTGAATGTTGAAGTAAACCACACATTTTAGGAACTGTCATGTGAATAAAGAAGTGGCCCAATGCCTGAATTGAAAAGTTGGACTACCAAATATATTTTTAAAGCCTAGTAGACGGAGTGGTTGCTCAAGTCATAGTCTACGGAATGTTCTTGGAAATAAATGTGAGAGGGAGCGAGAAGCGTCAGTCGATGGAAGGGAAAGTCGCTAAATTTGAATATGTCACCGAAGTCAAGTTAATGATAATGACATTCTGTTTATAGAGTCTGGTCCATGAAATTGAAGAATTTCCAAGGTAGATTGTGAAAAATTATTGATTGACGAATAGAAATTCAGAAGACACTGTGTAGCTTTGTAGAAATCATAGAAGTTCGGACTTCTATGTAACCAAATTAACCATAATTATTTTGAGTGAATATGAAATGATGAGCGGGGATATTATGCATCAAGGAAACATGCCAGTGTTTAAATTTAACTCGTGTAGTAAAAAAGACATGAACTTTGAATCTAGATAACTACAGTGTCATCAACCCTAGATACTAGTTAAAATGAAAAATTAGTAAGTGATAAGTATTTCAAAAGAATAAAGAATTTCCGTTGATTTCCATGTACTTCTCGGGGCCATCTCACCTAAAATGTATATCGATATATATATATATATATATATATATATATATATATATATATATTTATATATATATATACATATAGACATATGAATATCATGAAATTACGCAGATAACAAATCTGCGTACTGTTTGTAATAGATGTGATCTTGTGGAGACAAATTTGGAGTACATAATGCAACATCAGCAGCACGGTTAGTGATATATATGAAGGTTGTGATGTGAAGCTAGCTGCTCCATCTCATAGAGACATGTAATGACCAAGACGTTACGATGAACTTTGGATGTGTCAGGTTGAATGGCGCAGATAGGACAATTGGGAATTGAGTTCTTTGGACTTCATCCTGCTAATCGGCAGGAATTTGAGAATGAACAAAGAAGAATATTAATATATTCATGCATATTTCTACTCTTATATATCTACATGGATGATGGTTTTTAGTGCCTTCTAATTGGTGCAATAAAAAATATTAGATGTTAAATTTTAAGGACTGTGTTGATGATGGCCTTATTTCGAATCCATCTTTTCCCAACGGTTCTAAAACGGCAATCTCCAATATTCATAACCATATATATATAAAACATACAATATATATATAAATGGATACGCTTAGTTGCTTTTTTCTTTTGTCATGTTCTGTACGTTCCTTCATTTCGTAACACAGACGAGTGAAAATTATCACATTTATGTAAAATTCTACAAAGACGATAAGCAGAATTAGCAGAATTTAGTATTTATGACCCAGTTGTCGGAATACGAGTGGTTGACCTTTGATCAACGCACACAGGTCGTATAATTTCCACATTTATCTGTAACGGCTACGCCTAGAAATTAATATTCTTGAATTTAAATCGCCGTCCAAACTGTGTCGTTGTTGTTATTGTCGATATCAAAATTCTGATGAGTAATACTACTCTTTTAAGCACAATGTCATTCTTAAGAAAAGTGCAGATCTTCTGAAGTTGACTTAGTGATCCATATAGTACGTTATTGACTACTAAGGGTGTCTGTAGAAGTAGGCTTTCCTGAGAGTTGAACAGCAAGGGCAGTCAATAGGGATGTTTTCTAGTATTTCATTGTGATGAGAACAGTGTCTACTAGTGAGTACTTGCTTGGGTTTTATACGGTTTAAATGGCTATTGGTCCCTGCAAGTTCTATTCGAAACTGAAAGATAAGGCGTTGGTTTCTCCTGCAGAGTTTGTTTATATTGTCATTGTCCTTTGGTGGTGTGTTTTCAATAAATACATTTGATCAGTCAGCCGATTTGCCCAGCTGTCCAGCCAGATTTCCCTGCTGTTGCTTCTGATAATCTGTTTGACTGTTTCCATACTACAAGATCATTTATCTCGTTTTTTTGAAGTGCATCTTTGCAAGTCTCTCCACTACTTCGTTTCCTGCTATATCGATGTGTCAAGGAGACCATTACATGATCACACTGATTGCATATGCATAGATATGACTGTGTGATATTCTTGTATATGGAGAATATCTTGCTCTTGTATATTGAGATGACTACAATCCTCATAAAGCCACTGAAATGTACAATTGCTATCTAACACCCATCCATACGTCATTATTTTAAAAAAATGATATGAGTTAAGTGTTATGCGTGTGCACAAATATATATATATATATATATATATATATATATATATATGAACTTTTATTTAGTGGCAACATTGCTAGCTCAATCTGTCAATATTGCACAAAGCTATGCCCCATTTCTAAAGATTGTATGGCGACCACGAAACGCATATTTGCTGTCAAACATCCAGCTGTAACGTTCTGCAAATAGATGCAATTTGTTAATAGTTCTTGGTGGAATGGTTTCCTGAACATGGACATTCATTATTTCTTATAGTCATTATACCCTGATATTAAAACGTCATTCATGTTCACAAAGCGCGTTTACGTAACGAAGCACGTTGGTAGCACAGAAGACATATATTCTGTTTTATCACCACAAACAATTGGTATAGTAAATGTTAGATGTGGTACATTCAGTTCACAATAAATTACTTTCTATTCAGTATATATCCAATGTGGTTGAATTAAGAGATAAGCACCCGAGTCTGTGTTGCCAATTTGGTTCAACTCTCGTTTACTATTGATCTTTGCAATAGAATATGTATTACTCAATATAATCTACCTATACTGTTTCCTGCCTTTCTAGCTACAGTGCGTGTGCAATACTTCTTGACAAGGGCAGTGTCGAATAAAACACCGGAAATGACACTCATCATGAAGAAGCCAACGTATGCTATAGCGGATATGGGTCCAGTCTGAAAACGAAATAAAAGATAACATACAGACAAGATAAAGTAAATTTATTTTAAGGTTTGTTGTATGAGGCAGCAACCAATATTAGCAAATGACATAGCAATTGTTTGATACTAAATTGGTGGTTCTATATTGTTTTGCAGGTCAAAAACAATACATTTTCTGATTATAACCAAAGAGGATATTAATATGAATGACCATATACACAACCTGGAAGATGTCCATAAATTTTGTTAACAATTAAGGGGGAAGGAGTCTGCCGTATTGTTCACAATTATTGACAAGAGGAAACGAGGGAGTTTCACTAACAGTTTCGTCGAGTCTACTGTTTTATTATATATTCTTTTTTTTTAGTTTTAAAAATAGTTTTAGTACATGAAATAAAACATATTTTGATCATTTCTCCTGCTTGTGAAATATATTGGGAGACGGGGGAAGGTGGGGGTACCATTTTGAGCATATTTCTGAACTAATTTTGAGGCACATATCCATTCCTATCCATTTCCATTTCAAAATACAAATAATTAATACATTGTTCATATTAACATCGTGTCATCAATGTTAGAAATGGGCACCAAGAAAAGAACTACAGAGAAAGCTTACAGTGTGCGAAATGAGACATCTAACAAAAGCAGCAAACAGAATGACAAGATATCACGCGAGGAATAAATAGATAAGAACTGTTTTACAACACATGTGGTCAAATATATTGAAAAACAGAGACTGAAATCATTCGGCCACTTAACGAGAATAAATCCTTATTGGCCAGCGTCATTAGCATTCAGCATGAAAAGGGAAACATCAAGATACAGAGGAAGAACAAGAAGAAAGTGAATTAATGGAGTTACAGACATTCTGATACGTCACATTGTTACTGCATATCAAGCGACCATACGTACCATAGCCCGAAAACCAATCTTCATTCAATCATTGCATCTTACAGCAAAAACAGAGAGAAGACTGTATATAGACACACAATAATTTTGCTTGAGGACCATGTATTCTTGAAAATTGTTGACATTTCGGGGCGGGGAGGTCAAAATTTTTGAAAAACTTGTTGACATACTTTATGGACACCCTCTCGTGCTAAACCACTGGGAGAATGTGTTACAATGGGAGTTACATAATTTATTAAATGTGCAGAGAGGACATGTGAGTATTCACATAAGTTTGTATGCCTTATGTTGTAGTTGTGCAGTCGATAAGGAACACCGTCAGTGATTGGGCTCTAAGAATTCGTTTCAGACAGTGAAGATACAGTAACGCATGATCAACCGGTCTTGGTACAATACAAAAATCAGTGGAAAAATCACGTGACAACATGCCAATTTTTTAAATTTCATATACTATCTCGGAAACTTTAAAAAGTCGTAACTTAAAATACCGATCTAGCTATTTGCGCACAATGAACTGGCCTTCCACCTCCCACTCAAAATAATTGTATAAAACATAATGAATCAAGGATTAATTAATTCTGCGAATAGGACTTCTATACAAGAAAGTGCAACCGAAACTGTCACATTTCTTGGATTTTCAAATGTTTGCGCAATCTGGTTCCTCGAAGTCTCACATGTCACTACTCAATGCAAAATAAAATTATTTTCTCTGAATTGCTTGAAAGTGATGATGTTGAAGAAACTGATTTTCATTGTTGCTGTATAGTTGCGAAGTTTTTGTACATCTTTTTGAGAATGAGGGCCAAAAATGCAATCACTGGGGGATCATCCCCAATCACTAGGGAAACAATAATTATGATGCAGAAATCCAGGCAATTAATATGGCAACTAAAAAACTGCTGAACTCCAACTCTGGCCTACAGCCTGTGGTAGCCTGTGGACAGACGCAAGGTCAGTGTTTCAAGCTCTCCAGTCTGGAAAACTAAAAGACTTGCGAAAACTACTTAATGAACTGTCTGAACAGTATAGGATAACCATGCAGTGGATACCCTCTCACTGTGGAATACCAGGAAATGAAAAAGGAGACCAACTGGCTAAGGAAGGTTCTGCCGAAGACCAACCAGATATACCAATCACCTACCATCAGAAAAAAACAGATGATCTAGTCAATAAGAAAGCCACAAACACAAAGAAAAGATGACTATCACATTATGAACAGATCAGAACAAGTTATAATTCTACGTCTCAGAACAGGACACAACCGACTCCGCAGCCACATGCATACAAAGTTCAAGATTGGCAACACGGCCATGTGTACACGTGGACAGGCAGCACAGAGTGCCAAATATATACATCAAGAGTGTTCTGAGCATGAAATGCTGAGACAGACATATTGGCCAGAAGAAACAACACTGGAATCAAAGCTCTATGGCACACTGTATGAACTACAAAAGACTGAGATTTATTCAGGAGACAGAATTACAGATATAGAACATGTTTCAAGTGAACGAAAGAAGAAGAAGAAGAACTAGGGAAATAGAAAAAAAATATCTATCGAACAAGACGTTATAATCTGTCGGACCTTTGCTGTGTGATTCCTATACATGGTATGCTAAGAAGGGGGAATTGATTGTGTGATTCTTTTAGATGTTATGCTAAAACGGAGACATTGATTGTGTCATTCTTTAATGTGGTATGATAAGAATGAGACATTGATTGTGTGATTCTTTAATGTGGTATGATAAGAATGAGACATTGATTGTGTGATTCTTTAATGTGGTATGATAAGAATGAGACATTGATTGTGTGATTCTTTAATGTGGTATGATAAGAATGAGACATTGATTGTGTGATTCTTTAATGTGATATGCTAAGAATGAGACATTGATTGTGTGATTCTTTAATGTGATATGCTAAGAATGAGACATTGATTGTGTGATTCTTTAATGTGGTATACTAATAATGAGACATTGATTGTGTGATTTTTTAATGTGGTATGATAAGAATGAGACATTGATTGTGTGATTTTTTAATGTGGTATGCTAAGAATGAGACATTGATTGTGTGATTCTTTAATGTGGTATGATATGAAGGAGACATTGATTGTGTGATTCTTTAATGTGGTATGCTAAGAATGAGACATTGATTGTGTGATTCTTTAATGTGGTATGATATGAAGGAGACATTGATTGTGTGATTCTTTAATGTGGTATGCTAAGAATGAGACATTGATTGTGTGATTCTTTAATGTGGTATACTAATAATGAGACATTGATTGTGTGATTCTTTAATGTGGTATGATATGAAGGAGACATTGATTGTGTGATTCTTTAATGTGGTATGCTAAGAATGAGACATTGATTGCGTGATTCTTTAATGTGGTATGATATGAAGGAGACATTGATTGTGTGATTCTTTAATGTGGTATGCTAAGAATGAGACATTGATTGTGTGATTCTTTAATGTGGTATGCTAAAGAGATGAGATGAAGAATGATATTTCATCAACAAATCAACAAGCATGTCTGCGAACACAAATATATCATTAATGTAGCGGTGGTAGAACTGGGGAATCGAATTCTGGAAACTGGAGAAGATAAGGTGCTCAAGATGACCCATGAACAAAGAAGCATAACTAGGACCTATTTTTGTGCTCATGATTACACCGCTGATCTGGTTTAGGGCCCACTTCGATCTGCCATTTTAACTTCTCTTCCTCTCTCTCGCTTCATCGTTTACACCGGTTTCGTTTTCCTTCCTTCTCTCAACCTCTTTCTATATTCTTATCTGTTATTATAGACCATTTTCTTCAAGCCATGTGTACGGATTCCTGCTCCTTTCGGCGACCGCGACCCTGCGTTACGCTTAGGTTCTTGTTTGCCGCGAATTATCTATTCTCCCCGGCTGTGATTCATCGGGATTTTATCCATTCACGATTTATTACCTCTTCTAGCCAGCGGATAGTCATTATGCCTCTGCATCCTTGATAATGTGGCACCGTGACACAATTTTCTTTTTAACTTGTTGTCTCCGGTTCTCCCTCTCTTTTCACATCAAACTACTACCCAGTAATGTCATTGACATTATCATTTGTATTTTATTTGCAATATATATTATTTATTTCCATTTTTTCTGTACACTTACTTACCATTGTAATCTTTCTCTCACACTCTCTTTTTCCCTTTCATGCTGTACTATCTTTGCTTCCTCCGTCGTCTCTTCACTACTCTCTCTTCCCTCTTATGCCCTTTCTGTCACCACCATGTGTGCCTCTATGTAATATTTGTTTACTGTTGTATTATGTTTGTCCTGATGACGGCTTTTTAGTTGAAACGTCGTCCCTCGCTGTGCCTAGTTGTTAGGTTGTTTTATCGACTTGTTTTGGTAACGAGTATACCTATTTTTGCTCGTTTTGATATTTGTCTAGTGTTACGCTAGCCACCCATTTCCTGTTTAGAGTTGTTACCCAACGCTGGAACTTGTATACCTTTCATTTCTAAATTGTGTCACCGACACAACTATAAACACAAGCTAATGTTGTGTACTGTTTAAATAATAATAATAACGCTAATACATGTAAAACGATGTACGCGTACCTGATCCATATCAAAGTAAAGTGCGTCATGCAAGTACTTGGCAATGTTATCTATTAATGTGTACATTGTGAAATTAGCCATCGTGTGTGCAATCATAAGTCCCCATACAGCTTTGCAGGTAAATATTTCTTGCCAAGGTGTTGGTGCGTGATTCTGTTTGAAAGAAATGGTGAAATATAATGTTCCGCATGTGTAATATAAAAGTGAAGAATTTACCAATATTAAGGAAGTAACTTCTTCTGCATTCGTTCTCAAACTCCTACAGATTAGCAGGATGTAGTCCGGACAACGGAATGCGTTGTGTCATGGTTTACAGCATTGCTTTGATTTCTGCGCATTTCTGCCTAACACATCTGACTTCAGCATAGCTTTGAGTCACTAACCCTATATGGGATGGGAAAGCCAACTCCATCCTATAACCTACTTAGTCGCCTTTTACGACATGCGTGGAAGGTAAACAGTGTTGCTATTCTTTTCTCCCCTTTCGGGACCCGGCAAAACACGGGCGGTAAGGAGGTATCATATATATTATTAAAGTAAATTCAAGTAGGAAGCATGAAGATACATGAAAATTCTTACAACTGACGGGGATTTAACCTGGTCTGTTCTAGCAGCACCGAATCGCTTTGCAACACAATTAAACAGGTTTTCCGTACTTTACCAACCACATCCCCTAAAAAAAGATGTGTTTTCGTCAAAACTTTCAGCCTGTGTACTAAAGTCACTGAGAACAGACCACAGACCAATCGAAACAAGGACTATTACAACACCAACGAACATCCCGTACAATTATCAAATTATCCTCAGGAACACAAACGCAGAACATGCATATTCGTACACAATGGCAATATGTACACTTTATGTAAACATAAATAACACAGAGACAGAACAATATTACTTCAAATAATATCTTATACAAGTAAATTCAGATAGGAAGCATGAGGATAAATGAAAATATTTCTTACAACTGACAGAAATTAAACATATATATTATGCCTTGATAGTTAGTCGCAGGTTATCACCATCCTATCTGAGCATGTGATAACTGTTCTTCTTCTACATTCTAGCCATTGTCTGTCCCACGATGGAATAGTCGTAGCTTTCACACTTGAGAGCAGAGGTTTGTGAAGGAGATGTAGTATGCATTCCATAGTCAGGTGTGTTGCTCTAGTCGAGGTCTAGTCATGTTTACTCAAGATGATCTTGATGTTGTCTATCCACATTTTCATAGTTCTGCCCGTGGCTCTGTATCCTGATTCCATTATGTTATAACGGTCTTATGGGAAGTTAATTGTTTATCCTCATAAGATGACCAAACCATTTTATCTGTTGTATCTCTATATATTCAATGCAAGATGTGATACCTATCATCTTTCTGATATTCTCACTACACATTTTTTTAGTCTAGTTACTCCAATAGCCTTCCTTAGACATTTCATTTCGCTAGTTTCGATCTTTCTCGTATGTGTAGATGTCAGTTGCCAATGCTTTAATTAGTAGCATTTAACAAATAAAGTTGTTGCTACAAAAAGTCTCTTAATCAATTGTTCCTTTACTTCCATGTTGATTTTTGGGTGCAGTATCAAACGTGACATCATGTATGTCACATCATTTGCCTTTTTAAATCTTGTTTCTATCTCTCTGTCGAGGTGTCCGTCTTTTATTCTAGCCACTGAAAAAGAAATATGCTTCATATCTTCCAACTGCTCTAATTCCTAGCACAAATTCACAATATGAATAATAATCACGGCATTACCACACGTCACAAAGGTCATGCTAGAAAGTCGGTCTGTTCTTTCAATCCTCTAACACTCACGTGTCCAGGTACACAAATCTTCAATAACTATCTTAGAGGTAACTATCTTCAATAAAGATTTTATCATCGATTCCACCGAAACTTTGGGGGCATACTGTCAGAAAACAGGTACAATGGGTGGTAAACCGTCACGGTATAGAGCAGCTACATACTCATTGTTTGCCCGGCGACAGCCTGGTGTTACGGGCTAGGAAAGCGCATCTCAACCAAATTCATGTCAAAAACGGATGTCTGGATAAGATATCACATGAAATTTTGTATTGTTTAACAGAAAGCGGATGCAAAAGAAAAAGTCAGAAAACAAATAATATGAAGCTCGTCATTGCTCTGGTCACAACCATCACCCCCATTGTCATTTATCAATAGCGTGTCTGACTAGATTTGCCTGACTTAAATATTTATGTATCTCAGTAAATATATAACGTATATAATTGTCATATTTTACCACAAACTCTGCTGAAAAATATGGGAAAGCGGCACGTGGCCGGAGGAATGGAAAAAAATATTATATATACCCCTCACAAAAAAGGCGACCTTCAGATTTGCTCTAACTACGAGCTATAACCCTTATAAGTCAAGCAAGTAAAATAATGTTAAACATCATAATGCAAATAATCAAACAGAAATTAGAGATGGAGATAACGAAACACTGACCGGTTTCAGATCGGGCAGAAGAACAAGAGATCACATCCTTAACATGAGATTGATCATAGAAAAGTGTAGGGAATGTTCAACTGTCCTGGATTACTCAAAAGCTTTCGACTGCGTTCAACATCAGCAACTATGGGAGATAAGGAACAGCACGGGTTTCCCAAGACATATGATTCATCTAATAGAGGAACTTTACCAAGATCAAAAGGCTGAAGTGAAGTTAGAGAACAATGTCTCAGGGTGGTTTGAGGTCATAGTGGAGTAAGGCAGGGATGCACACTCTCCCCATACTGTTCAACATCTACGCAGAAAGTATAATGAGGAATGTGAGAGAAGACATACACAACGATGACGACCTACTTTAAACATAGGTGGATTCCTAATCCCGGAACTATGCTACGCAGACGACACAGTGCCTCTTTAAAATGATATAAAGGGATTGGAACAACTAATCAAGAACACAGATAAATATAGCGAAGCACAAAACGTGTATTTAAACACGCAAAAAAAACAAAAATCATGTCAACAGATATAACACCACAACAACCAAAAATCAGAACCGAGAAATACCGAGCAATACTTAGAATACTTAGGAGCAAACATCAACGGTGCAGGAGACTGCATGGCAGAAATAAGGAAGAGATTGGTAATGGCACATTGCAAAATACCACGGTTGAAAAACATATGGATAAACAACAAAATAGAAACGAAAGTGCTAATGTTACCAACTTTTATTTTTCCGGTTGCAACATACAGCTGTGAAACATGGACCCAAGTAAAACAGTGGCAAGGAAGATCATCTCCTTCGAGCTGAAATGCTACAGAAAGATACTTAGAATATCACGGAAGGAAAAAAAATCAGAAACTCAGATATTATAAACACATTGAAGATTCCAGAGTGTTGGTTAGAAAACACAACCAAAAAAATTTGTCCCTGTTTGGTCATATAAAGAGACACAACTGTTTAGAAAGACAAATAATGGAGGGAAGAGTATTTGGTTGGAGGAGAAAGAGCAGACCAAGAAGACGATGGACTGACGACATTGAAGATAACATGAATACATCGCTTGAAAATGCAAACCACATCGCCCAAGACAGAGAGATGCTCAGAAAGTTCAATGGGAAGACAACGTTCTGGAAGCAATGCGTCACATGACAATGACAATTTTCATTTTGTGTGTGGATTTGTAATGTTATAGACCATAGGTTCTCAAACTGTTTCGGACCACTACTCCCTTTGCAAGACATAAATGTTGTAACCCACCAAATTAAATCAGTTTCCCGCAGCCGTTTGATATTTTTTACATAAATCACAACTAATGGTGCATTGTTGCTTATGCTGTTAAATTATTGAAAAAGTTGTGTCCAATATGTACTTCGTCTTGAACACAGTTATTGCTATACCGATTTTAAATAACGTAGCCCATATGTACATATTGTATAGTGTATGATTAAATAACATTATTAATATTTTCATACAGTGGTTTAAATATTAAAATTATGAATACATATTAAGAGATTGCGTTGCATTAGTAAGATTTATATTGCAATAATTAAAACACCATCAAATATATTTCAAAATTCTTCATTTTGAACTTATAAAGTAAAAATAGAAATCAAAATAAACACATTAATTCACAATTAATAGTAATCATGCGATGGATGGTCCTGCTAAACTTGAATTTTTTTTTTAATATGTGACTCAACTGTCGTTAAAAACAGCCATAAATCGCGACGTTAATTTACATGTAATATTTTCCTTTACCTAGTAAATCAGCTACATCATTAAACCCATACATGACCAAATAGGAAGATGGTAATGCAATCAATAGTTTCTTCACTTTTTACATAAAATATATACTACATTAGTCATCGAGTGCAATAGAACTGCTGCCACGTTTGATTATACATTATTGTAGTCGTCTAACGTAATTAAACACACATTGTTTATTTAGTCTAACTTGGTGGGACCATCACTAACCTTGAAAGACATTTCTATAGTTTCATGCAAATTGTGCACGATATATGACTTCTCCGCCTTTGAGATACGAGGGTGTACTTTTGGTGAATCGTATACAAAGTAGCACCAAAAAAAGAACCACACTATTCCAAAACAACCTGTAGACAACACCATTAACACTTTTTGAATTTATTAATCGTATAACAATTTGAAAACACGACAACAGTGGCGCACCAATAGAAACTAATAATATCCACACACAAATTGGATGTTTAAAAAATGCAATGTTAAAACAACTACAAAATATATATGTGGTACAAGGCAAACAAAAAATACAAGAAAACACCATGTTGAAGTGTGCAGATACAAAAGTTGTACAACAGAAAAAGCAATGTTTCCAGAAATAACTGAAATAAAAACATCATGACGACAATATCGACTAGCTAGAAAAAAAGTAAAGCTTATAATCAAAGAAGCAAAAGTTAATTCATGGAATAAGTATGGAGAACACTTAATTGACATATGTAAAACAAACCCAAGAGAATTTTCAAATGTATTAAATACATGGAAGTGAAAGAAGAGAGATATAATCCCATAACAATCATCAATGATAAAAGTGACAACCCCTTAGTGAACAGCATAAATAGGAAAGTAAACTGGAAAGTGTACTTCCAGGAATTATACAACCCAACAATAACAACAGAATATAGATCCACCAACACTCAAAAAGATCTAGAAACTACAGAACCAGATATACTAAATCAAGAACAAGAAGAAGCCTTAAAACATAGCCCAAGTAATAAATCACCAACAGGGGACAGTTTACCAATCGAAGCAATCAAAGTATATAGAAACACATGGGTCCAGTGGTTAGCCAGATTATTCGCAATAGCCTGGTCAGAAAGAAAGGTACCAGACGACTGTCAAAAATCAGTAATTGTACCAATATGGAAAAACAAAGGTAGTAAGAGAGAGTGAGAATCATAAAGAGGCATCTCCCTATCAAGTCATACAGGTACAATCTATGAAAAAATAACATAAAAGAGAATGGATACATTACTGAAACACAGCTGAATCCATCTCAATTTGGCTTCAGAAGAAGGGCAAGCTGTACAGATGCACTATTCACACTGAGACAACTGCGTGAAAAAGCAATCGAACATAATCAAGATTTAAACTCATTATTTATAGACCAGGAAAATGCATTCTACAGAGTAGATAGAAACATTATTTGGGAAACCCTAGAAATTTATAACATCAGAGGACAGCTGTTAGACAATATCGATAGATATAGTCAAAATTGATAGAGCCCTAAGCTATTTGAGATATGTGTCCCTAAGCTATTTGAGAAATGTGTCCATGAGCTATATGAGATATGTGTCCCTAAGCTATTTGAGTTATGGGGCCCTTTAACGATTAAGAATATATAGATAGTGAAAAAAATATAACAAAATTGGACCCTCCCCGCCCCAATCAAAGTGAGGGCCCTAAGCTATATCGTGTTTAGCTTATAGGTAAATCCGGCAGTATATACCCCATGCTCGTATTGTCTGCCTTACAAAATCAATATTTGTGTACATTTCATGTAAGTTATGTACTGTATATACGATTAGTTGCTATATTTAAAATGTTACCCTATTACAGAACGTGATTTGAAATATATGAGCCAGTCATTCAAACCACAGAACGTTCTTGAGTACTACAGGAAATAACGTTTTGTAGTTATCAAGGCTTAAATTGGGATGGGAGGGGGTTGTACCTAAAAACACCCCAAAAAAACAAGATCATTCGCCCTTTCTGGTGGGTAATTTCAATTATTTGTATGTGAAATAAAGAAATCAGATGGTCTTTTGCGAAAAGACGTCAAGAAATGGAGACGGAAGAAAATGTGCGGTTAACCAACTTTTGACTAAATTATCTAGTACAAGCAGTTATGTTTTTATTTCCTCAGTCTTGCGCGTTACATCCATTCTCTCCCCCCTCCCTGAAATATATAGGTAAGAACAAGATGTTGGTCGATAGTATCGCCTGTGTAATTTTCAACTGTCACTCATCCCAAGGATAAAGAGTAAATAAGTGTTCGGAGCCCCGCTAGTGTAAAGCACATCGTTCTGAGAGCCAGGCCAATGTAAAGTAAATAACTGCCGGTAGCTGATCTAGTGTAAAGTAAATAAATACCGGGAGACGCACCAGTGTAAAGTAAATAAATACTGGAAGCAGTATAATTGTAAAATAAGTCTTTCGCCGAACAGCATACGCGGATTTAGAGTTCTCTTGTTGTTTATGGTGTGACATAAAATATATTCACATGATTCTCCCAGATATAAGGAAATTGGACATTAGGGATCATGATCTTGGAGAGTCGAGGAATGGTGCCATCTCTACTGAAACAAGTTCTGTAAGAAACCAGGGCCGTGCCGTGCTATGATGCAGAGAAAACATATGCACGTATTGATATTCTATAGTTTGTATCTTGTAGAGAGATGTGTATAGGCTTCCAGAGATGTTTCTCAAATAGTCCACATTTGCAACAGTGGTTACAGTAGTCATTTACAAAGAAATATAATACACTCAAAATAAATTTATGTCACTCAAAGTCATGAACGGAACTAGTAAAAGTGAGGACATATTCGACCCTTTTCTTATCAATGGAAGAAAACAGCTCAAATTAAAAAAAATAATTAAGTTGCGAATGTTGCAGTGTACATTTTAGCTAGTTAAATCTTTTCTTGCTAGCCTAAACTGTAATATTGTTTGTAAGTGGGATATCATGGGCAGCCTTAGTATTCAGCTGCGTGTGGCCATACGTATCCAATCACATTGACAAGGAGCTGACCATTAAAGGACAACATAATACTAAAGATGTACTGAATGCTAAGTTTATATATTTTAAAACCTGAATGCAATCGTATGTGTGCATTTATAATAAAATGTACGAAATAAACACAAGCATTTAGAATTAATAAAAACATATAGCAGAAGAAAATATTTCTGTTAGCTACCTCAATTTTAAACAAAATTGAAAGTCCAACATCTAATCATTGGCGGTCATGGACTTCAGAAATTATATCAGATCGTTCCTATAGTAAGACGCCACGCATACCTAGAGGATATGGTTCTGCCATTAAATCAACATAGCGAGGCACAGAGTATTTTTCTCAATGCAAAGAAGACTTACAGAATTCATGCCATCAGAAATGCACTCATACCTACAGTAACATTTTTCAGAAAAAAATATAAAATATCAATAAATTGTAATATTTTTAGTCAATATTTTACAATGCAAGAGACATGTTCAGTAAGTCTGCGAAAACAAATTAATTGTGCTACAGTAAAGCAACATGTTTGAAACAATGTACCGCCGAAGACGGATGTGTCGGGCCACTGGCGCAAATAAAACTGCGACGAAACGCATTTGTATTCTCTGGACTGCATCCTGCTGGAGTAGTACTGCTACAGGAGAGATCCAGCAGGAGTTTGAGAATAAACGCTGAAGAAGAAGAAGAAACAATGTATATCATATAGTGAATTGTACAAGAAAGTTACAACTGTTCTTCTTATCACTTCATAAACAGCTAAACAACAACATATAATTTCACATATAAATTTTGACGTGAAACACATTACCTGCGAAGTAAAATACAAATGGCCATCCAAGTGAACTATCACAAAGTATTGCTGTGGCAGGAAATGTGATCACCATACCCAACAAAGAACCTTTCAAATTATATAATAAATATATATAAAATAAATAACATAAATAAACAATAGTACACTAGTAATTGTGAAAGAGTACCACATGACTTTTTCAGTTGTTAAAAGTGTTCTAAATTCAAACAATGTCATAGATAATCTGGACTTTTTTCACATAATCCTTTCTCTGCTTTACATAACCAGGTTAAGTATAGACCTTTGCTTATATTTTCTTAACGATTTAGTATTTTGGTCAATTGGTTCATGTGGGTATTTATTACATAATGTATGGTCCTTAGCATACAATGTGTCTGTTTTCTTCTTCTTCTTCTTCTTTCGTTCACTTGAAACATGTCTATATCTGTAATTCTGTCTCCCCAATAAAACTCACTGTCCTTTGCAGTTCATACAGTGTCCCATAGAGCCTTGATTCCACTGTTGTTTCCTCTGGCCAACATGTCCGCCCCAGCGTTTCATGCCCAGAACACTGTTGAAGTACATGTTTGGCACTCTGTGCTGCCTGTCCACATGTACACATGGCCGTGTTGCCAATCTTGAACTCTGTACACATGTGACTGCGGAGTCGGTTGTGTCCCGCCCTGAGGCGTAGCATTATAACCTGCCCTGGTCTGTTCACAATACGACAGTCATCCTGTGTTGGTGCCTGTGGCCCTCTCATTGACCCGATCATCTGTTTTTCTGATGGCAGGTGATTCGTATATCTGGTTGGTCTTCGGCAGCACCTTCCTTAGCCAGTTGGTCTGCTTTTTCATTTCCTGGTATTCCACAGTGAGAGGGTATCCACTGCATGGTTACTCTATACTGGTAAGATAATTCGCCAAGTAGTTTTTTCCAAGTCTGTTAGTTTTCCAGACCGGAGAGCTCGAAGCACCGACCCTGCATCTGTCAGGAATACCACAGGCTGTAGGTCGGAGTTGGAGTTCAGCAGTTTTTTAGCTGCCACACCAACCGCCTGGATTTCCGCATCATAATTATTGCAGAATTTTCCTGTCGATGTTCTGACCGTATTTCTAGGCTTGTGTGGACACTATATATACACCTGCACCCCCATTCCACACGGCACTCCGTGCTGACCCATCTGTGTATACACTGACCCATATATCTTGTGGATATTCCTCATCCAGGAAACTGAGGGCGACTGTCCTTAGCTGCACACTGTTCTGTTCGTCCTCGCTTAGCATTCCCCTCACATGGGTCTGAATGTATATTGGCATTCCATGTCTTTCACTCCACGGGGTTTGTTCTGGTACAGACCTTAAGGGGCTGTCAACTTCAAGTAGGTCTGTAAGTTGTCTGCGGAGTCGTATAGCTTGATGGATAAAACTGCTTATTTTCAGTCGTCCCATTGCTAGATTGTGGAATCTTTCCTTCATTGGATGACTTGGCATACACTGAAACTTTTCTGCCTGAATTAGTACTTTTGTGTCTCTGCGTTCGCCATGTGTTTGCATTCTTCCCATTTTCTGCATTTCTGCAATGGGTGTTGATTTCATTGCTCCCAACATTATTCTAAGTGTCTGGTTTTGCACTTTATCTAGATCTTGTAATGTGGTGTTTGATGCAAGACACCACGCAGCTGAACCATATTCCAGGAGTGGTCTTATGCCTTGCTAGTAAACTTTACTGAGTATATTACCACAGGCTCCCCATGTGGTTCCACTTAGTTTTCTTAGGATAGCTAACTTCCTCCTGGCTTTTGTTGTTGCTTTGTTTATGTGCTGCTTCCATGTCAGTTTAGCATCAAAAGTAACTCCGAGGTATGTGGGTTGTTTGTCTTCTTTCAAGAGCTCTCCATCTATCTTGATATGACTGGATTTTGTTTTGGTGAGAGGGTAAATTTTTATGCGCAATTTTTGCTAACAAATGAAATATTTATGTGATTTTTACATTATATTTTCCACATTCTGTACTCTAGACTCATGAAGTTTTTAGTGAATATGTATATTTTTTATAACTGGATCCTGAACTATTTTCATAGTGCTTACTTTGAAAGAAAACAATTTATAGCACTATTCATTCACAAAAATACGTGAATTTTTATTTTTATAATTTGTCCTCATAATGTTTAGAAAAGTTTACTACATACAGTTATTTCAAAGGTTTATGATCCAAATAAACCAAATATAAACCTTATTACTTGATGTTGAGACTAGAAACTAAAAAAAACCGATTACTTTCCAGTTTAAAAACCAGCATCAGCATTTTTGGATATTTACATTTGTATTATTTACATAAATAATTACTTGAACTAATTAGTCCATGATTTTTCAGCCAGCAATATTTCAGGCTGTTTTACACAAATAAAGTGCAAATAACCCATTTTCTGGGTAGGTCTAACATCTTTAGTTTTCGCGTGCTTCCAGAATACCATCAGACATGCTCCTCAAAATGCAATACATTACATATACTATGGATACAAAGACATGGGCAGAGCTTGTAAATGATGGATTACAGAAATAAAAAAGTCAACGAATATAAACATATATGAAGCGCACAAAAAATCCATCTTTAAAGAACTCTTCTACACCTGAAGCTGCAAAGCATAAAGAGATGTAAAACGAAAAGAAATTGAAAAAAAAGAGTCTGAGGGAACCTGGATAACCTGTAGAAAACGATCTCCGTCCTAGACTAAACATGACTGCAAGAATACACTGAGGCGCAGATATGTATTCTGAAATAGAGTGGGGAGGTTATCTACAGAAAAGAAAGAAACGATTATTTGCCAATTTTCGTCGAGTGTAATTACATCTTTCTCGTGAGAAAACGAATTACTTTTTTCTGAAGAATTATTAAAGGAATGGTTTGCACACCTCTTCGCTAAATTTCATGTACTAAAAGACATTTCCTAAAGGGTTATGTGATTGAATTAGCTTACGGGTATTGACCGTATAATTTTATGGACCATAAATCCATTTCTAAGACAACCCCACCCATCTAACATGCGGCCTTGAACATAGTCACACCAACCCGTACGATTTTATTCTCATTGGTACATCCACCATTCTATACATGACTCGACATTATATGAGATTATGAGAAATATTAATAATTGGTGCGTCAGCCACGATAAGTATAGCATAAGTACACTGAGAGGAAAGCACAACGCTTGAGGGCAGCGTTATGTGCAAAGAGAATGGAAAATATATTTAAAAAATCGAAACTAAAATATTGTTTGCTCGAAACAAGACTCGTTACCGGTCAAATATAGGACTATATATATGTTTGGTCTTCGTTCTTGTGAGATTATACCTTAATTAAGTATATCTGAAAGCACAACAATATTGAGAAACATTTTCGTGTACTCCAGATTCTGGTCAGTAGATCCATTTTCCTGAGCGGCAGATGTGTTTATTCATTTTCATTCATTTTCCTTTTGCGCATAGGGCAGAGGTCAGAGCTCTCCACTTCTGTCTGTACAAAGCTATTCTGTGAAGCTCTTGGACAGTATGGATATTGACTGTTTTACTTTCTCTAAGTATTGTTCTTCCAAGTGTTGTTTTGGTCTACCGCTGGTTCTTTTGCCTGTAGGTATCCATTCAAGAGATTGGTGATGTATCCTGTTGATGTCTGCGCGTAGGACATTCCCGTTTAAGTTAATTACCAGAATTGTTTACTGTATACTGTTAATTAATTCATTTTGTTAGAATTCAGAGTAAAATTTAGTAAAAATGTCTAATAGTTTAAAAGTTGAGTGTTAGAAAGCATACACGTGATGATAATAACCGTAATACAATAATACATCTATTCTGTGAACAGATAGCTCTTGACAGCCACTATTTGTATTCTGACAATATGGTTCATTGTTTCAAAGACATAGTTATACTAGGAGTTTATGAATGCATATTTGCATTTATGAATTCCCATGACGGAAACTATTCCAACGGAGTAGTATCAGAGCATCTTCAAGACCTGCGAGGAGTGTTGCATATACTTCTGGGCCTACTATTCAATCATTGTTATATATCTTTTGAGAAATATGCAACGATGGTACACCTGTTATTCGTTGCCACTTAGGAGTGTGTCACAAATGTGGTTAAAGTACAATGTCCCCTGATATGCATCGTATGGGGATTATTTTATTTTAAAAAAACAAAAGTAAGAAATTGAGACAAGACATGCATTTAACCATAAGTGCAACAGGACACAAAAAGTATAAGAATAAAAATGAATGTTGAATGAGCAGTCGCTGGAAGAAAGAGGAAGTATGGCTTACATAGTTGTTCGTTCATTCTTCTTCAGCGATAGATTATTATACATTCAGTCCGATATTTATCTTGTACACAGCGGTTTGTCTTAGAGTTGTTTTTGGATTCCCTGTATGTTTTGCAGAAACGATCATGTCATGTCGTTCTGTGAACAGCGAAACTGAGATAGTCTTTGCAGTATGTGTTCTGATGTTTGTGTTATTGTCTCACAGATGCAGGCAGCACATGCGATGCTGCAGATGGTATGTAAGTGTGCTTGTAGACGGCAATATCATTGCATAATTTTACGGAGTGACTACTTGCTGTGGGTTTACTGTTGTGTATAGTAATGGTTGTTTAGTTCTATTGTTTATTTTGTCGTGCCGTTGAACGAACAGGTTGACCGTTTACTATTTAGTGTATCATGGATTGTGCTGAGCATTGTAAAAGCCGTATTTCAAGTTCCGTACCACATGAGCCAACGTTTTCCGACATCGACTCTAGGGTAGTATCTTGTGATACCTGTCTCAAAGCAGGTTTTCAGGTGACTTCTCACATAATAGCTTTATCTTATAGAATACCATGAATGTATTGTACCTTCAACATGTTCTATCTCCGTCACCATATTAGTGAAACAGGAAGTCCTTCTATATATTCATATAATACAATAGAAGTATAGTGTTACGTGATAGTTTTTATAGGTGACTGGTTAGACCTGCAGACCATCCTCATAAGAGACAATGTTCACGAATGTTGCAATTTATGGTGTTAGAAACAATGTATTTGATCATATATTTGGTGATAATCGATGTAGAAAAGTCGTCTAGTTAGTATCACAGACGATGATAATGTAGATGAAAATATATTGTGATAATGCATAAATAAAATATATTGTGTTCATTGATGACGTCATTGTTACTATTAATGTTACCCGTAATACTGAGGCTCATCAATTTCTGTCTCTCCAAAAGAGGTGCCCACCGTGACCAGATAACATACATGGCAGGCCACTGAACGCCCTATAAAACATTTTTTTAAATACAATTACTTGTTTGCATAATACTCAAAGCTGTGAAGGTTCATGGGCTTAGAACAGGAAAACAAATATGTGCTCAATTTTAAATAACATTCTTCTTGGTTTTGTTTTTGTTTACGTATGTGCTCAGTAACACTAAGAATTACATAATAACAATACTGTATTGTGGGGCACAATGATAAATTATGCGGGAGAGGGTCTAGTTAGGAGATAAAGCGTCACACAGTTCATTGCTACTGGATACATTTTGAGGAATATAACAATGAAAGAGTCCGTGTATCTTGCACATGGCAAGGATGCTTACAGATTGACAGTGGCAATACTATGTTCTGTAAAGGACACGTTTCATTTATAAAGACGAAGACTGCTTGATACAGTGAAGTTAAATGACACATGTAAGATTAGTTCTTCACTAGAGTTTATAGAATGATATAATTGAGAAGCACAAATAATGATAACACTCAGCTTTAGGGTGTCAGTAATATCTTTAAAGAAAATACCAAACAAGAAATATATCACCAGAGTGTGAAATATAAAGTTACAAATAAATCGATACATAACAGATTACAATTATATGTCTACTTACCTGCATAAGGCCTAAAATGATCCTGATACCAATCAGGGCCTTATAGCTCATTCTCGCGGCCATTGGAGTGAGCAAATTGCCTATACCACAGCCAAAAATAGCAACTCCAAAGAAATATTTTCCACCATACCTGAAATAAGTTTCAAAGTGGGCTTTCATAAATAAGCGTTTTCTTGATTCTATTTCCCATAATAAAATGTAATCACACATGTATGTCGGTAGAACATATTTCCATCTGCTCCCATAAAATATAAACACACATGTGTCATGTGACGTATTCCTTCCAAAACGTTGTCTTCCCAATGAACTCTCTGAACCTCTCTCTGTCTTGGGCGATGTGGCTTGCATTTTCTATCGATGTATTCATATTATCTTTAATGTCGTCAGTCCATCGTCTTCTTGGTCTGCCCCGTCTCCTCTTCCCAGGTACTCTTCCCTCCATTATTTGTCTTTCTAAACAGTTATTGTCTCTTTATATGACCAAACACACATTTATGTCGGCAAAATATATTTCGGTCTTAATTTGAACATGTTCTTCTTTCCTTTTAATTGTACAGTATAGTACAACTGTCGCTCTTCTACAATTGTTTTTCTTCATCTCCATCTCTAAGTGTCACTGATATAGTCTCAGTCTCCACTTTTCTTCTCCGGGTGTCGTTGTTTTTCAACTATCTTATTTTTTTGTCTAGTTATTTGTCAGGATTTTTGCTGAATGCGTCTCTATGGTGATTTCATGTCTGCTCACCACAACTTCCGTTCTTGATTGTACATATTTTGCGTTATGGGTGATTGTTTAATCGCAATATCTGCGACTTTCGGTATGTTCGCACTCTTCCGTCCTCCTATCCGACTCTAATCTCTGGGTCACTCTGTTGACGCTCTGTGGGCCTAGTCTAAACACCCCCCCCCCCCAATTTACACCTCAACATAGCTTGCAGACGCGCGGCTACTCTTTACTGATATTTCTGGTTGTGACATGGAGGTCTCCTTATTCTGACTTCGGTCGTTGTCTTTTATCTAGCTTCAATCCTCTCATGTCCACGACGTGATCTTAGCCACATTACATTTAGGACCTGTATAAGAGTGCGTGCCATGTGTATTATACCTATGTTAGCTTCCAGCCCACTGCAACTTTTGCTGAGATAAGTAATTCGTTTCATTTTCAAAAATGTTTACTCTATTGATCGTCCTATTCAATCTTATCCTATACTAAATCATTCGCACCATTATTACTCTCTTGTCCACTCTATCCGCTCGTCATGATATGTGTTTCTCCTCTTCTTTTTCTGGACAATTACTGCTTTGATCTGTAACTATCTATGATATATTTCATACAACTCTTTAAGCTATTCCTCCTACTATTCCTCCTACCATCAAATATGCTTTCTTTAACTTTTCAAAATAAAAAATATTGCTTTTCTGTCAGATGCCTTTCGTCATGAAAGCCTTTCGGCTTTTAAAACAAAATGTCGTATGTAGCTGTCTGAAATTGCTAGTATATATTGTTCATAATATTGTTAACACATATAACCATTTCCATTCATTTGTACAATCTGCGTGTGTTACCCCAGCTCAGTATCGGTTGCGACATGGATACATGTTGGTCTTCGCCACCAACAGTCATAAATCCAGTACTACCACAATGGTCACCTCTGTCCCCAGTACTATTCAATGTGTATACAGTTCAAATTACAAGCTGTCAGAATGCAGGACCAGGTAGAACCATGTCTTATGTTGATGACATCTTGGTATATAGGCAGGGCAGAGATAGAGAAAGAATTGCCAGAAATTTGCAGAGGGAGCTTGATCGTATAGGAGAATGGTGCAGTAATGCTGGAACTTTTGTTAATCTATCAAAGGCATCGATAACATGATTTCCCCTAAACAATCACATAGTGAACACGTCCACGCCATCGGTTACTTTGAGAGGGGATGACCTCGAGAGAACCAGCACAATGAAGTACTTGGGGGTCATGTTGGACCGAAGTCTGAGTTTCAAAGATCATGTTGACCACATAATTGTAAAGGCTTATAAAGGTCTTGCGGCGATGAAAGTTATGGCTGCTGCTCAATGCGAACAGAGACTGCTATTTCTGCTGTATCAGGGATTGGTGGTGGCGGTGGTAGAGTAAGCACTGGCAATTCTGACACTGAGTCAAACTCAAACTGAAAGATTGGATAGAATCCAAAATGAAGCAATGCGAATAATTTTGGGGTGCACGAGAGATACGTCGGCTCGGGCTATGCGATACCTACGTGATTGCCCAACTGCGGAGCAAAGATTACAAATGTGCAGGGCGCGGGACTACCTAAAAATCACCGCTGATAAAGAGCACCCTCTACACCCAGAAATTAACAAAGTGAAAGGAAGTCGTCTAAAGAGAGGAAAGTCGTGGATAGGGCGCGCAGAGGACGTTATACAGAGTGTCTACAGATTGGAAGATGTACTACCTGGTGCCGAATGGAGTCTGGAACCCTCGGATTACCCAACAACCTTCGAAGGAGTAATAACACTCAATAGAGAGTGCAGGGAATGGTGTCCGACAGTGGTCAAGTCGGAGGTGCTCGCTCTGATCAGTGAGAATTCCAGGGAAGGTGATATAATTATATATACAGATGAGTCGGTTGAAAGACACATCAGGAGTTCCTGGGCTTTCACGTCTCAAAGGTGGGGGGGAGACTATCAGAGAGGAAAGTGGTGCATTCGTTCAGACGACAAGCAGCTTGACAATTGCGATTCTGGCGGTGACCAAAGCTTTGCAATGGGTCTGCTCACAGACTGTCTGCGAGCATGCCTGTATCCTCAGTGACTCCATGAACATGATTGTGAAAGTTCAGACGGGGTACGTTCGAGAACAGTGGCTGGATGCAGTGAATAACTCATGTGTGCGTACAGTGACTTTTATTTTTGTGCTGGGACACGCGGGAATCCGGGGTAATGAAAGAGCAGATAGGTTGGCCGCCCACGCTGCTACTACGGCTGTTGGTGGAGCGATGGATCGGGCAGACATTTTGAAAGCCCTACGTGAAAACGCACGAAAAAATGACTGTACAAGTGACGATGACTCTTGTTCCATGATTAGAATAAAGGAACTTGGTTTGAAATGTGGTGTCGCTAGAAAGGCAAGTTTTCTTGGGCGAAAGAGAATGATGGTCAATCAACAACGCACTGGGACTGTCAGTCAACGTGTAATGGCGGATACACTCAAGAAAAGATCTTCCGGAGTGCAATGACGAAGATCCAACGACTAACTAACTAGTATCAGTTGCTATTGTCTACTCGTTATCTATATCTCGATCTATGTGAAATACTTGATATCCAATATTTTTAGGTTTTCATTGACCAGAATCATTGACCACGTTTATTGACCCGAAAACATCATAATACGGATGAAACTAATAAATCTAATGAGAAGCCAAATGTATCTATCCGCCTATCTCTATCTATACGTTGTGTCCCTTGTTTGTCTTGCGGCGTCAGGGGTGGAAGAGTTCTCTGGAGATGGCCTTTTTGTGCGCTGTTTGTAAGCTTGTTCCTGTGGCTTCTTTGATTTCTGTTATCTATCTTTTACATGGTCTGCCTCTGGCTTTATAACCGTTATGTATATGCGTCATAGCCATTTGTGGCATGCTATATGTCGGTAGTATGGAAGCGTGTGAAAATCACTTGATCTGTTGTCTTTTGATGTGTTCCAATACTGGTATTGTTTTGGTTATCTGTCTGATGTTATCGTTTCTAATTATATCTCTTAATGACACTCCGAGTATTCTTCGTAGACATGTCATTTCTGTTGTCACTATTTTTCGTTTCGTTTTGTGCTGTCATTGTCCAGGTTTGGAACTGGTAGCATAGTGCTGGAATAATAATAGTCTTGTATAATGCAACTTTAGTGTCTATGTTTACATTTTTGTTCTTGAAAATGCGTGTCATCTGTCCTAGGATCTGGTATGTTTTGTTGCACCTATGTTGTATCTCTTTACTTGTTTTCCCTTCACTCGATATAATGCTTCCTAAGTAAGTGAACTCATTTACCTGTTTAAGGTGTTTATCATCGATGGAGATAGTGATATTTCTTTCTTTCTTTGCTATTGCCATTATTTCAGTCTATTCAATATTGATCTTCATGTTGAATTTTTGACATGTTATGTGGAGTTTGTTCATATGGTCTTGCAATTGTTCTTCTGTTGTCGCTATTAGTACTTGGTCGTCTGCAAAGAGTAGATCGTTCAATTTGTCTTTTATGTTATCTTCTTCGTTGGTACTAATGTATATATATATATATATATATATATATATATATATATATATATATATATATATATATATATATATATATATATATATATATATATATATAATGATAAACGTGTGCCTTATTGCACAAAACAATAAAACACGATTAAGGACATTGATACAAATTGGTTACGGTGCCATGGTTCAAGGTTTTATTATGTTATCCCTACCTTTCATTAAATATGTGGCAAGTATAGACAAAAGTGTTGCTATGACCAACTTCTCTTGTAGACTGGACACAGAGGTCAACGTAGATAAACATAATCCATGACAATAAGAACAACAATAATAGTGAATAATATCCAGATACATTATAAACGAATAAAACAAATGAGGTCACTTTCTCCATTGATGAGGTCTTTACATATGAATCCCGTAATATAATTTGCGTGATCATATGTATACGCTGCGGTAAGGGATATATCGGTGAAACTGGCTTACGACTGAGCAACTGCTTCTGAAACCATCATTATGCCATTAAACACAGAACACCAACTCATGTGGGCAATAACTTCAATGACAATGACCACCGTGGTGTCCTTGATATTCAGGTCACTGCCATCATATTCTGCACCACCGACGATAGATCTAGGTACGCCCTAGAAAAGCGTCTTATTTTTTAGTTGGGTACCCTCAAGCCATTTGGACTCAATTCCGACCACTCTTTTGCCTAGTTATCGGTAGTAGTGGTCTTTGTATTTATTCATTTTATGC
Organism: Meghimatium bilineatum; assembly: GCA_034231615.1. Lineage (NCBI taxonomy): Eukaryota > Metazoa > Mollusca > Gastropoda > Stylommatophora > Philomycidae > Meghimatium > Meghimatium bilineatum. Next base: position 49,942,365 of record CM067298.1, read on the forward strand.
CGTTATTTACCTCATCTTTCTGTTCGTTCCAGTTCCACCTATATTATCGTCTTTGTGTACTTTCTGCTCTTATCCTTCCGGTATCTCACATTCATACTTCACTCGGACATGTTTGTTGTGTGGTAGTCATTTTTACTCGTCGTCTTTTTATGTTATGTGCGTATCTTGACAAAGGCCTTTTGGTTCGAAACGTCGATTATGTTATGTGTATTTCTATTTGTATTATATCATGTGTTCTGTTGTGTATATGATTTCACGTAAGCATCCGACAGTGATAGTGTGACATTCGTCATTCAGTAGATATTCATAACCTGTCTCCCACGTGAGATTTATATTATCCATACTGAATGATTCTTCTGTCTGAGCAAGTCGCTGACTTATTACCCTTGAGTTTGCGTCTCTGTATTCCCCATCGTCCTTACTATGTCTTATTACAACACTCTGCCCTTGTGTATAGAATATGCTTTCATGTAGTGCAATTATCAGCCTGCGCTTCAAAATTTTTAGTGTAGATTGATGTTTATTTCATTAAGTGTTTAGACATCTTTGATATTCACACGTGGTCTACTTTGCACCCACTTCCCTTTAGAAAGTTCACCAATATATATAGATTGTGTGAAGTATCATTACAATAAACAAACATTGATTTCTGAATAAATAATGCACATCTAACTTAACGTGTTATACACAGTGAGCATACACACTAGTATACCATCTGCACACTTCGATTTTCACCTTCCTTGGTATTACTAACCTCTCAGCCAACCAACCACCAGGAATCTGAGTTATCATATAGCCCCAGAAAAAGGAGCTGGCCAATAGACCTTGAATTTTAGCCGGCCATACAAATTCTCCTTTCTTGGTTTAGAAGAAATAAAATAAGATTTCATTTAAATAGTGCATGATTCTAAACTAGATAATTTTGTGTTTTATTTCAACATATTATTGGTGATCGTTCTAACTACTGCTTATTAGCAGGTTGCAGTCTGAAGAACTAATTGAGTTGTGTCACAGTTTACAGCGTGGCTGCGATATCCATGCATTTCGACCTGAAAGAACCGATATTAATATGTATTTTAGATTACTTTGATCTATGGAGATGGGATTTCCAACTTTACACTCAGGTTATCTTAGTCTTCATTTGCGATATGTTGATTCTTGTTTTCGGAATAAGCGTCACATCACCGGGGCCATTCCCATATATTTTCTGCTTGCGGTTGCGTCAGCCATTTCAAAGTGTATACGCTCAGTTTCCCTGTATTGCTGATTATGCGTTCTTCTGATCTTTCCAGAGAGGAAACACGTTCTCCCAACGCCTCTAGTCTCTCCTATTTCCACCATTTTCTGAATATGTAAATTTTTCGTTCGACCACCTCCTCGTTTTCTCGTAGGGTATCTAAGGCTGCTCTAATCCATTCAATTCTGTCTCCTCCTATCTGGGTGCCGTTCACCAAGGCTTTACATGCCAATACATCTGCTCTCGTTTCCCCTGATCCCAGCATGACCTGAACAGTAGATCTATGTAATGTTCCACACGTTGTTCAGAAGGTGATCCATTCAGTTTTGATCATACAGTTTTCTATCTTGCGCAGCATACTTTGAGAGTCCGATAGAATAACTGAGTCTGTTGGTGATTGCATCACTAGCCAAGTGAGAGCTGCTGTCAACGCTTATATTTCCATTCTCATACTAGATGTTGTAGTGGGGTATGCAGTTGACTTCGCAGTTAATTTCTTGTAATTTTGGTAGGCCACGAAACTCCAACCACTTGTTTGTTTCTTGTGTTACTGAGCCATCTGTGTAAATTATTGTATCGTGCGGCTTTAGTGCTGCGGTATGCGTTCTTGGGTAATTCTATCTGTTCTGATGGCAGCCCAGTCGCGGCAATCTCTTCGCATATGTATCACAACTGTTGTCAATAAATTTCTCTCTTTACCAAATATCACCCATTCATAGCCTCTTCCTACTTTCTCCAGCTCACAAAATCTGCTTAGGATGTCTTCTGCTTCTGCCATCCAAGACTTTTCTCTCTTGATACGCTATCCTTTTGTGTTGTCTAAAGATTGGTGTAAGAGGTGATGATCATTATTGGCGACCTTGAAATATTCTTTAACCTGCGCTATTTTATGTCTTGCTTTGATGCTCGGTAGGTCTAGGAGAAACCTCATGGCCGCGATAGGTATATCTCTTGTACATCCTAGGGCAGCCCTCATGGCCTCGTATTGAACTATCTCCGGTCTATTCACCTGTGTTAGCGACAGTTTACGTAAACCTAATCCATAGTCCAACACAGATAATATCACCGCCTACATCATCTTAAAAAGGGATCGTTGCGGCATCTCTGCAGATGCCATGATTTTTATTGCATTGACACCCTTCCTAGCTTTCTGAATGACATTGTACACATGTTTCGTGAAATATTGACTTCTATCAAAAGTAATCCCTAGATATTTCATAGTCTACTCACTGTCAATATTGATGCCCATGCAGGTGGCTGTTGGTAGTGAGTCTGTGACTATGTTGTTATTCAGATAGAATCAGACGATCTTTGCCTTGGTGGGATTGATGACTGCCTTGCAGTGAGTGTACCAGAGGACACACGTTCTAGATTACTTTTGACGCCATCAGTCATGTCTCTTGTATTTCTGCCGTACGTGTACAGCAAGAGATCATCCGCATATGTTAGTATCCTGCTGGGCCCAGCCTCCTGAAGCTATTTTGTATGTGCAGACATTAAAGATTAGAGGTGATATTGGCGATCCATTAGGCAACCCCTGTGCTATAGTTTTGATCTGTGATGTCCAAGATCCCAATCTTAAAGAAACTGGTCTGGACATCAGCACCATTGCTATATATCGAATTATCCAGGAGTCGATGCTGAGCAAAATGTATCAGCAAATGTATGAGCTGTTTGAATATGATTCTGTTGTAATCAACTTCTATGTCGGTCGTGGCGACCATTGTTTTATCCTGTGCCTGAAATTCCTCGCAGCAATTGAAATGTACGACATGTTATAACTTTGCTATTCCTTACCTACCATTCGGATACAACAATACACTAAGGTTTTGTTTATTTGAATTGTAATATCTCCGTGAGCCTGTTAAATACAATACTCGAATATTGACTAACGGGAGATATCAATGTATGTATTAAAAAATACAATATCCCATACAGTACCTTCTGCATTGGCCGGTCGACTTACTATGCCTTTAAAGATAATATAGAACACCAAGGAGATCACGTGATGGACACAGTAAATTCCCTCTTTGCCTTCTCTTGTTTCTTCTCCCTGTTAGTATATTGTGCAGCAAATTGTATGCCGTTCACTGATAGAGACAACGCTAATTCCACCACTGTCTTCACCCCAGACATATATGCCCTATTGCAATAGACCACAGGTGAGCAAACCTTCGCATTACGATGATATCGAAAAATGTTGCATATACCATGTACAGCAACAAAGACAAACAAAGAAGTATTACAATCCTCAAACATCGAAGAGGGCTGGCTCCTAAATAACATCATAACAAGAGAGATAAACTGATAATCTAAAAAGACATAACATCATTGAAAGACTAATTAGCAGATGGCAGAGTACACGGCAGCAGAGAAAGAGACCGCCCAAGACGACAATTGATGCATGAAATATCAGACTGTAAAAACATGTCCCTGGTAGGCAGGTCAACTCGCCCTATATTGCGAGGTGTTCAGAGTGTCTATAAAGTAGACGACGTTCTGAAAAGAATATGTCACACGATGATGTCAGGTATACAAATATTTTATCTGGTCGGTGGCTAGGTCGAGCTTTTCTGGTATGGTGTTGAACAAACAAGTTTTTATTTTAGCCACATGGAGCTTCAATTAGTGTTTACAGAACTGCTTGCTGGGTTCTTCTTTGTTTGTTTGATTGAGAAGCACATGAATTGCGAGCGATTCGCTCTTACTTCCTATGTGCAGTGGTATGGGTTTTTTTTTCATACACAGGAGACTTCAGCTTTCGATTAGTGTAATGTCTATTTAATGAGCTTTCTACTCAGAACGGGGGGGGGGGGGATGTTATGTTGAAATAGCATTACTGCAATGACATGTTACAAAGCGTCCATAAAAAAACCGCAATATAATGGCATGTCATCTACTAAGGATTTCTATTTCATGGGTGGTTTGTCTAGTGAGCCATTGGTGAGAACCACAGATACAACCGCATGCGTTGCTTTGATCTTAATTGTAATTTTTTATCAGAGCTGGTCACAAAAAGTGGCTTTGTGAACTAGAATTTATCTTCTTGTCGTAATTTGCACATTACTTACATACATGCACTGCTTGCTAACATACGATGTATTTCCCGTGAACATAATACTTCTTCACATAGAGTTATGTACAGTGATTATGAGTTTATCATAACAATCGTGGTCTCACATTCAGTTCAAACTTGAAGTGTAATTCGTTTTAAACTCTTTCAGTCCAACTGCATTTACTATCTGAATAACCCATGATCTGAATAACCCGTAATTATATATAACCCGGGAGCCGCGTTATCGCAGTGGTTAGCGCACTGGCTTCGCATATGTGTGATCCTGTGTTTATTCCCCAGTTGAGGCGGAAATGTTTTCAGATCGCAACGGCTCCCAGGTCGACCCAGCCTTAAATGGGTACCGGATTAATCTGGGAAGTAAAGACTGCGAGGGAGAGGAGATGGCTACCGCCCTCATTTGCAGAGCCTGTGAAATGTGAGATCGCTAACATCTCACACCCCTACTGCATTAATAAATGCTATGGGTTACTTTACTTTTTTACTATATATAACCCGCCATATTACGTTATGCTTGTTCCGTTGAAATAATATAGCAGACAGAGACAATACAGACCCGTCAGCTAAATCCTGAACTCCTAGACGTTTATTTATGGCACATCATGCTGATTAAAATTACTGTATGCGCGGATATCTGCTATCAAAATATATTACATTAGCTACCTGTCATTGAAGCTGCGGCGGTTCATTGATACAAAACAACGGAAACACACAAAAATTAAGTTCTTTGGACTACATGCTGGAAAACTAGTCATGTTGAAAGCTTGTAGGAATATTGAACAAGAGACATTTAGACTTAGTTTTGGAGCAATCCATACGACAAATATGCTGAAAACAGTGTTCCTCGACGACAGCTTTCGTGTGATGTCGAAAATTAATGATTTAAAAACGCAGCAAGTTTTATTGTACACATAAAGTTCTCAACACTTTAGGGGCAAATACATTTCGCTCTCTTTAAAACTGTCAATCCCGGCGCGAGCAAAAACCAAAGCAGTTTGCTAGCCACTGCTCAATAATTTAAGACGATACAATTTTTTGAACATGGCGTCAGCGTTTAAGATAGCACACTTTTCACATATGGCGTCATTTTCTAGAAGACCAGGCTTTTTTACATATAGCGTCAGCTTCTTACACATCACCCACTTCAAAGGTGATATCAGATTCGTACAGAACACTCTCTTTACACATAACTTCGATCTCTTGGAGAATATCATATTTCCACATTGCATCTATCTCTCATATAACACCCTTTACACATATTGCATATATATCTTACATAACACCCTTTGCAGATATGCCATATATCTCTCACCCAACACTCTTTACACACATTTCATTTATCTTTCACATACCACTCTTTGCACACATCATATATCTCCCACATAATACACCTTTGACACTAAGTCATCCATCTCTCACACAAGACCATCTGCACACATGACAACTATCTCTCACATAACATTTTTTCCACACAACATATCTATCACATAACCCGCTTTGCACACATGACATCTATGTCTCGCATAAGACAGAGCACACATGTCAACTATCTCTCATAGAACATCCTTTGCAAACACAACATCTAGCTCACAGAGAACACTATTCGCATATATATCATCTATCACAGAACACGCTTTCCACACATTGCATCTATTTAGTACTGAACATCCATTTCACACACTCTTTTTGTAACAGAATACTCAAACATGTCACAATTTTCCTGCAGCGTACCAACTCCAAACATGTCATCAGTTTCCTGTAGCACATTTATGTCAAATATTTTAATCTGTGTATTACAGAACATCCACCTGAAATATTTCGTCTGTTTCTAACACACTGCACACTTTTCATCTGTTTGTTATTGTTTCTAACACACTGCACACTTTTCATCTGTTTGTTATTGTTTCTAACACACTGCACACTTTTCATCTGTTTGTTATTGTTTCTAACAAGACTGTCACTTAAAAAAATGTCATCTATTTAGAACAAACCACACATATTCTTCTTCTCGTTCATATAGTTGCATCATTTGTTTCTAACAGAACCATTTAAACTAAATCATGTTTCTAATAGAACACCTATTTCAAACATATCAGTTTCTTATAGAATACATACATTTCACCTTCTTTTATCAGAAAACATATACACATATGTCATCTGTTTCTATTTCTAACAGAACACCTTCATAAATGGCATGTGTTTTTAATATCACATTCTTAATAAATGGCATCTGTTTTGAAAAGAGCACCTTTCATTTATGTAATGCATTTATTTGTTTATTAACTAGAGGTTTGCCTCATTTGGCTGAAACACAACCCTTTCAACTTAGGAAAGAGTTCCGTCTTGGTCATATCAGGGCGTCCTAAGGTGGGGGGAGGGGCTTTGTATTTTGTGGCTTAGTTGTCTGGTTGACACATGCAGTTTTTTTGCCCAGCAAAGTTGTAGCTGTGTCTTCTAGCTGAAGTCCTTTAGTGGAATATATTATGACGTGTTCATGTTTCTGTCAGATAATATGGTGTAGCCTGGTTGAAGTAACCATTAGAAGGACTTTTTGGGTGTGGTTTGGAATGATCATCTGAGTGTTGCCGTGAATGCTACAGCTATATGACGTCGTCTATTGGAAGGGTTCTGTATGGTTAACACTGCATCCTGCTTGAGTATGCTCTTCCTGTGTTTTCTAATCGTCGAGTTGAAGTTCAGTGACTGATCCCGTATCTTATATGTTCTCTTACATTGATAGCCTTGGCGTTCTGTATTTTCTTGTAGCCACCTTCATGTCAAAGAGTCGGAGTAGAAACCCGATGCTTAAATTTCACATGATTCTATCAGAACACTCTTTTTTAACATGCTATCTGTTTCTAACAGAACAACCTTCATCTGTTTCGAATATAGCACCCACTTCAAATATCCTATGCCATCTGATTTCACAAAACAAGCAGTTTAAACATTCCATATGTTTCCAATAGAACACTCACTTTAAACATTTCATCTGTTTACAACAGAACACCCACTGCTAGGTCATTCTTTTAGAACATCAATTTGAAACGAAAAACCAACTCCACACAGTATATCTATTTGTAAAAGAATTCTTACGACAGTCAACTAGCATTCAATCCAACTTCAGAAATCGTCGTGCCACTTTCCACAATTCATACCTACAAAATAAAATAACAACTTTAAAACTTCAGCACACATTAATGTTACCTTTATCTTCGTAGACTTCACCTCACCTCCTGTGTCGTCAGGTAGGCAAGTCTCCGGACGTGTAGCAGTCGGAGCTTTTTCATTTCCTAACGCCTCCAGTTTTTTCAGTTCCGAAATAGCTGTAGAATTAATCATCCACGACATAGATACGTTCATATTGAAGCGCATTATATACATATTGACAAATCCCAAACATGAAAAAATTGTCAGGATCAGACGAGCAGAGCAAAACAATGGTGTCCTTCCTGAATGAATACAAACAGTTGCAAGGTCAAATTTAAATACAAACATTTACAATGTTACTAAGAAATAAAGATATTACACTAGAAACAAAGAAAGCGCTTTCAACACCATATTTTTTTTTACCAATGTTGTGTTATTAGTGTCAAACTTGGACATTAGATTCTAGAACAATTTAGGCCAACACCACTGAAATGAAATATGTGAGACGTATGATTGGAGTTAGCTTGAGAGACAAAATGAGGAATGAAGAACTAAGAACACAATTAGGAATCACGTCAACAATAGAATGTATCCAGAAACAACAAGTTAAATGGTTCAGTCACATAACCAGACAAAATGAGCAAAGTATTATCCATAAAACCGTTAACAAACAATACGAAAATAGTCGACCTATTGGACGCCCTCATAAATGTGGTTAGATAGTGTTAGAGATATTTGGAAATAACACCGGAAGAGGCAAATAGGACAATAGACCGTACACTCACTCTCCCTTCAACACCGAAAGGACAGAAAGAAGAAGAAGAACATTTACAATGAAAATGATATTTGTCTTGAAAGAAAAGTATATTACAAGTGAGAGATAGTATTTACACACAATTACATGTGAGAATGCACATTTATGTGCGACATTATGACAATGCGTTGCTAAACTTTATTTGCAAATTAATGAATATTCTATCTTAGATATTTTGATTATCCACTTCGCACAACTATACCAACTACACACAACACACTCTACACATGTACACAATAGTTGAGGAGAACCTGTACATTCGCCAAAAGGGCTATATGTCAAGAGCTGCCTGGTACCAGCTAATTGGATTAAATCATAGTCTTCCACTTCGTACACCGGACATGATCCTAGATACAGTAAAATTCTTTAAGGGTATAGCCACTGACAGCTCAAATTACATATAGGTTTCGTGTTTCTTGTGACGTTTTTGTGGGTTATTATTTCTGGACCACACCCAATACGCTCACTTCCTCGCTCGTTCTAGACATTGGCATAATGCTCATTGACTGCACATTCCTCCGATCGTGCAGATTGGTAAAGAATTAAATATGTCTGCTCTGCACATAGAATGATCATCTGCTGTAGTAGGAGAGCAGGTGATTTATACATATATATACTTATAATACTATCCAATAATATACTTCACTCTCGTACTGTGATATTCCGTTCACACGATAGACGGCGCAAAATTCTAGCATCATAAAAATTAGGTACTCTCATGTGTATCACGTGATGTATTCTTCTCAGAAAGAAGTGATCCCAATCTTTACCGGAGAATGTAACTATCGATCGATTAGAATTTAAGAATACAACAGAAATGCATATATAATCAGTATTATGCGATTGACTCTGAGACAGAAATATACGCTACATCTTCAAACGCCACAGAGAAGGAATATGAAGCCTGTGAAAACAGAGTAAACATCATTCGAAATGGAAAACATATGTTCTATGCCTATGTATTAGTTTACATTTGCTTGACCTTTGTACTCCGGTCAGAGGTAAATATTACCCAATCATAACATTGGTCAGCTATGTTGGAGCACAGGAGAACTTTTACGATTTTGGGCGAGGGCCATCCGAAATCATTTGATCCAAGCTATAACTGATGCAAGTTTCTTTCTTCTTCGTGATGAATTCGAGAAGCCTATGCATTGCAAAGAAAACATAGAGTTACGGAGTTATCCATATATATATATATCTTTTTTACTGTGTTACCGCTGCAAGTCGTGCACGCATATTACAGTAGACTTTATTCACCTTCAGTTATTTTTTACTCTGATTTTTGTTCTGTTTATCTTTAGGTCTTTTATAGCCTTTTATTTATATGTATTTGTCCTCTGTGTTTAACTCTTTGTTCCTGTCCTCTCATTTCATTACATGAATATGTTTATTTTGTTTAATTTTTGGAACTTATACTTCTATATGTCCCAACCATCGTGGTCTGTTCATGTGGATCTGATGGATGCTTACATGCTACATGAATTTATATGTTGTCTATTCGACTTCTGTTTTGTTCTAACACTCCTGCTGGTCAGTAAGTCTTCGGAGAATAGAATGCGTTTCAAAATGTCACAGTTAACAGATTGACTGTGATATCTCTAGCATTATGTTCGATATATTCAACTTTAACATGTCTTTTGTTTTGGGTCACTTTTACCTCCTGTGTTCAACTGCAAACCAACAGCACCAACACGTCTTTAGACACCACTACGAAAAGCATGGAAGGTCACAGTGTTGCTATTACTTTCAAACACGCACCCACCCCCCTCGATTATTCGATAACACAAGTACGTGTATTGTCTATGAGTAGACACATGTCGCTGTCGAAGACAAATGTATCCGGCCATTGGCGCATATAAAACGACGACACAATGCATTTCCATTCTCTAGACTACATGGTGCTGGAAATCTAGTAGCACCATTGTCCTGCTACAAGAGAGATACAGCGTGAGTTTTAGAAAGAACGCTGAGGCAGGAGAAGACACGTGTCGTCTGAATATCCAGAATAATTAGACCAAAGATTCTTCGTAATAGTGTGCTATCGAACACTTGGAATTTCGCGCATCTGGTTGCGTCTGTGTGTCTCACCAATGGCTCACTAGACAAACCAACCACGCAACAGAAAACCTTAGTAGATGGCATGCCTTTATATTGAAGTTATCTTCTTATAGAATCTTCATGGCACGTCATCTATACAATTCCGTAATCGTAACCTTCGATAACAGTTGCCATGTTGTTCCGACAGGCCGACGTTGTGCTTGAACTAGTTATGGGCACGACGTGGGTGGGTGGAACAACAAAGAAACCTGTCGCAAGGGTCAGAGTTGTGCCCTGATGTCGACGTCTCTTTGGCAACATTAGAAACGAAACACCATTGGGTCAAATGGCTGCTGGAAAAGAGGGTGGAGCACTTATGGGAATGCCCCATGTGCTATGAGGTCAGTTTCTAATAAAAAATCAAGAAGAACACTTGGAATTGTTCATCTATGTTTTAGCACATTATATACAAATAATATTAATAATAACTATTATTATTGTTATGATAGCAATATAATATGCTACTTAATAGAATTTTAGAAATCGCATTTGTGTGTGCCTTTATCTTGCTTATGTAGAATGCACTCAGAGATTGTGATTCAGAAGTTGTGGTTCGCCGAAACTTACTCTCAGATATATTTTTTATTTCTAACGCTATGTAATAACAAAGCTGAAATAACGTTCGCAGTTAAAAGTAGCGTAACTGACCATAAGAACTGATCATATATATATATATATATATATATATATATATATCAGATTAGTAGCTTCGACTACAAATGTAGTCAGTCGGCCCTATGCTATGGCCATGTAGTCCATAGTTTGATTCTGTAGTAAGTCAACACGTCAATCAAAAACAGCGCCCGTTCTACCCAACCACAAAAAAAGGTAACATAATAGGGGATATGAAATACTACATACGATGCTCCTCGCACACCAACCTTAGCATCAAGTTGAGTGCAAAAAGGGAAACAAATGTTCCATTTCTCTAAAGTATCGTCTATATTACTCTATATGTACATAATCTTTGGCGCATATCAAGTATCGTCCACCGTTGGGAATATTTGACCCACTTTCGAGGTATTTCCTAAGAAATGTTTAATGGTTGTGACGTCACGGTTCGCGAGGAGATTTCCTTGCGCGGGGTGCGGAATTATGTCACACGGATTGCGCCATAAAACAAGTTTATCCACCAAGGAACGGTGACAAAGATAAAAGTTCATTTCTGCCCATTTCAATCTGTATACATTTTTAATTATGTGACTACGGATTTCGCCGGATTTACACTAGTAGAACAATTTAATTCGCCATCAAATCGATCTATCTCCAAAAAAACTGTCTGTCGCGTATAAAATCATGTGGCTGTTGGCGAGGATATGACGTCACGATCTGCGTCGATGTCATTGGTTGCCAGTTTGGGTATCTCGCAAAACTTCGTGACGTTCATCATCATCATCATCATCAAGTGCCGTCTCCGCAACGAAGGTTGGCTGCAACATATCTCCAACATCTCCTGTCTCTTGTCTTGGTGGTGCACTCTGCTAGACTGTAACCTGTCCATCGTGTAATGTTACACTCCCACTTGTATCTCTGCCTACCTCTTGCTCGCTTCCCTTTGACTTTACCCTCAAGTAAGGTCTTCAATAGGGTGTCATGTCTTTTAATGTGTCCAAAGTATTTTATTTGCCTGATATTTATTTCTCTTAGTAGTTCTTTCTTCATATTAAGTGTCTTTAGCACCTCTTTATTTGTTTTCTTCTCCTTCCATGATGTTCCCCCTATTCCTCTATATACCCATATCTCAAAGGCATCAATTTTGTCTTCTAATTGTTTATTTAGTGTCCATGTTTCTGAGCCATACATTAATATGGAATAGATGTAGCATTTTATAATTCTCATTTTTAACTTCTTTGTAATTTGTTTAGATATTAATAATTTCCTCATGTCGTTGAAGGTACTTTTAGCCATTCCTATTCTCCTTTTAACTTCTGTTTCACATCTGCCATCATTTTTAACTATGTGTCCAAGATATTGATACTGTTTTACTTGTTGTAGTTTCTCTCCCTGTATGTTTATGTTTACCTCCTGTTCTTCTGTGTCTTTGCTGATTATCATGGTTTTTGTTTTTTGAATGTTTATATCAAGTCCATATTCATTACTTGATTTATTGACTTGATCTATTAGTCTTTGTAGTTCATGTTCACTTTCTGCTAAAAGAACAGTGTCATCTGCATATCTAATGTTGTTTATTATTTTCCCATTGATCTTGAGTCCTGGTATTTCTTCTATATTTTTAAAGATATTCTCTGTGTAGATATTAAATAGGCTTGGTGATAAAATGCATCCTTGTCTTACCCCTCTTCTTATTTCTATGTATGGAGAGTAGCTATTTTCACACCTTATTGATGCAGTTTGTTCCCAATATATATTTCTAATCAGCCTGATGTCTTTTCCATAAATGCCTATTTCTTGAAGAAATATGATTAATATTTCATGTTGGACTCTGTCAAAGGCCTTGCTGTAGTCTATGAAGCAAATATAGATACTTTTTTGGACTTCTATATATTTATCTATTACTAGCCGGATACTCAGTATAGCTTCTCTGGTTCCTTTGTTTTTCCTAAAACCGAATTGTTCTTCACCGACCTCCATGTCTATCTTGTTCTTAATTCTTTCATGTATTATCTTGAGAAGTATTTTAGTTAGATGGCTCATTAGACTTAATGTTTTATATTCTGTACAGTCCACAGCCCTGGGACGTTGGTTACTTGTTAAACCTGTAAACATTGTCCTATTTATAGCACAACGCGGACGATACTGAATTTTTTTAAACTATATGAAAATTGCAATATCTGTTTCCAGAACGTATATTCATATCTCTATTGTCTGCGTGTGTTGTATCCACTAGTTTCGCTATGTTCTAAGAATGTAGAAGACTATGACATAATTGATACATCCATTTGTGTGTATCTTATATCTTCCATCCACTCTCCCCCCCCTCCTTCGGTGTTGATATAGATCCGATATCTAAATACGCCTAACGTGTACGCGGTATTCATCTGCAAGTAAATCAGTCTATAGTTATTGGTGAATTTCTTCATTGAGACCACGAATTAACCCTTTATGAGTTGAAAGACTCGTGCGTTTGACCTGAAAAAAGAGAATGCTCGACATTAGGAAATGTACTAGTATTGAGGAGATTTCCTTCACCATCATCGTGTACACGTAGTTTAAGTTCACAACTGCAATCTTCTAGAGAATTGGGCAAATTACATACGTCCATTTTAAGAGATCTCAATAAATGGGTCTTAGGGGTTGTCTATAAATTACGTCCACATTTTTTTTCTCGAAATTCGTATCCCTTGCCAACGTTTAGTCAAGAATTCAGGAACCTCCCCCCCCCCCCCTACTCCAATGATACGAATAGTTGCAAGAATAATGAGTGTTATGTATCCATGATTTTAGTCATTAAAATAAGCTCATTTATATCACATCAGCAAAAAATAATATCGGTATTCGAATTGAAGTGTTATAAGACTATATTAAGAATTTCTTGGACAGAAAAGATACGGAACAGTAAGGTTACTCTATATTGCTACAATATAGTGTAAGGATGGTTGGTGAATATTATTTTACATAGAAAACCAAAATGTTTTGTTCATATAAAAAGACACAGTGGAATGGAAAGAGGCGTCTTGAAGGGCTGAATTCATCGAAGTCGAAGAAGAGGTAGACCTAGAAGAAGATGGACAGATGATATCAAAGGCTGTATGAAGCTACCATTGGAGGAGGCAAGCATATTGGCACAGAATAGAGTCGGGTTCACGAAATCAATTGCGAAGCCAACATTCTGTAAAGAATATGTCACGTAATGAATGAATGAATTTATATCAGCTTTTATCAAAGGATAAGCTAGAATTAGTTTTTTTTTTAAATAGTGTGCATGGCAACCAGTGCCTGAATTTCTAATTTAGAGTGCAAATATTTTATTGGTCGCTGCTATAAGCTAGTTTATAGGCCGCTGTCTTCTTTCCAGGTGTATCGTAGAAGGCGACTATTGAAATTTGGAATATGCTAACATCCTGTCATCTGTAAAAAAAAAATAGCATCCCTTACACAACCATGCCTTTGAGACAATATTATTTGAGTTCCAGTGTCACCTCAATTATACAACTGTAAGGAATATATGTTTTTGCGTGAAAGGCTTTGGACTGGCAGGAGATAATAGCTATCAGTAATAAATAAGTAAGCTTATGAAAAGTATACTTTTTTAGTTACTTACCATGCTTTTTTCTTTTATGTGTCGAATGTTGTTTGGTTTCTGACGGTGGAGAAACCGTTGTCACGTGGGAGATATCTGTATCCCAAGAATTTTTCGAGCTATCAGTTCCCTTCGAGTTTCGAGTCATTAATGAACTTGGATTTGAACTTGTAGTGCCACTTAAATCCACTTTGTCAGAAATATGTCTGTTTTTCCGGTTTCCGCTGTTGGCATAATGTCGCGAAATGTGGCGATATTCTTAGTCATCATAATCTAAAATAATTATTACAAAAAGTTTTGAATAAGACAATTATTATTTCTAGCATACATATACATTAGTGATCAGTGCACATTTGTGATCAATTCTCACACTTCGGATTACAGTTTTGCTGCAGCTGTTACCTATTATTGATGACTCGTGGGAAGTAACATCTAATAGCACACAATGTTTTAAGCCGCTTGATCCACTCGTTCATTGTATTAATATTTATAATATTCATTAGGATTGATTGTGTCAGATGGAGCATTCTTACACAAGCTGTTTGTGTAAGAATATTGTGTAAAAACACCGAATATTGCAATTACATGTTATCTTTCCACGGTGAATGACACACACGAGAGGGCGAAAGAGCCAGGGTCCAACTCCTCTGTTGAGTTCTTCCCCTAAGGAACCAGGCTCACGGATGAGAAACGGTTCAGTACCCAATGGGCACAGGCACAGCATCCCCAATTACACGAGGCAAGTTCATAGACAGTGGAACACATCGTGCGAGTCAGACGAGAGCAAAAATCGTCTGGGCGAAGAGTCGCCACTACGCGTGCCTGGAGACAGATATAGAGGCTGTCACAGGCTAAGGGTAGCCCACTCGAATTGTCAAGGCATGCCGAAATCGGATGTGCTAGGCCTACAAGGCGCATAACGGTGGCACAACGTAATCACGCTCCCGGCGGAAATCGCACGGATATCCGTGATGGTTACAATGGAGCGAACGCAAAACAAACAAACAAACTTAAGATGGAATATTCCAGTCGCGATTCTTTCAACCTTTCCTTAATCGTGTCAATGTCAATGCCTTCCAAGTTCAATAGTCAACAGGCAACGTTATTCCATGGTATTGTTTGTCTACTCCATATACTTCCAAAATATATACTACATTTAGTCCGGATCTGAGGCGACCAGGTACAAAGAACATCTTTGACGGCCAAGGTATCAGGTTCAAATCCTACTTCAGGCATTTATGCATCCGTACGTTCAGAAAACAATCGCAAACAACTGAATGTTTTTATATTGAATAGAAAAGCAATACATACACAACTGCTGGGGTGATGGCTACGCCCTAAATATGATAAGCTAGCAAAAATAAGCCTTACACATTATATATCACTAATAAGCATTAAACACATACTTCAAATGCGAGAATGTTCAAAATTCTTCATATTTCCATTGAACTCTTATGGCCGATATATATGTACCGGTATATATAATATCAATTTTACTTGTATAGCGACAAAGGACTTTGGACTCATGTGTTGTCAAATAACGGCATCTATTATATGTTCTTGATAAAAATCCTTTTGATCGAAATGTCAGTTTTCAGTGTTTTCATTATTGTTACCAGTGATTAGCAAATCTTCGTTAACTCGTTTGCAATTCTCACACTTCGGACTACAGTTTTGCTGCAGCTGTTACCTATTATTGATGACTCGTGGGAAGTAACATCTAATAGCACACAGTGTTTTAAGCCGCTTGATCCACTAGTTCATTGTATTAATATTTATAATATTCATTAGGATTGATTATGTCAGATGGAGCATTCTTGCACAATCTGTTTGTTACCGAATATTGCAATTACATGTTGTCTTTCCACATAAGATCTATAAGATCTTTCCAAATAAGATCTATAATTATAGATCCACATAAATCATCGATCCACATAGATCTATAAATAAACGCACATTTTTGGGAAGAAACATTCGTTGTGCCATGTAACGTATTCTCTCAGAACGTTATCTTCCCAATGGACGCGCTGAACTCTTCTGTGTCTGGAGTCATTCGGCTTTCATTCTCCAACGACGTATTCAGGGCTGGATTTAGACTTGATAAGGATCTAAACTTTCCGGACGTGTGGCATTGGGACAAATAATGCTGCAATACGTTTAAGTATATATGAGAATTGGTCAAGAAAGTGGGGGCCCTAAGCTATAGCTTGTGTATTTTATACGTAAAACCTGCACTGGATAAATTCATGTTATCTTTATTTAATTTTATATGTATTTAATGTCATGAGTCGATCGTCTTCTTTGCCTGCCCTTTTGTCACTTTATTTGATCAAACAGGGAAGAACATTCGTTACGAATATAAAACTATATTATTTTAAAATGGTTTTATTTATTTCCCACAAAGCTGCCACTACCATTATATAACTTATCCTAGTGATTTTTCTGTGCAGCAATGCCTGCAGCATACGCTTTTTCGTCTGCATTTCCATCCACATTTTCATTTCATGTTCTTTTTCCACCAACATTGGTTTTATTAGACCAAACAGGTGGAAAGTTCTAGATGATATGTCTGGACTGTAAAATGCATGTTCCAGTAAATGACATGCTATTTTTGCATTTCTTTATTGGACTAATCAAGCAGTATGTTAGAGTAATTTTCAAGATGGGACAGTATTCCTCTAGTCTATAGGTCTGGACTATTTTCTTAGAATTGTATCCCTTGATTTAACCGACTTTGCAGAACCCTACTGTATTAATATGATCCCCTTCTGAAACGTATGTATAATTCCTACTAACTAAATACTCAACATTCTTCTTCCTTCAAATTATTTCATTAAAAAAAAAACTATTTGTGTGATTTAACCCGTGGAAAATGAACAAACCGTGTTGTTAGTTTAGGTTTGCGATATTTGCGCTCTTTAGAGCACATCCTTCAGCGTCATATATATTGACAACAGTAAACAATTTATTTCTTTTACAAATTCTGAATTGCCAATAAAGGATAGTTTGTATTTCTCTGCCGCTGTTGCTTGTTTTATGGGGATCATTAGGTGGAGACACCCCTTTCAATAAAGTCAATAAAGGACAATGCAATATAATTTAGTTTTCCATGTAAAGAAAAAAAGATGTGTTGAGAACATCGCACAAATAGTTTAATGAGCCATTCGACATACATTATGATGCGAATTGTAATGAAAAGAATAATCAGTAAAATCATACCGGAATTTGGAGGTGAACAATGTGGATTCGTAACAGGCAGCGTCACAAACACGTCATATAAATATTGAGGGCATTAATTGAAAGAATAACGGAAGGTTAACACAGATCTGTATTTAAGCTTTATTGACTATACAAAGGCATTTTACAAAGTCAAAGATGAAGATATAAATAAAATATTGAAGAATATAAGCCCGGATGGTAAAGATTTGATAATAATAAGGAATATATCTTTACAAGAAAGTGCAACCATAAGAATCGAAAAATATGAATAAGTTTCGAATCGAAACATACAGGAGAATTTCAACACATCAAACAAGGAGTTGGACAAGGTGCTGTCACTCGATCTGCTCAATGTATACAGTGAAATAAAAATGAGATCCATACAATATATGTTACGACTATCAGTCGGAGGGGATATTATAAACAATATACGATACGCTGATGACAAAGTTTTTATATCTGAAAATGAAACACACTCGAAATGATGAATATAGTAGCACAAGAAAGCCACAACAAAGGGTTTAGTCTTAATAGCAGATCAACTGAAGTGATGTAATATCATATAATAAATATCCTCCAGAATGCAACATCACAGTAGATTAAATCAGTCTGATTAAATCAGTCTGAAGAAAGTCAATATATTAAAATATATATCTATCTATTCGCTAAACCCTTTATTGCCTTTCAGCGTCAGGGGTAGAAGGGTTCTCTGGAGATGGCTATCGTGTGTGCTGAGTATATTGTGAAGTTTGGGTTATGTTTCTGCGTAAGTGTAACATGGCCTGGTCAAACTCAGTTATCAATTGTGTGTGGTTTTGTTTCGTTTAAACGGTATTAGTGTATTGAAAAAAAGTTCCATTTGAACCGATACGTCAAAAATGGTCCTGTTTTCTTTTATTGAATATTTGTATATACTTTTTCATCTATATTTATTCATTGTTAGGTTTTTCTAGTAATCTGTTTAACTAATGTTTCATTACTTTTTGTTCTTTTGGTTACTGCAGCACCCTACACTTTGTCGGACACCCTCCGACCATTTGGTTATTTATACACACATTTCGTAAAAGGTTACCACGTACATTTTTTTTAAAAGTGAGGTTTGAATAGAGTGTCAAAGTGACCGAGAGGCAACTCGGAAGTCGGACGTATGCCGGAAAGCTCATATATCCCAGCCAAGATGTAAACTGTGACACAATGGTTTCCGTTCTCCGGACTATACCATGTTAAGCTGCAATAGTTTGAGAGTAATCAAAACAATACAAAAAAACTGGAATACAATACAATACAATACAATACAATACAATACAATACAATACAATACAATACAATACAATACAATACAATACAATACAATACAATACAATACAATACAATACAATATGGAATACAATACAAAATACAGTAGTCATGTAATTGCAACTTCACTCAATATAACATTGAAACATATATGAGTAGGCCAAGTGTGCAGTTGTGCTAATCCAATAACCAACTCCTTCATTAATATACAAAGTAAAGGCAGTTTTACTAATATAGTAAATATCAGTACAAATATAGGTGTTTTATTTAAAAAAAAATATTCTAACCGATTTATGGGCATTGATGAATCTTATGATTGCTGAGCGCTATGATCAGCTGTGCAAGATCAGGTGTTCAGCTAAAACAAACTTCCATAATTCTGCTAAATTTCTTTTGGGGAATCAGTTTGACTAAGATATGTCCATATTCGTCTCTATTATGTATAACAGGTGCACGTTAAAGTAGGAAGTCTACTATTTGCATTCATTGATTAACACAAAAATGTGGCTGAAATAAAGGGAGATTTCTGAACTAAATCTAACACCTAAACTGAAAATGAATAGTCGTAGTAATGTAGCAGGAACGTATGATCTATTCATATTTCGTCTATTTAAGCCAACGAATTTCTGCTAACCTAATATGTTGTATACCACGCAGAAACAGTCTAACATATTTTTAAAATATATATTTTCCAAATGGACAACAATAATAATAATAAGTCTCATAGACGGCCAGGTTCGTAGAGGTGTCACACTGGAGACATCACCACACAAAGTCATCCAAATAACTCTGCCCTCAGTCATCCCGAAGATTGTAGAAAACTCGTCGCGAACATTTCTTGATGTCATCAATCCAGGAATGTTTGTGCGCGCCTCTTCTTCTTCCATCTTTGCCTGTTCCTTGTAAAATAATTTTAGAAGGTTAGTAGTGTCTAGTAAAATGTCTAAACCAAACAGAATTATGCTGCTTCGCCTAAAATGGTTATTGATAACCTGCAAGTTTGTTTATTTGTTGCCGAAAAAAATATTGTATAATGTTCTATATAACTAATTACACTGCGCAACACATAAAAAATTACAGACGTGAAAATAATCATTTCCTACTGAAAATGTGGTGAGAAAAACGAATATCACATTAAAAATTCTCAATTTGCTCTTATTGTTGTGATATTCCTTGTTTATTGTGTCGAAAAAAGTGGAAAATTTTTCTGACGAAAAATTTATTCAGCGACGAATGCATGTTGACACCGTGCGACTTCTCTCAATGGTCGCTATATTGTTTAAATCGTGTGTTGATGTAAAAAACAAACCACATATTTCAACATGTGTATATAATTAATATTTTCAAGTAGTATATATATATTTTTTTTTCCAGTGCTATAAATGTCTGAATTTGTATAAAGATTGGATTCCATAATGTCACGAAAGTGCGTTAATAGTGCTAACAATTTTTGCTATGTTTGTGGCGAGGGGACGTTGTCGTCTCAAAAACGGAAAATTACACCTTTAATTAAAACTGCATATCATATTTACTTCGGCTGTAAGATAGGTGATCAAGACAAACCCTGGGAACCTCACATTTGCTGTATTACATGTAGTGTGAAACTCTGTGGTTGGCTGAATGGCAAAGTGCGGTCAATGCCTTTCGCGATTCCTATGAAATGGAGAGAGCCGAGAGATCATGTAAGTCACTGCTATTTTTTTATGGTGCCTCCTCTCCAACACGGAATATCTAAAAAGAAGAAGTGGACTTTGAATTACCCCAATATTCCATCAGCTATACGACCAGTACCACATGGAAAAGATCTGCTTGTTCCTACCTCACCCAACCAGAAAGTTATAGGGCTTGATGCAGATTGTGGTCAAGAAATACAACCTGAGTTTGAACAGGAAGATACTCAATTCACACCAATAGGTTCTGTTGATATTCTACATAGAATTTCTCAAAATGAACTAAGTGACTTAATTCGAGATCTTGACTTATCTAAAACAAAAGCTGAACTTCTTGCATCAAGACTTCAGCAGTGGAATCTCCTGGATAAAAATGTTAAGGTGTCTATGTACAGAGAACGTCAGAAATCTCTAACTCCATTTTTCACAATGAATAATAGCATTGTTGCTTGCCATGATGTTAATGGGCTTATGGAAGCTTTGAAAATAGAGCACATACAACAAGAGTGGAGGTTATTCATTGACTCATCAAAGTTAAGTTTGAAAGCAGTTTTGCTACACAATGGCAATTCATTACCTTCTATCCATATAGGCCATGCTGTCCACATGAAGGAGACTTATGAAAATATGAAATTACTTCTTAAAGCAATAAAATATGATGATCATCAGTGGCAGATTTGTGCGGACTTGAAAGTTATTGCAATTTTACTTGGCATGCAATTAGGTTACACAAAATATTGTTGCTTTCTGTGTGAATGGGACAGTCGACAGAGAACTTCTCATTACATTAGGAAAACTTGGCCTGATAGGAAGGTTATGGAGCCTGGTGAAAAGAATGTACAGCAAATTTCTTTGGTTGATAGAAATAAAATAATTCTACCTCCTCTTCATATTAAATTGGGGCTAATGCAGAACTTTATCAAGGGCATGAATAGGGAGGGAGAGGCATTTAAGTACTTGAGGAAAACATTTCATTACCTTAGTGATGGTAAAATAAAGGAAGGATTATTTGTAGGCCCACAGATAAGGGAACTGTTGAAAGATGAGCATTTTGATGCCATTATTCATGGGAATGAGAAAGGTGCATGACAATCTTTCAAATGTGTTGTACAAAATTTCCTGGGCAATCATAGAAGTGAGAACTATCCTGTTGCTATTATTGAACTTCTGACAGCATATCAACAATTAGGTTGCAACATGTCACTTAAGATACACTTCCTGGATTCTCGTCTTGATTTCTTCCCTCCAAATTGTGGTGCAGTAAGTGATGAACATGGGGAGCGTTTCCACCAAGACATTGCATTGATGGAAAAAGGTACCAGGGTAAGTGGAATACATCCATGCTTGCTGACTACTGCTGGAATGTCACAAGAGATGCTCCAGAAGTGGTATACAAGAGGAAAAGGAAACAATAAGAAATATGATTTTTAATACAAATATTGAAATTACAATAACTCAAAAACTAGAGCTAATAAACATTTTCTGATGTCATATTCGTTTTTCTCAACCCATTTTCAGTAGGAATTGACTAATTTTATACTTGTAAAAAAAAAACAACTTTTTTTTGTTGCGCAGTATTAACAAAAGCCTATAGCACTTGTATTCAAGCTAAAAGCATTCTTATAGTAGCGTCTGGATCGAGTGTCCAACTTTTACATCCGTTTAAAAGTCTTCTTAGAACTATCGATCAGATTCGATTCATCATTATAGAGAATATTAATATTTAACTAAATAATGTTTCATAAAGACAATTAACAATTACTAAATAGCTATACATATATAATTGAAGACATAAACAATGTTGATCTCATTTACCAAACCTTACCTCACTATCCATAAACAGAGACATTGTAGATGCTGACAAGTGCGCTTACTGTTCAATCAATGTTCATATGCGTTGCAGTTTGTTTTTTTCTGACATGACGTGCAACTTTGATGCGCTATCATTTTTCCCGGAAAATAACAATGCAAAGGTGGCAAAACGTATTTTAAAAAATTGCGAAATCTAAAAGACGGAAAGGACAGCAACATCGTAAACAATATAACGGAAGAGTTAGAAACAAACATTTTTCTTGCAGATTTAGAACATGCCAGACAAACAGCTCCATCAATCATTACCCCAGGACCAAATAACGCACAAGCTGAATTAATGAAAGCAGCAGCAGATATAGGGATACAATTGTTACTTAGGCTGTTTAATCTAATATCAAATACATGAGAAGCACCAGAAGACTAGAAAAATGCGGTAAAATACTTATCTGAAAGAAAAGAAGCCAGCAAAAGAGATTGTACAAAGTACAGAGGTATTTAATGTTTAGGTCACACTGGGAAAATTTTCAGCATAATTCTAGGAAGAAAATTACGAACATTCATAGAGCCACATCTTAACAACAATCAAACGGGATTCCATAAGAACACGAAACCTACACAACCGTACAACCGTACAAAGACAACTGGCAGAAAAAAAACCTGAAAAAACCTCGAATTTTATATCGCGTTTGCTGATGAAGATAACGCATTCGACACAATAGACAGACAACACCTATGGAAAACAGTATCAAAATATGGGGTTCCGCAATACTTAATAAAGTTATGCAGGAATAGTTACACAGACAGTCAATGTGCATTTAGAACGTGAGTAGGGCTTTCAGATATATTTCAGATAGACTCTGGCGTGCGACAAGGATGTGTTCTATCTCCCTTGCTATTCATCGCATATATCGATTGCATATGCACAATTACCAATACTAATCAAGAAGACAACCTAAACAACATCCTGAGCAAACTTATTTTTTTGCAGACGATCAAGCACTACTATCAACAGCAAAAGAACATCTACAACAACATATAAATACACTCTACGAAACATGTAGGGACTTTGACATAAAGATATACACAATCAAAAACAGAGGTAATGAAAATCATAAAAACAGAAAGACTATTGCAATCGATTTAATTGAAACCACTATTATAATCGATGACCAACAAACTTAAACAAGTGAAAGAGTTCACTGATGTTGGAAGCATCATATCATCGAATGGGGAAAACACCAAAGAAATTCAACATAGATAGAACCTAGCTTACTGGATCTTGGTGCAGACGTTTCCTTTTTTTCAAAAACAAATATGAGAGTATGCACACCAAAATTACACTATATAAAACGATCAGCATACCAGCATCAAGCTATCAATGTCAAACAAGGAAACTAACAAATGAATCCACAGGAAATATTTTTACAAGAGAAATGTCTTGTCTACATAGAATCCTCGGAGTAACATAAGTAACAGAATCAGAAACGAAAACATCAGAAGGCTAGCAAACACAATGTCAATCACAGATTAAATCAGAAGACAACATATGGTTGTCACATGCTTCTAGACTACTATTAGACAGTTCCCCTAAAAAAAGCATTACTATACAGACATGAAGACAGACTTTGCAAACGATCTATTACAGAAATAAGAGTCAGCGAAAACAAACATATATGAATCATACAAAAAAAGCCATCTATAGAAAACTCGTTTACATCTGACGCTGCAAGGCATAAAGGGGTATAAAGTAAAGAGAAAGATAAGAATGTGGAGACAAATTCGTGTGTGCTTAACGGCACATCACTTGTAATACTCATTTCATCCTTCTCCAAGATGTCACAACAGACTGCAGGTTTTTTTATGATAAATGTATTCAAGATCAAACAAAACAATTGATATTATTACCATCAGATATGTTTTGTTCAAATTCAATCACAGCCAACAGGAAAACCTTCATCAGCCAAGTTTTACGTCAACTATGTCAACACTTAACAGTGGTGCAATAGGATCATGAGAAATGTTGACAATAGAGTATTTGCTGTGGTCAGAACTAATTCGGAGCCATCATGTCACTATTATTACTAGTATGTGGGTGTTAGTATTATATATTGCTTAGTCGAGCTCTAACTACTGAAGTAATTATTATTTGCCTTGTATTGATTCAATGGGGCTATAAACGAAACGTGCGCTGCTATAAACAAAAGAGCTGCATTGATTTCATTGTGGTAGGTATTATTTGATTTTTAAGTCTGCAATATTGTAAACAAGACTATATTATTTTCAAATGTGTAGGTTTTGATGTTCAGAATATATATGCCAACACCAACCGACATTAACTAGTAGTTACCAGAGCAAATACTGCTTTTTTCATACATCGAATGTATGGACATTGATATAATTCACTCAAGAAAAATATAGGTAATAATAATACACGGATATTTAGGTATGAGTTACTTTGACAACATTTATGTAGTCAATGATATTATAGTATAATAACTCATGCATATGTTTCATAGAATTTTGATAATCAATTATTGTGGCATCTGATATATAGGAGACATTAATACATTTCATCTCATTGCCAGTACACGGTGGTCGATCCGCGTTCGAACCACTCGCTGTTTCAGCAGGATGCATATTTGAGACTATCCCACAATCAATCTATTCTAAAACATAATGACACTAAAATAATATAAATAATAAAGATATACAATGGGCGCAGATTCGAAATTTTGTCTAAATGGCCTTGTTCAGGAAATAAATACATAAAATAACATACAATTTAACTATCTGTTAATATATTTTTTTTCTATTTTTTTCAATGGAATATATGAAACAAACAATTTAAATATTACTATTAAATGTACATACATACCAAGCACATATATATACTTTTTATTGTAATAATCATGAATAGGCTGTTGAAGATATGCAAGTAGATATCAAGATATATGTACCTGGATTATAAAACGAATGGAACGCATATGTTTGTACATTCACAATTTTCCTTGTGGTGAAACTTTGGCAGGGTTAACCTAATGGTCACCTCAGTTGGGATAGACCAAAGGTAACCAAATGTGACCAACAACCAAAATTAGTTGTATAGAAAAGGGCGTCGAAGCTTGTTCATGGCGCACATATTGAAAATACCAAGTTTGGATACTGCTTATGTATAATTTGTCATAACAAAGTCATTTCAGTAATCTGGAATTGCTGGAAATACAAGTTAAAACAAAAGCCGTATTTAAAAAAAAATATTTATTCGATATATGTGTATCCCATTTCCTAAGTTAATGTGTATCCCATTTCCTATCCCATTTCCTCTTATCCTACGCATGCGGTTATATCTGTGGGTCTCACCAATGGCTCACAAGACAAACCAACCATGCAACAGTAAACCTTAGTAGATGACATGGCCTTTATATTGAGGTTATCTTCCTATAGAAGCTTCATGGCACGTCATCTATACAATCCCGTAGTCGTAACCGTCGATAACAGTTACCATGTTGTGCCGACAGGCCGACGTTGTGCTTGAACTAGTTACGGGTACTGCGTGGGTGGGCGGAACAACAAAGAAACCTGTCGCAAGGACAAGAGTTGTGACCTGAGTTGTGTCTGTTTCGGTAGCATTGGACTCGAAATACCATAGAGTGGAAAGGCTGCTGGAACAGAGGACGGAGCACTTATAGGAATGCCCCACGTGCTGTGAGGCCAGTTTTCTAATCGAGACCCTATTATTCTTCGGTATTGCCTGTATTCTACAATGTCTACTACTACCTGTCAAGTACATGCCACCTTCTTCAACTATTACTGCTATATGTATATCTGAAGTTAGTATTTATACAGTATGTGTACCCTGCATCAATTTTTTTAATCAATCTGTGTATGTAGGATATATCTATATAGATCACTGTGATGTCCGTGTACTTGTTGGAATGTAGTTTCTATTTTCTGAACCTCCTTTATCTACATCTTCCTTTAACTATGAAACTATGCTCTATTAAAGATGTGTTATTTCATCTGCCAATATGTCTCTCTCTTCACTCAACACGCATCTATTCACTTAACACGTCTCTGTTCACTCAACGTATTTCTCTTCACTCAACATGTCACTCTCTTCACTCTATATATCTCCGCTTCACTCAACATGGTTCACCCCATCGAGGTCAGCACCGTGTAGTGGTGATGGCGCTTAGTTCAACCATAAGGGGCTTGAAACTAAGACTGGTCGAGCCGTTCCACTCGAGTAGGACTACAGTCCTGCCAAAGTAAGCAATATGCTGAAGATGGAGGCTTCACTGTATTAACACTGGAATCAAAGCTCTATGGACCACTGTATGAACAACCAAAGACAGTGAGTTTTATTAAGGAAACATAATTACAGATATCGACATGTTTCAAGTGAACGAAAGAAGAAGACGAAGAAAACGGTCCACTCTTCACTCAAAATGTTAACGTCTCTCTATTTTCTCTGAACATGTATCTCGTCACTCAATGTGTCTCGCTCCATTAAACACTCTCTTCACTCAATTCTTCTCTTCACTTAACACGTTTTATTTCCTGATTACATCTATATTCACTCAACATGTCTCTATTCACTCAATATGTCTCTCTTCACTTAAAATGTCTTTTTACTGAATGCACTTCTCTTCACTCAATATCTCTCTCTTTACCTAACGTGTCTCTATCTTTACTCAACGTGAATCTCTCTTCACTAAATATGTCTCTCTTTATTTAACACATTTCTCTTTACTCAAATGTCCAAATGTATCTCTTAAATAAACATAGCTCTCCTCGCTCAACAAGCCTATCTATACTCAACGTGTCTCTCTTAACTCATTACTCAACATGTCCCTCTACACTCAACGTGCTTCCTCAACTTAATGGTGTCCCTCGTCACTCAGAATGTTTCTCCACACTCA
Source organism: Meghimatium bilineatum (assembly GCA_034231615.1). Taxonomy (NCBI): domain Eukaryota; kingdom Metazoa; phylum Mollusca; class Gastropoda; order Stylommatophora; family Philomycidae; genus Meghimatium; species Meghimatium bilineatum. Next base: position 49,969,856 of record CM067298.1, read on the forward strand.
ACGTGTCTCTGTTCACTCAACGTGTCACTTTTAATTCAACATATCTCTCTTCACTCGTCACTCAACATGTCTCTCTACACTCATCGTCTCTCTCTCTTCACTCAACATCTCTCTTCACTCACCATATTTCTCTTCACTCAGCGTGTCATTCTTTACTGCAAATATATCTTTACCCAACATCTTTCTCGTTACTGAATGTCTCATTCCCTCCAATATGTCACTATTCACTCAACGGATCTCTCTCTTCACTCAACATGTCTATCTTCACTCAAAGGTGCTCGTTCTCCCCTCAATATGTATCTCTCTTCACTCAACATGTTCGTTTACTCAACGTGTTTCTTCATTCAACATCTCTCTCTCTCTCTCTCTCTCACTCCTTCTCTCCCTCAATATGTATCTATTGTTGCTGTGGATTTATCATGTATTCAAATATCTGAATATTTTTCCTCCAGTCACATCCTCGATGAGGCATTCTCTGTTCGTGCTATATTCTCATTGTTCATCTTATTGTTTTTTTCGTCATGTCTATTTTACACTTAATCATGTCATGTCCTCCTGTCTCTTCTCCATTTTTTTTCTTTTCGTGTCGCTTTCTTATTTCTCTACTTCATATAACTTCTTCATTTCTCTTCCCATTGCTGCTGCATAATTTCTATTGTCGCTTAATCATGTCTCATCCTCTTGCTTCTTATTCCATTATCGCGTACTCATGTCTCGTTCTCTTGATCGACGTAATTTCTCTTTTCCGTGTCGTTTTCTCCCCGCTTGTTCTCTTGTCACCTCCTCATTTTTCTTCACAGTGTAACTTCAATATCGTTCCTAGTTTGTCCATAATTATTTTCGTTTCACTTATTTCTGTGTTTCAAATTAACCTTCTTTTCAACTACCTATGTGGCACAGCGCGCTGTAGTTATAAGAAGTATGAGATACCATGTAATACTATGATGCAACATATTGTGTATTTTAGTTTATATTATTGCTATTGTATATACCCCCTTATCTTATCAATTGATTTAACAAGTAATAACAAATAGTTCACAAATCTCATGAAAACAATCTTACATCATTGAGGCTTATAGAATATAACGGCAGCCGAGTGTTGACGCGATCAGCAGCTGTGATGTTCTGTTGCGTATTGGTTAAGCAATGTGCCTTGTGTTAAAGATGTTCTGCCTATAAGGAGAGGTTCAATCCCGGATCGTAACGTATTGTTTGCAAGTTGTTGTTTTTCTACGGATATTACTGTAGGTTCTTATATCTACGGAGTCATGTGGTCGGAGTGATACTCTCAACAGGCACAGTGTCACCTCTTTGAGAAAGGTAGAATACACATGGGAAAATCATAATAAAATTAAGTCAATGATGTGCGCTTTTGGAGCACTTATTTGACTCTTTAATTTTCTTGTTTCGTAGCTCTATTTTTAGATTAACTCTGAGATTGTTTTGAGTTAGGTCGACCAGAGAATATTGTGTTGCAAACAAACTTTCCACACAACTGCGAATTGAACCTAGGTACCCAATCCCCCGTGTGCTCTGGAAGAAAAACAAAGAATAGCATATCGTAAGAGACGACTGACGACAATGTTGACATGTGTTGTTTTCTCATTCATTGTGAAAAACACTGAAAGCTATGTTGATTGATGTGCTGTTATTGTGCACACATTAACACCAGGGTGGAGTACAAAGGGAACGCATTGCTCTCGGCGGACCCAGGATTAGCAGATAACCAAGATCCCAAATGTACCTCCTTGCGGTGCACCATGGAAAGAGAAATACAGCAGCTCGAGGTGATTCTGGCCAAATCATTTGGGGATCGTGTCCGAGAATGTGGAGTTAGCAGATGGAAAGAGATTTGACTGCATAACAGGCAGACAATATCTCCGACACCACCAGCATCACCACATACAGCGACACTGTCGACATACAGTGAAGCTAGTCAGTCCAGTCCGAAAATTGGAGAGCGTCCAATGTAAAAAGCATGTAAAGGTAGATGCATGGCGAGAGACAAATAGATTCCATACTGAGTTTAATGAACAGCGCCAGAGGGCAGCACGAACTGCAAATAGAAAGTGAAAAGTTCCTAGGAAAGGGGAATTATAAGCTCTGTTTGCTCGAGACGAGCTTCTAGTTACCTGAGCTCCTTATAGGCAGAGACCAAGACCCAATCATGGGCGTTCGGAGAAGCAAGAAGACCTAACCCAACTCTAATGTCGAGCCTTCCTAAACCGGAAATACACTTGCAGAGAGAAAGGGTTCAGTACCTGATGGGCTCAAGCAGAAAAGTGATAACGGTTTTAGCCCTGGCCCAACTCTACTGTCAAGCATTCCTATACCGGAAATACACTTGCAGAGAGAAATGGTTCAGTAGCTGATGGGCTCAGGCGCTATTGGGACAAGGTCGCTCAGCTCGAGAACGTCTTGCTATCAAACGCGTGGTTTGAGACTCGAACTTGGCGAGGGGTTCACGATGTTTGTGAACGACGTCTCGGGTAGGAGTGCGAACGAGCCAGGGTCCAATTTTTCTGGCGAGTTCATCCTCATGGCGAGTTCAGGCTCGCGGATGAGAAACAGTTCAGCACCCTATGGGCACAGGCACAAGTATGTCCAATTGCACGAGGTGAGTTCATAGACGGTGCAACACTTCGTGCGAGATAGTCGTGAACGACAATCGTCTAAACGAAGAGTCACTACACCCGCGTGCCCGGCGACAGATAGACAGGCTGTCACAGACTAGGGAAGTCTACCCGAATTAAAGGCATGCCGAAAACGGATGTGCTGGACCTAGGAGTTCTGACTACAAGTGGCCAACGGAGGTGCAAATAACACAGTTCTACTGTGGAACTTGCAGCACAACGTACTTCACGCCCAGTGGAAATCACACGATATACTCGTTGTGGTTATATGAGAGAGATGCTGAAGAAGAACACTATGGTCATGATATATAGTGGTGGCTATAACGGATACGATTGTTTTGTGATATTTGAAAGACTATTTTGTTCATTTGTTTTTTTTTTCTTATCTTTTTACTCAGCTCCATTACAAAAAGTGGTCCATATTATATAGTGAAGCATATTAAAGACACATCACTATTATATGTACTGATGTCAAGAGACAGGAATGTATAAGTGTTGGATTTGGTTTTTTCCAATGAGTGTTGTGATGTTGAGAGCGAAGTCTACAGAAATTAAATCTGTGTGATTCAAGAAATGGGTGTTTGTGATGCCTATACTAAAAAAGGAAAAGTTGCACATACAGCGAGGATTCTCAAAATTAATCGTGCTGAACATGTAGTGGTATTGTGGCAGTATACTCAGTATACACATCCGTTGAGATAGAACATTTAGTACGCGTGCGTGAATCGCCCCTACTTTCAGAACATGACTGCCAGTGAGACATGGGTATGTGGAAGCCGGATTTAACTTGCAGATATTGTCAGAAAGATGGATATCTACCAAAGAATACACAGAATATATTTTGAGTCTCAAAGAAAGTTACCGAACCTCTGGCAGACAATATATAACTTGTCCCTTTCATAACTATATTGTAATAGTATCGGTGGTGGCAGACGGTTTGTTTATACTATACTGGATGGCAGACGGTTTGTTTGTACTAATACGTCTGGCAGACGATTTGTTGTTTGTACTAATACGTCTGGCAGACGATTTGTTGTACTATGCTGGCGTGGCAGACGGACAATATGGCTACAAGCAAAGAAGTATTGTTTTCACAGAGAGATCTGACACAAGCTAGTACGCTTTTGGTAAGGCAAATATTACTATCACAAGTCTGCATCTCCCTAGCTCAAATGAAAAGGAAGACGACACAAAGTCTACATTGACGAAACAGTCAAAAGAGTATTGGTCGCCACCGATGAATACATCCAGGCCCGCATGTGTTATTGACACGTCGATTACGTAGTACCCGTTGGCCAGAAGGAATGAAGTGATGAAAGGATTTGTTGACACTCTGTTTTTCCGTGGAAACGAAATAAGTGGAAGGGCGGAGTTTGTATATGACAGAAGTAGGTGCGTATTGCCCACGCAGAGAATGGACAACGTATGTTGTTGTATGACCAGAGGGATCAAGTCCTCATTGGTTAGAGGTTTTCCTCTGGAGGAAACGGAAGAGAATAGGCGGAGTCAGAAAACCATAAGTTCTGATTGGCGGAAGTCTTTTGGGAGGAGAGGGATAAGTTAGACAGACTTAGCTTGGAGAGTCAGTAGTCCCCAAGTAGTCCCCGGGTCAGAGTCAGTGACAGTTCTTGTCTCCCAGGAGAGACAAGTCCTAGTTTAGCCTCGCAGCTGAGAAAGAGTCTTCGGTCTCCCAGTAGAGACGAAGAGTCAGAGCCAGATAGTCAGTCGGTGTATAATCTCTAAGACTTAGCTTATAACCCGAGTGAAACAATTCATGGATGTGCTAGCGAAATTTGTAATCGGCGATTATTATATTATTACCCAGATGCTGACAATTTAGGATTAGTCTGCAGAGTTGAGAACGGACTCGAATAAGACTAGATTGGGTTTTGTTACTAGTATTTATTTGTCTCTCTTATGAGAATGATGCTATTAATTGATGTATATCAACTTGTGTAAATAAACCTCATATTCTTGTGAAGGAGTGCTTTGGTTAAATGATTGATGTCGAGCAGTATTACACAGATTTAGACCTGGTCACAGCACCAGTATTCCAGTAAGTCCTAAAAGGCATTTTCTTCCATCGCAAATTATTGTGACGCTGCAGATCTTCGCTCTGTCACACTAGTTTGTCCAGGACAGACAGTCAACTATATGTTTTCGGTGACAAGTTGTTTCTGTCACACATAAGTGCAGAGCTTGTTACTGTTACATATTACTTCTTTTTTTTCTTCGGCGTTCGTTCTCAAACTCCTGCAGATCAGCAGGATGTAGTCCGGAGAACGGAATGCGATGTGGCATAGTTTACAACATTGATGCTATATCTGCGCCTTTTGGCCGGACACATCCGACTTCAGCATGGATTTGGATCACTAACCCTATATGGGTTGGGACACCCTACTCCATCCCATAACCTCCTTAGTAGCCTCGCATGTAAGATAATCAATGCTGCTATTCGTTGCTTCCCTTTCGTGCCCGACACCACACGGGCGATAACTATAGTACAAGGGGAAACATTTTAACAATATCTAGAGAAGATATTTCTCCCTCTGTTATTATGTCTGCATTTCTATTGTGAGGGCAATGGAGATGTATAAAGTAAATGTTATATTGATTATTTTGTCCCATCCATTATATTTTCAAGTATATATGTGTTTCTGTATAAAGGCTTGTTATTATATATATTTATATATATATATATATATATAAATATAAATATAATATTCTATAAGGTGTCTATGTAGTCGCTGCGCAATAAAGTCTCATCGATGCGCACTAAATATACACAATTCATATGACGTAGTGTTATCATAAATGTACATGACTATACAATGATTTTGTCAACAACCTGAAAAGTCAAATTCCATAATAACATCTTAGCTACGATCGACGCATCATGTATGTAATAACTGCTGCAGAGCACCTCAGACATCAAGTTTCGCAATAAAACGCGTTAGAAGAAAGGCGAGAGCTGCCCAATGTACACAGACTCCACACATGAGCAGAGTGTGGTAGACAATTCCAAGCATGCATATGACTAATTAGTCACAGTAGGGCACATGTACACATCATCATCTTCATCATCATCCCAGTTGATCTGAACAGTCATCGTCGACTCCGACGGACGAACAACAAGTAATAATTGAAATTGAAAATATTCAGTACAAACAATAAATAATATATATATAATTATATAATTGGTTATTTTTTAAAGTTTTGATTTAATTAAGAAAATGTGTTATAAGAGTATGCGATATGGAGGGACTCCAATGTATAACGGGCTATGTATGGCAGTATTTTCTCAGAAAAGCTTAGCATCAGTTTACATTTGTGTCGTACATCGTAACGTGAAGTTTATAGTTATAGTCTGAAATGTAGCGGTATACCTGTACCACATGTGTGCATGTATGCATTTAGTAACATATGGTGCGTACCTAATGAAAATCTCACCTGTTATGATTGTATGTAAAGAGAATGTCTGATTACACATATGTTACGGAAACAGATATCATGATTAAACTGACAGAAACCCAACTGCTTGCTTTTTTACTATGTACTGATCCATTTTATTTGCTGTATAACTTGTCCAATGTGTCATTGTCATGATCGATTATGCTGAATGACGTAAGTATATAAACAGAGATAAATATAACGAGAAATGCATATAAACAATATGATCTAACAGGCATATAATAAACAGTAATTGAGAGTCTTTGGGGTTGTGGTTTCCTTTCACTGACTCATCGTCTTGGAAAAGCTTTGCTGATGTCGGATGGTGTAGACTGAAATACACCTTGGACAGTTCGTACGAGACCGTCCTCAGCATTCTAAAAAAATTAATTATGACCCCATCCGTTACGTTTTTGATAACTGTTTGGCTTTCAGTTGAATCGTCTTGGCTTTTTCTTTGGCCTGCGATTCCAAGTATGTAAAAGCGACCAACCAAAATTCTAACAATAATCATAAAACGTAAGGAATGTGGTCCGGTTCAAAACACGAATCAGTGGACAAATCACGTGACAACAGTCCGACTTTTTAATTTCATGTTATTGCACTAAGCTTCCGTTTCTCAGAGATTTAAAAAAATTGTAACTACGGGTACCGATCTAGCTATTTGCGTGCAACGTACGGACAACTACCCCCCCCCTCTCCGCACTCAGTGTGTAGCAAGCATATCGAGTGACTGGGGGGCTCCCATCACCAAACAAATAGAACGTTGACTCTGTCGGAATATATGTCTTTATCGGAATTTCGTTTCGTTTAATTATGTTAGCTTTTTGTTCCGTAGAAACCTGGCCACTAATTCTTGTAAAGTACTGGGGTCCTAATTAATTTTGTTGGAAAGTCTGTAATGGATGCGGTCATGGCTCCGCATGCCTCCATAAATCCACCTAACATACCAGTGCCTTAGAGACAGCACTCGTCATACAAAAACGGGTGCAACCTTGCTACTCAACTCTGGAGAACATTTTTGTCAGATTGGCTATTGGGTGTAAAGAGCTACCTGTTCACAGCTAATTGGTATCATATATAGTATCACTGTGTAATTACAAGCACATAAACATATCTTTATCGCAATTATTATGATAATCATGATAGATTTACAGATGGTTGTGTAATATTTTGGCTACAGATTGGGGTGTTTCTTTGTCATTTTTAGGAGAAGGGGCGGTTTCTGGGAGTTGTATAAATCGTAGATGAGTGTGCGACTGAATGTGACTGTATGATCCTCGTGACGAGTGGGCAATTATATTCCAAATATGACTTTATCATTTCGTTTAATTTTGACAATCTTGAGGCATGCTGCAAATAAACGTAATTATTCTAACAACCCCGATATGTTTTTTAGCAGTCATCAGCATAGTGGAGGTCATGGTGTGGTCTAGCTAACCACATACCGACATCTTTAAACGATTTCTACAATATGCATGGCATGTAGTAGTCTATCTATCTATTCGCTAAACCCTTTACAACCTTTCAGCATCAGGGGTAGAAGAGTTGTCTGGAGATGTCCCTCGTGTGTTCTGCGTATATTATGGAATGTGTCGATTCTTTTATTTCGGTGGTCCATCGTTTTCGTGGTCGGCCTCTAGGTCTGCCTTCACCATATCTGTGTAGCATAGGTTGCTGTGTTATGCTCTCTGGTGATAGTCTGCTGATGTGTGCAAACCATTTGCTCTGTTTGCTCTTAATGTATTCAAAGATTGGGGTGTTACCGGTTCTTTGTGTAATGGCCTCATTTCTCACTCTGTCTTTTAGCGATATTCCTATGATTCTGTGTAAGCATGCTATTTCAGTTGTCACAAGTTTACATTTGTTGTGTGCTGTCGTTAGCCATATTTGACAATGGAAGCACAGCGTTGGTATAATAATCGTTTTGATTAGTGTTATTTTGGTGTTTACATTTACATTTTTGTTTCTAAAGATTGGTGTCATTTGTCCTAGAGCTTGGTAGGCTTTACTACATCTACAACATGTAGTATTATTATTATTATTTCCTTTACTTTAGTATCGCGATAACACAAGGGCACTGACATGACGATATTTTAGCCTACATTTTTGCAGGAAGTATATCAACTTAACGATAATTTCCGTAATCGACAGATAAGAAACGTTGCCTGAAAGATTTGGACTATTCAAGCACATCATAATCAACAACCATGGTGGCTGACGGATGTGTTACAACATTACTCTTACTTAGCATAGTACTGAGGAGCGTCATTGGTACTACTAGCAAGACCAATAAAAATGATTTTACCCTTACAATACGGATGCCCGATGTCATCTCACACGAGGTAAGTATTATTACTGACTGGTATTATACCAGTGGTAAACGCCAACATCATTTCAACAGTAGGTTTATCATTATAAGAGTCCATACTAAAAACATAATTTCTAAAGTGTCACCTGATGCGGCCACCTCTCTACACAACATCACAGCATGGTTCTGGCTGTCATGATATATATATTTCTACATGTGCTGTAACGACAGACTTCTCAGAATAAAATGACAATATACAGTACATAATACTGAAGTTAGCACTATAGTCATTATCGCAAGTATCCATACAATACTGTAGAACACCTAATTGATATATGAAGGACATATTGTGCGCATGTTTTCCAAACAGATTTCATATAATACTGTCATCGTATGGATCAGTATATATGTCACTGTATAATAATAATAATAATAATAATAATAATAATAATAATAATAATAGTAATAATAATAATAGTAATAATAATAATAATAATTAATAATAATAATAATACTAATAAATAATAATAATAATAATAATAATAGTAATAATGAAAATGATAATAATAATAAATAATAATAATAATAATAGTAATAATAATAATAATAGTAATAATAATAGTAATAATAATAATAATAATAATAATTAATAATAATAATAATAATAATAGTAATAATAATAATAGTAGTACTACTAATAAATAATAATGAAAATTATAATAGTAATAATGAAAATGATAATAATAATAATAATAATAATAATAATAATACAATTATAACTCCGCTACGGTTGAATGAGAGTCAATTTGGAGCCATCAACTCAAAAAGACCGTTAAACATTAATACCATCATCTATACGGAAGAGTGGAGAAAACCTAAGTTAATCCCATTCCTTGATGTTATGTCACAAATTTTGCTTGGCGAGCTCTTCTCAGCTGCAACCCACTCACCCACCCCCCTTGCTGTTCCCATAATATCCTTTGAAAGTGAATGATGTCTCGTTACAAGTTCAAACCACGCAAATGTATCGTTTCACCAGTAATCAGTGAGCCACGTTGACCAATCAGATCGGTTATGTTGTCTCTGATAAATACATTTATTTGTTTTAAAAAAAAATTAAAACAAATGTGTAACATGTTTATTGTGAGTGTAATGATTCTTCTTTCTTCTAAATCTGCAGTCTCAGCTCTGTTATCCATATTAACGAATAGATATATTCAAGAGCAACAAAACACCATCGAAAGTGATCCCCCTATGCTTGGTCCACAATAAAACCTTTTGACTCACAGCTATCTACTATCTCTTAGAGAAGGTTATATCTCTTAACTTAATTTCAAGAAGTGGATGAAACAAATATTCAACATCACTTGTGATGGTGAACAACAGCAAAGAATAGATCACTGTCGTGATTTTCATATATTGATCTTGATTAGGGTTTTGATTTAATTTTTTTCCACATCCGTATTCCCGACAGCAAGTTGCTACTATGGGTCATAACTTTACCTTAATTCATTGGAATGAAAACACCATTAATAAATTGTACTGCAAACATTCTTAATTTGAAACGTGTAAAAGAACTTTGGGACACATGACAAAATCGTATCTGCTTAGCGAATAATGACAATATAGCGTTGTTTTTGGTATATTTCAGAAACAAAAACCGCCACTTAATTTATTGTGAAGTGTCTCATCTTTGTTATAAACTCCGGTGTACTATCATGAATCATAATAGACGTACTTTAACCTTTAAACTAACAAATGTCATTTTATAGTATCTTCGTTTAGCGTGTACAATAGTTTCTTGTGAGTGTGCCATAACATAAAACTAAGCATCTGATGGTATCAATCATTTTCAACCTTTCAGTCTTATCTTCTCTTTTTTCAATCCTGTCTTTACTTATTTTTCAGTATTGTTTTCACTAATTAGTCAGTCTTATCTTACCCTTTTTCTGAACCTCGTCATGAATTACATTACAGCCTTGTCTTCACTCATTTTTCAGCCTTGTCTTGACTCATTTCCCCATAGAGACTGTCCATAAATTACGCCAACATTTGTTTGCCAAATTTTGACCACACTTCACCTGCATTCCTTCCTCCTTGACATCATTTGGCAAGTATTAACACGCAAATTATTAATTATGTCAACCAATTTAACCTTCTTTCACCCCCCCCCCTCCTTATTTTGTTTGCGGGGAAAAAACCAGTATTGTTGACTTCAAATTCTGTTCTCTTCTATCTTGTCAGCACATGTCACACATTTTCAGCCTCCCACCTTTCCGTAATGTTCACGTCATTTATGGATGACAATGTTGGCATCTTCCTACACACACAAAAAATTTGCCTATCCAACTTACCCCTCCAAAATCATATGGAAATCATATGTGATAACGTTCATATAAAAAATATACTATAATTAGTTTATATTTTTTGGGAAAATGCATTGTTATCCCCCTCTCAATAAACACAAAGTCTCGCTCTCGCCTTCTCTATCATAGACTACCCCCACTCCGTTTCCCCACTCATGACATTACTTACCCAGATGGTTTAAATTATCATATTTAGTACGCTACCACTATTTCACCCGCTGTGAAGGTGTGTCAATAATGTTTTAATGTTATTTAAATATATTACGAACGGATAAGAAAGCCTTGAACACAACAAAGATGAATAAATTGTACGATGTTTATAGTGTCATATCAGTGTGCAGATACAATACTCTAGTGTCATGTCTTATGTGTTATGTCAATGTGCAAATAGTGTATTATATTGTCTTGCATTATGTAAGTGAACAAATAATGTATTCTATTGTATTGCATTATGCAAGTAAGTGAGCAAATAGTGTATTCTATTGTGTTGCAGTATGCAAGTACGTGAGCAAACAGTGTATTCTATTGTATTGCATTATGTAAGTAAGTGAGCAAATAGTGTATTCTATTCTAACATTTCCATTAATTTAGCTCTGTTATCATTTTTCTTACATTCTACTTTTCAGATACACATTCTACTGTCCTGTGTATTGTCATTTGTAGATTATATTCTGTGTTTTGTTTTGTTATATGTACCATATTTACATCCGTTAGTGATAGTGTGTAGTGTTTTAGTCATCATTCAGTAGGACTTCATTACCTGTTTTACACGTGAGTATTACTTTTCACCAAATGGATTTCCCATTTGACTGGAGAGTTTGATAGGGAATAGTGGGGATGGCTCAAAGTTCACGGGTTACGTATATACTATTATGAAACGGTGATCATGATTACTGAACAGTTTTAATTATTTAGTTGGAAAGGGGTGGGCGATAGAGTTGATGAGTTGTGATTGACGTAACTGCTGGTTCTCGCTTAACACGGGATGATAGGAGCATACTTAAGTGGTCAATGTGTAATTGTTAGTCAGTTTGGACTTTACGGGCGAACAAGAAGGACTTGTCCCATCATGTGTGTCCTAGTAGGATTGTGGCTTGAAGAAAGGATTGGCTCAATTTTCGTTTCTGCGGTCACAGTGCAATTTTATCCTGTTTTGAGGTATTTCCTAACATGATAAGAATGATGGTCCCGTCGGAATGACAATCTTGTACAATAGTTATTGTTAAAGGGGGTTAAAAGGATTATAATTAGTTTATAGATGTTTTAGGAGGGGGGGGGGAGAACTGTTAGAATCAGTATTTAGAATTAATAATTAATTCTCTAAGAATGCTTGTATAACTCCGTGACGTTGTCTGCTTAAACATGAAAACAGTGTGATATTTATAGCGCAGTGACCGTAAAAAAGAAAAATTCACCAGATGTCTTTAAATGCCGTTCCCAACCAATTCCAGGTACGCTCTATAAAATCGTCTCATTTTTGAATTGGGTACACTCAAGCCTTTTGGACTCAATTCCGACCACTCTTATGTCTAGTACTGGGTTGGTGTGGTCTTTGTCTTTATTCTTTTTGTTCCGTCATTTACTCATCTTTTTGTTAGTTTCGTTTCCACATATATTTACGTTTTTTATGTACTATCTGACCTTCCGGCATCTCATTTCCATATTTCCGTTCGATACGTTTGTCTGTTGTGATAATTTTTCCATTCGTCGTCTTTTGATGTTTTTTTGCGTCTTGATAAAGACCTTTTGGTTGAAACGTTGAATATGATTTGTGTATTGTAATTTGTATGATTTCTTGTGTGCACATCATTACTTACTAGTTTTAGTTATAGTCTGTCGTGTCTCAGTGAAGCGATACATAAACCTGTGTTTTCTTTAAGTCCAATTCCTAGGAGCAAAGTGGAATTATGTTTTATCATCAACGTTTATTTTGTTGTTTATTAGAATGTAAGAGAGACATTCGCAAAGTTTTCAGTGTGAATCTGTACTATTGAAGATGGTGGACGAGACCCAACGAAAGTCTATATTTCGTCATGAAACGACTGCTTATATTTTGTCAAGTTGTACAACTTGTTTCAGTTTGTCTATGATTGATGCTCAGAGGTGTGTTCAATCTTATTGTTTTGTTCTGGATGTGACATGCATCCAGGTTGTGCAAGCTCGGGCAGAGTTTGATATTGTATTTATCATACTCAAGTTATAGTCAACTTTCCCACGGCTTCATAGAGATATTTGTGGTGTAGAAATACATCATGTTATTCTGGCAGAAGCAGGCCTTTTCAAATGTTTCATCGACACGATTTGAGTGCAGCATGCTACTGTATTCGCCCAAGTTATAGTCAACTTTCTCACGGCTTCATGGAGATATTTGTGGTGTAGAAATACATCATGTTATTCTGGCAGAAGCAGGCCTTTTCAACTGTTTCATCGACACGATCGAGTGCAGCATGCACTCGATTGTTGGGAATACCGTAGATTTGTTATACTACTGTATTGCTACCTCTTGTGGAGTATTCCACTAACGTAATGTGCGCATTTTCCCTGACTAAAATAGTCAGTCGTGCTTCAAATCCAAATATAGGACAATGGAATCAACGAATATTATTCTGAACTCTGCCTTAAACCTTTAGCAATAGTGTCGTGTGAGTAGTGATTAGAATGCGGGATTTTCTGTTAATAATTGGTCAGATTATGAATATCCGCTGTTTGGCGACTGAAAGTGACGTCAAAGGTATGGACTCACTTACGCCCTCGTATATTATTTCGTTCACTCCTGAAGTCATGTCAGGTACTGGATGCTTCAGTTTCATGTGAACTGTTCATCATAATTAGAGGTTATGATCTTGAATCTCTTCATTGATATTTACACCCAATCAAGAAGGTGTGAATCCAACTGCCTCATATATTAAGTTTCTTCAATCAACCACGTTACCAGCAAAGGTAACAACTTTCTCCAATAAACCTTGCTGTTTATTTGCAATGAAGTCAACTGAGCCTATGTCTTTTCGAAGTTTCCTTCAATCAAAAAACTATTTACTTTGATTGGTTCTTGTATGAAGCTTCACCTGCCAGTCAATCGTGTTCCAGACAGTTGCAGTCGTATAAGAAGTCATTTGTTTATAGGCAAGATACCTTGTAAATATCTGAATTGAACTCTGGATGGAACAAGTGGCAAAATCGATCAAGGAGGAAACAGTTATATGATAAGTACATTTATTCTCTTTTGACATTGTTACTGTGAGTTAACCTGATACGCCTGGGTAGACTTAGAGTGATTTATTATATTAATTAATTTTCAAGCTGGGGTTTTTTCCATCAGAGTCCCTAGGAAAACATGAGTGACTTATCTGTGTAATGGTGCCTATGTTTGAACCCCTTGGGAGTGTTGTCTTTAATGGTGCCAATAAGGTTGTATTTAATGGTGCTTGACAAAGCTCTCTTTTACTATTGTATTGCATTATGTGTAAGTACGTGATAAAATAGTGTATTCTATTATATTGCATTATGTAACTGAGCAAATAGTGTATTCTATTGTATTACATTATGTGTCATGTAAGTGTGCAACTAGTGTATTCTATTGTCTTGCCTATGCGGATGTTGAAACTACTGCTATACACTTGCGTAGAGGAAGGGGTTTTACTTCTTACCAAAACTAAATTGTATTATACGATCAATGTTTGTTTTCCGTGTTTTAGATGCCATATATCTACTTCTTTCTTGATCATCCTCTAGATCTGTAATCTGGTAGTGTTTTATTATATGCACGCGTGTTGGGTGTATACTGATAGCAGTAATATATCACTTTCAATCAGCCAGATTCATTGGTGTGCACTGGGAGGCAGCTTGATGCTAAAGAATCGTATATAGGTATGTCCTTAAGTATTAAATCAATACATTTTCATATTTTTTATCATTTTATGATATGAATTCTGACTCCGTGGCGGATAGGTAAAACGGTAGTCTCGGTCGATCAAGGTGGCATGTTAAAATCCCGACACAGGCAAATGTGCATCCGGATCGTTCTGAAAATAATGGCAATCTACTGAAAACAAAAATATGGCCTCGAAAATAGGCACATGATGGTTGGTTGATTGCTACGTTATATAGTTATATAGGTAGAATAAAATCCAGGCGCGTGATTAAAGATGTGTGGTCTGGTGGGTTGACCCCAACCCCTCCCCCCCTTAGAAAATCGGAATATAATATTTAGTACTACAAACTTGCCAATAGGTGAACCTATAAAACTATTTCCTTCCCCCTGTACCCCCCCCCCCAAGCGAATTTTAACCAAAAAATCATCTTTTTATTGCTATGTAGTTTTCGTTATAGTTTGTTAATTTCGCTCTCATTTCCCGATTCCTTTTTTTCAAAACCCACCTTCATGATAATTTTTGTGCATACGAATGTCTTTATGTTGTTCAATGTCTGCCGTCTAGTTCTCTTGTTATAACACCATTGGTTTGACTGTTTTTGTTTGTTCACTGTTTGTTCTGTATTATCTTGAGTCAAACCTTACAGTTGAAACGCAGATAACGTCTTGAATATTGCTATTTCTATGTTTTCGTATGTATACCACATAATTTTATAGTCTTGCTAGTCATCGTTAGGCCATTGTAAAACTGCGAAAACACTTGTGCTTTGCTAAGTACTTTTGTTTAAGTATAAACACTCCCCCTCCCTATATTGTGAACGCTTTTATGATCCTCGAAACGTCTAAAATATGTTACATGAGATTGACGTTGAGCGAAGATATACAGCACTGATGGAGATTGGCACCAAAAAAGGAAGTTACTTATCAATGTCAGGAACAAATAATCCAAATGTATTAGCCACATTATGAGGAGGGGAGACTTGCAATGTGATTTGAGTTGTAGCCACTATTCAGAATGCAACATCATACATATATTAGTCATAGTGAATTTTAGAAAGAGGACTAACATATTACAAAAATAAAAGTGACTACTCATGCCGTATAAATGACATTGGTTACGGAGAAGGGAAGGGGGTATTAAGGAAACAAATGTTAAATACGATGGTTACAATTTTGGATCTTCATGGGAAAGCGCCACGACATGGATGGTAGTGGTGAGATGCAAGCCTATCCACGGTTTTACATTTTACTTAGTACATAACGGCATACTCTATTTTCTTACGAGAAAAGGGGTGGTTGAATCCCTCGACCAATTTTCTACGGTCTTATGGCTGTTCAAATGATATAATATAGAGATTGTGAGTCCTTACGTGATGTGAGATTTAATTTTTTTAAATGTAATCCTGAGTAGATAGGAAGGGCAAGATCTTATATGTTTGCTCAGCATTTGCGAAGCATCTGTTCAGCATTCACTCATCATCTGCTTAACACTTGCTCAGCCTTTAGGAGTTTATAAGACACATGCCATCTCATCATTGGTAATCCTACATGTTTATATAAATCTCCTACTCAGCATTTGCTCATCATATAGGTTGATATAAGAATATTTGTTGCATAGCCGAGCTAAGAATTTGGTCTCGCAACGACCGTGTATGATATTGGCGATCCGGATCGAGTGACCTTACCCGATGGCGGGGACACTCTGATTGTCGTGCGATCGCTCTGGGTCCATGGGCTGCGAATATATGGTCTCATAACACTATAGCGTCCTATCCTACATATAGTTAGTTAGTTAGTTAGTCGTCGATTTATCATCACTGCAAACTAGACACGTACATAGTTGCTCTGATCTCACTTGTGTATATCCGCCATTACACTTCTGCTGACAGTACCGGTCTTATGCTGGTAGACCATCATTCTTATGCGCACTCCAAAATGTTCACTTCTAGTAACACCAAAGTATAATACGCATTGCTGCATTCTGAATTCTATCCAGTCTTTCGATCTGCGTTTGGCTGTGTCAGAATTGCCAGTGCATATTGCACCACAACCACCAACAAACGCTGGTACAAAAGAAATTACAACCTCTGCTCACACTGCGTAGCAGTCATAACCTTCATAAGCCTTTACCTGCCTTATGGTAAATGATTATCCTACATATAATTAATCAGAGACCATCATGCCATCTTCGCTGACATGCTTTGATAATAACAGACATGTCACGACACATTTTTTATGATTCATTGCAGATGATTCATATATAAGTGTTGGTATAACGTCTAAAAACCGGAAAAAATAAGCACCTGCGGGTTGTATCACCCATATAAACAGATGTAAGAGGACTGGCAACAGGTCTAGATATGATTTCAGGATCGAAATCAATGTATCTATACATCGGTCTAGCCGGCGTGCTGCTGTGCTATGATATCACTTTGACTGGCCTGCCATACCAAAGTGTCTGATAGGCCTCATCATCATCATCATCAAGTGCCGTCTCCGCAACGAAGGTTTGCTGCAACGTATCTCCAACATCTCCTGTCTCTTGTCTTGGTGGAGCACTCTGCTAGACCAGGTCTGAAGATGTTTCATTACTCATACATATTCGTCGATATGATGAATCAGGTTGTAATTGGGTTGGTCATACATATAAAACACGTGACAACATTCGTGTCTGAACACGTTATCATGACATGACGCTACATGTCGGTACCTAAAAACATAAAACCGTGTCACAACAGGACCCTGAAGCTTAGGGTGCGTAGAATAGGACTACTGTCCTTATAAGAGTAGTAGGAAGAACTAAGCCATTTTAAACCATGAGGTTTCCGTTCTTATATCAATTTATCATATGATTTATGATGTAATCTGAGATCAATAACCGTTGATGCGGAAACGGCTTATGATGATGATGATAGATAGATAATAGTAATAATCTTGCTATATTATAAACCCATCAACAGCTCAGGTCTCTTGTATAGTGGCGCACTTTGTTAGACTGTAACATGTCCATCCTGTGATGCTACGCCAGCTCTCATAAGTATGTCACATCCACTGGTCAGTCGTCTATAGATAACAGTAGAAGAGACAGTATGACGGTCCGGCCCTTGTCATGATCCCACCACGTCCCACCCCTCATCTCAGGTACTTATAACATAAATATACCCGATGTCACCTGGGTTCTGTTTAGGAAGAGTAACTGCCTGCAGTTTATGGTGCAGAGAGTAAGACCACTGTCTTTTTAAGGTAGTAGGAGGAGACTAAAGAAAGCTGGGGCATGTATTATCTGGTGTTAGGGGAGTGGAAGTCGGTTTGTGAGACCATTATTGATATTGAGTTTAACCTAAAGGAAAACTACATAAAAACCCTCCAGCCAAGCTTTAGGGTCTGGTATCACTCTGATATATTTCTTCATTTCTCATTAAGTCTCTTCTAGTGATGCTTAATAGGCTCTCTCTGCATATCATTTCATATCTTGTAATCTCTCAATAATTGCCCTGCTGGGGAGAGAATAAAGGACAGTCCAAGAAGACTACTTACTGACGGCATTAAAGATAACATAAATACATCGTTGGAAAATACAAGCCGCACCACCCAAGACAGAAGGGGGTTCAGGGAGTTCATTTGGGAAGACAAGGTTCTGGAGAGATTACATCACATGACAATCTCTCTCTCTCTCTCTTTCTCTCTTCTGATGAAAACGTCCTTTCATCAGGTTAAATATTTATTGAGAGAGTACTGAACATGACAGGGGCCTAGAGCTCCATTACAAGATTATATAAAGTATGTTTTTTTAACTAGTTACTATTTTATATAGGGTCTTAGGTGGGTGGAAGAACCACATAATAACGTAAGATCTCTTTATGAACGCATGTGGTTGCGTCTGTTGGTCTCACCAATGGCCCACTAGACAAACCACCCATTCCCATGCAACAGAAAACCTTAGTAGATGACATGCCGTTATATTGATGTTATTTTCTTATTGAAGCTTCATGGCACGTCATCTATACAATTATGCTCCTTGTGCTGTTATTTTGTTGTTGAATTGTTTCATGTTTACTTGAATTTATGTATGCACCCTCTGTGATTGGGAGGGAGCCAACCAAATGTTCAAGACAAAAAGATTGTCAGGTCCTGAGTCACTGTTCCTCTGTGATTGTACTGTGCAGCACTGGGGAGGAGGAAACTGACTGCTCTTTTTTGCCTACGGCTGAGACACATCATAGAGGAACAGTGACTCAGGACCTGACAATCCTTTTGTCTTGAACATTTGGTTGCATGCCTAGAGCAATAGCGAAGTTCGGCATAACCAGTAGTCATTTGGTGGCGGGGAATGAGCACAGTTAACCCTATCTTGGCTACAATGGCTCAGAAGAGTGCATAGGTTGAAACCTATCTTACTGGAGGTGTGAGTTATTCTCTAAATCTGTCCCGGGGTGGGCCGAAAATCCAGACTTCCCATCATTATGCCATTTAATGGCATTGGGTCAAAGGGCATGAACCCATAGACCGCTGCATCAGCAACCAACCAACCATCTCTTTATGAGGATTACATTAGTATGGGAAAGATTCTTGGGGATTTACATAGGTACTGAGCCGTGTGCAAACGGGATGCAACATGTCATTGATATATTTGAAATTTGAGGATAGATGGATGGATACGCAGTGGTACTGAGATAAGGCAGAAAGTATCCGGAAGACATACAGTCATATAAGTATCATCAACGATCAATAATGGGTTATAGATTACATTCCATGTAGCATAACATTAACACTATCGTCTGGAAAAACAGAACGGTTCCAACTTTATATAAACTATTTGGATTTTCCAGTTAGAAAATGTTTTATAGACGTATTTATGTGCATGTTTTTATGCAGCAGGGGTTTATAGATTAAAATATACGACATAAGTTGATATTAGTATTTTCGTTATTCTAGTAAAATTTATACCCTATGCAAACAAGAGCACAGTTCACCATATGATGGTATATGGTTGCAGCATCCCGGGAAGTTTCAACCAATCATGGTAAGTCGTGTGTTCATTAGACATAACCAGGGCTGGATTTAGACTTGATAAGGCCCTAAGCTATTTGAGATATGGGGCCCTTTATAAGTCCAAATTATATGTCAGTGCCAAATATGAATTTTGGATACCTAGTGATATATCTCGTTTCCCTAAGATATAGCTTTTGTAGCTTATACGTAAAACCTCCCTAAGCTATAGCTTGTGTAGCTTATACGTAAATCCTCCCTAAGCTATAATTTGTGTAGCTTAAACGTAAATTCTCCCTAAGCTATAGCTTGTGTAGCTTATACGTAAATCCTCCCTAAGCTATAGCTTGTTTAGCTTGTACGTACATCCTCCATAAGCTATAGCGTGTGTAGCTTATATGTAAATCCTGGACCGGACATAACTCGTATATATCTAATGATTGTTTCACACATACGTAAGCGCATTTTAACTCCCTCTTATCCTTCTTTGGTTCCCTAATAATATCTATAGCTGCAGCCATGTTTCTTGTATAAATTCGAATAATATTATTTCAGTATTTTTTATTTTTTATCTTTTCTACAAGTATTCTTGTATAAAAACACATTTCTTCGTATGTGTCATTTTATCTTATACTTATCTGAGGACCAGTATCAGTATGTTAATGTCTCATAGTCTGTGCATTCATGGAGGTACTCTGCTGTTTGGCCTTCACTTGACCACAAGTGGACTTTGTCGAATTAACATTTGTCAAGTTTGCGTAGATATGCCTATTTAGTCATTTGGGTCAAGATCTGAGTCGAAATATAATGACATGTGCGTAATGTGTTAAGCTGATGGTAATCGTCCCGTAAGGTTAAGCTAGGCTTTCCTTGTGACTCATAATACGGCTATTTGCCACCAATAACTGATTGATACAGCAGATTAGCACCTTCTTTGGCAAGGTTAATGTGTTCTCTCATTTCCTTCTATTCCAAAGTGGGAAACCGAATTTTAAAATATTATCACACAATATTTACAATATAAAACATGAACATTTGAACGCACGTTTAATTTACGCTTGAATGTTGGTAAATCTTAAGTACTAAATATGGATGTGGACAAAATTTACATGCTGGTCAAACTTTGTATGCCAGACCATTTTTACTTGCCCAAATGCTGTATTTCCAACTACTATATTCATGATTCAAAATGCATTAGAATTAGGAGCAGATACTTAGAAGGTGGTTCTTCTTCGTCTATTAAACAACTTCTATTATTTTCTTCTATTAAACAACTTCTATTATTTTCTTCTATTAAACAACTTCTAGTATCTTCTTCTTCTATTAAACAACTTCTATTATCTTCTTCTTCTATTAAACAACTTATATTATCTTCTTCTATTAAACAACTTCTATTATCTTCTTCTTCTATTAAACAACTTATATTATCTATCTTGAGCACAGATCTAATTTAACAGAATTGGTCCATGATATTAATATTTTCGTATGTTTCTGAAAGTACTTTTAATGAAATGCAGTGTAATGATGAGTCTGCGTGAAGTAAACCAGTGGTTATATAAGTTAATAGTAGTTTTTCACCGACCCCTCTCAAAGTCCTTCTAGTTGGTAGAATGAAATCTGGAGAGACTTTCTCAAGAGTAACTCTTTCTACTCTGTGTCCTTGTCAGATCCCAGATACATCTTATGATGCACACACATCTTCAATGTTTCAAGACAATTAAACAACAAGACTGCCTTTATGCCTTCATAAGACTATAATACTTCCACACTCTCACAAGTCAAGACTCCTTCCAGTCCATCTTAGAACTTGCAATCTCCGTTAGACATCTATTTTTCTCCAGACACGATAACATCAATTGATCAGAGAAACGCTCAAAAAAGAAGATGACTGACACCTTAGAAGCCCTTTAGCAATAGTTACATGCGCTATAGGTCACATTTGTTCCAGACCATAAGGTCACAATAAGAGTCAAAACGACCAGATATAACCAGTATAGACTCAAGTGGTAACTAGGATGAAAGATTTTGTGCCTCGGTAAGAGGCTTTATTACAATATAAAACACATAAACAATTCGGAGAGCCAATGAAACTGTGTTATTGTTAACAGCTTGTGATATCTGCTAGAGAACTAAACGAATTGTGTCATTGTTTACAGTTTGAATATATCCGTGTTTCCATTGGTCACTATGATTGTACTTTGTGTAATAGCCAATGGAAATCATGGGAATAGTCAGAGTACATTTGGATGGCTTGATTTGGCATTTTCTAATAGGTCTTATTTATTGACGAGTATCGCACTAAGAGAATGAACTAAAGTTCATAACGGAATGATATGTCTAACGTTTTAAAACAAAACTTATGTAAATCTATAAAAATACAATCCTAAAATATTATATTTACCACAAATAATTCCAAAACGTATTTGTTTCAATGGGAGCGAACTCACAATCGGTGTTCTAGTGATATATTATATATGTTATTGCCATTTACATTGTTACAAGTAATATATAGCCTTTTACAATGGCTCATTTTGACATTTCCCGTGATTTTCCTTGGCTGTCGACACAAAGTATAAAGATAGTGACCAATGAAAATCACGGAAAATGACAACTGAGTAATTGTAAAAGGATGTTTTCAATTAGTCAAAAGGTCTTATATCACTAACGATCAAGGTTAAAACATAACTATTTATCTATCTATCTTTCTATCTATCAATCTATCTACCTGACTGTCTACCTGCCTGTCTACCTGCCTGTCTACCTGCCTGTCTGCAAGCCTGCCTGCCTGTATGTATGCCTATCTACTATCTATGTATCTTAATCAATCAAGTGCCATGTCCAGTGGATTATGCTATCATGCTTCTTCTGCTTCTGCACAACTGTTTCTTGTATTGATAATGAGTTCAGTTGGTGACCTCTTTTTGTGACACAGTGACAACCCATACAGAAATTAATTCTCACTCTGCTTTCCTCTGTATCTTCTCTTAATCTTTGGGTGGTCACTAAATGTTGACGTTTTTCATTTCTCATCACATGCACTAAAAATCTTGATTCTCTGTTTTTTTTTAATTTTCCACAGAATCTGTGTTTTTACCCCACAATCTCTGAGAAATTCTACATTCGTTTTCTTCGTTCTCTATGGAATTTTCATCATTATGCGTAAAGAAACCACTTCTCAGTTGCCTCCAATTTGTGTTGGACAATTTTGTTTACTGCATATGCTTCACTTCCATAACTAAGTATTTACTCAATATAATATGATAGCACTCGAACTCGTTTATGCATTAATATTACTTTCTTTGCATAGGTTTCTCAATTTTTGAAATGTTGATTTGGCCTGTGATATCCTGCTATGATCTCATTGGAGCACCTGCCATCTGATGTTAAAATGATGCCAAGATACTTGATTTTATCAATTTGATTCTACTTTGCATCATTGATAGTAATACTGCATTTTGGTGGTGTGTATTTCTTTGAAACAACCATTACTTCTTTTTAGGTTGATGCATTTGTTGCCACTGTCTAGTACTACCGTGCCTAACAGGGCTGGAAATTGTGTTCACTCCTCCAATCAAAACTGTATTGCCAGCATATCTTAGATTATTCAGATTCTAACTTTCAACTGATATTCCAGAAATCATTTCTATGTTTCGCATAATAGCCTCTGTATACAGGGAGAAAAGATCTGGTGATATTACACATTCTTGTCTTACGCCCATACCTATCTATTGGAATTTTACTGTCAGATCTCATCGCATCTATTTGTTTCCAATATATACTTTTTACTAGCTTTAAATCCTTTCTATGAACATTGAGTTTTCTAACATTTTTATCATTTTTGAATGCTTCATCATCTCAAATGATTTATTATGATATATTAAGTACAAGTACATGTTATTTTGTACTTCTATTTAGTTTGCCCTCTCCATCAATATTTGTAACATATTTAGATATTTAGGGCATTTCTTGTGAAACTTTCCTTCCAGAAATCCACATTACTCTTCTTAAATATTTCTGGTTTTAATTTTCCTCTTATGTGTCTCATGACAAGATCTTTTATCATCTAGCTCATAAGGGTGATTGTTAGATGGCCTTCACATTCTACTGCACCCTATTTCGTCGGTAATGTTATGCATATTAATTGCAATAAATCAAATGGAATATCGCCACTGATATATATTTTATTTAGAACTTTGGTGATTATATTTATGCCATACTCCTCAATTACTTCTAATTCTTCATTTGTAATAGTATCTGGTCCAAAGGAATTTATTGTATTTCCAGTGATGTATAGCTTCTTTCACCTCTGTAGTTTATATATAAGTAAATTAAAGAAGTAAGCCAGAGGATAAATTAAAAGTTCTTGAGTCTAAAGGGAAATTAACCAGTCCGTTCAACGGCACCAAATCGCCTAGCAACTCTTGTACACGAGATTTTCCGTACTTGACTAACCGCATTTCCAATAAAAGATGCGATATTGTCAAGACATTCAAACTGTGAACTAAAGTACTCTGAAAAAAGACCAATCAAGACAGGGACTATTACAACAACAGACATCCCGTACATGTATTGAGCATCCCCAGTAACAACAAACATATAACATATAACATCCAAACTAATACGACAATGTTAGTTACTGTGTCCGACTACACAATCATATAATTCTAAGTAGGCGCCACATATCGCAGCTGTTTAACCGTCTTTCCTACTGCTTCTGCTCATATATTGTGATGTTTGTTTGTTTTTCGTTCGCTCCATTGTAACCATCACGGATATCCGTGCGATTTCCGCCGGGAGCGTGATTACGTTGTGCCATTGTTATGCACCTTGTATGCCTAGCACATCCGATTTCGGCATGACTTGACAATTCGGGTGGGCTACCCTTAGCCTGTGACAGCCTCTATATCTGTCTCCAGGCACGCGTAGTGGAGACTCTTCGCCCAGACTATTTTTTTTGCTCTCGTCTGACTCGAACGAGGTGTTCCACTGTCTATGAACTTGCCTCGTGTAATTGGACGTGCTGTGCCTGTGCCCAGTGGGTACTGAACCGTTTCTCATCCGTGAGCCTGGTTCCTTAAGGGGAAGAACTCAACAGAGGAGTTGGACCCTGGCTCTTTCGTCCTCTTAGCCGAGGTGTCATTCACCGACATCGTGTACCCCTTGTCCAAGTTCGAGTCTTACACCACGCGTTTGAGAGCATGGCGTTCTCGAGCTGAGCGTCCTTGTCCCAATAGCGCCTGAGCCCATCAGGTACTGAACCCTTTCTCTCTTCAAGTGTATTTCCGGTGTAGGAAAACCTGACAGTAGAGTTGGGCCAGGGCTAAATCGTTGTCCCTTTTGTGCCAGAGCGCATCGGGTACGGAACCCTTTCTCTTCGCAAGCATATTTCCGGTTTAGGAAGGCTCGACATTAGAGTTGGATTAGGTCTTCTTGCTTTACCAAACGCCAATGAATGGGTCTGGGTCTCTGCCTGTAAGGAACACAGGTAACCAGAAACTCGTCTCGAGCTGACGGAGCCTGTAGTTCCCCTTTCCTAGGGACTTTTCACTTTCTATTTGCAGTTTGCGCTGCCCTCTAGCGCTGTTCTGCGCTTTCATTGTTTAATTGTACTCGGTATGAAATCTATGTCTCTCGCCATGCATCTACCTTTACGTGCATTTTACATTGGCCGCCCCTCCAATGTTCGGACTGGACTGACTAGCTTCACTGTATGTCGACAGTGTCGCTATATGTGGTGATGCTGGTGGTGTCGGAGATATTGTCTGTCTCTTGTGCAGGCAAATCTCTTTCCATCTGCTACCTCCACATTCTCGGACACGATCCCCAAATGATTTGGCCAGAATCAGCTCGAGCTGCTGTATTTCTGTTTCCAGGGTGCACCGCGTGGAGGTACATTTGGG
This sequence comes from Meghimatium bilineatum, assembly GCA_034231615.1. NCBI lineage: Eukaryota > Metazoa > Mollusca > Gastropoda > Stylommatophora > Philomycidae > Meghimatium > Meghimatium bilineatum. The sequence goes on from CM067298.1 coordinate 49,995,376, forward strand.
ATCTTGGTTATCTGCTAACCCTGGGTCCGCCTAGAGCATTGCGTTCCCTTTGCACCCCATATATTGTGATAAGTTAGTGGTATACAACAGAAATTTTTTTTAATGGACAATACTGTTAGTTGAAAATATAATAATTAATGTCCTATTCAGGACGTAGCTATTAACCCAGCATTTGTTGGCTGTCGTGATGTCTTTTTTTATTTTTATATTTTTATAATTTTGTCATGCTTTATGACGAAGTGGTACAGGTCGCGTCTGTGACGTCTAACGTACCGCATTCGATCCCTGTCACAGGCAAATGTGCATTCTGACCGTTCGAAAAACAATGGCAAACTACTGAACGTATTTAAATTGCCTAGAAAATCCTCACAGCCCCAAAAAAAGAAAGGATAAATAACGATTTAAAATCAAAAGATCCGTTTATATTTTAAAGGGTATGCAATGAGGATCAAGGAGCCATCTTTTCAGATAACAAAGTTTGTGAGCGTGGTACCAGACATATTCTTTTTGCTTGGGCAATGGATGCACCGGCTAAATCTCTGCCTCACGGTAGGTGATAACATTACTTTATGGTTCTAACTTGCCTGTATTGTATATCTCTCATCGCATCCCCCGTAACTTCTGTTCACATCCGTCTCGTATAAATAGAATGTTCGCATCTAACGGTAAGCAACAATTAATGTTGATTATAACCTTGGGGTCTTTATTACCTCTTAATATTTTATGGTAGTGTGTCCTGATATAACCTAATTTGACTTGTCCGCTGTTTGAAAGGGGCACGCCTCTCTAAAAGAGAGGCAAACTCATTAACCTACCTACGGTAAGCAACTCTCAACTGCGGACGAAAGTCAAATTTGGGTATAGCAAAGCGCACTAGCTTCAAAAATAGGAAGATTACAGTTCAGGTTATGTGACCATGATCACCACGAATAACACATGCCTTTATTGTTGCTGCTTGCACTGACAATTTTTTTCCATAATTGAGTTGAGTATTTCGTTAGTCATACAGTTATGTGGACTCAACGGGTCGTCTTTCAAAAGTGACGCTATTTGACATTATGATTTTCATTAGTGATTTTGTGTATACTTTTTTCCTTACAACCAATGAAAATAACAAGAAAAAATAAATTTGTCACAATTGAAGTGTTAAACCAAATAATTCATGACAATAATTCACGAGAGACTTGCTTGAATAACGAATATTATTATACACAAATAGAAGTAAACCAATATTATATAAGTGGCTGGCAATAGGTGTTTAATATGCTCATTATTAGCTCAAGAAAAAGTATAAACTAAATATCCTTATTTCATAAGTATATCTACAGAGTGGTATATTTTCACCTGGTTATCGCTGTACTGTATGGTGATAAACATATGTTGAACGAATCCGATTTTGCAGGCTTTTCAAAATATTACGATAAAATTAATTACACCAGTTCATGAAAATTTGAGATCATACGGTACCAAATTGGAGAATATACTGGTTTCAGGTGCATACTGAGTGGAGGTCGCAAAAAGGAAAATAAAAAAAAAATAAAAACCTGATTTAATAACTTAATAGCAGTTATCTAAACGTTCCTGTCCTCTTATTGTCAACTCTTCGGCTCTCCCAAAATGTCATAGAAACTTGGTGCTACATTGATCCGCAATCGCTTCAAGATAATTTATAGTGTTTCTAATAGTGTTTCCTTTTTACTTGTATATCTTCTCTCTTGCCCACTACCCCTGAATCGTCGCGTAAAGCCTTCAACAAAATGTAATATCTTTTATCTACGTGGCATAGTGGTTCGGCTGATTGCCTTGTGCTCATGAGGTCACGGGTTCAAACCAGGATCGTCACGTCATATCTACAAAGTGGATGTTTTTTTTCCGGACATCTCTGGTTATTATGCATTTTAAGATATGGAGTTAAGTGCTAGAGTTGTACTTTCAGTAGATGGTGTGCCATTTCGTTGTGAGGGACAGATTACAGATGGGGAACTATAGTACAATGAAGTCAGTACTCCACAACTTTTGGGTCAGTTTTTTATACTTTATTGGCTGAATTTTAATTTTATTTAATATTACTTCACTACAGTTTTCTCAGAACCTATATGTTTGTTTCAAAATGTTATGTTAGTTGTATTTCTCATTCATGTACTACCGTGTTTATAGTATGTAATGTGTATCTATTGTATGTGTATAGTATTACTGATTACTTTGATTGCCTATGATTAGGTGTTGGATTTCGAGTGAGTGGCAACACGGAAATAGATTTCCTGGTAATACAGCTGCACTACGCTACTAAATTCTTACGTAAGTGAAAGGTGGGATAGTTTAAGTATGCATTATCCTTATTGTTTGTATATTTTGATCACCATGCTTTACGAACTATAATTCTCTTGTAACCTTTTGTGCAGTCGTTTAGGAAGGGAGGGGAGAGTCACAGCGCTCAATTTCATTGGAATAAATGCTACTGTCCGCGGTGCGCAATACATTTTTTAAAGAATTCTGCACATAAGAAATACACATGTAAGTTTGCAAATAACGCAAGTTAAAAAGAGACTCATTACGGTAATCAGTGGACACATTCCAACTGTTTAATATTATGTGCAGTTTCATAGAGCTTCCGTGACTCGGAGATTAAAAGACGAAACATCTGCTGCCGATGAATCGATCTGCACGCAACGCACTAAGAGCCACTGCTCATGCAGAGGATATGGTGGTTCTCATTGCGTTGTGCAGAGGTCGATGGATGCGGCAGTTTATGTGTCTGTATCTAAAGTTCATTTCGTTAAATAATGTATTGCTTGTTCCTTTAAGAATATAGCCACTGCTTCCCGTACAGTACGCAAAGAGGACATCCTCACTACATATTATTTAAAACGAGGACATCCTAGCTGCATATCAGAAGCGGGCTACCTTTTTGCGATGTTAGATCAGATTTAGATTTTCTCGTATAATATTGGGCTAGTAAGTTTGTCTTTAGTCTCTTGTGAGTTAGGGAGTGGATGTAGTATTATAAGCAAGAGTACATGGCCTGAGTATACCAATTAATATAACCAGCATAGACTCAGGTATTAGGTTAAAATGTCGTTCTCGGAAAGAGACTTTAATTTCCATTTTAGCACACATTTAAATTAAGTGTATTGTTTCATGGAGATTTTTTCTTTTTCTTGTGCATCGCTGTGGAGACTTTAATACCTTCCGCTTGCTTGTTCACTATGTCATTGATATCCTTAAAACGATTGATCAGCCCGCACATTGTCTTCTTCTCTTATACCTACACATTTATGCATGCTAGTGTTTATAATGCAATACTTCTTATGCGTTCCGAGGAAACTCAATTTGGTTAGCAGAATGTATTTTTTATAGATAAGGGTGAACAGAGATGAACTTTTCCTTTCATGTGTGTTCTCATTAATATATCGAAGCTTTAACAATATAGCAGTGGTAGCTCTGTGATAGAGTGATTAGTGGGCGGCTCATACTCACAAACCTCGATAGAAATTGCTCAGTATTCGAAATCTTATATTCAACATTTAAATGACGATACGACTGGGTGCAACATGTGAAAACGTCTTCAGTAAAACTTGAATAGAAATGTCACTTATATCAGCGGTTCTTAACATGTCATATCGCCTAATTAGGATGCTGCAATTATTTTCAGGAAGTCACTGACAAATATTGAAATTGCGAGAGGAACATACACATCAAGGGAGTTGGGGGGGGGTTCCAAAACAATTGTGACTATTTTATAACAATATTTATATAGATATATAGTAAAGAAAATATATAGTCACGAAGAAAGTCATCAAACTGATATGTTTCCTGAATGGGAGAGGAAGGTTGCCAAGGACAAAACAATCGTCCCAAAATGGTTCAACGATCCAATCGAAGTTGTAAACCACTGAAGAACAATATAAATTAACGCATCTAAAACGTTATATGTTTTCACATTCAAAATAATTATGTGCTTGAATGTTTTTTTTTAAACAAGAACATGTGCAAGTGGTGAAGTTCGTGCAGTTCCATTGTTTGTTTTGATGTGCTGTATCTATTGCATTTTTCCTGATTGACATGCAAAACAGTAAATTAATAAATCCTGACTTTACTGAAACTCAAACAAGTTAAATTTGGCACACATATAAATAAAGTTTAGACGAGTGAAAGAAACTATCTGGTTCTTATGAAAACAGCGTATGTTACTGTTTTTTTTTTCTATGGCTCAACTAAAGTTGGAATACAAGAGCCAAATATACTCACACAACAAAAACAGTAGACGAAACATAGCAGACAATAGTAATACCTAATATGGGTGTTGACACTGACCTTAAGGCAGTAATAATAACAGTCAAAACAAACAGAGCAGGGAAAAAACAAGCACAAGAAAAGCACAAAGCACCAGGGGCAACTAGATATACAGAAATTAGAGGAACTAGACGTGCGAGAAAAATATATCCAGGACGTTAACGAAGAATTTCCAAAGCTACAAGAAAACACCCGACACATAGAAGAAGAATGAAAATATTTCAAATGTCATCATACAAACAGCAGGAAACATATACGGATATAAAAACCATAAAGGAACGAAATCAAAAATAAATGTTTGGTGTACAGAAGAGGTAAAGAACGCAACGAAAGAGAAAAAACAAAAATACAAGAAATTGGCAACAAGCAAAACGCATGAAGATTACTTAACATACAAGACAGCAAAGATTAACATCAAGAAAATCATCAAATTTGCAAAAATTAAGTCATGGAACGAATATGGAGAAATGCTTAACAAAGATAAACGCACCAAAGATGCTCTACAAGAAAGTACAAAACATGAGAAGTAAAAAATACACTTATGAACCACCAGAAATAAGCAACGATGAACATGACAACATACTAAATATGTCTCAAGAAATCATGGAGAGATGGAAAAATTGCTTCATTCAACTGTTAAACTTAAAGGAAGGAGAAGTGATTACAACAATAAATACAATAGAAGACCTAGAACCAAACTTCCTGAAATACGAAAATTAAAGACAGTTAAAAATGCACCAAATATCAAAGCACCAGGAATAGACGGTAAACCTATAAAAATATTATAAATGTTAACAGGGACCGGTATAAAGTGGCTACAGAGAAAGTTCAATGTGATATGGAAGACACAAAAGACAGCACGAGAGTGGAATACAGCGGGGATTGTTCTCCGTCTGGAAGAAAAAAAGGCAGCAAGAGGGACTGCACTAAGTATAGATGCATATCACCTTTTAGGCGCATAGGAAAAATGTTTAGCACGATAATAAAAAGGAGGATGCACACATATATAGAATCACAGCTCAACAACACACAATTGGGCTTTCGGAAAAATAAAATCTGTACAGATGCTATCTTCGCCCTCAAACAACTTTCAGAAAGAGCGACATGGCATAATCAAGACATATTTGGCTTTCGTGGACCAAGAGACAGTTTTTGACACAGTGGATAGAGCACAACTATGGATAATACTGCAAAAATATGGGGTTCCCCAACATCTGAAAAGGTTATGCATCAGAGCATACACGCCAATAGTCAGTGTGCAATAAGAATGAGCACAGACATATCTGATAATTTTCAAATTCACTCGGGAGTGATACAGGGCTGTGTACTATTTCACCTCCACCCCACTATTGTTCATAACATACATATATCAAATGTGCAAAGTAGTAAGGGCAACGAAAGAGAGCAATCTGAAGGATAACTTAAACGAATAGATATTTGTAGACGACCAAACATTATTAGCATCTTCAGAAGAGCAACTACAAAGATAGACAGATTACATCCAACATTTGAAACCTTTAACATGAAAATTAATGTATAGAAAAGACCGAAGTAAGGAAGATAGCAAGAAAGAAAGAAACGCCAAGATGTATATATTGGAAACAACAGACTTAAACAAGTGACAGAATTCACATACCTAGGAAGCAATACGTGGACGGCAAGAGCAGAAAAGAAATACCAATAGATGTGGTAACGCATACCAAGTCCTAAGACAAATGACACCAATCTTCATAAACAAAAATATAGATTTAAATACCAAAGTAAACACTATTCAAAAAGATTTTTATGCCAGCGCTCTGCTAAAAAGCCAAACATGGACAGCGACAGCACAAAACAAACGTAAATTTGTGACCGCAGAAATTGAATGCTTGCGCAGAATCCTATGAATATTCTAAGAGACAAGAGTGAGGTATAACAGACAAAGAACCGTCACCACCGCAGACTTGGAGTGTATTAAGTGACAATATATAAAATGGTTTGCACACATCAGCAGACTGTCATCAGACAGCATACCACAGCAAGCAATGCTGCAGATATAGTCAAGGCAGACATAGAGGCCGACCACCAAAACGATGATAGAGGCGACAAATTCCACAATATACTCAACACACACGCATACAATCTCCAGAAAACTCTTCTACCACCGACGCTGAAAGGCAACAAAGGGTTTAGCCAATAGAAAATATAGACTGACGTTAATCGAGCGTTGCCATGCTGCTAGTATATGGTCAGTGGAATATAGCCCAGAAAAATTTCTAGACATTTAAATTGTGATCAGTCCACTATAGTAAGGCTGCAACTGCGACTTTTCGCAACAGGTACCACCGATGACCGCGTCAGACCTGGTAAACCTCATGTAACAACACCAGCACAAGATCGTCAGAACTGGTAAACCTCATGTAACAACACCAGCACAAGATCGTCAGAACTGGTAAACCTCATGTAACAACACCAGCACAAGATCGTCAGAACTGGTAAACCTCATGTAACAACACCAGCACAAGATCGTCAGAACTGGTAAACCTCATGTAACAACACCAGCACAAGATCGTCAGAACTGGTAAACCTCATGTAACAACACCAGCACAAGATCGTCAGACCTGGTAAACCTCATGTAACAACACCAGCACAAGATCGTCAGAACTGGTAAACCTCATGTAACAACACCAGCACAAGATCGTCAGACCTGGTAAACCTCATGTAACAACACCAGCACAAGATCGTCAGAACTGGTAAACCTCATGTAACAACACCAGCACAAGATCGTCAGACCTGGTAAACCTCATGTAACAACACTAGCTCAAGATCATCAGATTGTACTTATACATCTGCGCAATCAATTCCACATAACAGCTCATACACATGGTTTGTCGGGGCCTATTAGCACAAACACTGGGCGAAGGCTACTTCATTCCTCTGGCTTGCAAACAGAAATTATAGTATTTGTCATATCCTTACTACTCGTCACGGGAGCAACAGACTGGCCTGGATACAACAAAATATTCATCATCCAAGGACTGAATGAAGACAGGCGGTGTTCTCTGAAAAAAACAGGTTTAGTGTCTCATTTTCTGATAAGAGAAATGCAGTCTGGCATCAACATGAAGAAAGATATTCTGAAGTGTGTATTGTGCAGCATAAGTTATGAAGGAGGAAGCATATATGTTTGAGCTGGATTCTCACACGAGTGCCGTACTTCCCTTCGTGTTTTTATAGTCAATTTAACCGTTGATGTCTACGTTAATCAAGTATTGCGACGTATCGCTGTGCCTTTCTTCAACAATAACCAAAATGTAGGAATCTTCCAGCACGATAATGTTAGGCCAGATACAGCTAATGTAACCCATAATTTCATAGCCCGACAACCTTTTCTATTACTGGATTGGCTTTCAAACTCTCGTGACATGAATTCAATTGAACACGTCTCTGATGAACTGAATAGAAGGGTCTGGCCGCATTGCTTCAACAATGTGAATGATCTGGAGCAAGCACTCATTGCTGAAGGGAACACCATTCCTAAAAGTTTTCTCAAGACGCTGAAATAGCATGTGGTGCCAATGAGAAGCTTATATTAATGCAGCTGACGGGACACATGGTGTTTACTATCTAGTTAAATTCAACTGGTTCATGTAAAAATATTCATTCATTTTCCTTTTGCGCTGAAGTTAGCGCATAGGGCAGAGGCAAGATCTTTCCAATGTAAAAATATGATGTGATTTTAATGGTTGCTAGCATGTAGCAATATATATATATAATTGTGTTATTTGTAACAAATTAGTTAATTGTGAAATCAAAGTTAATTCATTAAATGACAGGTGTCTTTATTAGTATTATTGTTATTATTATTATTATTATTTTGTTATTATTATTTTATTATTATTACTAGTATTATTATTATTGTAAATACGGCGGGGAATTAAATAAATGAACGTGTAAAATATGAATCATATATATCTTTCAGCTGGAATTACCGATAACTCAGGCATGACATTAGAAATGACATTTACAAGGTAAGTGAACATGATAAACCCTACTGTAGAAACGAATATCTTTTCGTATGTGTTATAGTGTTTACTTGGTATTTTTTTGGTATTCTAAATATATGAACATATAATAATATGTCGCCTAAAACATAGTAACGTCTGTGGCGAAAGGTCACGATGCTAAAGGTGACCTTTAAGAGTCAGATTTTGAAAGTCAAAAGAATGCATACAACTTTTCCTTGGATGTTCACGCTTCCAGTAAATAAAATCCCATCTAAGTGTGCAAAGCAACCCAAGTTCAGCTACAGTAAAGCGTTTACTTTACAGGATACAGACTTTTAGATTCACAGTTAACAATGAATCGTCTAAATAAATTAGATTGTTTCGCAAGCGAATGAAAACCTCATAAGAGGTAGACATTATCAACCCAAATCCAATTTCGGTAAATCATTTACATCCTAACAACAAACAACCAGGTCATATTGATCTGGGAATATCAGTGGCACAGTGGGAAGTAAACAATTGAGTTAATGTAATCTTTACACATTTCGACACAATGGAAAACTGTCACATGCTAGGTTAGCCTATTCGAATAAAAGATATATCATAAAAGACCTACACTGTAAAAAACAGAGTTGGAACAACCGAAACCGTAGCACAACATATTCCATCTCTCCAATTTCAGTCACACGAGAAATTGTACTTGTCAATTTAAAATGATCGCAGAAGATACAGAAATTTATAACAAAAACCATCGATCTTTCTGATTTTTCCCCCTTAACTTACTCTATATCCTAATAACATTGATCTAGAAATATCTCAAACCAGAGGAAAACACGATGTAAATAGTTAAGTAACATATCAAAGAAATGTGAACATGTGAATGACTCACTCATAAAATATCCAGTCGCCATGTGACCGCCGGGTAAGTCATCAATTGTTTATGTTAAAGTTGTTTATCTTATATTTGAGTCCTGCTATTGATTCATGTTGTTGTTCAAAAAAGGATGTTTCCTTAAAGTATTCATTTAAATATTTTGATAGTGTCATTTAAATAGGTTACCACTCTAAAATTATTTTATTTTGTTCACCTATACTGTTCAAGAAAGGAAACGCAATTTTTTTGGGGGAGTTACTTTTATCAAAGATATACGATGATTGGACAACGCTCAACCTGTCGTGGGTGTCTACCTAGTCATTAAGCTCTCGTGGTTACCTGAATTGTACTCACCTCGTGATTCGTGAGGTCACAAAAGAGGTCAAGGTCAAAACATTTTTGGCAATAACTCATGACAGGTTCATGATAATTCCGTGACATTTACTGAACATAAAACTCTCTTACCATATTGAATACCTGTATAAGATTGATGATCATCGAATAAGCTCAATTGAAAATTCAATGCGCAACTATGGCTCATATCGCTACAGAACAACGATACCTAATCACTGGACGCATAAGACGGGATAATCCTAAAGTATAGTGGCCAGATAATTTAATGTAGTTAGATGCACCATTAGTCGTCATTGCAGGTAAGTTCAACACACTGGCTCAGTGGCAGACCAGTCCCGCAATGGAAGACCCAGAGTCACAACTCCTGCTGAAGACCTCTTCATACGGCTGCATCACCTCATGAATCGATTTGCATCTGCTCCCTCCACAACCAAGTCAATGTCAGCAGTTCGTCAAATTTCAGATCAAATGATCAGGAACCGGCTGCACGACGTTAGTCTTTGGGCTAGAATACCCTACAGAGGCCCTCTTCGTACGGACATGCATTTCCAGAACCAACTGCATTGGGCGAACCAGCATCGTCAATAGACTGCTGGGAATGACTGGAGACAGGTTGGTTTAATTAAAGTAGGAAAGTTTCTTCTTACCACGGTTGAAACAGTAAATGCATAACATAGAATTTTAGTTTACGTTTGAAACAATGTTGCGTTCCTTTTTTTTACAGTATACATTTCTTGTCTCTCTACTTGTGTTTGAACTGACTTATACACATATCAAAATCACGCATAAATGACATTTATTGAACTTTTTTCATTTCTCTCCAGGCTGTTCTGTATATACCCGTTTTCATATTCATGTTTATACCTAACCGTCACTTTTTATGTCTGTCTTCTTATTTATGTCATTAACGCAATATTTTCTTAGTATGTGCGTCTTTGTATTTGTCCAAAAAGTTTACTTGTTTTATGCACGTCTACGTGCCAATCTGCCTGTGCAATATTCTTCTCGCGTAAACGGCAAGTTTGGATACTATCAACCATCATTCATCTGGGGAAATACAATAGAAAATATGATTGTATTATGTCTCACCAGCATGTGTCTTGTTATATATTTGTCTTCTCATTCTTCTCTCTCCAGCAATTATCGTGTTATATATTCATCTGTAATTTTTTTTCCGCGTATCAACACTATTGTTTATTGTTTATTGCTATATGTGTGTCTACTTATTCACCAACCTACGAAATTATTTCTTGCTAACACAACCACCGTTTATTTCATATTTATATCTTCCACGACGTCTTATATTAGACAATGTTTCTTTCTTCCGTCTCTCCATTACATTTTCACTATAGTCATTACTACTACTATATATCTTTAACTTCATGCATAGCTTCTGATCCCGATCTCCATTTTTATATCACTTCATCATACTATATTACAATTCACTCTGCCATCTTATACATATAAATCTTGCTGTTGTTATCGTTTATTTCGTTATATATCTTCACTCGTATTTCATTCTTTTGAACCACTGTTTCGCGTAAAATGTATATATTTGAACATTTTCTGTGACCCGGTCATCTTTTCATATTTCTACATCCATATTTCTTGCAATTGATACCGTAGTCTCCCTAATATATCTGATTTTTTAAAATGTTGAAACCGTTCTTTTCTGTATATATCTCCACTCTGATTTATTTCTGCTAACAAAATTCCTCTTTATATAATTACAATGAGTTATTTCTGTATATTATTTCCATATGTATTTTCTTTATACCTCTCCGTTCATTATTGTTAGTCATTACCTGTTTTGTTTTTCTATGTAACATGATTTCTTCCTATTGCATCCTTTCTTTTTAATAACAATATATGCTATCATAAAAACAATAAACATGAAAACAATACTTACTTACACTTCAATATGTATTTATATATTTCCAGACCACAACAACAAGTTGGCTACCTTGTTCTTGGAAGTTTGGGATCAATACCTCCAAGAAAAACTGGTACATTAAGACAAATATTTCATTTGTTGGTCAATTTTCCCAAAGTTTCTTTTGTAACTATAAAAAATGCTCAAAAGGTTATGCGATTGAATACGTTCAACTCGGGGTTTCCCATGTGTACTCCGTCTTATCAATGAAGCGGAACCATGCCCGTCGATAGTACCATAACAGGTAACGGGGTCACAGGGAACGTACTGCTTTCGGATACCCAAGGGTTAGCAGATAACCTAGATCCAAAAAGAATCTCCTCGTGGTGCACCCTGGGAAATGAAATACAGCGGCTCATGCTGATTCTGACCAACACTTTTGGGGATCGTGCCCGTGGAATGTGGAGGTAGCAGATGGAAAGAGATTTGACTGCATAAGAGACAGACAATATTTCCGACACCACCAGCGCCAACATACGAAGTGGCGATGTCGACACAAAGTGACGCTAGTCTGTCCAGCCCGAGTAGTGGAAGGGCGGCCAATGAAACATGCACGAAAAGGTAGATGCATAACGAGAAACGAAAAGACAACATACTGAATACAATGAAAGTGCAGCACAGAGCCAGAGGGCAGCGCTAACTGGAAATAGAAAGTGAAAACTTTCCAAAGAAATCTAAACTACAAGCTCTGTTAGTTCGAGACAAGCTTCCAGTTATCAGCGCTCCTTACGGGCAGAGATCGATTCCCAATCGTGGGCAAACGAGAAAAAAAGAAGACCTGGTCCAATTCTAATGTCGAGCTTTTCTATACCGGAAAAAGGCTCGTGAAGAGAAATGCTTCCGTACCCCATGGGCTCAGGCACAAACGGGACAGGAAAGGCAGCCCTGGCCCAACTCTACTGTCGAACTTTCCTATACCGGATACATACTTGCAAAGAGAAAGGGTTCAGTACCCGATGGGTTAGACACAAATGGGACAAGGTCGTTCTGTTTGAGAACACACCCTGCTCCAAAACGGTTGGTGAGACACGGAAGGACGAGTGATTCACGATGTCCGTGAACGACACCTTCGCTAAGAAGGCAAAAGCTCCCGGGTCCAACTCTTCTGACGAGTTCTTCCTTCACCAGAACCAGGCTCGGGGAGGAGAAAAGGTTAACTACCTGATGGGCACAGGCACAGAACGTCTAATTACGCGAGACAAGTTCACTGACGGTTGAACACTTCGTGCGAGATAGACGTGAACAACAATCGTCTCGGAGAAGAGCCATATACACCCGCTCTCCCGTCGAAAGATAGGCAGGCTGTCACTGACTAGGGACTACCCGAATTAAAGGCATGACAAAAGCGGATGTGCTGGGCCTCGGATTTCCCGGTCACACAGTGAACCAATCGAAGAATAACACAGCTTAACTGTGGAACATGCAGTACAACGAACTTCACGCTCTCCGGCGGAAATCACACGATTTATTCGATGTAGTTACAAGAGAGCGAACGCAGAAGAAGAAAAAGATAACACGCAACTACGTAGGTTGGTTGGTTGGTTGGTTGCTGATCCATCGGTCCATGGGCTCATGCCCTTTGACCAAATGCCATCAAAATGGCATTATATTTCTGGAGAGTCTGTGGATTCTCTGCCTACCCTGGGCCGGAGCCAGAGAATAACTATCCCACCACCAGAAAGGTAGGTCTCAACCTATGCACTGCTCCGAGCCACTGCAACCAAAATAAGGCTCACTATGCCCATTCCCCGCCATTAATTGACTACTGGTTATGCCGAACTTCTTTATTGCTTTAGGCATGCAACCAAATGTTCAAGTCCAAAGCATTGTCACGTCCTGAGTCACTGTGTCTCTATGATAGAAAGAGGCATAGGAAAAACAGTGCTCCTAGTTCCCTACTCCCCAATGCTGTGCAGTACATCTGTAGCTCTCTCCCAACCACAGATATATAAATATACATATATGAAAAAACATTGCAATTATAAAATAAAAGCATTAGAAGCATAACTGTATAGATGACGTGTCATGAAGCTTCTATAAGAAGATAACCTCAATATAACGGCATGCCATCTACTAAGGTTTTCTGTTGCATGGGTGGTTTGTCTAATGAGCTATTGGTGAGACCCACAGACGCAACCACATACGAGTAACTCCGTAGCTGCAACGATAATCCCCAGAGATCATCGGGAAAACAAATTATAAATTAAACATCACGAGCCGGATTCGAACCGAGATTAGCTTAACCACTACGGTGCTTACTTTTTGTTTGCCTTAATTTGGATAGTGTCTTTTCCGTCCTGCTGGACGAATGATCCCTCCCATTGTTACATCAGTACACGTGTAATAATATCGGTTTTTCGGTGATTTTCCTGATGTCTTGCCCGGGGCGAACCTAACACGTTGTCTCTATATGTGCAATCCGAGGTGGTGTTCTACAATTTTAGTGTTCTACAATATATTTTGATGAAATTTTGGTGTCCACTATAAAGTTGTGTTGGAATGGTGTGCCCTCATCTTTCGCTACTCCCCGTTAAGTGTTTGGCAAATATTTATCAGCAATTTTGATGGAAATATTAGTTTGCTATATTTCAAGCAGTGTGATTCTAAAAGATATTTATAATGTAAATGTATCTGATTAAACAAACGGTATATGTTAACTACATGATATTTAATTACGTGTCATGGTAAGAGTATAATGCTGATGTCTGAGTGATACATACTATCTGGTTTAAACGGACATGTCAACGTCATAATATAGGGTTGGTGGTGGTGCCATCTTAAGTATATTAGACAGTGGGGAGAAGTGACCATACATATTTAATTTTGTTATATTTCTTACACAAACAAATTGTAGTATAACATTATTTCATAATCATCATCAAGTGTCGTCTCCGCAAAGAAGGGTGGCTGCAACAGACCTCCAACATCCACTGTCTCTTGTTTCGGTGGTGCACTGTCCTATCTTGTGATGTTACTCTCCCAATTGTATCTCTGCCTACCTCTTGCTCGCTTCCCTTTGACTTTACCCTAAAGTAAGGTCTTTAATAAGGTGTAATGCCTTTTATTGTGTCCAAAATATATTATTTGCCTGATCTTTATTTCTCTTAGTAATTTTTTCTTCATATTAAGTGTTTTTAGAACTTCTTTGTTTGTTTTCTTTTCTTTCCTTGATGTTATCGCTATTCTTCTATATACCCACATCTCAAAGACATCAATTCTGTCTTCTAAGTGTTTGTTTAGTGTCCATGTTTCTGAGCCATACATTAATATGGAATAGATATAGCATTTTATAATTCTCATTTTTAACTTGTTTGTAATGTGCTTAGATGTTACTATTTTCCTTTTGTCATTGAAGGTACTTCTAGCCATTCATATTCTCCTTTAAATTTGTTTCATATCTGCCGTCATTTTTGACTATGTGCCCATGATATTGATAATGCTTTACTTGTTGCAGTGTCTCTCCATGTATGTTTATGTTTAACTCATGTTCTTCTGTGTCTTTGCTGATTATCATGGTTGTTTTTTAAAAATTATTTATATCCAGTCCATATTCATTACTTGATTTATTGACTTGATTTATTAGTCTGTGTAGTTTTCTGCTAAAAGATAAGTGTCATCTGCATATCTCAGGTTGTTTATTATTTTCCAATTGATCTTGAGTCTTGGCATTTCTTCTATATTTTTAAAGATATTCTCTGTGTAGATATTAAATAGGTTTTTGTGATAAAATGCATCCTTGTCTTACCCCTCTTCTTATTTCTATGTATGGAGAGTAGCTGTTTTCACACCTTATCGATGCAGTCTGTTCCCATTACATATTTCTAATCAGTCTGATGTCTTTTCCAACTATGCCTATTTCTTGAAGACATTTGATTAATTTTTAATGTTGGACTGTCAAAGGCCTTGCTGTAATCCGTGAATCTATAAAGGAAATTAAGAATAATTTTTTGGAATTCTATATATTTATCTATCACTAGTCGGATACTAAGTATAACTTCTCTGGTTCCTTTGTTTTTCCTAAAACCGAATTGTTCTTCACCGACCTCCAAATCTATATTGTTTTTAATTCCTTCATGTATTATCTTTAGAAGTAGTTTAGTTAAATGACTCATTAGACTTATTGTTCTATATTCTGTGCAATCCACAGCCCTGAGACTTTTATGTAGTGGTATGAATATTGATGATGTTAGGTCTTTAGGTATATGGCCTGTTTCATGTATGTCATTGCTAAGTTCTTTGATAATATCCGCACAAAATTCATTAAACTTTTATTATGTCTGCTGTTATGTTGTTGGATCCTGCAGCATTTCCACATTTTATTGCAATATATAATTTATATATAAAACATATGTTGTCAAAATGGATATTTAGTAATTGCCAAAACGCTTGGAAAATACATCTGTTTCTATGATAAATTATTGTATATTGTAAGAATCTGCCTTCGCCGCTTACAACTCGCTTGTAATATAATGCAGTTGCTTGAGATTTCTACTAATAAGGAGAATTGGCACGTTCCTCTTCTGAAGAGTTGCAAGCATGTCTGGAACAAACAGCTTAGGGAGAGAGCACTGTTAATTTGAATTACATGTAGTTGTAAGCAGTTATGGTGTTGTCTTCAAGAATTAAACCTACCATTGCATTAGAGAAGTTATGTGATAGAGACATTGTTTTATGGAAGATTTGTTATTTGTGAAATATTTTGGTACTAGAAATTTCACAGATACATTTAGGAAACTTAATAATTAAATTATGACTTAATAATTCAATTGTTATCTTCATTTGGCAATGTTTTATGGTGAGAAAAGCGTGTTAGGTCAACTTAGTTTTAAATATTTTTAGGGTGTTTTTTTTAAATTCTGTATTTCTTGAGAAAAATCCCTGTTGGAATGTATCGTGGAAAATTGTTCTTATTCTTTGTTTTATTTTTAACATTAATAGTTAGGATTTTACAGTAACATTAATACTTTATTTAGTATGTATCAATTATTTGTTTGATAACTGCAGAATTCTCCAATTTGTCAGACATCCTCCGATATTTTGGTTATTTATAAATAAATTGTATCGTTAACATAAATGCAGTGTATCGCCTCTGATCAGAACTATTGTTCCAAGATCGCTTGATTCAGAACTATTGTTCCAAGTACGACTCCAGTTAGTATATGTGCTACATGGGTAGGCCATATATTTAAAGTAAAAATGTCATTGTGCCATAAAGAAAATACTTGTAGGTTTACAAATCTATATGCATATATCTAGATGTCCTTGAATAAAAATCAACATTGCTGTTCTTCTTCTTCTTCTGCGTCCGTTCTCAAACACATACAGATTAACAGGATGTAGTCCGGAGAACGGAATGCGTTGTGTCATGCTTTACATCATTGCTGCGATATCTGCGCCTTTCGGCCTGACACATCCGACTTCAGCATGACTTTGGGTCATTAACCCTATATGGGATGAGACAGCCAACTCCATCCCATAACCTCATTAGTCGCCTTTTGCGACATGCGTGGAAGGTAAATAGTGTTGCTATTCTTTGCTCCCTTTTCGGGCTCTGGCAACATAAGGGCGAACATTGGTGTTGAATTCTCTATTTTTTACAGTTCTCATACAGTCACGCCTCGCCTCTTATATTAGATACAGCCCACCGACATAAAGTGTGTTAAAACAAACTCACATGTGACACGTGTAAACCCATAGTGGGGTCACAAGTACTTGATCAGATTTGATTACACCATGCACAAACACGTCTAAATTTCGCAAAATCCTAATGTCATTCTCCAATTTGTTTTGGGAATTTTCCCAAACAGCATAGACACTAATAATTATGATTACCTGCTTAAAGCCCACCGCTCACTTTATAAACTGAGTTGCTTTCTGTTCTGACACAACTGAATATGTCTTTGATCGCTTCCACCTGTGCGGTTCCACATTCACCAACATTTCGTCGACATTAAATGAAAATCACAAGAAAACTCACATGCACCACGCTAGATGGATGATTCCCAATTAGTCCGCATCTCGTATAATACGATGGTCAGCTCAATGTATATATACTAAAACAATTTCAAATTCCGACCAACGTAACGAAAAAGAAATTTCCTTTCTCCCTCAATATTTATTAACTCCTTAAGGAGACCTATTGAAGAACAGTATAAAGTCAACCTGATTGCAACCAGTAAGCATATCTGCTGTCACTGGAAGATGACTTACTAAGGAGATGAAACTATCATAATATAAAGATCACACAGACAGAAATAACACTTATTTTACATTTATGCCAGGATTTTATAGTAATAAAGTTATGTGTTATATTATTTAAATATCAACAATCTTCATATCGTTGGTTATTCAAGATAAGACCCATATCTGTGAAGTAGGCTGGTGACTAGCTGGTGAGTAGCATCGAGATGTAAATAGGTCATCGGATTCTATAATACAAAATTCCCTACAGTTTAAATATTAACATTATTCACCATTATTTATTTGTATAGACTATATACACACACCAACAGTGCGCATCTTTGACGGCCAAGGTACCGTGTTTAAATCAAGTAGTACTCAAATGTACAATCGGGCTATTAAAAAAGCGATGAAAAATTACAATAGTGCCTAGAACTTCAATACAGCTAAAGATACTGGGTTGATGACTATATCCTAAATAGGATATGCTACCAATTTAAATTGTATAGACCATATAATATACAAACAAAAACGTCATACTTTTGACGTTTCTAGCATAAATAACTTACTTGTATATCTCTATGGCTTACTTGCTATAGATAATACATGTTTTGTGGTAAATATTATAACTATAATGACTTTGATAATCGTTATGATGAACGTCTACTTAATGAAAAATATACCGTGTAATATGACCTTGTCGTTAGAGTTGAGAAAGAGAGTTCTTCTTGATTCTTGATTAGGAATAACAGTCACAGCACTGGGGGCATTCCCATATATGCTCTGCGTGCTGTTCCGTCAGCTATATAAAAGTGTATAAGCTCAGTGTCCGAGTCAGTTGCTGATTACGCGTTATTCTGATCTTTCCGGAGAGGGAGTAATTTCTCCCATCGCCTCTAGACACACCCATTTCTACCATTCTCTGAATATGTACATTGCCACGTTCGATTTCCTCGTCTCGCAGGTTATCCATGATTGCTCTAATCAATTCAATCATGTCTCTTCTTTTCTTGGTGTCATTCACCAAAACCCTACCAGCCAACACATCGGCTCTTTCGTTTCCCCTGACACCAGCATGACCAGGACAGTAAATTCCATGTAATGCTCTGCACGTTGTCGAAAAAAGTGACCCATTCAGTTCTGATCATACACTTTTCTATCTTGCACAGCATACTTTAAGAGTCCGATAGAATCACTAAGTCATTGGTGTTGCGTCGCCAGCCACGTGAGAGCTGCTGTCACCACTTCTATTACCAATCTCATACTCGATGTTGTAGTGGGGTAGGCAGCTGACTTCTCAGCTAAGAGACTTCTCAGCTAAGAGTTCTTCAGTGCTATATAACTCTTATACTAACATATGAATGCGAGTCTTGGACAATAAGCAAACAGGAAAGTGGGAAATTAGAGGTAATAGAGATGTGGTTCTACAGAAGAATGCTGAGAATACCATGGACTGCCTGAAAAACTAATGTAGACGTGTTAAAATAAACGTGTTGTCATATGCGAAACGGACCTTAATAAAATAAGAAAGACAATCTTCATTTTTTGGCCATTTCATGAGACAGGTAGGTTTGGAGAACATAGTCACAACAGGCAAGATTGAAGGCAACAGAGACAGAGGGCTGCAGCGTGAGAAAATATTAGACACATGGACAACCTGACACGGCAAGGAAACAATGATCTTGATACATAATACTCTAAACAGAGCTGTGGAGTGCCATGATCGCCTACGCCAGCCAGCATGGCAGCTGATGATGATTAATGACGTTCATAAATTTACATATTTTTTTACAAACAATTTTTTCAATTTTGTTTCAGATTATCACCTTGACTCATTCTGTGAATTTACAAACAATTTTACAATATACCCTATTGGTTATAGAACTCATTCTCACGAACTTGGTACGTATTTCCAATTGTTTTGAATTACTTCAAAATGAAATTTGTAGAAACCAGTCATTGTCGATGCCAGACCACCATGATAAGGCGAAACTTGTGTTCGCAGAAAATTAATGAAATATTGTAGAGGGTACACTAACATGTCTATCAGAAAGGGCATGCATGACTGAATGACGAATTATCAAAATAAATTTAAGATTGTGGGGCTCAAAGAATGTGGTAAATGTGATACATCCAGTTTCATTTTTAGGAATATGAGTGATATTATGGCTCATTGTACAACGAATCTGTCTCGAAACCATGTACACATATAAATATATTGTAACCTTTGTTAAATGTAGTATAGTTAGTTATCCCTCTATGGCCAAAGACGGCACATAGGGCGGATATCATAAATTTCCATGTGCGATTTATTGCAATTTGTCTTATGTCTTAATTGTTTCAGATACCGATGGTGAAGTGCTCTCCTGTAATAGTTCTACGTAAGGTCTTTCATTGTCTTCCTCGTTTTAGCTTGCACCTTGGTGACCACATCAAAGCTTGACAGAGTACTCTTCTTCTGCGTTTGTTCTCAAACTCCTGCAGATTAGCAGGATGTAGTCCGGAGAACGGAATGCGTTACGCCATGGTTTACAGCATTGCTGCGATATCTGCGCCTTTCGGCCTGAAACATCCGACTTCAGCATGGCTTTGGGTCAATGACCCTATATGGGATGAGACAGGGTAGTCTTTTGGTATCCATTCGCAGCTTGTAATTCCAATGTAATTCCAGCGACGCCTTCTAATATAGGTGGATACATATTCTTGTTTTGCTTCTACCCTAGTTTTGCTACGCTAGTTTTTTTTAGTGCGTTTGCAGCCAATGCAATATGGTTTAACATTACTGTTGTTGAATCTACTGTTGTTGATATCTTGCTGCCAAGGTATGTGAAAAATAGTAGTGTGTTTATATGTTGTGTTTCAGGTGTTGTGACGTCAGGATACAGAATACGAGATGGAGAATGGATGGAAATAGGAAGAATGTCACCACAGTTACCCCAGGTTTGTATATTGGAAGTAGGCCTAAGTCATTTATGAATGATGAAATGGGGAAGCGTATCGTGAATGAGTAAATGTGAATCTTGTAAGTTAGTTAATTTTAATCAGTATTATCAGTAACGGCGCTGTTAAAATTAAAACAGTTGAAGAGACTTGGGCAGGGTGCTAACATAAGAAACACGTTGTTTTTACTACGAATATGTGTGCTTCCTATGGCGACAAATGGATGTGACGCATGGACACTAAATATAACAATAGCCAAAAGAATAACATCATTTGAATTAAAGTGATATATACGTGTTCTGAAAATATCATGAACAGCAAGAAAAACAAACAAGGTGATATTAAGAACAATTAATGTCCAGGAAGGATGGCTTCTGAACATTATATTAAAGAAAAAGCTAGCTTTTTTTCTGCCATATTAAGAGACATGACGGCATGGAGAGAGTGCTACTGGAAGGGATGATAGAAGGTAACAGGGGCAAAGGCCGCCCAAGACGCCGTTGGGCAAAATACGTCCAAGAATTCCAGCATATGTCACTAAAAGAGGCGACACAATTTGCTCTAGACCGCGAATATTCAAGAGATTCATAGGAAGGACTACGTTCTGGAAAGAATATTTCACCTGATGATGATGATTATGAGCAAATCATATCACATAGAGAACGCTGTCTTACTATTATTGTTCATTATGTTATTCATTACTTCTGCTCACAGAAGCAATGATAACGCGACATGGACGAGTCCACGTGTCGTCTGTATGTCTAATGTATTATATTATATCATCCACATACATATTGTTAGTTAATATCTAAAGCACTTATGAAAATGGAGTGTAATATATATTTCCATTTCATAATTTTTAATATTGAAGCAAGTTGTCCAGATATCCATAAGAGTATAGGACATAATTATGTATCAATACATGCCTTCTTTTGTGTAATAGTTCACATACCTGTATGACATATTATTCAGTATAACCACATTCCCACAACATAATTTTTTTAAATAACACTTATGTGTGATATATTATTTATTATAACCAAATCTCAGAAATTGCGGAAAAATATATTTCTGTATAATGCTACACACGTCTCCAGTATTATCATGTAAGTTCATTTTTCCGTAACGTTTTCTTTCTTTTCTTTCTTTTCGCTTTATACCCATTTATGCTTTGCTACGTCAGGGTAGAAGAGTTCTCTGGAGATGCCCTTTTTGTGTGTCCGATATATATTTGAAACTAGTACATTTTTTAAACATTTCCAGACATTCTACAAAGTCAGTAATCCAGGTATGGACATTAGAAACGGAGATATTCTGGCTGGTCGATGCACAATGAACAGTATGTCCAGGGATGAAACAACTGACATTGGGTATGTTATTGTATATATTATGGCTTTATAGATGGTAACATAACACATCATAACTTAACATAAATTTACATAACTATTATAATGATAGTGCTAAACACTGAGTTGGCTGTTATTGCATCTCTTGAGTACTGATTAGGAGTTGACGTTACTGCACTCCAGGCAAACACATGTACTCAGTCTGCCAATCAAATACCGAAGTGTATGCATACTCATGGATTATGTGGCTCGTTGTGTGAACGCATTCCTCATTCTGCCCAGCAGATTCCAAATGCTATTACTCTCACACTGAATACCAAACTAACCCAATCGTATCATTGATGTATCATCTATATATGTATCTACGTTCAACAGTCACCGTATAACCGTAATGTCACACATATCCATTCTCGATTCACCAACTAAAGGGTACCATTATTAGGTGTCATACCGTATATCGTAGGCGATCATGGCTCTCCACAGCTCTCTCTATCTCCAGTAGTATGTGCCAGGATCGTTGTTGTTTCCTTGCCGTGCCAGGTTATTACACTGTCTAATATTTTCTCATGTTGTCGCTATATATCTCTGTTACCTTCAATCTTGCCTGTTACCATGTTCCCAAAACTCCCTTGTTACATATATAAAGTTGCCAAAACATGAAGATTGTCTTTTTCTTATATTATTGACTAAGTTCCGCCTTGCAGTTTACTATTTAACACCTCCACATTAGTGTTCATGGTAATTCATGGAATTTTCAACATTCTTTGGTAGAACCACATCTCTACTGCCTCTAATTTCCAACTTTCCTGTTTGTTTTCTGTCTAAGACTCGCATCCATATCTTTGTATAGAAATTATATGCAGAACTCCCTTCCACACCTCTAATACAAGGTCATATACGGCATACGATGCAAACATATCTACCCTCTCAGTTCTTTGAACGCCAGTAGGTCCTCTGCATTTATTGCATGTGACACCTAACTGGTTGGAACAATATTTATTGTAAGGATTGAGAATGACATTCGTCGATGTTCTTATTTTATTACTTAAAGTCTGTATGAAGTGCGGCAAGAATATTTCCTATAAATTGGATTCAACTAATTTTATATATAGTTTTATCGTTATATTTTTGTTCAAATTCTTTTCATTTTGTCGCGCAAATTCGGTACAGTACAAGTAGACGCCAACACATTGTGAAATTATTTGCCTTGACCATGATTCTAAAGTTCATGTTAGTCATTTAATAATTTAAATATTAACTTGTTTTGGATTAGGATTAAGATAGCTGTGTTTTACATAACTAACATTAACCCAAACCCTAAATAAATAAATATTTCAATTATTAAATAATGAACAAGTTTACAGACATAGAAAGGAAAATAATTAAACATAGGTGGCGACTACTTGTACTGTACTGTTAATTCTTATTAGCGCCACCATTATTACACATTCATGACTAAATCTGCTAATCTTAGTTCGAATTGATGTGTTTGAAAGATGCTTGCGGCCATTATATCACTGCATACTGCCCCGTGCGTGTGAGCCTTGATTCTTCCGCTTTGTACAACTATCGCATTTTCTAATGTTCTAACACCACAACATATATACGCTATCATGTGAAGCGATCGTCCGCCATTTGTACCAGTTCACAAAAACTGTTACATGGGCAGTTAGACATGTCTTTTAATAGCAAATTAATTATGTCTGCACCTTAATTTTTAGCTCATTTTGAATTTCCCACACATCATGTAATTTTGGATGCAGATGATGTTGAACTTCTGAACATGACCATGCCACGGTGATAATACTACTAAGCATGAGATTATTGTTGAAACTTTGGACTTGGTACAGGAGAAATATGAGATTATTGTTAGAAAATGGTCCTGTACAGGCAATTCATGAGATTAGTGTTTTCAGCTTGGCCCTGTTCATGAGATTATTATTGGAAACGGGCCTGTACAAGGGGGTGGAAGAATACATAACATTATTTTTGGAAGCGTGAGTCTGTGCAGGAGATACATGATATCATTCTTTTTAAGCTTGACATTGTTTGGGGGATACATGGGATTATATATGGAAGCTTGGGTCTGTGTTGGAGATACAATAATTCAATAGGGAAAGTATACATTTTTTCCTGTCGCAAATCAAAACATGTCACCAATACAAAAAGTAAGTCAATAAGAGATGACAAATACCATAACGAGTTTTCCAAAACAATGTCTCTAAAATCTCATGATATTGAAATAATTTTCCAGGAATATGAAGTAAATACCTGTTGTTTTAGGTAACCTCACCTTTTTCGATGTCGTGTCTACGGTCTTGAAATCACAAGCGAACATCTTCATCATCACATATCGTCTCCCAAATTAAGGTTATCTGCAATACATATTCACGATTCTCTGTCTCGGATCCAGTACCTTGGCAGTGCACCCTGATAGACTGCATCGTGTCCTCCCCCATGATGTTTCCCTCCAACTTGTTTCTCTGTCTACCAATTTCTCTCCGACACTCGACTCTACCTTCATACTCTAAGGTCTCCAACAACGCATAACAACTTTTAATATGTTCCTAAATATCTCATTTCAACATTTCAGAATTTTAACATTGTTTTATGCCACATGCTCCCGCTGTATTCTTACTTACTTAAAACAATAATACAATATTTTTTTGACAGACCATTTCACCATGATGAGATGTGCAACTTCTATATCATGTATTCTACATTCTACATTGGAAATCTGAAAATCACGTATTGTTTTAATGATTCAAGAAAATGCACATGGCTCAAACAGTTCCCATATAAGGACATTCCAAAACACTCTGCATCGCTGGATGGTATTCCGGGAGCTGAGGGGGTAAAAAAATATTTCAAAATTTTATAAAAAAAAGTACAATCTCAAGTTCAATAATAAAATTTCAAGAAAGAACAGTACAAATTGTTTCTACTTCAGTTTTATATATTCGTCAAATCCATGTGTTTGATGTATATTAGGTATACTCGTATATGTTTCCTTTCACAGTTAGCTATGACTGTGTACCCATCACAACTCCCCTCCCGCAGACCAGAATCATTTTCAATCGACGCAAGTTATTGAGACGTATCCCACTTTATGACAGGAGCACAACATACACATCTGGACCAACTATCACATCGTTCTTCTATCAAATTTGTTGACGCATCCATACTGATGGCGCATCTAGCATTCCCCATGGACTAGGTGTATGTCACAAAAGTAGAAAGGTGCAACGTCCGCTGGTCTGCATCTCTACATCATCCATGAAGATTATTTGATAGAAGACACAAGTAAGAAATTTAACAATGATGATTTCTTCACATGTAACAGGCTGTCATCCCCAACTTTCCTTAGTCACCTCTAATGACATGCCTGAAAAGAAGACACTGGCCCTATTTTTTGTAACGTGGACTAAAATTCCAACCCCCGGTTGCAACACGACTGATTCATATATGTTTATTTATATGCGATGCTACCCATGGCGATTCAGAACATTGACACTTTAAAGCTGACGTACTTGTTTTAATATTTATTTATATGCCTGATTGGAAAATACAGTGGGCTTTACAACACTCGCTGAAATCAAATTTGACTGAAAATGACTGACATAAGTTGAATAGGATATAAAGTGAAGCAATTCTATGCTGAAGTCACATTTGTCAGGCCAAAAGAAACATATCTCAGCCACAATGTAAAACACGACACAGTGCATTCCTTTCTCCGGACTACATCCTGATAATTTGCAAGAGTTTGAGAAAACGCAGACGGGTAAACAATCTCACAACGTTTTACCCCATTCACTATCAGTTTCAGTCTACTGTACATTGGCAATTTAAATTTCGGAGTGTCTCTGTATCCTAATCTCTATAACTCTCAGACTATAAACCCGTGTATCATTCTTTATGTGTCAACTACATTATGCGTCATCTTTCCTCGGAGATTGGACAAATTATGTGAGACTTCCACCATCCTCCGTTTTTGTTTAACCTCCTCTCCCGAAAACTCATTCCATAAAGCACGTGTTTATTGATCTCACAATCCTCCCAATTCTGTCTGAACAAATGCCGCTTTAAGGATGTTGGGTGATGAGGGTCTGTGTGACAGCAAAGACGGTTGCCTGAAAGTTGTTGGTTTTTCAAAATAATGGATATTCAACTTGAAGATTTTCAGAATATAGTCAGACTTATAAAGCGAGTAAAAACATATGAAGGGAAGAAAAATAGTGTATATTCAACTTGAAGATATTCAGAATATGACAATCCTATAAAGAGAGTAAATATATACAAATATGAAGGAAAGAAAAATAACGAAAGAGAAAACACGATTATCAAAATTATCTGATTAAACAACACTACTTCATATGTACGATGGTTGATAACACTAATCACATAACGTTGTTTGTGTTGAGGAGGTGTAAGCATATTCTCTATATAACTACAAATATTAACATCTAAACAAATTACAAAGTTAAAAATGAGAGTTATAAAATGTTACATCCATTATATATTAAATGTGTGGCTCAGAAACATGGAAACTAAATAAACAGAAAACAGAATTGATGCACATATGCTCTAAAACACTTAATATGAAGAAATAATTACTTAGAGAAATAAAGATCAGGCAAATACAATATTTTGGACACATTAAAAGACATGACACCTAATTGAAGACCTTACTTGAAGGTAAAGTCAAAGGGAAACGAGCAAGAGGTAGGCATAGATTCAAGTGGAAGAGTAACATCACAAGATGGACAGGTTACAGTCTAGCAGAATGCACTACCAAGACAAGAGACAGGGGATGTTGGAGGTCTGTTGCAGCCAACCTTTTTTGCGAGACGGAACTTGATGATGATAAAGTACAAATGTTCAAAGAAAATGTTGGATATCAGGTGATAAAACTACTCAGTTGTAAGACTATTCTCTATAAAACTACCAGTGTTTAAGAGAAAATGCTATATAAACTTTAAGTAGTGATAAGTTTCGATATAACCTTTTAATTCGTAATGATAATTTTCCAAAGAACTTCTAATGTGAAGAGATCATTATCAATAAAGATACTAAAGTGAGAAGATCATTTTCAGTCTAAATACTAAAGTGGAGAGATAATTCGTAATAAAGTGATTGTGTGGTGGGAAAATAATACAATAAATTTCCAGTGTCAGGGGAAGAACCGAACATACTAGAGGTGTGAGGGCTGTGGCAAACAGGGAAATATAAGGTAATATGGAAATATGTGAGGAGTGT
The DNA here is from genome assembly GCA_034231615.1 of Meghimatium bilineatum. NCBI lineage: Eukaryota > Metazoa > Mollusca > Gastropoda > Stylommatophora > Philomycidae > Meghimatium > Meghimatium bilineatum. Next base: position 50,022,538 of record CM067298.1, read on the forward strand.
TTTCAGAATTGATGTACACATTATAGTTACTAATAACAAATACATAATCAGGCTTCGCATATGAGTGGTCCTGGGTTCATTCCCCAGTTGAGGCGGAAATGTTTTCAGATCGCAACGGCTCCCAGGTCGACCCAGCCTTAAATGGGTACCGGGTTAATTCGGGAAGTAAAGACTGCGAGGGAGAGGAGATGGCTACCGCCTTCATTTGCAGAGCCTGTGAAATGTGAGATTGCTAACATCTCACACCCCTACGGCATTAATAAATGCTATGGGTTACTTTACTTTTTTACTTTACATAATCAGACAAAATTTCGATTACAAAAGCTTCATCGGGACAACAACAAAATAAAAATATATATAACAAAACGAGAAACATTGTATGAGCAGAATATTTGAGCAAATGTCATCAAGGGACGGAGAATAAGAAAAAGAAAATGAGGAAAGAAGTCCTGTGCAACAGGATAATAAGAAAGAGCACACAACAATACACAAGAACGAGTATTAGGAAAGTAGTATGAAACATTGCTACCAATGTGGAATGAAAAGAAGTGTAATTGATAACATTATCAATAGAGCGGTAAATAGAGTGTAATATAGGGATAAATCTATGAAACTGGTGTGAATATAAGCTTGGAGGTCGTGGTAACAGGATAACATGAACTACTTTATAACATATTTTGTATTTTCATAGCTCTGATATAACGAAATTGGACTAATGTCTGCTATTTAATGGGCGCATTTTACAATAAAAGGATCGTTTTAAAATTGTTAAAAAAATCGTAATACAACTTAATTCAAATGGTAATATGGATGAATGAGTCAATAAATACAATAAAGTTACCGCTAACACAAATGAATAAATTAATACAAATGGTAATACAATTGCTAACATAGCGATACGTCAACAAAACATAATTTAATTGCTAAAATAGAGGTCAGGAATCAGGTAGTGTGTTTGTATTTACTATTTCGTTCCTGTTTTTTTTATTTTCTTGATACGATCTTATGGTTGAAGAGTTGAAACTTTCTTCTATGATGTTATTGAAATTGTCTTTTAGGACTGTGCACAATGATCTGATATTCTGTGAACCAGTTGTAAAACTGAATGACTTTGTGTATTGTTATTTTGATATTATGTGTACGATAGTAATGCATGTTCTTGTGTATGGACATGCAAGTTGGAAAATATTTGTCCCATTAGAAATTACTTGTGTACGCAGAATTCTTGAAGTAATAAGAGACAGTTTCAGAAATGAAAACATCAGAAGACTAACAAACACAATGATAGTCCTGGATTTCATTATAAGACAACAGATTAAGTGGTTTTCACATGCTTCTAGTTTACTAACAAATATCCCCCACCCCCCTAAAAGAAGTATTGCTATTCAGGCACGATGGATGCAAAGCCAGGGGCGGACCATGATGAAGATGGATTATAGAAATAAAATAGTCCACAAAAACAAACATATATGAAGCACAATATGTATCCGGTAAAATGGCGCGAAATAACAGCTGTGTTATTTCTGTGATCACAAATGGAAGTTTAGTTCGGTGTTTCAGGATTATTCACATGGAATATGTGGTTTCTTTCTGTATGTATTAGTTAGAGATCGCGGTGTCCATGTGAATTTCCTGATACAACACTGAGACAGGATTAGCATACCGTCAGTCAGAACGCAATCGCTCGTAGTAAAATGGAGAGTATTCTGGAGACGACTACTAGTAATATTAATATTAGACAAAGAACCGGTACACCAATCTTGGAATATATTAAGAGACAACAGATAAAATGGTTGGCACACATCAGCAGACTACCATCAGACAGCACAGCAAGCTATGCTACACAGATACAGTAAAGGCAGATCTAGAGGCCGTCCACGAAAACGATGGACCACCGAAATAAAAGAGGCAACAAACTCCACAATTTACTCAGCACACAATAGGGCCTTCTCCAGAAAACTCATCTACGCCTGACGCTGAAAGGCAACAAAGGGAATTAGCGAATAGATAGAAAAATATACAACGAGGTCGTCTCCGTGGAACATTTCTACCCTGAGGATGAAAGCTATAACGGAGTACAAAGCGAAAGAAGAAATAGAAAGATGAGAGTTGAATGATTACAGTGAAAATGTGAGGAAATACAGGATTTTGAAAACAAATGTCACAAAAAAAATATTTCGCATTCATTGTACAGTAAAAAAAAAAAAGACAAATATAACCTTGAGAAGAAAAAACAATACTATTTCAGCTCGATAAGTATATCTCATGACAGTGGTAAAATATGGCAAACGTGTGTAATTTTACCACGTGATGGGGTAAAATATCCTTTCTAAAACTATAATACAGGGGAGAATTGATGGTAGAAGAAGAAGAGGACAAAAGAAAGTGCGAATTGATACTATTAGAGGTTTGACAGGATTAATATTCTCCAAACTTAAAAAAAGCAACTGAGAACATAAATGGGTGTTGAAATATTTGTGTTGGTGTTTCCAGGGTGGCACTCCTACGACCCGGAAAGTTTATGGGTTTCATGACGATTATTATTATTAACGTAAGCAAATATAATAGTGATGTCAATATAACAGATGATACAACTGCTAACAGAGTGATAAGTCAATAAAACGGATGATGCAACTGTGAATATAGAGGGATAAGTCAATAAAACGGATGATGCAACTGTGAATATAGAGGGATAAGTCAATAAAACGGATGATGCAACTGTGAATATAGAGGGATAAGTCAATAAAACGGATGATGCAACTGTGAATATAGAGGGATAAGTCAATAAAACGGATGATGCAACTGTGAATATAGAGGGATAAGTCAATAAAACGGATGATGCAACTGTGAATATAGAGGGATAAGTCAATAAAACGGATGATGCAACTGTGAATATAGAGGGATAAGTCAATAAAACGGATGATGCAACTGTGAATATAGAGGGATAAGTCAATAAAACGGATGCTGCAACTGTGAATATAGAGTGATAAGCCAATAAAACACATAATATACATACTAAATTAAAGAGATAAATCAATGAAACTAATACTAAATCGTCTAACATAGAGGGATACGCCAATAAAACGTTAATACATACGCTAAAATACAGAGATAAATCAATAACATTAATACTACAACTACTAAAATAAACCAATAAAACTAAACAACATAGAACGATATGAGTTGAACAATCCACTAACGTGAAGGACATAAGTTCATATATATAATAGGTCATGACAATTCACTAGCCGGCTTTTTACGTATTCTTATATATCATCCACAGAATCCAATCTCCCATATCGACAACTCTGACCTTGTTCTACATAAACGAGTCTACGTAAACGTCTTTTTTTCTATTTCCTTGAACTTGTTCCCGGGACCTCATCACTCTTACCCTATATCCTTCAGACTTTATTCTGATAGGTCGCGCACTTTCTATTTATTGCTAAGCCCACGCGAGGCTTGCGACAGTACAGGTCTTCTAACTGAATTAATGAGGCCTTCATTCGGAACGTTTTTGTTTATTGTAACGCTTTTCATTGGTTACTATTTATATACTTAAAGCAGCCTTGGTTATTTCGGCATGCAATTTCAAGCATACACATATTGGCAAACGGAAAACACGGGAATAATCACGAAAATGAACTAATGAAGGTATCATTGATTCAGCTAGACGGCATGCACTGTCAAGAACCAAGTCCCACGACTAATTTTTATTTCATGCTGTTCAAGATTTACATCCACATTTAAAGGTCCAGCTTATCGTATTCATGAAGTCAGCTAGTAGTCTATCTATCTATCTATCTTTCTAGTCGCTAAACCCTTATACTTTCAGTGTCAGGGATAGAAGAGTTTTCTGGAGAAGACCCTCGTGTGTGCTGAGTATATTGTAGAATTTTCTAGAGAAGACCCTCGTGTGTGCTGAGTATATTGTAGAATTTTCTGGAGAAGACCCCCGTGTGTGCTGAGTATATTGTAGAATTTTCTGGAGAAGACCCCCGTGTGTGCTGAGTATATTGTAGAATTTTCTGGAGAAGACCCCCGTGTGTGCTGAGTATATTGTAGAATTTTCGCCTCTTTTATTTCGGTGGTCCATCGATTTCGTGGTTCTCCTCTAAATCTGCCTTCATTGTATATGTGTAGCAAAACTTGCTGTGGTAGGCTTTCTGATGGTAGAATGATGATGTGTGCGAACCATTTGATCTGCTTTCTCTTAATATATTCCAAGATTGAGGTAGTGCTGGTTCTTTGTCTAATTTCCTCATTCCTCACTCTGTCTCTTAGCGATATCCCTAGGATTCAGCGAAATTATGCCATATCAGCTGTAAGTTTTCGTTTGTCGTGTGCTGTTGTTGTCTATGTTTGACATTGGTAGCACATCGTTGGCAGTATAATCGTTTTGAATATTGTTATTTTGGTGTTCTTCTTCTTCTTTCCTTCTTCTTTTACCATTTACGGGTGTCGAGAGAGATACAGTGTTCTTGTTATCGCTTTTTATGGCAGCTTCGGATGATGTTATTTGGTGTTCGTGTAATGTCTATTTGATGTTGTCTATCCAGAATACTCTAGGTCTACCCCTGGCTCTTGTCTGCTAATCCACTCTTTATATATGCTTTATAAACTAATGAATCACGCGGCATTATTTCTAGATGACCGAACCATTTTATCTGTTGGATTTGAATATTTGTTGATTTCTAAAATGAAGGTAGCTATTCCTAGATGTACCAAAAATCTTACTCCAGTTTGTTTTACTTTTATACCGCAAATTTTGGAGTTTAAATCTACATTTTGTTTCCGAAGATTGGTGCCATTTGACCTAGGGATTGGTATGCTTTACTACATCTATTGTGCATTTCATTGCTGCTCTTGCCGTCTGTTGTTAAATTGCTTCCTAGGTATGTGAATTTTCACTTGTTTGTCTGTTGTTTCCAATATATATATATATATATTATATATATATATATATATATATATATATATATATATATATATATATATATATATATATATATATATATATATTGGTGTTTACTTCTGTTCTTCCTAATTTCATTACTTCGGTCTTTTCTATATTTATCTTTACATTAAAGGTTTGGCATGTTGGATGTAATATGTTTATTTGTCTTTGTATTTGCTCTTCTGATGATGCTATTAGTGTTTGGTCATCTGCAAATAGCAATTCGTTAAGTTATCCTTCAGATTGTTTTCTTTCGTTGACTTTGCATCTTTGCAGATGTAATATATGTATGTTATGAAAAGTGTGGGGTGGGGGGAATATTACACAACCCTCTCTCACTACTGAGTGAATTTTGAAATTATCGGATGTACATGTGCTTGTTCTTTCAGTGCATTGACTATTGCCGTATATGTTCTAACATAGGCTTATCAGATGTTTGAGAACTCCATATGTCTGTAGTGTTATACATAGTTGTGCTCTATCCATTCTGACAAAAGCTTTCACTTGGTTCACAAAAGCCAAATATAAGTTCTTAAGTCAACGGGAATTGAACAAGTCCATTGTAACGGCACCGAATCGCCTGGCAACTCTCGACTCGGGTTTTTCCTTACTTGACTAACTGCAAATATAAATTTTGGTTATGTTATGTTGCTCTTTCTGAAAGTTGTTTGAGTGCGAAAATTGAATCTTTACAGCATTTATTTTTTTCGAAAGCCCAATTGTCTCTTTTTGAGCTGTGTTTCTATATATGCGCGCATTCTTCTCTCTAGTATCTTGCTAAAGATTTGTCCTATGTGGATTAAGAGTGATATGCCTATATACCTATTTCAGTCTCTCTTACATCCTTTCCCCTTCCAGATAGAAACAATCGTCGCTGTATTCCACTACGGTGGTGGCATTTGTGTCTTTCGTATCACATTGAACAGTCTGTGTAGCTTCTTCTTCTTCTTCTGCGTTCGTTCTCAAACTCCTGCAGATCAGCAGGATGCAGTCTGGAGAACGGAATGCGTTTTGTCATAGTTTACAGCATTGCTGCGATATCTGCGCCTTTCGGCCTGACACATCCGACTTCAGCATGGCTTAGGGTCACTGACCCTATATGGGATGGGACAGCCAACTCCATCGCATAACCTCCTTAGTCGCCTCGTACGACAAGCATGGAAGGTAAACAGTGTTGCTATTCTTTGCTCCCCTTTCGGGCCCCGACAAAACAGGGGCGTGTCTGTGTAGCTATATTTTATACCTGTCACTGTTAGAATTTGTATTAGTTCTATAGGTATGCCGTCTGTTCTTGGTGCTTTGTTATTTGGTGCATGTTTAACTGCGTCTTCAATTTCGGATTTCAGGATGTATGGTTCTAGGTTTTCTTCGGTTGTATTAGTTGTTGTAATCACGTCTCCCTCCTTTAAATTTAACAATTGATTTGAAATAATTTTTCCATCTTTCCATGATATTCATTAGTATGTTGCCGTGTCTATTGGGGATTATTTATGTAGGTTCGTGTCTTTTTTACTTCTCAAGGTGGGGTGCAAAGGGAACGCATTGCTCTAGGCGGACCCAGGGTTAGCAGATAACCAAGATCTCAAATGTACCTCCACGCGGTGCACCCTGGAAACAGAAATACAGCAGCTCGTGCTGATTCTGGCCAAATCATTTGGGGATCGTGTCCGAGAATGTGGAGGTAGCAGATGGAAAGAGATTTGACTGCACAAGAGACAGACAATATCTCCGACACCACCAGCATCACCACATATAGCGACACTGTCGACATACAGTGAAGCTAGTCAGTCCAGTCCGAACATTGGAGGGGCGGCCAATGTAAAATGCACGTAAAGGTAAATGCATGGCGAGAGACAAATATGTTTCATACAGAGTACAATGAAAGGGCAGAACAGCGCTAGAGGGCAGCGCGAACTGCAAATAGAAAGTGAAAAGTCACTAGGAAAGGGAACTACAAGCTCCGTCAGCTCGAGACGGGCTTCTAGTCACCAGAGTTCCTAACAGGCAGAGACTCAGACCCATCCATCGGCGTTTGGTAAAGCAAAAGACCTTACCCAACTCTAATGTCGAGCCTTCCTAAACCAGAAATATGCTTGCAAAGAGAAAGGGTTCTGTACCCGATGGGTGTAGGCAAGAAAGGGACAACGATGGCAGTCCTGGCCCAACTCTACTGTCAAGGTTTCCTATACCGGAAGTAACTTGCAGAGAGAAAGGGTTCCGTACTCGATTCGCTCAGGCACAAAAGGGACAACGATTTAGCCCTGGCCCAACTCTACTGTCAGGTTTTCCTACACCGGAAATACACTTGAAGAGAGAAAGGGTTCAGTACCTGATGGGCTCAGGCGCTATTGGGACAAGGACGCTCAGCTCGAGAACGCCTTGCTCTCAAACGCGTGGTGTGAGACTCGAACTTGGACAAGGGGTACACGATGTCGGTGAATGACACCTCGGCTAAGAGGGCGAAAGAGCCAAGGTCCAACTCCTCTGTTGAGTTCTTCCCCTTAAGGAACCAGGCTCATGGATGAGAAACGGTTCAGTACCTAATGGGCACAGGCACAGCACGTCCAATTACACGAGGCAAGTTCATAGACAGTGGAACACCTCGTTCGAGTGAGACGAGAGCAAGAAAATCGTCTGGGCGAAGAGTCTTCACTACGCGTGCCTGGAGACAGATATAGAGGCTGTCACAGGCTAAGGGTAGCCCACCCGAATTGTCAAGGCATGCCGAAATCGGATGTGCTAGGCCTACAAGGCGCATAACGGTGGCACAACGTAATCACGCTCCCGGCGGAAATCACACGGATATCCGTGATGGTTACAATGGAGCGAACGAAAAACAAACAAACACACTTCTCAAGGTTTGTACTTTCTTGTAGATCATCTTTGCCAATATGATGATTTTCTTTGTGTTAATCTTTGCTGTCTTGTATGCTAGGTAATCTTCTTGCGTTTTCCTTGTTGGCCATTTCTTGTATTTCTGTTTTTTTTTTATATTTCGTTGCATGCTTACCTACTCTGTCCACCAAGCTGTTATTTTTTGGTTTATATATTCGCGTGTGTTTCTTGCTGTTTGTATGTTGGAATTTTTAAAATAGTTCCATTTTTCTTCTATGTGCTGGGCATTTTGTGGTAGTTTTTCCAATGTTTCGTTTTTTTCCTGGATATATTTTTCGCACATGTCTTCCAATTTATGTTCCAAATTATAGTCTTCCAAATTATGTATATCTAGTTGCCTTTGATGCTTTGTGCTTTTCTTGTGCTTGTTATTTTTCGCTCTGTTTGTTGTGACTGTTATTAATACTTTCTTATGGTCGTTGTCTGTACACATGTTACTTATTACTCGTACGTCTGTTATTTCCCGCCTATTGTTTCCTTTCTGAGTATAAAGTACATCTTCCTCTTGTATTCCAAGCTGTTCTATTTATACGATTTGTATACTTGTTACTGTCTATGTTTAAAGAATTGTTCGTTATAATGAAGTTGTGCAGGATGCATGTATCTATTAATTTAAAACTATTGTCGTTAATATTGTTTCTAATGTCGCCGAAAGGTCCTTAATATTCCTAAATTCCTTCTCTATTTTCGTCAAGATGTATGTTAAAGTCTCCCAAAATATATGTTATCTTCATTTTGCAGTTTTTTGTTTACATCCGTGTACAACCTCAAAAAAAATTCCTCTTTCGTTTTCGTAGTTTGATTCTTGATTAGGAACACGCGTCTCAACACTGGGAGCATTTCCATATATGCTCTGAGTGCCGTTCCGTCAGCCATCTAAAAGTGTATAAGCTCAGTGTGCCAGTAAGTTGCTTATTACGCGTTCTTCTGATCTTTCCGAAGAGGGAGCACTTTCTCCGATCGTCTCTAGTCACTCCTATACTACTATTTTCTGAATATGTACATTGTCTCGTTCGACTTTCTTCTCGTCTTCTCGTTGTATCCGTGACTGCTCTAATCAATTCAATCCTGTCTCTTCTTATCTCGCTGCTGTTCACCAATGCTTTACCAGCCAACACATCAGATCTTTCGTTTCCCCTGACGGTAGCATGACCTGGACAGTAGATCCATGTAATGATCTGCGCGTTGTTGAGAAGAGTGACCTATTCAGTTGTGATAATACATTTTTCTATCTTGCGCATCAGACATTGAGAGTCCGATAGTCTTTTGGTGGTCGCGTCGCCAGCCAAGTGAGAGCTGCTGTCACCGCTTTTATTTCCATTCTCATACTCGATGTTTTAGTGGGGTACGCAGCTGACTTCTCTGCTAATTTTATGCCATTTTGATAGGCCACGAAACCCCAACCACAGCAGTTCTTTTGCTACTGAGCCGTCTGTGTAAATTATTGTATCGTGTGGCTTCGAGTGTTGCAGAATGTATTATTGGATCATTACCTCTGTTCTGTTGGCAGCCAAGTCGCTGCACTCTCTTCTCATTTCTTTGTTTGGTGCGTTACATGGGACATAGGCCTGTATAAATGTTGTGTATACATGATCTATTGTAATCGTAACCGACATTGATCGTCCATTCTGATGTGTAACTTGAACTATATTCTTAACGAATATCAGGTCTACGAAGAAGCCCACCCCCGTGCTTTGCTCTTGAGAATCTGTGTCAACTCCTCAATTTAGATTTAGTACCTCATCTGTGTCAACAATTTAGCAATTGTTCAGTTATATCTACACGATGGATCTGACTCACCAGATATATGTTCCATTATTTGAAAGTTAATATCATGTTTGTTGTGTACACACTTGATATTAAAGTTAAAGATATTGAGTGACAAAATTAGTGACACTTAGACTATTTGCTCGTGCAGGTCTAGCTATGTGCATTATGTGTGTCAAATATACTAAAGCAATTAAAACACGAGAGACTTGACAATATATGTGAGTTACGCACTTCGGCGAACTTGTATAAATATATTGAATCCACAAGGCTTTCAATGTGTCAGTGTCGAAACTAGAAGACGTGCTTGCTTGCATGTGTCAATCAATGGTAGAGCAAAAATAAATATTGATAATATGATCCATAACTGTTGGGGTTGTAGGGCTACAAAACTGGAGACACGTTCACAAATAAATCCTCCAAACACTTTGTCCACGGCCATTCGAAAGAGTAGAAAATCCCTACCCAGACCGTTCCTTGACGTTCCTGGATTATTTTTTTCTGTCGACCTCTTTGCCATCTCTTTTCACCCTGTTCCTTGAAGAGATGTTATAAAAGGGTAGCCGTGTCTCGTTATTTATCCAAACCAAACACGTTTACACCGTTTCATCAATGCCAAAAGGGGTTCTTGATAACCGGTAAATGTGTTTATTTGCTTTCGTGCGAGTATATGTGTCTTATGTTCTATATAAATCATAATAAAGGCATGTAGCACTTCTTTTCAAAAGTCTGAATAATTATTTCCGTGTCTGCATTGAGTGACCAGCTTCGCAGTATAAAAGTAACGTAGAGATAGCAATGTGAAATGATGTATCTTTACTGCATTACTGATCTTACATTTTTTCCAAAGCACATTCAGCCATGACAGTCATCGAAATCTGAATCAATGAACTAGACGTTAATAATACAAAGCACGTTGATGTTGTAAATGTTTTTCAATCAATATTTTGATGTGTGGTCTTTCTGATTTTACGGGAACTAGCTTGTTATTATGCTAACAAGTTCTCTTATTTAGCTTGTATTCAGTTAAGAATGATCTTTAGCATTGCCTTGCTAGAATGGGTGATTAGACTAATAGTTCTGTAATTCTTACACAGTTTCATGTTAAATGTTTTATAAGTTGTATCACTAACGAGGACATCAATTCTAAGTCCAGTTTTTAGTTAATGTTTTCCGGCAGATGGATAGCATGGCTCAATTCCTCTTATGCAGGTTGAAAGAGTTTCCTAAAATATTACTTATCCCTGACAATTCATTGGGTTTGTGTTTGCAATTAGTGACTACCTATGTATTTAATAGTTAGTTAATCTAAATATTATATCAATAGTTAATCAACAATTAATTTAAATGTTCCGTTTTAGAATTAGTTGTTAGGGTTAGCTATGCTTTACATAATTAACCATAACCCTAAATATAGTTATTTGTAAATCAATGATAAACATAAACATGCTAAGAGAAATAATCAAATAGGTAACACATGCAATTCCAAACCAGTTTCATTTTATTGTCATCCAATGAGCCTAGTTCGGTTGACACATCCACCCTCAGAACTTCTGTATTTACCAATCATCTGTTGTTTTTTTAACGAAATGTCATGGAATACTTAAGAGTAAACAGAGTTCATTGGTTCACTCAAGTTAATGACCATCTTCCAGGTAGCTGAACAATACACGTACCCATATTTGAGGATACCTGCTAGTAGACGGGTGGAGGATAATTTGTCAACTATGTAATTGTGGCCGTGCCTTGTGAATGGACACACGACCATATTAGCAGAAATACACGCACTCACGAAATCCGGTGTCCAATGGATGCTTACAGGTAAACATAATTTTGGTTCTAGGCCTTGTATTCTTCAATTAATAAATCCATTGTTGAGCTGTTCATTCTGGTCTTGTGCATTACATGACAGTGGTTGGTTTCCACTGGTGCAACTGAGATATTTTTGGATTCGTGTTCAGTTGAGTGTAATAAGGAAGCAGTAACTAGTGATCATTTTCCGATTCTGCAGTATTTAAAAGTCAATCAACTGGATCTAGCTGCTAGTAAGATATCAATACAGAAAGTTGATTAACTTCAACGAACTGATATAATTATTACGTTTTGACGGAAGTCGGAACTGTCTGACTTTTTCATTAAACTAATGGTCTGCTGTCACATGGTGTCCCAAAGGACGTGTCATTTTCATACTTGGTATTATCAATAGATTCTTATCAGAAAACGTGTAAAAATCAATAGAAAAGACAATGTACCGCTGCAGTCGAACCAGGGATTCTTAAATGTACTGATTAACTATTTGGTGCAGGATGGATGTCCTCAGAACGCCACGGTATTCACTCGACATATACAGCCTGTGCATTCAGGGTTATGAATCAAACTGGGAAGTGTGTGAACGAATGAGACAATAAACTGATGTCATTGGAGTATACTTTCCCAGTATCAATAAACGCTGTAGCATATTTGTTAATCAATGACTCGTGTTACCAATGTTTATGTATAACCCATGAGAGTAAGGCCCACGAAAGTATCCCCGTGGGTGAGTAAGTTTAAGAAGACTCCAGTACGCATAGTATAGGGTAATTATACTTAACTGCGGTAAATATAACTCACTGGTTCGACTGATCCTGATTTACATTGGTAACTTGTTCTGATATTAGGTCACTGTATTAAGATGTTGCATTATAGACGATATAGATATAAAGGCCCTTTGAAAATCTCTATTGATTGCAGATTGGTACCCTTAAGCGATTTAGTCTTAATGCCGATCATTCATTTATGTATATTTCGGGTGGTGGTTGATGGAACCTTTGTTGTGTGTCATTCATGTTGTTTTCAGGAATAGTTTTATTTCCTTCTTATTCCCCATATTTTGTCAAGCGCGTCTCTATGACAATACTTATATATGCGTACGTCATTGTTATCTTGGATGTCTCTGCCGTTAAATGTCTGCGGTCGTATGATTTTGTGATAGTGTCAATATTTTTACTATTTGTCTTGTGTTTTATTGAAAAATCCCGTAAGGTTGAAACGTTAAAGTTGTCCAGAATACGGTTATTTGTATTTTTTCTATACTTGTACCCTATAGTATGTGTATTCAGTATAAAGCTAATCAATCTTGTGTTTTCCGCTAGTATTGTTATATATAATTACAACAGTCTCACTTACTATGTATGGCAACTGTGCACGCACTTTTTTTTTCCAGCCATTGATAAGCATTAAGTTAATGAAAGCCATTGATACGTTAATGTCACATTAACTAAAATGACTGATGCAACCCGTCCTCACGGTATTATATAGTAAAATCTGGTTAATCACTACCTCCTATGTAATTATGTTTGTGTAAATGATGTGACTCTGAGCCAGTGCTCAGTAAACTACTAATTTAACGCAATTCAGTTTTTAAGGGCGCGTTCCGCTAGATGTGCTTCCTATTCACATGAGAAATTATCTGATATGACCGAATTCAGTCTTTGTTAAGTGAATGCTCGTTATAATGTGCCCTGTCTTAATATGGAATATGAGCACGCGTTTTGCACTAACGAGATAGTATTCGTTGTCTTTTGAGTGGTCGGCCTTTACGATAATGTACCTGATTATATTATTTTCGTGGTACGATATTGCTTGCTCATGTGATGTTTCTTCTGTTACACGCATATTCACTCTTTCATTTCCTGATTGTTACATTATGATGGTTTGTATAATAGATGGATTACAATACATTCATAGAGCTAATTCACTTACAATGCATACATAAACTATCTATTAATCTTTGTAATATATCTAGTTTTCTGAAATATTATCAAAATTGGAGTACTATGTTATATTTGATTGAATTTTTACTATTTCAAATATTCATATTAACATCGTTATATTCATATTGTTTGAAGAACTATATATCGCTCACACTACCAAAGTAAGGTTTTTCTTTTTTCTTTTTATCTTCATTGACATTTTAAAAAAACGTTTTCGAACAGCATTTATTACACAAACACTTAACAAAAGATACGAAAACAGGAGACCTATTGGACGCCCTCGTAAAAGGTGGATATATAGTGTATTAGAGACACTCGGAAATATAACAGCAGAGGAGGCAAATAGAAGGGCAAAAGACCGTACACTCACTCTCCCCTCAACACCGAAAGGTACATGAGGACAGAAAGAAGAAGAAGGATTTATTACACATTAATCTTACATTATTTTATATGGCTTATCAATAAGTCATTCAATTAATCAAGTGTCATGCCGAATGGCTTAGGCGATCTTGCTTCTCCAAGACTCTGTTTCTTGTGTTGTCAATAAGTTCGGTTGGTGACCTTCTGCCGTGTCATAAAACAAGCCCACCCAGCAACTTTTCTCTTTGCCTTTCTCTGTTTTTTCGTCCCTTGATCTTTCCAGTGATTATTAAGTGTTCAAGCTGTGTTCTTCTCAGCACATGTCCGAGAAACTTTGACTGCCTGTCCCTTATGTTTGATATGACAGATCTTTTTACACCACCATTACTGAGAACATCTGCATTAGTTTTCTTAGCTGACCATTGTATTTTCACTATTCTTCTCAGAAACCACATCTATGTAGCTTCCAGCTCTTCTTGAATTTATTTGTTTACAGTCCATGCAAATGTATTGGCTCAATATGACATCCCATCACTGGAATTCGGGTCTACATTGATAGTGTTTTATTACACAAAATAAATCTCATTTTTTTAAAATGTTGATTTGGCTTGTACTGCACGGCTCTTTATATCACTTGACCATCTACCTACTGATGTTAATTTAACAGGGCTCCAAAATATTTCACTTTTTTCAACCTGTGTTAATTTTGTGTCATTAATCATTATGTTGTATATTGGTGGTGTATGTTTCTTCGAAACAACCATTGTTTCTGTTTTTGTTGTTGTTTAAACTGAAGCCTTTGTTTTCACTTTCTTTAGCTACTTTATCTAACAAGGCGTGTAGTTCCTGTTCACTTCCAGCGATCAGTACTGTGTTGTCAGCATATCTCAAGTTATCTATATTGTACCCTCCCACTTTTATTCCTGACACATCTTCTATATTTCGCATAATATATTCTATATACAGGGAAAAACGATCCGGAGACATTACCCAAACTTGCCTAACACCATTTCTATCTTTTGAAATATTCCTATAATGTTGTTAACTTTCATCGCAGCTGTTTGTTTCCAATACATATTTCATACTATTCTTAGATCTTTCCCATCAACGTTAAGAATTTCTAGCAGTTTTAGCATATCTGAATGATTCACCTTGTTGAATGTTTTGTTGTAATCTAGAAGCACACATATAGATCTTGTTGTACTTCTATGACCCTCTCCAATGTTTTTGTTATATATAGGGCATTTCTTGTCCCTTTACCTTCTACGCATCTACATTGTTCTTAAACTTCTGGCTTTATTTTTCCTCTTCTACGCCTCATTATAATGCGCAGTAGAATCTTGGTCATCTGACTCATAAAGCTAATAGTTCTGTGATCTTCGCAATCTACTGCACCAGGTTTCTTTGGTAGGGCTATGAAGATTGATTGTAGTAAATCATATGGAATATAGCCACTGTTAAAGATGTAATTTTACATTATGGTGATAACTTCAATGCCACAATCTACCAGAGCTTCTAATTATTCCATTGTAATCTTTCCGGACTCGATGATTTGTTTTTTTTTCAAGTGTTGTCTAACTTTCTCTGCCGTTAATATACTAGGATCTTCATTGTTATAATTTAAGTTAGTATCATTTATGTTATCTTCGTAAAGTTCTTTAATATATTCTTCCCACATGTTCATAATTTCTTTTTCTCCTATTGACATATGCCCATGCTTTGATTTCAGGCTCCCAGTCTGTGAGCATGCTTTCTGCTTGTTAATTCATCTAGTTGCAAATGTGTATCTCTTGAATTTCTATGATATTTTTCTGATTCACTGCATTTTGCATTTAACCATTCCTCTATAGCCTTGTTGCATTTATGTTTAATTTCTTTGTTCATCTTGTTGTAGTCTACAATGTTATGCTTCATATCTCGTCTATGCTCCAGCATCTTCAAAATATCTTCTGTTATCCACTCTTTCTTAGTAATATGTTTCTTAAGAGGCAGGATCTATTTAGGTTTGCTGCAGTGATTCTTTTAACATCATCCAATGTTCACCAATGGTTATTTTTTTGTAAATAGCATTGTACCTATTTTGAATTGTTATGTTATACTGTTCTTGTAAATCTGTGTTCGTTGTCAGCATATTCACATTACGGGTGTTATCTTCTCTTGTAGATATTAATCTCCTTAATCGAATATTAATCTCCCCCACTGATGGAACATGATCACTGTTGCAATCAGTACTTGGACGTGTCTTAACATACTTCAATGAATTTTTGAATCTTGTATTTAATATGATGTAATTTATTTTATTGCGTGTCTTATTATCTGGGCATTTCCATATCCATAGTCGTCTTGGGTGATGAGCAGAGTATGTTCGCTATCACACCGTGTTATTATTTCTCGCCGAATCTATCAGGACCTCACCTCTTTAATTTCTGGTGACTAATCAAAATCTTCCATTAACATCCTCGTATTGGCTGTTTCCTACCTTAGCATTGATGTCGCCCATGCCTCTATTTACCACATGGTGTGTGCATTGTTTCATAGCTGTGCCTAAGTCTTTTTAGAATTGTGCAATGTCTTCTTCTGTACTCTCTGATGTTGGTGTGTAAACTTGTATAATATTTATATTAATTGGCTACCCCTTTAACTTTACTAATATGTTGATATCCATTCTACTCATTTTCTGCTTTATATTCTCTATTTTTTCCAAGTCTGTCAGTGTCCGAATGTTCCAGTTTGCAATCTTGATGGATTCATTCATTTTCCTTTAGCGCTTAAGTTAGCGCATAGGGCAGAGGTCAGATCTCTCCAGTTCTGTTGCTGTCCAAAGCTATTCTGTGCAGTTTTTGAATAGTATGAATATTGTTTGTTTTAATTTCTCTAAGTATTGTTCTTCTTATACCCCTGTAAGTATACCCATAGCTATTCTGCCTGTAGGTATCCATACGATAGATTGGTCGTGTATAATGCTATTGTCTGAGCGTAGGGCATGCCCGATGTAGGATCAACGGTGTATTCTAATAGCAGTTTTCTTATGTAGTTTTGATGTTTTTCTTCTATGAATATTTCCTCCCATTTGAATTCGCTCCAGCTGGTGTTAGTAATCCTATGAAGGAATTTGTTTTCGAAATTCAATAGTTTCTTTTCTGAAAATAAAGAACTTTTCCAGTTCTCACATCCATATGACAGCATTGGAATGATGCAGGAATTAAATACGCGCATTCCTTGAGTATGCTGATTGACTTTGATCTCCAGATATTAGACAGACGTGATGGATTGCTTATCCTTTAAAATAAATATTGGTCTTCTTCTTCCTGTTTCACGATCAAATAAATAACTAGAATTAACGTGTGATTTTTTGGGGGGAAGCGTGAAGTAGACTGTGATGTGCCAGCTTCCACTTTTTAAAGCGTACTCAATTGAATGGCGACATATTGTGGACTATATATATATATATATATATATAGACTGGTAACATTCGCCCTTCATGAACAAACATAAAGTGAGGTTTATTCACAAAGAATACATGTATGAACAATATCAGATAGCTGTCCAGATCAGTCACAATCTTTCACAGTTTCGCTTGTTATGTAGACATGATAGAAGAGCGTGTATAAATCGTAGATAATAGAAGAGCGTAGATAAATGTAGACTTGCTACGATAATGTGTAGATGTGATAAGTCAAATAAACGTGATAGAATATGATTTATAGTTGTGACAGAATAGGGTATATAGACGACAGTAAATAGCATTCAAACAGTTGAGGATGGTGTCATGTAGACTTATTAGACGAAAGTGTATAGGTGTGATGGTTGGTTGGTTGGTTGCTGATCTAGCGATCCATGGACTCATGCCCTATGACCTAATGCCATTAAATGGCATTATATTGCTTGGAAATGTGTGGATTTTCGGCCCACCCCGGGACAGAGCCAGAGAATAACTATCGCACCTCCAGGAAGGTAGGTCTCAACCTTTGAACTGCTCCTAGCCACTGTAGTCAAGATTGGGTTCACTGTGCTCATTCCCCGCCACTAATTGACTACTTGTTATGCCGAACTTTTCTATTGCTCCAGGTATGCAACAAAATGTTCAAGTCAAAAGGATTGTCACGGCCTGAGCCACTGTGTCTCTATGATGGGCCTCAGCCATAGGAAAAAAACATTGCTGTCAGTTTCCTCCTCCCCAGTGCTGCACGGCACATGTCTGGCTCCATCCCTACCACATAGGGTACATACATATATATTCAGGTAAACATGAAACACATTTCAACAACAAAATAATAGCATAATTGTATAGATGGCGTGCCATGAAGCTTTAAGAAAGATAACCTCAATATAACAGCGTGTCATCGACTAAGGTTTTCTTTTGCATGGGTGGTATGTCTAGTGGGCCATGACACATGCATATAGGTGTGATAAAGGATATTATATTAGCAGAGATAGAAGAGGTTATGTAGACGTGATGGATGATAGTATATAGATGTGATAGAAATGGGGGTATAATTATGATAGAAGAGTTGTATAGACGAGATAAGAGACGTTATATAGAGAAGATAGAAGGAGGTGTATAGACATGAAATATAGACATGATAGAAGGATGTGTATTGATATGATAAAATATGTTTTATTAAATTCTTGTTCCTGGAAAAAATACTGTTGATAAGTGAAAATATATGATGAAAGTTTTGAGATGAAGGAATAATTCTCCGTTTGATTTTGTTTGTTTCGACCCCTTCAGAGTTCTACTCTGTTCAAAGTTTTCAATACAAGTACGTACCAAGCGAGGTTTTCAAAAACTGGTTTTAGAAGAGCTTGGATTCATACGGCTGTACATGAGAGATGTATTCAAGTAGTTCTTCAAACGTTTTCTTATGGCTTGCACTTGAACACTTAAAGTACACACGACCAGCTCACAAACACCAGTCTCTTTTGAGAGTGCTCGTCTGGCTTGTGGATGATGTGGTATGCCTAGCGAAGTTTAGACATAATCAACAGGGCATATGATACATTCCATCTTAGACTTTTTGAGTATCTCAGAAGAGATTATAGTCATTACACACGCTCATACAAGCCTTGCCACTAATTGAATCGTATCATATTTATAACTTTGCTTATCCACTATTCTTGAATGTGTATACATCACAAAAATTCTACTAATTTGCTAGTGAAATAAGAACGATACGTCTTGATTGCGTTTCGAATGATATACCTAGTTCGCGATAGTGGAGATTTTGAGACTGCATCACCAGCCACCAATTGTGGCAGACCTCGGGGCTTGCCGAGAGGCGGACAAGAAAAAAATTGACGAAGACTAATACTAAAGTCAGATATCCTTTATTTTGCTTAGATATTACTTTTAAAAGAGATGAGGAAAAACACGTTATGAAAATAACCATTAGTTAATTTTGATGGGAAGAAGTTATTGACAAGTTAGCAAGCGTGAATATCCAGCCAGCCTTGACCAAAACAAATAGTAAAGCAAAATGAATTAAACAGGTTACTAAAACACCTTGCCTATGAATAAAAATATATAAAAAGTATATATAAAAAACATACAATAAAACTAAACAGGACATTTCTCCACGTATCTGCTCAAATGGAACGTTTTTCAAGAGTCAATAGTAAACACCACAATAATAAACACAATAGATGACTTAGCCTGTCTAAAGCCACGTCTCCAAAACATAAAGCCACGTCTCCATGACGCAGGAATGGAAACACATCTAATAAAAGAGAAAATGCGTGCATTCATTATAAACAAACTGGAAAGTGGGAAATTAGGGGCAATATTGATGTGGTTGGGGTGTTTATAATGAATGCACGAAAAAGACCCCTTTTGTCACTTTATCAGACAGGCAGGTTTTAAGAACATAGTCACAACAGGCAAGACTGAAGGGAACAGAGACAGATGAGGACAACGTGAGAAAACATTAGTTTGACAACCTAGCACGGCATGGAAACAACAACGATCCTGATAACAATACTGTGGACAGGATATCCTTCCTTCCCCAAAACCCACTCACCCCACCACCACACAACCTCATCATTACTCATCAATCATTATCATATGCCATTCTGGTTGGCTAAGGCGACCATGGCTCTCTGGCCACAGTATTGTTATTTTTATTCATAGTCAATGTAAGTGTTTTAGTAACCTGTTTAATTCATTTTGCTTTACTATTTGTTCATTCGGTTACTGCGGCACACTCCACTTTGTCGGACACCCTCTGACCATTTTGTTATTTATACTTGACCAAAACACAAGACTGGAAGGCGAAAATTATTAATTGTTAGACATATTATTGACAAAATTGTTAAGTTAAGACAGGATTTGTATAGAGTATAATATTCTAGAAAAGCTTGTTGATAAATTTAGTGTCACAAAAAAGAATAAAACTGGATTAATAGCAAAACATTTGCGGGCAAAAGCGTGAATGCATATGAGTGTTCAGGAAAATTGTGATTCAAAATACGTCCAATAACGTGAATGTAACGGATTGTAATCAATCTTGAGTGATCAGTCGTTTATTTGGCTGCAACCAAGTAACATCTCAGCAATGTAACGATGGATTAATTGGACAACTGCCCATAGAGCAATACATAGTTCCTCAAACAGTGTTCTTTTTTTAAAACGATGTTGGAATGCAAACTGTATAACGAAATGTCGGGAGAACTCGTCGCATGATGGATTTATTAGGAGCTCATATGTTATTGTCAAAATGTTCGAGCGAATTTGTGTGATTTCCAGCGTTTATATATATGATATTAGAATTAGGAGTGAGTAGATGTAGGTTGTG
Organism: Meghimatium bilineatum; assembly: GCA_034231615.1. Taxonomy (NCBI): domain Eukaryota; kingdom Metazoa; phylum Mollusca; class Gastropoda; order Stylommatophora; family Philomycidae; genus Meghimatium; species Meghimatium bilineatum. The sequence goes on from CM067298.1 coordinate 50,043,060, forward strand.
ATAAAAGCTTACATGTTGGAAGTAAAATAGCATTAGAAAGATTATTAATCTGTTTACAGAAATGTAATTAGATATGTCTTTATGTAGGTGGTCGAAAACGTGACATCATGTATGGTTCACCTTTGATGGAATCGTTTCAGACTGAATATAATTGTCCCAGAATATCAGATATTTTGATGGTTTGGCCAGAGAGAAAGGGTTTAACAATATGATGTAATTTGAGAGAAAGAGGAATCTCTCCTACGAAAATTTCGCCTTAGAATAGGTATTAGGCATGTTGCTTATCCGCTTCACACACCAGACACATCTATGGGTGCTTAGATCTCCGCTTCAATAAATCTCTTAGGGTATAACGGCTGTATTCGGCCAAGATCACGGGGTTGTGTTCCCTACACTCTCTATTGCGTGTAATGACGGTATTGACTGCCTTTTGAAAGATCTCATGAATAGGTATCCATTGCTCGTCAGGCGTTATGCCTTCTAATGTTCAGATCTTTTTAACGGTATCCTAGGTCCGACTCATTCATGATTTACCTCTTTTGAGCCTGCTTTCCTTCACAAGAGGGAGCTCATTGTGTAGTGGGTGGTCTATTTCAGAACTCACTCTGAGGTATACACGGACACGCCACATTCTATGAGATATGCTCAAAAAAATCAAGGAGAAATCTCATAGCTACACAGCGTGTGTCCCTAGTGCAATCAAGGATGATCCGCATCGCTTTATTTTGAATTCTCTCCAACCTCTCAATATATTTGTGGCTGGCGGTATTAATAACGCCAGTATATTCAATAACACGGAGGGAAATAGCTTTATATAAGATTACGAACTCTGATTGTTTAGTGTCAGCCACTGCCATCACTTTCAGAGCTGAAAATCCTCTGCTGGTCTTTGTGATAACATGATCAACTTGTTCCCGGAAGCACAGACTACAATCAAATGACACCAGCAGGTATTTCAAGGATGACGTCCTGATTACATCGTACCCTCTCATCTCCACTGTCGGTGTCGCAGACTTTACGATGTGATTGTTAAGAGAGAACCATGTCACCGCAGCCTTCTCTTGGTTGACCCGTGTCTCTGAAGCATCACACCAGGTGGCGATAAGTTCTAGCGCATTCTGCTGTGATCCAACAGATTCTGTTCTATCCCTTCCACATCTTTATATCAGGATATCATCTTCAAAAGAAAGTGTTCTACCTCTTCCGTTGAGCTGCTGCTGTGTGACTGCCACGGTGCATACATTGAATAATACAAGTGAGAGGGGAGATCCCTGTGGAAGGACTGGAAGTATTGTTTTTGATTTAGATGTTCAACAACTGCACATGGGAGCCACTTTCCTCACGAGCAGCAAGGTTGATATTAATCTAACGATGAAAGGGACAACATTAAAGAGCAAAAGCATATTGATGAGGTACTCGAATTGCACTCTGTTATACATGTCCTCCATCTCAATCGCAACAACACAAGTTTCCAGACCTGCATGGAATCCTCGCCTTAGAATAGAGGTAAGGAAATTGCAAAGCTGCATTCTTAAGTGTCATATGTTCAGTTCAACAAAACTATGTATAGAAATGATGTGAGTGTGTATTATTCATTACAGGGGAGTAACTGAATTTGTAGAGGAGTTATTTCAAGCTTTGCCGACTCCAATTTCCATGTATATTTTTATGAATCCTCATCAGTTGATATTTCACAGACTTTAATTTGAAGACTTAACAGTTTCTGTCTTTTTGAAGTAGTTTTTACCGAGTGAGCCTGTATGAAAGTTTTCTCAGATTTTCAGTTTATTCTTCAAAGCAGAGGAAGTATTTGTAGTGGTTTCTTTTCTGGAAACTGCAGCATATGTTTATGAAGTCTTACCAAAGTCCCTGCCTTTTTTTAAGCCTTATTTATCGAGTGAGGCTGTGTGAAAGGTTACTCAATTTGTGAGCCTGTTCCAGGATACAACCAGTCGGAGTCCATAAATTTGGAAGAATCTGCTGTCGTTTCTTGAAGACCCAGCCAGTCAACGTTCCCGTGGGAGCATAGCCTTCGGAAATAGATGTCCGTTTCAAGCCAATGAGATGGCATAGTGAATATACCTGTGAACACTACGTTATCAACGTCATACCCATTGTTAAATTGTATAAATTCACTTGTCAATTAATTCGACTAGTTTATGAACAGTGAACACTACGGTATCAATGTCACTACTAGCTTCGTTTTCGATCTTTTGTGGATAGCCGGACTAATCATACAATTAGCCTAGACAACTGCGAACTAATGACTTGAAGGATATGTTTATAGTGAAAGTCAATCAATTTTTGAACTGTTTTGTTTTTATAGTAATAGTAAGGTCGGATAGTTGGTGTATATCACCTGCTTTCATGTTAGAAATAATAGCGATCAGCCTATAGCCAGTGAATCAACTGCCTCCTTTCCTGTGAATATAAAGACTGAAATAATATGTTATATGTCATAACATATATTGTTCTCATATAATTGATGTCCATGAAAGAAAATTGCTATTAAAGAGAGCTGTGTGTAATACAGTTTCCTTTCTTTTAGAAAATAAGACTTAGTCAAAGTTTCAGATGGGACCAGCCTCACATAGTTTACAATCGCACAACGAGCATCAGAAGAAGTATTTTTAACACCAACAGAAATTCCAGATTTGGAAACAACTATACTGAGAAGGAAGAAGATGAACCACAGACCATAACATCAACAACAAAAAACACAATTAATGAAAACATTAAAGAAGATATTTGTGAGTTATAATATCTGACAAGAAGGATATATAAATAAGAAAGGAGAAAAATCAACTACGTTGTAACAAAAGTTTGACAGAGTTGACAACACACACACAAGCTCCTCCCCATTTATACACAATTACAAAATATAAGTGACTACATTCGGGCATACATATATACAAGTTATATGATATATCTTAAACGAATCGATAATGTCAGTTTTATTCTTAGATACAGAAGTCATCCTTATGTATCCACTCTCACTCTTGTCCGCCGTGTTGAACTTGTGTTTACTCTCCAACTTTTTAAAACAATGCAATTATTACTTATTTGATTAAATAAGCGGTGATGTTATAGTTCCAATGAGTTCATAGCTCTGTATAACTTACGAGGGACTCGGATTGATCCCTGTTTTTGGCGTTAGAAAGACGAATGAAACAGTCAAAGAATTTTTGTATGTGTTATAAAATAGGCCGGAGGCAAAGTTTTAATTAAACTTTACTTAATCACAAAGCGCAGTAACATACCACTATCACATCCCCACATACGCATATTATACACACATATATTATGCACCCTCATAATATACAAACACATTTACACGCGCTTTTAAATATATAAACAAAATGGCAATAAGGTGGTGACAAAATCTTCTGTGTATCATAAGAATGGAGATAGAAACAGTAGCAGCGGCTATCATATTGCGGACAACCCAGCCAATAACACCTACAGTGATTCTAGCGGGCTCCCAGAATATGCTGTCCAGGATATGAAAATTGAAAATAATAAAATATTGAGACATTTTTTTAAAAACGTCCACAATATCACGGATTCAATGTCATGTAGGATTCAGGGGCAACGAAAGAGCTGACACATTGGCGGGTAAAAAATATAATGGACGGGAAAGTAATCAGAAGAGACCGGGCTGAATTTTTTAAACATGTTTGGATACACTACAAAATGATGAGGAGGATGCTGAAAAGATAATAAACATGTTCAGATAATGACATAAATTGGAGTAGCACGGAGAGAGAAAGAGAAAGTGCGTCCTCACTGGAAAAACCTAAGAACCCAAATCGAGAAACTGACAAGGACACTGACCTTTTATATTTATAAACGGCTGACGAAATGACAAGCAAAGCATTTATCGGAGTGTCCCTTTTGCAGTGATGTGGTTCATAATCAATAATCATCGAATACGCAACTGAGCTACGCTCACGCGGGTGCATAATCTTAAAGACACAAACTATTTACACAGACATGTGCACCACATAGTTATAAACTAAGTGCACACGCATTTACACACAAAAAAACATGTCAAAGCACCACATGAGATAACATCATACATATAATATATACAATGTCTTCCAAAGAACTGAGAACAACTGAAAAGAATGCTTAATAAATTATGAAGATGTCACCGTGAAGAAACTGGTGGCACCTGTGTGTCGTCATGGTAACCACCCAATTATGAAGTGCTTGCTGATGTCGCTCGTTACAAGGACCATTAGATCAGTATTTTTTTTCACCCAAGCTTCTTAAAAAATAGTTCCGGAAATTAATCGTACTTTTATCTTTCGAGACAACTGAGAATATCTTGCAAATGCTCTACTTATCAGTCATTATATTAGATTCCATTTTTTTCTCTCATTGAATACTCGTCTGTCGTGATCCACTAGTATTGTTTTTACAGCTGTTAAGCAGACAGTTGTACACAAAAATCTACTTGATCTCTAGTAGATTTGGAAGCTATTAATTTGTCTTGACTGCACACATCTTTCAATTATACTGATACAAGAGGTCTCAAGTGTTGCTTAGCTGAAGTTTGAAGTATCATGGACTAAACTTAGTTATAGATTTATTAGGAGACCATTCTTATGGAAGGATCTTCTAATACACGAGGTTCTCCATATTTTACTGAGAATAACTATCTGTGATCGTAATTTGTTGTGTGGCCAAAATACAATCGCCTGTTGTAATAAAATACTAGGTAGCAACGGTAATGTTTACTGTGATAAAACCCATATATATTGATTTTGATCATAAATAATACTGCTTTAAAACTATGGCAAAAGTACTTACGTAAACTACAAGGACGATCAACTTTACAATGATCGCACAGACTATATGTTATGGGTACCAGAAAAGGCAAATTATAGTATTCAAGAAAGTTTCAACGCTTTAACCCTAATGTGTTTTTCACGAAAATACAAAACAAATAGTAAAAACTGTAGGTAAAAGTTGCTTTTGATTCTTCTCTGTGCTATAAATAGCACACTTTTTAACTAGTTTTACATTTACACACTGTGTTACAGTTTTAACTAGTCGACGGCAAGGATTTCCGTCTAACACCAATTAAATTAATGGCTGACGTGACGTCACATCCCCTGACACAAACGACATCAACCATATAAAATTATAACTTTTATAACAAATTTATTTTTTAATTTATAACTAATTATAACCCTAACCCCCATCACTAATCTAAATAATAATTCCAAATTAATATGCCTTTTCAATTAATATACCTTAATTTTAAATACATATTCTATTAATCACACTGCAAACGTTAGGTAATACCTCGAAACTAAAGCAAATGGTAACTGTGAAGAATTAAAAGCAACTTGTGCCAAACTGTAAAAAACAATAGCACTATAAACAGAAGCATTAGACGGCAGACATTTAACAGCAGAGACATCCAAAGTAACAATGGCTTACTTGTACACAAGTATTGTCATAGAGACGTATTAAAATGGAGAATTAGAAGGAAACAAGACAAGTATGCCTTACAGCAGCATGAACGATAAAGTGACAAAGGCCCCCAAAACCTTAAAAATTACTGATCTGTAATAGGGCAAATGACTTAAGGATACTAAACTACAATATATATATATATACATTTTTTAATGCAGTTGCCTGATTATTATGAGCACCACAATGATCAGCGCCACTGAAATGTATAACGTCAGAAGTATGTGCTCCATGGCAACAGACATGAACCGTGCCTTTTGACTTACAGGCCTCCTAGCTGAATTAATTTGGACCCCGGTGGTTAGGTTTTTTTAAATTATTGTGTGACGGTTAATTGGTCGCTATTTACATACTTGAAGTCAAATGCCAAAAGAAGCCAAGGCCAACCAATAGAAATCACGCAAATCGGAGACTAGTTCATGTTTACGTTTTAGTGAACAGATCTATGCTGTCGACGGTCACTCATGAAAATTTTGATATACACATACATTATATAAACACACACACACTTAGGCCCCTTCTAGTTAGCAAACGTATTCGTTAAGTATTCTATACCACTAACAGGTTGAGTCGTATGCATATGCAAAAAAGCTCCAAAGAAACCTCCACTCCCGACCCCCTTACCAAACTGCATAAAGAGAACAAGATCTATATCGCTTGTAATTCCCGGGGATTGAAACAAAAATAAACGCACCAATAAACATATAACGGTTAACGACGTTTTGTCTATATTTAACTTTTTTCTTATTCTTCTGCGTTCGTTCTCAAACTCCTGCAGATTAGCATGATGTAGTCCGGAGAACGGAATGCGTTGTGTCATGGTTTACAGCATTGCTGAGATATCTGCGCCTTTCGGCATGACACATCCTACGTCATCATGCCTTGGGGTCACTGACCCTATATGGGATGGGGCAGCCAACTCCATCCCATAACCTCCTTAGTCGCCTTTTACGACATTCGTGGAAGGTAAACAGTGATGCTATTCCTTGCTCCCCTTTCGGGCCCCGGCAACACACGGGCGATGTTTAACTTTAACCGACCCATATAAACTTTAATAAACCCATAACCCGCCATGGTCATATGGCATCTACACTGGATGATATCACAAACCTCCGAATTTCCAAACAAGTAGATCCACGTGATGCCTTGAAGTTTGGAAAAAGTTAGAGATAAAATCTACTTATAGCAACGCTGGTCGTTCTGAATTTTCCACAGCATGTACTGAGACCCTAGAAAATAAAGTCTGAGTGAGCTATTGGAGGGCGGCACTAATGGCTTCAATCTCCATCCTTATACAGGAAGTAGTTTCTCTGAATGCCCTGCTGCGTACGGCGTCGGTCGTACCATCAACGATAGATATAAAGCACCAGCCAGACTGATCACCACTGCGTACTGACCCAAACTTAAAGAACACATTCTTCATGTCTCTGGTGTTATCACATACATATTGTTTAATTTTGACGTCCTTCTTTCCATGTCACCAATCTCTCTATTTTATGGCAAGCATAATAACGATTCTGTGGAAATGTATCATCGTTTCCTCAATCTTCCGCCATATTTATACATTTGACAGAATGTTAATGTTGTCACTGCTTTTATTGTTCTTTTAACGTGCGTCTTCTATGCCACGCTTCTCTCGATTCTTTTACCTCTCAGACCAGTAATAATTGTATGCAACGGGCGTCTTTGGCCTTCAATTATACGCATATAATCTCTTGATTGGGCGCCAGTATGACAATAACGTCTTGCCAGTTATTCCAGCACATATCTCATGTTTGCTATGGTTGTATCCCTAGTGCAGCTGTGGAATATACGAGAGCATTTATTGTGTATACGCCCCAGCCGTTCACATTGTCCATGTGACAGCGTGAGATGCCACATCCATAATCTACCTCCAACATAACTACCTGGTTACAAAAAGAGGACCAGCAATCTCTGTCTATAGCGTGCATCTATCATAGTTTTAAGAGCTGTCAGACCACCCTTGCAGTGCTGCATCGTCATCTCAATATAATGCTTGTAAGAAATACTGCTGTAAACGGTAGTCCCAGATATCAGAGGCTGTCGCGACGTTCAATGTTCTGTCCATCAAAAATTATCAACTGGTTGCAGAGTCTGTCACAAACGCTCAATATTTTGCCGATCGAAGTTAACCCCAGAATGTTTAGTTTTCACTATAATGTTATTCAATGAGCACCACGTGATGCATACTTTCTTAATTGCTACATTTTGCCTAGAATATCTCATACTGATCATATGGGAATGAGGAAGGATTATCACAGATCTCTTTCCCTAACCTGCAACTTGACAGGGTATTAGGGAAGCTATATTCTATCTTCAAGGGGCACACTATATTTTCCAGCAATTTTCCATGCGCATTTTGCAAGCTGGTGATGTCGTAGATGCTATACAACCTAGGAACTACCCTTTTTGTGTAACTTGCACAAGTTGCTGTGCAGCCACTACTCTGATACTGTATCCGTCTAAATACCGACATTGAAATCTGCCACTACTTCAGTGGTGCTCGTCTCATTAAGTAGCTGAATGTGATGGTACTGGACACTATTAGGCCCAGATGCAGTACTGTCGTAGTTCTTCAGTGTCTGCAGGACCTCGTCCTTAGTGATTACGGCTTTATAAGGCACATTGCTGTTCACAATATTGTGGAAGAATGTGCAAAGTACCCTTATCCCTCTTGACTAACTGTATCACATACTGACGTAGAAATGCATATCCCTTTTCCGCGTATGTTTTGAACACGATGCCTGAAGGATCGTAGATGTCAAAAGTTTATTCCAAGAGAAATGGCATATATTAATAAATATATATTTGTAAATGTTATTCCTGGTTCGTTCTGAATATGTTAGCAAATAATAATAATAATAATAATAACAATAATAAAGTATATGTCTTTTACTAGATAAAAAACTTCAAGATAACACAACGCTCATGTTTGCTCACAACTATCATTCCTGCATTTAGAATGTCTAAGATTTAGCCAAATGTTCTCGAAGGATATCGATTTTTACACGTGCCTGATATAGAGCCCACAATCACGTCACTCTGGAAGCAGTTCTAAAGAGCTCTCGGTATACACTAGAAATATTTCACTTGAAGCCATGGGCCCCTCACACTCGCTTGGTCATCTGCTAATTTTTCTCTCTTTATCTTGGACTTAACAAGACTTTTTTGTGTGAGTAGCTTTTGACAAGGTTTTTGTTCTAATCTTTGACTAATAAGAGTTGTTCCCTCTTATTTTCTACTCCAGGAAGTCGATGTTGTTATGAATGCTTGATTTGATGTTTCACCTGCCTACTCTTTGTAACATTTCATTATGTATGTCTCTACGATGTTACATATGGTTTCGTTATACTATAGTCTGTATTCATATATTTTTGTAAAAGAATTTAGTTTAATCGTCGATTGAGCTTCTTATTATGTTTTTTTTTTCCATCAGTTTTGTGCTACACGATATGCAATACATTTTAAGTGTGGTGCTCATTTTGTTGTAGACTATTCCGTTGAGACACATTTTGTTCTGGTATGTTTGCTTTGTTCCTGACACCATTCTTCCTAAATTCAGAGATCCAACATGAATATTGACTATTTAGCGCCACCATTATCCATCAGCAGCATTATGATTATCTAAAACTGGACAGAATTACTAATGTCATCGATCCAGATGTATCATTTATTTCTAACTATTATCACCCAAACCAATAGATAATGAGCTTTCGTCCATCTCAAGTATGCAATAGGAATTGATTTCTGATGTCTGTTTTATATTCAGTAGACTTCAACTGGTGTAAAGAGTCTTACATTGGAAATAGATCTGCAACAAGCACGTGGATGTGTTTGGGACATCTGCATGCCAATAATAGCCATGGCGTCTACAAGTATATAAATATTTATCAACGAAAAATAAGACAATAATAAAAAATATAATGTATGAAGTCCTAATTAATTCTGTATAGAGGTCTTATAGTGCGGTCAATGGTTCGCGGTATTAACGTTCAACTACGCCGACATGACATAGACAAAAATATGTGGGTCTATGGGGTCGAAGAAATTAGAACTTAAAAATTAGAAGAAAGTGTCAAGATTGTATTACATATCCCACCGAAGACGGATGTGTCGGGCCATTAGCGCAAATAAAATGGCGACACACCGCATTTACCTGCAAGTAAGGTCTTCAAAAAAAGCGGCATGCCTTTTAATGTGTCAAAATATTTTATTTGTCTGATCTTTATTTCTCTTAGTAATTCTTTCTTCATATTAAGTGTTTCTAGAACCTCTTTGTTTTCTTCCACTTCCATGATACTCTCCCTATTCTTCTATATACCCACATCTCAAAGGCATAAATTCTGTCTTCTAATTGTTTATTTAGTGTCCATGTTTCTGAGTCATAACAACGGCGACACAACAAGACCATGATCTGCAAGATCCAGTTGGAGTTTGAGAATGAACGCAGAAGAAGAAGAAGAAGTATTACATATCTGCTAGATGTATAACAATAGGTGGTATGCTGACAACACAAAGTGTGCTGACAACAGGGGGTGCCCTGAATGGTGTTTAAGCATTTTTATTGGCATTATTGTAGCCAAGGACCTTTCCTTATAAGCTGCATCACCGTTTGTGCATGCCTGTAATACACATTCCTGAATATTGATTAGCTTATTCAAAGGACAGCTAGTCAGATAGCGTTTACACAATTTAGATATGTATACAGATGGATTCTGAAAGCACTGATTCTTGTGTACCTGCTAGATTCTCGACTCTATTTCTTTCGTACACATGTGTCTGCTGCCTTCTATAAGAAATGCGCAAAATGTGTCTATAGCACTTGCATTCGAAAGCTTATACGTCTCTCCATGTTTGGAGTGTCAACTATTTTATTGTATACTCCCAACAATTGTAATAGCAAACCCCCAATAACTTTAATAGCAAACCCCCAATAACTTTAATAGCAAACCCCCTAATAACTTTAATAGCAAACTCCCAATAACTATGATAGTAAATCCCCAATAACTCTGATAGTAAACTCCTAACACTAACATGTAACATCAAGTTTTAACCTGAACAAATAGCATCAACATTTAAAACTTATAGTTTTGGGTAAAATTCAAGACTCAGCAATCAGCACAGCATTATTTTTGGTTGTAGTTTTCATTACTGGAGATGTGTCCGGATTTCAACTTTTTAATAGCATGCGTAGTTTCATTCAGGTTTCGTGAACTCGCTGAACTTGGATTACAAAGTTGATATGACTGCTACCATCTGCGCGCTACGCTCTGAGGTTCCTCCTTTCCCCGTCCCCCAGGGACATCCATGACTTTTCTCAATATGTAGTGAGCAGCTCACTGGATACGCCAATAGTCTTATGTACTGTCAAATGCCTATTTATCGATGTTTCGTTTCGTTAAATAATGTATTTACTTATTTCGTTAAAATATGTCCAGGTCTACGCGTAAAAAAACCTTATTTTCTAGGCAATATGATTCGCTTAATAGGTTTTTCCATTGTTTTCTAAAATGTCAGTATAAACAAAATATTAGGGCAGGGTTTGAACCTGGTAGCTTATATACCTCGAAGATTGCGGTTCACCGAATCACAATCTCCATTATTGTCGATGGGTGAATGTTCAGACACAACCAAATATGACTAACGTCTGCGAGTGAAATAGTCCCACTTCACAACATACGATACTTTTTTAAACCATAGAACGTATATATTTGGCCGTCTGAGCAGCAGTTTTTTCCACTCCGCCAGAGAGCCGGACATTTAAAAAGATATAATTTTATTAAAATATCAGAACAATTTTACACACAAGTAAAACAGATAATAATGAGTAATGTACTACGAACCAGAATATTTTAGTAGGGTAATGAATCATTGTTATACAATTATCTCAGTTCTTTGAATATAGAATGAGGAAGCGATAAGTAGAGTCTGGATTTACGTACCTCGCTAAGATATTTAAATCAGCATAGCACATTTCAAATTTCTTTATTGAAACAAAAATAGAACACTGCCAAAAACAGAGAAGACCTGAGAGAGTCTATAACAATGTCTTTATAGGAAAAGAAAGACAGGAATTGTGAAAGAAACATGCTGAAGTCGGATGTGTCAGACCGAAAGGCGCAGATATCGCAGCAATTATGTAAACCATGACACAACGCATTACGTTCTCCGGACTACATCCTGCTAATCTGCAGGAGTTTGAGAACGAACGCAGAAGAAGAAGAAGTGAAAGAGAGAAGTATCATAGAGACTATGAATGGCCCGGTCAATAAATGTGTGAGAAGTAACAGATTGTGTATACGATGTAAATTTATGCAGACCAGGAGATAAGAGAGATTTAATACAAGGTCTGTCATGTCCTTTATCAATCGAATTGCATTTCGTAAAGTATTACAAGGTTCAGAAAACATAATTTCGCTGGCACAACAATATCTTTCAATATTACTAACAACGTTGGAAGATCTTAACAATCCTGTCCGAGTCATCCTCATCACCACTTATGATATTTCAATACACAGACAAATCGTTATTATTAGTTTTCGTTGCAAATGATTTTTAGCTGCGGTATTTTGTTGGTGAACTTATACTTAAATACTAGTTCTTAAATAAGCTCTTCTTCTTCTGCTGTGTTACCTCTCAAATTCTTGAATATTAGCATCATGTACTCTGGAGAACTCAATGTTATGTTTGTTTTTGTTTTTCGTTCGCTCCATTGTAACCATCACGGATATCCGTGCGATTTCCGCCGGGAGCGTGATTACGTTGTGCCACCGTTATGCGCCTTGTAGGCCTAGCACATCCGATTTCGGCATGCCTTGACAATTCGGGTGGGCTACCCTTAGCCTGTGACAGCCTCTATATCTGTCTCCAGGCACGCGTAGTGGAGACTCTTCGCCCAGACGATTTTTTGCTCTCGTCTGACTCGAACGAGGTGATCCACTGTCTATGAACTTGCCTCGTGTAATTGGACGTGCTGTGCCTGTGCCCATTGGGTACTGAACCGTTTCTCATCCGTGAGCCTGGTTCCTTAAGGGGAAGAACTCAACAGAGGAGTTGGACCCTGGCTCTTTCGCCCTCTTAGCCGAGGTGTCATTCACCGACATCGTGTACCCCTTGTCCAAGTTCGAGTCTCACACCACGCATTTGGGAGCAATGCGTTCTCGAGCTGAGCGTCCTTGTCCCAATTGCGCCTGAGCCCATCAGGTACTGAACCCTTTCTCTCTTCAAGTGTATTTCCGGTGTAGGAAAACCTGACAGTAGAGTTGGGCCAGGGCTAAATCGTTGTCCCTTTTGTGCCTGAGCGCATCGAGTACGGAACCCTTTCTCTTCGCGAGCATATTTCCGGTTTAGGAAGGCTCGACATTAGAGTTGGATTAGGTCTTCTTGCTTTATCAAACACCAATGAATGGGTCTGGGTCTCTGCCTGTAAGAAACACAGGTAACTAGAAGCTCGTCTCGAGCTGACGGAGCTTGTAGTTCCCCTTTCCTAGAAACTTTTCATTTTCTATTTGCAGCTCGCGCTGCCCTCTAGCGCTGTTCTGCCCTTTCATTGATTCATTGTACTCGGTATGAAATATATTTGTCCCTCGGGATGCATCTACCTTTACGTGCATTTTACATTGGCCGCCCCTCCAATGTTCGGACTGGACTGACTAGCTTCACTATATGTCGGCAGTGTCGCTATATGTGGTGCTGCTGGTGGTGTCGGAGATATTGTCTGTCTCTTGTGCAGTCAAATCTCGTTCCATCTGCTACCTCCACATTCTCGGACACGATCCCCAAATGATTTGGCCAGAATCAGCACGAGCTGCTGTATTTCTGTTTCCAGGGTGCACCGCGTGGAGGTACATTTGGGATCTTGGTTATCTGCTAACCCTGGGTCCGCCTAGAGCAATGCGTTCCCTTTGCACCCCTCAATGTTATATGTTATTGTTTACAGCTGTGATGTGATATTTGCGTTATGTGTTCGACATATACGAGTTCAGCAAGACATTTATATCACTTTGACCGGATGTGGGAAATAACAGTCAACCTTATTCCCACAGTTTGCTACTCGTATTTTACAACATTCATGGGAGGTTGCTGTTTCGCTATTCTTTGCTATACTTTCTGACACAAAAAAGAAAAAAAAACTGTAGTAATCATTCAATATGATAATATGAAGTGCGATGTATCATGTTACATGCAATCAATTGGATAACTAGCAGTGATAAGTATGTCAAATATCATGTTACATGCAATCAAGTGAATAACTAGCAGTGATAAGTATGTCAAATTGCTTCCTAACATATCGGATCACACTGTCTCTGTATATATCTATCTATTGTTTTTAATGTCTCTGCTTCTGTTGTCAGGTGTCGCTAGATTGAATGACAATCTGTTTTCTGGATATGACACTTGGTCGCTTGATATGCAGCAATATTGTGATCAGACAGTAGTGTACCTACATCAGACAGTAGGTACATCCGTCAATCCACTTTCTTATTGGTCTCCCTCTGCCTTTTGCAGTTTCCATTATCATACTTGGTGCTCTTGTTGATTTTTAATATGGATTCCTACTCATTAAGTAGTCTACCATTTAAGTCTGTGTTTTTCAATATATATGACCACATACATTGTTTTCTGTAACAACACAGATATAACTACGTTGTCAGGAAACAATCATCATCAACTGCCGTCTCCGCAACGAATGTTGGCTGTAACAGACCACCAATATCTCCTGTCTCTTGTCTTGTATCTCTACCTACCTCTTGCTCGCTTCCCTTTGACTTTATCTGCAAGTAAGGTCTTCAATAATGTGTCATGCCTTTTAATGTGTAAAAAATATTTTATTTGTCTGATCTTTATTTCTCTTAGTAATTCTTTCTTCATATTAAGTGTTTCTACAACCTGTTTGTTTTCTTCGGCTTCCATGATGCTCTCCCTATTCTTCTATATACCCAAATCTCAAAGGCATCAATTATGTCTTCTAATTATTTATTTAGTGTCCATGTTTCTGAGTCATACATTAATATAGAATAGATGTATCATTTTAAAATTATCATTTTTAACGTGTTTGTAATTTATTTAGATGTTACTATTTTCCTCATGTCATTGAAGGTACATTTAGCCATTCCTATTCTCCTTTTAACTTCTGTTTAACATCTGCCGTCATGTGCGACTAAGTGTCCAAGATATTGATACTGTTTCACTTGTTGTAGTGTGTCTCCATGTATGATTATATTTAGCTCTTGCATAATAGCTCGGGAATGTTTAGCTCTGAAAACAATAAAACGTTCTAGAAATGAGATGAATGTTGCTGCACTGGGCACTATATGAAAGAATAGGAAATTTGCAAGAAGTATTATGTAACGAACATTTTAACAACAACCACAAAAACGAACGTTTCGACTAATGTGACTTCAGTTTCGACATTTTTATGCACCAACAATATAATATTTATCTTGCTTAATTTTCACTAATGGTTCTCTTCGTATTAGTTTTTTTCACGGTGCCATATTTGTTGATTCTTTCTCCAAAGCCTATTCTTATATATATATATATATATATTACAACCATGAAGATGTTAATTATGTCCTGCTAACCTATGCTTCTTGTCCAGTTTTCAGGACCACAACTGAGTATAGAATATATGTAACACTTTATAATACTGAATTATAGCTTAATTTATATTATGGATGAGAGTAGTTTCCATTGTAATAATTTTATTGTTTATGTGTTCCTGATAAATGATGACGGTGAACTACTTTCTCATACAAAGATGCCATGGCGTTGAAAGAAAACCAATTTTTGTAGTCCACATATTCTATGGATATCCAATACAGGTCTGGAAAAATATGTTGTAGTGTTAACAGGATTGAACAAGACCGAGGGAGGAAATCTGTTTGATTTATTCTTTCACTTTTATCTCTTTGGAACTGCTTGTAGTGTTCAGCTCGTTTAGACGTTGTGCAATACTTTCACTAATGTGGCTATGTCATTTATGCTGTTCATTTGTCAAAGTCGGAATGATATATATATATATATCTGATGAAATTATCTCTCAATTGATTTCTATGTAACAACATATTTACAAATCGAAAAAAAAAATATATGGAAAGATACTGTCATGCCTCTCCTTTGAGCAACTCATGATTAGGAACTAGCTTCATGATATAAATATATTTCCCATACGTGTTCTTCTTGCCATTTCGTCACACATTTAAGAGTATATACCCTCAGTATCCATCATTTGTTAGTTGTGGGTTCTTCTGAATTTTTCCTGAGAAGATGAACTTTCTCCCATCTCCCTTGGTAAGTACCTTTTATGTTATTAAAAGGTAAAGGTAAGTTGCATGGCATCTGCCGTCTGGAATAAAGATAACTCTTCATGTACTAAGCCACAGCAACTATTAGATGGGGTGGTCAGTTCCCTTTCTTTGCTGTTTTAACCCCCCCCCCCTTCCTCCCTCTCCTCACAGCCGAGTCGACTGGAGGAGTGATCGTATTAATCGAGAAATCACATCCCGGATTTTAAGTTGTTGCCGGGACGTGTTTTTGAAAATTGCCCGCTGTAACCTGGTAATTGCATGCAAGCTCACTATCAACCAGACTACATCTCTCCTCGTGTCGCTTATGTCCTTACATGTACATTATCTCTTTCAGCATCATCTTCATCGTTTTGCAGTGAATCCATGTCTACCTCAAATAATTCAGCTCTGTCTCTTTCATCGATGTACCATCTCGATGAGCAGCTCTTACGATGTACGTGGAGCATTCTTGTGATCAATGTATATTATACAGATTATACAAAATAGTTATTCCGGGGCAGAGCAAGGAAAGAACAGTCTCGTTGATGGTAAACACTAGTGGATGTGCAGTACTGAGAAGAGACGTGACTGACTTAATTAAGGCAGTAATAGATACGCTTTAGAATGAAGAAGCTGATGAGTGCTACAGTGTACAACCCGTTTCGGTCTCAGTCCCCTTGTGGTAATAATCTTTTTTTCGTAGCTCATCTGGTGCCTAAAAGAAGCTGATTTTGCAAGCAACCGATGGTTTTTAAGCTTGATCTCTAGAAATCGTATTGTTTATAGTTCAAAAAGTTATCATCCTGTGCCCTCTGAACTGGTTGGGGCCAACCATAATCTCGAATTCGTTTTATGTAGCCGCTTAAAATTTCCGTGACCTCCAGGGTAGCCAAATAATGCATATTAGGTATCACATATATGACGCGTACAAACGAAATTGATAGAAATGAATGTCTAGATGTGACAGGAGAACGTGAGTTCTGTTAGCAAAGATCAGACAATCAATTTATCAACATATTATTGAAATATCGAGTATGAACTATTTCTGCTTTATTAGATATGCACATCCAGCACATATTTTATTTTCCTTAGATTCCATGTGGCAGATATTCAGACCAGGGACACCTCCAACATATTCGTCGGGACTGAAGCTCAACTGGCTGGCTGATGTGCGAAGCTGTGTCTAGACGTCGTCAGCTTTTGATTTGACAGTGTGATGTATGGTATCGTGCATACATGTTTATTTTGCTTCCCATAAATTAGTTTTATTTTTTTTAAATCTATATAGCAAGTTCGTAGTATGTGTCTAATTTTTCGGCGTTTCTTTATATGAAATGTATTTTTTTTATTGTGACGAAAGTGCTACATACCCCTCAAAATCCATGCCGTCAAAATATAGGGACTACTGTCACAAAATATACTGTTACAAAATATACTGTCACAGAATATACTGTCACAAAATATATACTGTCACATAGTTCATTGTATACATTTGTCTTTCCCATCTGTTCGTTTTTGATTGTAATATGTCTATCACCACAACACAAATAACAAATGTAACTAAGAAGAATCATTGTCAGACTTTCAGTAATCTCACTATTAGGGTTACCATACGTCCGGGTTTCCCCGGACACGTCCTCTTTTTATGCCCCTGTCCGGGAGTCCCGGCGGCTTTCCAGAAAATGGCCTTTGTCCGGGTTTTTCTCCATCTCCGACCGTCCGTCCGTCCCCGACCGTCCGTCCGTCCCCCACCGTCCGTCCGTCCCCCACAGTCCGTCCGTCCCCGATAGATCGATACTTTCTTACTTACTTTTCTGTGCTATATACTTTAATCTATTATGTATACTTAAATAAACACGCGCGCTAGCCATATTTAGATAAATATTAACAATTTCTGGTTCCGTTAGCCATTTTCAATTTTTCTTAAACATAACGCATTTCACATAGCAGACGTTAACGCGAGTTCGTTAGTGATAATTATTAATTAATTAATTTTTGAATTGAAGATTGAACTTAAATTTTTAAAATAAGATTTTTAAAAATACTGAAACTCAGTTGACACTCAGTTAATGCAAGTTTATAATTAAATAATTAAATATTTTATGTAGTTTAACTTTAATTTTATTTGTGCAACACTTAATATTGGCCATATTTGATGAAAATATTGCGTATCCTCTTTTTCCATCTGACAATTGTGGTAACCCTACAATAAGGGTGCACTGGATTTAAAGGCGCAAGTCGAAACGTGCTCTTTTTCCATCTGACAATTATGGTAACCCTTCTCACTATTATACACTACGTTGCGTGTAATTCTGGTATACACATGTGTTATTAAGTTGACACGTTATTGAGTGATTTATAGTTCTCGAAAGGCATCTGTACTATTCTCTGTTCTTCAGTGTAATACATCTCATCCAAAGATATCAACAGACCACAATATTTCGCCTTAGAACAGGCCACTGCAGACTGTTGCGTCACCTTTACCGATTGAGGATCTCATACACAGATGAATGTCCATGTGGATCAAGAACCCAAACTTCGGAACACATACTTAAGTACTGCTCAACATACAAAGAGCAGAGAAAGCAGACCTGGCCAGAGGATACAGACTTGAGGCAAAAGCTATGGGGCAGCCACTCTGACCTGGATAAGACAGTGGACTTCGTCTTGACGACGGGCCTGACAATATAGCATGACCACAGTTGCTGAACGCAGAAGAAGAAGAAGAATACATTCTAATAATTCAGCGATAATAGCTGAAGGATCAAATTGGAAAAGGGTAATGCAGTTTTACTAATATTTGATAACACATAAATTAACACTATATCCCTTTCGGATCAACAACCATCATTCATATGGGTAGTTATTGTGCTATGTTCTGTCATGTGTCTGTGTATTATGTTTTGTCGTTATCTCATGATATTCTGTCAGCTTTCTATTTTGTTTCGTTTCGCCCTGTCATCATTTCTACACATCCAGATTTATCCCGTACTGCGATTAATATATAACGTGAACAGTGCCGGTTTTTTACTCCTAGTGTGATATATCGTGATCTTGGTTAAGGCCTTTTGTCGAAGCTTATATATATATATATATATATATATATATATATATAATATTGTATGTATTACCACAGTACCAACCACATCGCATGGTCAACCTATGGACCGAGCAGACATACTCATTACTCTTCGTTAGTCCTCACGATCTGAGGAATTTGAGTTGAAAAGTGAGCATGAGTCAATATCCAGAGTGCGGGAATTGGGAGTGAGCGTGGCCCGTAGAGAATCCCTGACGAAGAGCTCAAAAAAGTGCAGTGAACAACATAGAACCTGAACCATCAGCCAATATACCTTGAGAGATGTACTGAAGCGGAGATCTGAGCACCTATGGACTATTCGGTGTACGAATAGGATAATCTACGGACCTAATTCCTATTGTGTATTACCAGTTATTAGGAAAATTATATTAGTTTTTATCTAGTTTTTCATCGTACAGAAAGACAATGAGCAGTCGTGACTCCCATGTCACCGGCTATTTCATGTATAATAAAGTAGTAGTATAGTGTGGAAATTATATTTCTTTGCTTGCATGTTCTATATATATGGAAATGAGGCTTCATTTTATTCGAATAATAAAATGTGTCTATGTTATTGTATATTATACGTACGATCATGCATGTGCTGAGATGAAGACTTTCAAACAGATTAAACATAATGCTGGAGATGGCTTTAGCTGATATACCGAGGATATATTTAATTTGGGTAATCAGCATCAGAGTTCGTGTGTACATTACAAGCTATAACTCAGAAGTGTTCTTTAATATGTTGTTGTATGCTTATGAGATCAGGCTACTTGCTACAGACATTGAAATATGGATACATGTCATTCAATACGAATATTAAAGATGAATATTAAACATTTCATTTCTATAGAGGGAATTAGACAATTATTTGTGTAACATAATCAAGTAGCGAGTCTAGCAGGAATCACTTTTTCACTAGCAGAAACCACAGAAACTGACGCGGTTGTGATATTTAGGTGGAAACGATTCCCTGTCACAGCAATTATGCAGGGAACAGTAGCGGGTGGAAGAACATCTGAAACAAGAAAATCATTGTCTAACTCTATTAAAGAATGTATCCGTCAAGATTTTCATACTTAGCCGCATGGCCTAAGATAAAAATTGATGAAAAACTATGTACGTTAATGCAGCTAATGTAGTATCCTTACGCCTCTAACGGGTTATTTCTATTATAGGTAAATGGATATTATACTTATGTGTATTATTAGAGAATGGATATTACACTTGCCCTTTTAAAGACCACAGTGAACTCCAATTCGAATAATGTTTAGACGACTGAACCGCACACTTTTAGACGATTATACCATTCACGATGCACGGAGTGTCACCTCGATTTAGTAATATTTCCCAGATGTCACTTATTTTTGTGTGCGTGTTCGTTCTTAAACTCCCACTAGACCACGTTTATAGCAGGTCACTGGTTCTACCATATTTTCTGTAGGATCCACATTAAAGAACGGAAATGCGCTATGTCGTAATTTTATTGTTCGGCAATAGCCGGGCAAATCCAAATTCCGCGTTAGATATCACATTAATGTCTCATTATTTTCTACGTATTACATCATCATTAAGTGTTGTCTCTGCAACGAAGGTTGGCTGCAACAGACTTCCAACATCCATGTCTCTGCTAAACTGTAGCCGGTCCATCTTGTGATGTTACTCTCCCACTTTTATCTCTGCTTACATCTTGCTCGCCTCCTTTCGACATTGCCCTCAAGTTAGGTAGGCCCATTCAACAAGGTATCATGTCTCTTAATGTGTCAAAAATATTTTATTTGCTTGATCTTTATTTCCTTTAGTAATTCTTTCTTCATATTAAGTGTTGTTAGAACCTCTTTATTTTCTTTTCTTTCTATTATCTTATCTCTATTCTTATATATATATATATATATATATATATATATATATATATATATATATATATATATAATATATATATATATATATATATATATATATATATATATATATATATACATATCTCATAGGCAACAATTCAGTCATCTAATTGTTTGTTTTTTATCCATATTTCTGAGACATACATTAATATAGAATAAGTGTAGCATATTATTAATTCTCATTTTAGCTTGTTTGTAATTTACTTAGATTTTAATATTTTTCTAATGTCAGTGAAAGTACTTTTAGTCATTGCTACTCTCATTTTAACTTCAGTTTCAAATCTGTCATCATTTGTGATTATGTGTTCAAGATATTGATAATGTTCTACCTGTTGTAGTTTCTCTCCATGGTATTTGTATATTTAGCACCTGTTCTTCTGTAACATTCCTGATTATGATGGTCTTTGATTTTGAGATGTTTATATCTAGTCATTCTTCACTTGATTTACCGACTTGATCTATTAGTAGTTGTAGTTATTGGTTCACTTTCTGCTAAAAGAGCAGTGCCATCTGTATATCTCATGTTATTTATTATTTTACCACTGATCTTGAGCGGCCATTCCTTCTATGAGTTGATAGAAGAGTTATCAGTTCCTGAATATGTTTTATAAATCTGTTTCCAAATCTGTTGTTGATCATAATATAATCTATTCAGTTCATCTTTCTGTCTCCAGGACATTTTAATTTATATAATCTTCTATATTCATGTTTAACGAATGTTTTATATATAGTCATTTTATTGTCCTAAACAGAGCAGGATACGTCTTTCTGCTCTGTGGTTTCTTGTCCCTAGTCCAAATATCCCTACAATGTTATGGTGCATTTCCCTATCTTTACATTCATGTATCCCATAACCATTAGAATGTCTTTTAATTTTAATGGCTTGAGTAGTTGTAGGTCTTCATGGTAGTTTTCTATCTCTTCTTCTTCAGTATGGTATGTAGTTGTTGGTGGCGTATGTTTGTACAATGACTAGATAAAGAGGTTGTGCTTTGATTTTTAGCATCATAATTTTGCCGATATATGTCCTGTACCAGTTGATGTATTTTTCTATATCTTTCTTGATTAGTAATCCTACCCTCCGTTCATGATAATGTCTTCCTAAATGTGTAAAACTAAAATGTTTCCTTCTTATGTACTCATCATCTTTCCATCTCATCTCTGTTACTTTTAGAGTATACACATTTAATGCTACTGCTTCTAATATTCAGTTTCTAACTTCCTTGACGGGTGTAGTTTTCTAACATTACATCTGTCTATTCTAATATGTTGCTTTCAGATCTTCAAATGTTGTCGGTCGTTTGCTTGGTTTTTGGATGTACGTTCTAAGGTCCCATTTTTTCCCACTGTTGCCAGCCAACATTCATTGTTATTCCCTGAACTTTCCTCTTGTGAACCCCACACTTTGCTGTTTCACGTTTTGAGCAGTGGATCCGCGTTTATTTCTCCGTCTCGTGTGTCGTCACAGACTTTTTGTATAAGGAAGGACATTCCATGCTGTTGCCTTTTGGATGTCTCTTTGCGAAAACATTATACGCTGTTAAATTAGCAGTTAGCCGGAGTAGTCGATACCCATTTTATTTTTGTCTGCATCAAAAATAGGTACTTCGCAACTTATTACAATGTTATATTGATGGAATAAATATACACATGCATTACACTGATTATATAAAAATAAATATATGTACTAAATCTTACTTCACGAATGTATATTAATCAATGAAAGAATAAAGAAAATGTGTGCGTAAATTTTATTATTTTAATTTTAATGTGATGTGGAATTGTATAAATAACTGTGATGTTTTGTGAGTATGAATATGATGGGACAATATAGTCATACCTTGACTGACGGATTTTCTGTGACATCTCTTGGCTTTCAGTCATTATTTATCGACAGGTGTTCATTAACACCCCTTGTAGTGTCGGTATATTGTCATTCATTCAAAGTACTTACGGTTTTTCATTTATAGCGCCTGTATCAATTATATGAAGAAGGCTACACTGTATCACAAGATGTACAACACAGTGCAATACAATACAATAGATAATGCCAATCACCATGATTAATTTAATGGCGCCCAGCCTAAGGGTACCATACGGGATGGATAAGTACCGTCCCCCTGCGTCAATGGGTCCGACGAAGGCTACAGGTAAATTTTACACCACCGCTCATAGCTTATGGTTGACTGTTTCCTTTGTCCAGTCATTAATGTGAAGTCTTAACGCTAAGAAGAGAAGAATCGTACTGTGAAAATTACAATTATAGGTACCACACTAATTTACAGCTATAAATTATTTCCATTTGTGACAGGCATACCAGGTTTCACTGTAATTACATCTACAGTATTGATTAAAACAGTGTACAACAATCTTTATAATTATTTGTTCACACAGCGATTGAACTCATATAACTGCATATCTCAATCTTCATTTTAATTCCGAGCTAGCGATGTAATGTTTTGTACGGCTAAAGCACGCCTCTCAACCACTCAATAATTTTCTGCAGTATTGCATTTCTATGTGTCAATCTCGTAACAGTGTTATTGATGACAGACCGCTATTTACACTTTAATTGCAGGTGTGAATTTGAATCCACAATTGAATATTGAACGTTGTGTTCATAAATGTTTATTAGTCTGATCTTGTGATTGTTGTCTGATGAAATTCTTATATTACCGTTTGAATACTAGATCATTATTGCATTGTACTCTGACACGCGCTCTACAACTCTATCTTCTTCCATAGCGTCCGACTTCT
This sequence comes from Meghimatium bilineatum, assembly GCA_034231615.1. Lineage (NCBI taxonomy): Eukaryota > Metazoa > Mollusca > Gastropoda > Stylommatophora > Philomycidae > Meghimatium > Meghimatium bilineatum. The sequence continues at coordinate 50,066,594 of CM067298.1, forward strand.
ACTGGCAAATACGGAAGAATAAAGACGAATTGAGTTGATTTAGATTTACCTGCCGAAGACAGATGTGTCGGGCCATTGGTGCAAATAAAATGGAGATACAACTCATTTCCATTCCCTGGACTACATCCTGCTGGAAATCTAATAGGACCATGGTCCTGCTACAAGGCAATTCAGCAGGAGTTTGAGAATGAAAAAGAAGAAGAATTCTATTCGTTTGCTGGCTTCTATGGTTGTGCCGCTAGTGAGGCAACTGAATAGTACCAAATCGCGAGAGCTTGGTCGTTGTTCGAGCGTAGTTTTAGTCGATTCCTTTGATGTAATTCTGCAAACATTACTAATACTTACGTATACATGCTATCTAAATAGTTAAAAGTAATTTAAAATGTAATGACCTAAAAATGATACGTTTCTGTTATATTTATGTGGTTTGTTTCCTTTAATTTGTGTGACTCCATGGCGGAGATGTACAGATCGCATCGATAACGACCAATGCACCAAGTTCAAATCCTGATGTGAGCAATTGCACATCCAGATCGCTCAGAAAGCAGGATGAATTTATTTCATGCAAATACTGATGATAAAACCAATACAACCAACACATGCTAGGCTAGTAGCTAGATGTTGAATAATAAATACTACATTTTGTTTGGCACAGTTGACCAAAGTTATTTGCGTTATTATGTTTGTCTACTGAGGATTGGCATACGGGAATGGAAACACTGATTTGTTTGATGGGGATTGATGGGAAGTGTTACGTTGATCTGTATATATATATATATATATATATATATATAGTGTGTCTGGTGTTATTTATTTTCAAATATTGGATATAGTGCCTATTATGGTGTTACGGCAATAATGTTAGACATTACGGGGCATCATCTTGAATGAGACAGGGCGCACTTAGTGAATAATATATATATGTTACCATTTCCAGCCTGCACCATCAGGAAGAATTATTGACTTATATAGCGTTTCGTTTTAGGGATGTGTGTTTAAAATGCACTGAAATCATCCGTGGACATCATGGTGGATAAAAAATACACGAATGATATCTAGTAAACATCAGACATTCAAAAAACTGATGATTATATTGTTACATTATAATACTAGAAGGAATACCCTGCATTGTCCGGGGTGAGAATATGGAAATATTCGTATCACGAGACATGTAAGTAGCAAAAAAGATGATAAAGATATCTCGATAACATAAAATGATGTGAAGAGTTGATACAAACAATTATATGTAATAGGAGTCCTCTGTTTATGTGTAATGTGCACCAACTTGCGTTACATGAAAGTGGTATGTATATTCAATATAGATGAATAACAAATGTGAATAATTAATAGGCCTATCAGAACACATATTCCGTGTATTAAAAGATCACGCAGATATAATCTGCATAGACGTTACCTTATGAATAATTCGATATTCCAACAATTCAGAAACCGTTATTATGATTAGGCTCATACAGTAAACTGACTATTAATAACAAACAAATCTTCTTCTTCTTCTCGTTCGCAGTTTGACATGTCTACACGTCAAGTCCTGTTTTCTAAATAAATGCTGCTGTATTTTTAAGCTCCTCAGTGCTCCCATACATCTTTTTGTGGATATCCATCTCTGTGGGCCAGTGTTCTTCCCTTAACAGGTTTAGTGTATCGCAGTCTTGCAGGATATGTTCAGATGACTGATGCGAATAATTCTGCAAATGCGACAACGAATCGTATCTAGTTTATTCAAATTAAAGAAATACAAAATAATTACATTGACTTGGACTGAACCCCGACAGCAAAAATAGTATAGTGACGTTAGTCGTGCATAGTTATCGGCTTCACTATTCAAGAACGAAATTTGACTTAATATATATGTAGATGCGTAGTGTGTAATGTAATCGTGACTGTGCGGGGTATGGCTTCCTTTTTTTAAAATAAAAAACGGTATTGATTGTAACAATGATGTGCAATGTTTCATTCAATGGACTTATTAAAACATTAGTGAACCTATAAATGCATCGTAAACATGGATTGAGACAAAGTAATCGTCGATTAAAAAGAAAAAAAAGTAATTGTAATCAGTAGGGTCTATTAGACCTATCCGTTACCGATATGTGTTTACCTTTGTTTGACTTACGTGCATCTGTCAGAAGTAAAATGGCCATTCATTCATATCAATGGTCAGCTTTTCCGGACTACATAACAACTTCCAAAATCTCTCATACTGACTACGGGGGAGTTTTTTATCTAATAAATCGCCGTACACTTTTTTCACTTGAATCGATGAAGCCGTCGAGATTTCTATACCGTTCGACCCAGCCATAGAGTTACGGAGTTACCATTTATGTATACACAATTACATTATGATAACAGGGTATTAACCTTTATTAACATTTAACCTTTATCATAATACTTCATTTCTCTTACACGCTAATTCAATTATAGATTACTATCATGTATTTTGTTTCTAATTGTGCAAACTGAAATGCAATACCATCATGACTTGTATACTGACATTGTTTACATTAGTGGAATATGGAAATGTAAGAAAATAAAGCAAACCGCAATTTTATGGATCTGCGTGACATAGATGCCAGATCACTGAGACATATACGTCTGATCTCAATAGCGTAGATGCCATATTTCGGTAGCGTAGGTAACATATAGTAGAGATGTAGATATCAGATCTCAGTTGCATAGATGGCAACCTCGGTGACGTGGATGTTAGATCTCTGCAGCGTTGATGCCAGATCTCTGAATGTGTAGGTGTCAGATACCATGACGTAGATGTAAGATCTCAGTGGCGTATATGTCATTTCTCTGATTGATATATGTCATATCCCAGTAGTGTAGAGGTAAGATTTCGGTAGCGTAGATGTCAGATAACGGAGGTGTAGATTTCAGATCTCGCTGGTGTAGATGTAGAACTGGGTGATGCGGATGTCAGAACTATAAGACGTGTGTGTAAGATTTTGGTGACGTAGAGCTCAAATTTATGATGCATAGATGTCATATTTCGACGGAGTAGAAGCCATATTTCGGTGACGTAGAAGCCAGATCTCGTTGGCATATATGTCAGATTTCTGAGTCGTTGGTGTCAGATCTTGGCGGTACAGTTGTAAAAGCTGAGAGGTGATGATAGAATTGGTGGCGTAGATTTCAGATCTCGGAGGCATCTATGTCAGATCTAGGATTGATAGATATCCGATCTCGTTGGCTTTGATGTATGGTCTCGTTGTTTAGATGTTAGGTCTCGGTTGTTTAGATGTTAGGTCTCGGTTGTTTAGATGTTAGGTCTCGTTGGTTTAGATGTTAGGTCTCGTTGTTAGGTTTCGTTGGTTTAGATGATAGGTCTCGTTGGTTTAGATGGTAGGTCTCGTTGGTTTAGATGTTAGGTCTCGCTGGTTTATATGTTAGGTCTCGATGGTTTATATGTTATGTCTCGTTGGTTTAGATGTTAGGTCTCGGTTGTTTAGATGTTAGGTCTCGTTGGTTTAGATGTTAGGTTTCGCTGGTTTATATGTTAAGTCTCGTTGGTTTAGATGTTAGGTCTCGATGGGAGTTTATGTTAGATTTCGGTTGCTGAGATATCATATCTGAGGTGATTAAGGTCAGAACTCGGTGACCTTGACGTAATATATCTGTGCTGCACATACCAGATCTAGGTGACGTAGAGATTATATTGCACTGTACCATAAACCAAATCATCGACGAAGACATTTCAAGCTATTGGAATTGTGTTAACCAGTAAGGCATTTCTAAATCAGGCTGCAATCATTTATTTGTAAGTGCATTACGAAAATTCCTTTTCAATTATTAACTAACTTTGGCATTACGTAATCCGAGTAATAAAATCGCGGCCCACTTGATGTGTCATTAAAGTTTATATATATATATATATGAAAATCGGAGTAGAATGATTAAATGATTTTATGAACCGACGGACCTACACTCACACATCAAATAAACGCCCCTTCTCTTTTAACAGATTTCGATGCTTATGGGTATTGTTAGTTCTCTTATTCCATTTATTGTCTGTCTTCCTAATTCGTGACCAATCGGCAAAATAAGACCTACTAACATAATTCAATCCAGCCTTCATAATTTCGATTGTTACTTAACTTTTCGTTTGTCACTAGTTACATTAATTTTGTCACCTGCCACTGTCGACCAACGAATTTCATGAAAATAATCTAAATTACGTAAATATCATTGCTTTTATTATATCCGTATGGTTTATACTGGGGATAGGTCACGCCTCATCCCACCCCCTCAGCCTAATCCCCCCCCCCCCCCAAATTATCCCCCGAAATAAATTCCAAATTACTCTAATATCTTACCAGCAATCTTTTGCATTACCGTGCCCTCGCCCAGATTACGCATACACAAGACACTCAAAATGTTCTAACTGCCCAGTCTCCTGACATACGTAAATTAGCTGCGATGCACATTGTCACTTCATCATACCACCATCCCTAATAATTTATGAATTTTCTCTTCTGCGTTCGTTCTCAAACTCCTGCAGATTAGCAGGATGTAGTCCGGAGAACGAAATGCGCTGTGTCATGGTTGACATCATTATGCGATATCTGCGCCTTTCGGCCTGACACATCCGACTTCAGCATGGCTTTTGGTCACTGACCCTATATGAGATGGGACAGCCAACTCTATCCCATAACCTCCTTATTCGCCTTTTACAACATGCGTGGAAGGTAAACAGTGTTGCTATTCCTTGATCCCCTTTTGGGCCCCGGCAACACAAGGGAGAATTTCTGAATCTTAACGATATGTATTACTAAATACGCTGCTAATTTCTTCTCTCTCATACCGATATCTTCACTTGCTTTCACAATTACGGAATTCTCACAATATATGACAATTTTACGCTAACATTAAAGGCTTCGTGACGACATTCTATTTTCTATTTATTTTTATATAGTATTTATGTTCTGCTGAGATTTTTGTTTCCTGACAAAGAACCTTAGGTCGTAACGTAGAAAGTGATCGTGTTTATATCATTTATTATAATGTATGCTTCTTTTGTCTAATTAGATGTCTTATATTCTAATATATTATTACTTATCATTATTATTATTACTTACATATGTGTTACTGTGGCTCTTTTTATTTAATATGACTATATTTAATTGGAGACATGATGCTCAGTTGTTAGTGATTTGGATTTATAGGCGCATGATCCAAGGTTCACTTTCTAGTGCAACCGGAAATGTAATATAAATCACGGACGACTACTATTCTTCTTCTTCTGCGTTCGCTCTCATATAACCACAACGAATATATCGTGTGTTTCCGCCAGAGAGCGTGAAATACGTTGTGCTGCAAGTTCCACAGTAGAGCTGTGTTATTTGCAACTCGGTTAGCCACTTGTGGTCAGGACGTCCGAGATCCAGCACGTCCGTTTTCGTCATGCCTTTAATTCGGGTAGGCTTTCCTAGTCCGTGACAGCCTGTCTATATGTCGCCGGGCACGCGGGTGTGTAATGACTCTTCGCCTAAACGATTGTCGTTCACGTCTATCTCGCATGAGGTGTTCCACCGTTTATGAACTCACCTCGTGCAATTGGAAGTACTGTGCCTTTGCTCTTTAGGTGCTGAACCGTTTCTCATCCACGAGCCTGGTTCCGTATGATGAAGAACTCGTCAGAAAGGTTGGACCCTGGCTTGTTCGTTCGCCCTCCTACCCGAGGCGTCGTTCACAGACATCGTGAACCCCTCGCCCAAGTTCGAGTCTCACACCACGGGTTTAAGAGCAAGGCGTTCTCGAGCTGAGCGACCTTGTCCCAATAGCGCCTGAGCCCATCAGGTACTGAACCCTTTCTCTCTGCAAGTGTATATCCGGTGAAGGAAATTTTGACAGCTAACCCTGGGTCCACCGAGAACTTTGCGTTCCCTTTGCACCACTCGACTCCTATATCAAACCAGCTTAAGTAAGGGCAGCAGATCTTCTGGGAAAGTAAAAATTGCTAGTCGCGATGTTGGGTGCATCACCACTGGATATGTCGTAGGTCAGCGAAAAACAATGGCGCAATACCCAATCCCCTCAACAAGCCACATTTGCTAATTTCCTTGATATTTAATTGAAAATGCATGCAATTTTCATAGCACCTTTTCTCTGCTTGTCAAATTTGTTAGTAAAATTGTTTCGTAGTACCTGTAGGCCTATGTTTACTCCAGAATCAGTTACAAACACATTAATAAATCGTTTATCTTTCTCTAACGTTTTCTCTTATTTCTGAAATAGAACATTGTAACCATTATTTTGGACATCTGTTGGTACAATTGTTTCGACGCATCTGTAAGTTCATTTCAGAATCACTCACAAACGCACGTGAAAATCCACTTCAAATCAGTGAACCCCAAACTGTATTGTACCGTAGACCCCTTGGCGATTTATTTGTTTTCCATAGACCCCATGCCTGCCTAATATTAAATTGTCCTAACAATATTAACTTCAAATGTGGTTTTGACAAATGACACAGTGTTTCTAACTTTGATCGTTTTTTTTTGTAGAGTAAAATGTAAACTTATCCCACATCATTTTAACAGCCGTATAGTTTTGTGAGATGTTGGTGATCTCACATGTCAGTGGATCTGCTATATGAGGGTGGTAGCCATCTTCTTTCCCTCACAGTCTTTACTTCCCTGGCTGATCCGGTACCCAATTCCGGCTGGATCGACCCGATAGCCGTTGCGGTATGAAAAACATTTTCGCCTCAACCCGTGAATGAAGCCATGTTCACTCATATGCACTAATCACTGCGCTACACAGCCCCCAGAGAAGACAATTTTGTGGACATTTTAACAATATCGTATAGTGGATAATAGTATAACAACAAAAAATTCACTCAACAATTGTATGAATACATTATTTATTGATACCTTTATTAAAATTGGTACATCTCGTGCACACTCAATTCACGCTCTCGCTGATATGAATCCAATTCAAGTCAAAATCGACCAGTCGGGTCCATATAGACCACTTTGGGATCTATGCTTTATATGAAATATGTTACCAATACACTTATAGACAGGCATATATAAATTGCATATGCTTGTACATTGGTAAACACTGCTGTGTGTGTGATGTATCGTTCTCAAAGTGTAGTTGACAAACTAAACCATGGCATACAGTTATTATACTTGTGATAGTGATTTATACAACTTGTACTGAAGAGAATTCTCCCGCCATTGACTTCCTAATCAATTTATCAACATAAATGTCATATCGTTTCACATTTGTAGTGTTTGCAATCTTTCATAACGATAATAGTGGACTTGATCAAGTAGTTCGCGCCTTTGTAATATCACATATAATGTTTCTATTTTGTGAGGGTCCAGTAACCCAGGGTTCTTATCGTGGATCATATCCCGCCACTGTGGGTCACAGAGACTTGAGGATGGCCACTGAGAGAAAATTAGAATCGTAGGGTTAAGGGGCGGGGGGGAAACTATAATCATGTCTAGGAAGCTACAGTAAGATAACAATTTGAGCGATATATAGCAAGACGTAAGCCTCATTCTATAAATAATAAGATGTAAGCCTCTATTGATAACTAACAAGACGTAAGCCTCTATCGATAAATAGCAAGGTGTATGTCTATATAGCAATAAGTAGACCTCTATCGTTAAACCTTAAGTTATCTAGTGATTACTAAAGTAAGTAAATACCTATATTTATGTACGGGAGGGGGCTACAGTCATGACAAGTGTACACGTATCCTCAGTATAGAGCAATGACCTGGATGACAATTATTACTAATTATTAAGCTAATAGCAAGGACTTTGTATGTGAACAATAACATTAATTTACTATTTCAAATTAGCTACCATTACTGGTTGAATTATTTATTGAATTAATGATGGCAGGTTTATACTGAAGAGACGTTAAAGGATTATATAAATGGCTTTGTTTTCTGACAGTTGGAAGTACACAACTACCTGCAAACTGCCATAGACCCAGAGACGCGAAATAGTAGACGCGTATATAGTAGTAGAAATAGTATCCAACTTGAACATTGCACAAAAACAGCAAAGCTGAAAAACACCGTAACTGCAAATATAACTTTGCAAAAGATTTTGTCGCATGAAGTGACACATGGAAGCACATCAAACATTCACAGTGATAAAAGATATTATATTTATAAGTCGTTCTCTGTTGAGAGTCTATACTATCCAGCAAATTAATGCATCCATCAATTATAATTCTTCTTCTTCTTCTACGTTCGTTCTCAAACTCCTGCAGATTAGCAGGATGTAGTCAGGAGAACGGAATGCGCTGTCATGGTTTACATCATTACTGCGATATTTGCGCCTTTCGACCTGACACATCCGACTTCAGCATGGATTTGGCTCACTGACCATATATGGGATGGGGCAGCCAAATCCACCCAATAACCTCCTTGTCGCTTTTTACGACATGCATGGAAGGTAAACAGTGTTGCTATTCTTTGCTCCCCTTTCGAGTTCCGTCAATAGACCGGCGATAATGCTTCTAATTTGTTCTCTCAGATATACATAACCGATATGAAGGTACCAACAGACACACATATACATAAATGTAAGACATTTGTTTATAGTTGATTTATGATAACTTAAGAGCCACTTGAAGTTATGTGTTAGAATGAATACATATTGAACATAGTCCATAAGGCCAAAATTATTATTCTTAGCCACACTCCATTCTCCTGGCCTTGGTCTGAGCCATTTACATATATCAACGGGTTTCATTTATTCTCAGATAATTTCGTTTTTTAGGAGTATTCTGGGAGATAGAAACATGCGTTTTCAATTCTGACCCTTCCGTTTTTTTTTGGTTTTTTTTCTCGTACATAACAGAGAATCATGAATTCATTCGGCAAATTTAGATATATATATTTTCCTGTCGCCGTTAAGTTTTATTGTTTTTTTATATACATATAACTTTTACCTTAAGCGCGGGCACAAATGATATAATTGTATTGGGTTTTTTTGATTGTTTAATCCCACTTTATGTCTTCAGTTGTCTTTAATATATCTCTCGCAAGTACCATCTCTCTCTTTCTCTCTCTATCTCTCTCTCTCTTTCTCTCTCTCTCTCTATATATATATATATATATATATATATATATATATAAATATATATATATATAATCTGCCTATAATTTTCACAGTAAATTGTCTACATATTTTCTCTATCACATTTCTGTATTTTCTTATTTTATTTTCTTCTTTCTCTCACACATCACCTTTGTCTAATATCATTTTTTTTCTAAGTGTATTCATGGACTTTTCTTTATCGCATTCTCCATGATGCCTCCATGTTATCCTAGAAAAATCATGTTTTTCTAAATTTATAAAACATACTTATTGTTGCAGGTGATTATTTCATGCAAACATATAGGTCATTAGTCTCTCCTAGCACATGCCAAAGGTCATGCATACTGATGGTTCCTGTAGCTCGTTGGTTGAACGTTCTTCTCATTCAGTCTTCAAGGCGTAAATTTCTAATACTACAACACTGAATATAGAATTATTCAAATCTCACCCTACACACATCAACAATAGCGGTGTCCACATTAAGCATGTTTTTCATTAAGCAGCTTTGCACGTCCCATTCCCTGATTTATAACCTCCACGCCCATTTATACCTTAGATGTAAGTCTGCGCACAAGCGATTACCGTGAGTACGCCATCATGACATAGTCAGTAGAACCATGTAACACCATGACATAGTCAGTAGAACCATGTAACATCATGCCATAGTCAGTAGATCCACGTTGCATCATGCCATAATAAGTACTGTAGATCCATGTAACACCTTGGAGTTTTGACATATTTATATATACTATTCACTCGTAGCGGCAAATGCTATTTCTATTGAAGATCAATTGAAGTCTGACACGATAACTACTTTAATAAATTATCTATCAAGAACAACATATGTGAGTCGTGTGAATTATTCTTTCCAGAATGTAGTCTTCCCTATGAACCTCCTGAAATTCCCGCCATCTCTTGCAAGTTGTCCAGTTTCCTCTAGCGACAAGTGCATGAATTCCTGAATATCTCTTTTATCCATCGACGTCTTGGGGCCTGTGTCTCTACTGTCTTCTATCGCCCTCTCGAACAACACTACTCCCATGATATCGTGTCTCTTCACATAGCCGACAAACCCTAGCTTTCTTCTTAATATGATGTTTAAAAGCCAGCTTTCTTGAGCGTTAATTTTTCTTTGCAAGAACGACATACACACACATAATATGGCGCAAAAAACAAGACAGACTATTAAAAAAAGAGTTATGTGATGGAAACTAACATTGAATCCCAGATAAATAATTTCCTATTTTATATCGCTTAGAGTGATATAATGGAAACTGAGATGGAGTCATGGATGAAATATGCAACTTTTGAATTTTGCATGAACAATATGTTAGTTTACATCGCATAACTTTTGTTCCATTCTATGTATGTGTGTCGATATCTTGATAAAGACATTTTATTCTAAACGGTGATTCCGTTTATTTGTTCTATATAAAACTGATATTTAATCCATTGCTATTTAAGATTTAAAACATCTTATCCAAAGTATCTTATTCCAACTCTGCCAATGTCAAACATAGTCCTTAAAAAAACACATAAAAGACAGTTCGTTATAACAGATAAGAGATGTGTGAGAAAAGCTACAGGAGTGACTAGAAGACACAGAATTAGAAACAAGGTCATAAGAGAAAGATTGGGTGTCAAACCAATTCCGCAAACATAAAAAAATCAACAGATACAATGGTTTGGTCATCTGGAAAGAATGCCGTGGGATTCATTAGTTTATAAATCATTTATGAAGAGAGGAGAAACAGAAAGAAGAGCCAAGAGTAGACCTAGAGTACACTGGATCGACAACATCAAAGAGACATTAAACGAACACCAAATGATATTATCTGAAGCTGCCAGAAAAGCGAAAACAAGAACATTGTATCTCCCTCGATATCCGTGAAGGGTAAAATAGGAAGGAAAGAAGAAGAAGCAGATAGTTTTTTAAATATTTATTTACCATATGGTTCAATTTTACTTCATTTTACTGTTCATTCAAATATTGAACTTTGATGTAGAAGAAATTAAATTTTGCGTAACGATTTAGGAACTATATTATTCATCACGTTTTCTTGCCACTGAGACTTACTGTGTTCATAACTTTGATCTCATCACAGTCTTCACTTATTTTGTTCTCCACGTACAAAGACCATATTTCTTAACGTGTCACAAAAAATTTTGACCTTCACTGAGGCTAGGGCCAAACCAGAGGAAAGCTTTCAAATCCATCTTGCTGTCAACATTTCCTACCCTTTTGACATTGCCCGCTGCCTTATCTGTCTCATGTGGAATATGAGTAGATTGTTGCTATCTCTGTTAGCCCTCGAGTTATGCCACTTTTAAACGAGTTTCGCAATTTTAAAACAAGGACCAGATAAAGAATGAAATAATTTAACACTAAAACGATAACATTTTTCATTAATTTTCTTTTAGCGCTGACGTTAGCGCATATGGCAGAGGTAATATCTCTCCAATTCTGTCTGTTCAAATCTATTCCGTGCAGTTCTTGAATAGTAAGAATATTGCTTGTTTTGATTTCTCTAAGTATTGTTCTTCTGAGTGTTTCATTTGGTCTACCCCTGGTTCTTCTGCCTGTTGGTACCGATGCAGGAGATTGGTGGTGCATAATATTTTACCAAGGTTAAATATATAAATTAAGAAATATAAAAACATAAATAACAATATTTAGAGAACCTGCATTATTATTTTTCTTTCGATCGTGTGCTTACATCTGTACTTGTGTTTCACGAAATTTTGCCATCTTTTGTAGCTCATATAGAGGTCGATAGACTGTGATTAAAACATTGTTTATCTTACCCAACGTGTTTGCCTAATGATCTCTTATTCAGAACACTTTTGAAGCGCATGTTCTTCAATTCTGTAGTACATGTGTTTCCTATCAAGGCTCGTTCCCTGAAGAGTGAAGGAGAAATGGATTTTCGTTTAGTTAAAAGAAGCTGTTAACTAGGACTGATCAAGTCCTCCTATAATAGAGCAGGACCCACATTCTGTGTCATAGCAAGTATTGATGATGAAGAAGAAAGTACCCAGCAAAGTGGCACACCCTAACAATCATGATGCACCACATACACGCAATAGTGGGCTTAACATCGAAATGATTAATATAATAGCATTTAACACAATATAGATAAGTGTTTCTCTACAACAATTTCTCTCAACTTGATGTCGAGAGTAATGTGGTGCTCTCGTCTTGATGTCGAGAGCAATGTGGTGCTCTCGTCTTGATGTTGAGAGCAATGTGGTGCTCTCGTGAGGACATATGCTCGCGCCATACACGTCAAAAACTGCTCTCTAATACTAGTGATTACATGTGAGTGGTGCTAGCCGACTACAAATGTTGAGAATCATGTTGCTATTCTTTACTCTCAGTTCAAGCCGTGGCAATATACGGATACGAGACACTACGAAATCGTTTATTGACACCATCAAGCACAAACCTAATAAAGAAGTCTATCCAGGCTTCATATTTGAGATTCTTCTTAGACGCGAAGTGAATTTTAAACAACCACTATTAAGTTAGGAAAATATGATTTTACAAGCCGGCACTAAAACACCACCCTTTTCAGACTCACATCAACACTCTTTAGTGACAATCAATCTCACAACAACAACCATCGTCTTATTGATAGAAATTGTTTCTGTTTTATTCAGGGTTGTCATCCATTGCCCATAACTATCTTTGATCATGCGAATTATATCACTTTTCTGAGCGGAAGGTAATATATTGTTCTATAATATTACCTTTTGTACACATTAAATGATTGTACATGCAATATAAATAATATAACAGAATGAAATATAGACTGCACATACTGGACTTTGGTGGCGTATCCTAATCAGGACGGTAACCATCAAACCAGAATTTTTTTGCTGTAGTGATTTTCTGAGTTTACATACTAAAATAGAACATATAATGTGGGTTAAGATTGCAGTTATGAAGCTGAAAGGGAAAAATATATAAATAAGTGGTGTTTCTCAAGTTGTTACTGTTCATAAATATGTGGTGTTTCTCAAGTTGGTACTGTCCATAAATTATGTACACAATTATTTTTTTTGGGGGGGTGGGGGCGTAAGATATTTTCCATTTGATTTGCAAGAGGGGATGCAAAAAGTTGACGTTAACACAGAGTTTGTATGCACCAATTTAATTGTTCGATTTTGAAACATTTTCATAAAAATATAAAAATCATTTTGTTCTGGTACTGTCTCTGCAGGTATTACGTCATCAACATGGCTGCAGGATTTCAGTTCCTCTGGATATTTAAAATAAAAATGTTATTTATTTTTCACTGTATATATTCTTCTCAAGTAACTGCACTCCAAATCGTGGGTTTTCTAAACCGACTTCCATAACACTTCATGCTGTAAAAATGGATGCACATTAGTGCGTCTGAAATGTCAGGCCATGTTCCTGGGGCACTTACTGTCAGATCTATCTTTACATACACGTCACTTCCTCACCGAGTGCCATTACGATTCTGGATAATGTTTAAAATGGAAACTCACGGAAGTGGAAGAGTATCTTGATGAAGATTTTCAAAGTACAGAATACCGGCATAAGTAATGTGCTATATGATGAAAATTAGCCTTTCGATTCGGATGCTTTCATCAACTCAGGAAATGTGTCAAGGAAATTGAAATGTGACATGTCTAGTCTAAATCATTTAGTCTAATGAACATGTGGGCGACCGGTTATTTTTTGGGTCGGCAGTACGAATTGCGCATTTTCATGTGGGCTGGAGTCAAGAAATATTTTTTATTTAGTTCCTTGGTGTTCCAACTAGTTTATTATGAATTCAGATCATTTAATGTAGTATGTGTTTATAATATCTTGGCGACCATTAAAAATAGTTTATAGGGCCAAATTACACGGTATTTTGCCGCCCACTGGTCAAATGTTTGAAAAACAGAACACAACGTGTGTAATTATTTCTTCTTTGACTTGATACAGTAATTTCTTGAAACACCAAGTGAGGTACACATTTTGATACCAAGTGAATTATACGTTAATAACACCAAGTGAGGTATAAGTTATGAAAAACAAATGACATACAATGTATGAATACCAAGTGAATTATAAGTTAATAACACCACGTGTAACATAAGCTATTAACACCAAGTGAATTATAAGTTAATAACACCACGTGTAACATAAGCTATTAACACCAAGTGAAATATAAGTTACTTCACTTTTTATATAAGTTATAAAACACATATTATAAACACATGTACAAAATACAATCAAAACACTCTTAAGAATGCCAGCTATGTAAATAACATCATGGAACGTGACCACCGCATCTGTAAATGTGCATCTGGAGAATATCAGGTCTTCCTCCAGAACAAGACAAATGAAAAAAACTGTATACAGTACTTCTTCTTCTTCAGTGTTCAATCTAAAACTCCTGCTGGTTCTCTCTTGTAACAGGACTTTGGTCCTACTAGCTTTCTAGCAGGATGTAGTCCAGAAAATGAAAATCCGTTGTGTTACCGTTTATTTGCGCCAATGACCCGACACATCCTTCTTCGGCGGGTATATATGGAACAAAGCTAATACTAAGAGACACCTGCAGATATAATTATATTCAATTGACTCCATGTCAAAAACAATACTGCAGGGAACTGTCGAAGATGAATCCTGGCATTCCTATAAGATTACAAATAGTATATTACTGCTACTACTACTGCTACTGCTACTACTACTGCTACTGCTACTACTACTGCTACTGCTACTGCTACTACTACTACTACTGCTACTACTACTACTACTACTGCTACTGCTACTGCTACTACTACTGCTACTACTACTACTACTGCTACTATTACTGCTACTGCTACTACTGCTACTACTACTGCTACTACTACTACTACTGCTACTACTACTGCTACTATTACTGTTACTACTACTACTACTACTGCTACTACACTGCTACTACTACTACTGCTACTACTACTACTGCTACTACTACTACTACGCAAAGTGCAGTAATAATTGCCTTAGTATCAAAAATAGTTTTGTCAACAGTGGACACTATATTTCATTTGAATTTGCTTCTATCGAAGCAGAGGAGGGCATTTAAAGGCATGGACAGACAACATCAGGGAATGGACAGGACACAATTTTTCCTCTCACACTGCATCGCTGAGGATAGAAATTTCTGGAGGACTCTGTGTGCTTGAGTATCCAATGTGGTGCCCCTACGACCCTGAAGGGTTACGGGTTTATGATGATGATAATTATATTACTTATATCTGACAGGCAGAAGTCTAAGAGCCACTGGATCACAGAAGAAGAAGAAAAATAGCAAAGTAACCACGAAAAACATCGTTATCAAAACTCTTGGAAATCTGCATGGGAAAACTGAGCACGTATACGTTTCATCACAGTCTGTTCATAACCAATAATGAAAGAATAATTCGTCTGGAGTAGGCATGGTTATGACGCCTGTGTAGATTCACATTTGAACAGCTATATTAACGGTTCTTTTTTTTTCCATATCGGCTATGCAAATTCGTGACCTTTGTCAGGTCATCTGTTCATTTGAACTGGTTGTTCACAAAATATTCAATTACTACTTTGTATGGCAGCTTGTTAAATGCCCCTTAGGATGGGAACGTGTTTGGGCTTCAAATTTCAGGGTTAGACATTGACGTTTACTGTTCAGGGTTACTTGTAAATTGCACATGATGATTGATTTTGACGAAGAAGAAATTCATTTAAATTTGACGTCGGGGGGGGGGGTGTCAAAGGTAGCTAACATGCTGATGTTATGGAATAACCGTGGCATATACACTTTAATCTACATCCACACACACATACACGTTAATCTACGTCCACATACACATACACTTTAATCTACGTCCACACATACACCCAACCATCTATGCAATATAATTCTTCTCAAGGCGTTGAAACTGATGTGATGGTGGGCCTCTGTGCACTCGATGAGATGGTGGTTCTCTGTGCAATCGATGTGATAGTGGGCCTCTGTGCAACCGATGTGATGGTGGTCCTCTGTGCAACCGATGTGATGGATTTCCTTTGTGCAACCAATGTGATGGTGGTCCTCTGTGCACTCGATATGATGGGGGTCGCCTGTGCAACCGATGTGATGGTGGTCCTCTGTGCACTCGATGTGATGGTGGTCCTCTGTGCAACCGATGTGATGGTTTTCCTGTGTGCAACCGATGTGATGGTGGTCCTCTGTGCAACTGATGTGATGGTGGGCATCTGTGCACTCGATGTGATGGGGGTCCTCTGTACATTCGATGTGCTGGTGGGCCTCTGTGAACGATGTGATGGTGGGTTTCTGTGCAACCGATTTGATGGTGGTCCTCTGTGCATTCGATGTGATGTGATCGTCCGTGCTAACGATACGATAGAATCCACTACGTATAAATGAAAGCTCTAAAAACCCCTCCCGTTTTTCCCAATAGACATCATCATCAAAACACATCATTAGAATCGCAGGAGTTCCACTTTAGAAACATCACAACAAAAATGTATACATGAATCTCTAATTGCACTTTATTTTTTTAAGTATCGATAAGTCTTAATCTTGTTCATTCTAAAATAATAGCAAACCATAATTTTCTTGTGTCTCCACTTCGTTTCCTACTCTCCCACTTTCGGAGATACCCCTAGCGTAGTGGTTAAACTGTTCGCCTTGTGTTTAAGAGGTCATGAATTCGAATCCAGCTTGAGTCGTCTTGTTTGCAAGATGAATGTTTTCAGAGATCCCTGTGGATTATTGATTGAAACTATGGAGTTACGTGCTATGACCGGTACTCCCGACAGGTGGCGTGCCTCTTCGCTGTTGCGAGTGACGAAGTACATAATGAAAATCGTGTACAGTGAAGTCAATCATCTAAGAGTCTTGAGCCCTCTTTGAACTCTTTCTTCCACTCTCAATTGCACTCCGCATGAAATCTTGGAAAAAGGATACATGCCTCATCACGTGCCTAAACCACATCTTTTTTAACATATAGAAAGACACAATAGGTTAGAATAATTCATCATGAAAATAACTTCTTCTTCTTCTTCGTGCATTATCAAACTCCTGCAGATCAACAGGATGTAGTCCGGAGAACGAAATGCGTTGTGTCATGGTTTACATCATGGCTGCGATATCTGTGCCTTTCAACTTGACACATCCGACTCTGAAAATAACAATTTCAAGGAAATATTCAGAGAAAAAGAGGTCGTCTAATACGTATGGTTCGTTGGTTGCTGATCCAGCGGTCCATGGGCCCATGCCCATTGACCTAATGCCATTAAAATGGTATTATATTGCTGGGAAGTCTGTGGATTCTCTGCCCACCCTGGGCCAGAGCCGGAGAATAACTATCACACCACCAGGAAAGTAGGTTTCAACCTATGCACTGCTCCGAGCCACTGCAACCAATGTGCCCATTCCCCGCCAACAATTGACTACTGGTTATGCTAACTTCTCTATTGCTCCAGGCATGCAACCAAATGTTCAAGTCAAAAGGATTGTCACGTCCTGAGTCACTGTGTCTCTATGATGGGTCTCAGTCATAGGAAAAACAGTGCTGCTAGTTTCCTCCTCCCCAATGCTGTGCAGTACATCTCTGGCTCTCTCCCAACCACAGAGGGTGCATACATATATAAAATCACGTTGCAATAACAAAATAAAAGCATGAGAAGCATACTTATATAGATGACATGCCATGAAGCTTCTATAAGAAGATAACCTCAATATAACGGCATGCCATCTACTAAGGTTTTCTGTTGCATGGGAGGTTTGTCCAATGAGCCATTGGTGAGACCCACAGACGCAACTGCATGTGAGTATAATACGCATAAATGACACATGATATTGAAACTCTTTTAAATGTCACTCGATGGCGAAGGATAGCTTTCACAGAATCTTGATACTTACAGTGTGACAGAGAAAACAACGCACGTAAAAGACACATTATATGAAATAAGGTAACCGTTAACTCTAAAATAGACTTACTGAACATATCAAAGGTAACATGAGAACATACTAATGAGACGAACTATGAACATAATAATACGGTTTCTTTATAGAGCCACGTAACAGAATTTCAAAAGGCCGATCTGGAAGAAAAGCATTATCTACTAATAATATTAGGTTATGCTTGTATTGGCTCAAAACTGAATAGCAACAATACGCAAGATGAAATTAATTAGGTTTTTGTTGGTGGATCGGCTGTCCAATCCTATGTAGAGTTAATGTAAACAAATTCCATTGTTTAAGTTTGATGTGTTAATGGAAGGCGAAATATCGTGTCTAATATGTAAACTATTACACAATGCTTCTCTATTCTCTTTCTGACCAAATTCTGCTAACGTTTGGTAACGAACGCAAAATCAAAACTTCAAAAGTCACGTATTCAAAATAATAATAAAATGGCGTATATCGATGAGAAAATACTAATAAAATGTCACTTATCGATGAGAAAAACAGTATTTAACATATTTCGTGAAGTCACGAAGAAGAATTTGATTAAATTATTCTGGCCAAAATGCAATATCAAATAATATTTGTTGATATTGAAATGATCTCATAACCATTCCACTGGCTCATAAATGTACTATTTGTCGCTCTCTTAAAAACACCAGCAATTCGGTTATTTGATGGATCTTTCTTGTGACCGACATCTCAGATGCGTTCATGGTTATACTTATTAATTTTAATATCGTGGCATTTCATATGATCAGAATATTGAGTATGTTCCAGATCTCTAGACAGATGATATCAAGCGTAGTGTTATTTGTAGCTGTGTGTACCCAAGGACGGAATATAATTACATCCCAAGTCATTCGAACAAATACCATTCTGATAGGCCATCATCGTATATCCCGTTATGGTATGAAGGTTTTCGTGAATGATAATTAGTGTGTTGTAATCTATGAGGACACGGGTATGGTTAGATGTGTATATTTGTTAATACTCTTACTATAATAATGTCTGCGTATTATTAGTATCTAAGTATGAAACAAACATTTTCTGTTCCTAAAAGAGCCTTAAGTAATTTCTGTTGTAAAGCATTTTATTTTGTTTTGTGCTTTTAATGTCCACGTTTGACATTGGTATCGTAGAGATGATATGATGATTGTTGTATATAGTGCAGGTTTTGTGTACATCTTCACATGAGAACGCGTCCTGTTTCCTAAGAGCTTTTTAGTTCTACAGTTTATTTGCTAGACCAGTCACAACAATGTTGTTTCAACTTTCGAATGGTTAAACCGTGTTCTAATCTATCACATTTAGAAAATAACCCACATATTTCATTTAGCTTACATCATTTGCTGATAATGTATCTTAAGCTTCTACTTCACACAGAATGATGTATGTGTTCCTAATGAGTTTCGAACTGTATTAATAACAATCTATTTTATAAAGAGCAATGACGAAATTGAATGCTGACGCCACTGTTCTTTCTGATTTATGTTGTCCATTTTGTTTAACCGAAACTAGTTATGGCTTATTTTGTAGTGACCATGTAAATTAATTCAGTTTATAACTCTTGACTGAGTGTTCAGAAACGTATGTCAGATAAACACATTAGCAACGTTTCTTAAATTCGGTTCCGTAGAACCATAATGTTCCGTGAAAAGAAGCTAGGGAGTTCTTCAATACACGTAGAAGAACGGGCTAATCATATGTATTTAAAGTTATTTATGTGTGTAATTTCACTTTTGTAATTTGTGTACACAATTCACACATACTGACCATGTTATATTATATGCATTGTTTCAAAGTTTTCAAATTGTTAAATACTTTTGTTTAATCGTAAGAATTATATTATGTTTTGCAAATATTATAAAGGAAATGTATTTAGGGCCTCCGTGACAAATGAATATTTTTTAAAAGGTTCAGCTAAGACAAAAATATTGAGAAACGCCTCAGATAATTTCAATAATAAATTGGTAGCATTTTCAGTGAGAACATTTTTACTCGATGGGTCCATTCTCCTCTACGAAATTTCCCTTTCCAGAAAGCAGAAATAATACAATTGTCACCCCGAGAAATTTAATGGCAGTGCAGGCATAAACCTTATAGATTATATGAAGCTTTCAGGTTCAATTATGTTCAAAAAATGTTTTTCCCCAAATTGAACCGCTATTCCTGTTTCATTTTGTATGTGGGCATAAAATTATATTTTTTTAATGGACACTCAGCAGTGACTACGTCGTAGTGGACACAACGTATATAGCATTAAATAGCATTAAAAGTACCTCAATTGAGTTAAACCATATGGGCTTGGACTATATACAATTTAGTCAGAAATCGAATTTCTTCGACAAATTTTCGGACATAATATCCTTACAATTTCAGTAATATATGGTATTGTATATTAATCCTATCCTTGGGTCTGGAAGTTGTTGATGAAAGTAGTTTTTAAAAACAAAATTCATTGCCATAGTGTTGAGGAATCCTTCTGGTATGCCCTATCCTAGGAGTTGAAATATTTTACTGCATGTTTAGGTATTATGCTCGGCTGACTGTGGCTTCGGCAAAGAAGAATGGCTCGATTAAAGAATTCGAGGTTAAGACACACTATACGTAACGTCTAGTGGTGTCCACTCATGCCCGAGTAAGACATTTTCATTTCTATATATCGCACAATTATGTCTGCAAACTTTACCACAAGTGTGAAGGCTCGCTTCATCGGAAAATGTCATTTAATTTGAGAAAATTATTGTTATCATCGTGGTGACATAAGTAGTTATAGATCTATGATATATATACCATGACTCCCTATTCACTCCCGAAATGAGACAAAGAAGAAAATACTCATGAATCCTTAAAAGAGACAAAGAAGAAAATACTCATGAATCCTTAAAAGAGACAAAGAAGAAAATACTCATGATTCCCGATCAGGCATTCCCGATCGGACCGGCGCCCGGTAACGGCGATCAGCAGCAACCAGATAGCCCGAATCGACCTCATATGGTCTGTCACACTGTAGTGTCTTATCCAACATTATAATAAAAGGCATCATGTCGTCATTCCAAACACGTTTCGGTTTAATTTCGTGTCATATCGAAAAGCTGGCATACTGTTACTCTCCCACCTACCACAAAACATCGCAAATCGTTCTTACGAGCCCACACACACACACACTTACACACCGACAAGAAACATATACGGACTCAAAACGTACCGAACTATTTTTATACAGACAAAAGGCCAGAACGTTTTAAATTGTTTGTACACACACGCACGCACAAAATTAAACACATTATTGCAACTCCACGCTATGCCAAAAACTCGAGTCAGAAATATGTTATCACGCTGAACAATAACTCAATTATCACAGGGAAGGGTAAGAATATCAGTACCGAAAATCACATCAACCCACCGCAAATATAAGACATGCGAGCAGACTGATGAAGATGTGTGTACCGATATCACTATCGAACTCAAAGATAACAGTTTAGACACACACATGTTCACACACACACACACACACACACACACACACACACATATATATATATATATATATCATATTACAATTCTCAGAATACACAAGGCTATAATCACGATATGTACATTCATTTCGGACACGGTGAAAAGAAATGAGAACAGGCGACAGTCTCAGATAGCAGTCTACATAATTATAGCGCTGAAAGGATACATAACTCTCCGAAATCTATTGGTCCTTCGTATTGTGATAAAGTGACAAGCTGACTCGAAACATTCCGGAAATGTTACTATACCAGGTCATACCGGAAATGTTACTATACCAGGTCATACCGGAAATGTTACTATACCAGGTCATACCGGAAATGTTACTATACCAGGTCATACCGGAAATTTTACTATACCAGGTCATACCGGAAATGTTACTATACCAGGTCATACCGGAAATGTTACTATACCAGGTCATACCGGAAATGTTACTATACCAGGTCATACCGGAAATGTTACTATACCAGGTCATACCGGAAATGTTACTATACCAGGTCATACCGGAAATGTTACTATACCAGGTCATACCGGAAATTTTACTATACCAGGCCATTCTCCTACGCCAGAACACTACAATCTAGGAAAACCAATCGGAATTAACCATAACAGAATACGTTAGAAGCCGGTATATTAGCGCACAGGTGACGACTGTGATCTCTCGCCGCATATAAGGCAAAAACAATCAAAAGAAATCTTCTTCTTCTTCGTCGTACGCCTTGCGACGGACCCTCTGAAAACATTCCGGTGACCGTCCGTGAAGGACGTATGAGGGCGATCTGCGTTGTGTCATGTTTTACAGCAAGCTGCGTTGTCTGCGCCTTTCGACTTGACATATTCGTCTTCATCCAGCAGTTTCTTGGGCCGGGTTTTCATTCCCGTATCTTCGATCTCTAGTACTTGGCCAGATTACATTCCAGACCCACTGCGTGCAAGTGTACTGAGGGTTTCGCCAGCTGTGGTTCACTGACCCTGATGCTTGACCAGATATGGAGCGCCGGCCGGTGTACTCTGGTGTGCATATCATCTCTGGTGTGTATGTCATTTCTTGGCCCAATAGCCATCTCATTCCACCAGTTATCTCATGAGATTACATAACAATAATCTCCTACACAGTATTGTCTACGCTGCACTATTAACGCAGTTGCTTATTCAGTTTTATCTACGCGTTTAATCAGCAATATCAGAATGGCAGCAAAAGATTATATCTATTCATTGCAATTAAATTATCCAAGGCTGATTTTTCAAGTTGTTAACTTTAATTGTTCTACATGCACTAGAACATTCACGGGCTGTTATAATCTGTGACGTTATATAAAACATCAACTTGAAGGGAAGAGACATGCATGCTCGCTTTGTGATAAAGTGTACTATTATCTATTGGCTGTAAATCAGCATATAAAGAAAACTCATCCAGTCGGCGTGACGACAACTACATTACCATCTGGTGCTGTGGTGACTACATCATCAGCATATAGTGCCGTTAAGAGTATTGGACTGTGAACCATGGCTACGAATTCATCATAATCTAGTGAGAGGAGTGGTTAAATAACTCCATCTGCTTCTGAGAAGAGTGGTCCGTCAACCTTAGCTAAGAAGTTATCATCTAATGCCGCTGAGAGGAGGGAGCACCTATGACTATTTTATCATATAGTACCACTGTGAGCAATGGACTGCCTTCAGGATGGTCATTATTATCTAGTGCCAATGACAGCCGTAGATCAACATCATCATCATCTAGTGCCACTGAGTGTAGTGGACTGTCATAATCACTCAGTGCCGCTGAAAGGAGCGGGGCAGCTATGTCACCTACCACGCATGATCGTAGTATATCAGGAAAGAGGCGTATGCCATTGACATAGTCAGCAGTAGCTATGAAGGCTAAACTGGATACACTAAAGGGACTCCCTGCTGATGTAGCGAAAGTGTATAGGAATCACTGGAGCACGATCCAGACCCAGACGATCCAGTCATGCGGAAGAGAACTGCAACATACACGTTCTATCACGATCCAGCACAGCCTCATCCCATCAATTGTACGGATTAAACATATTTAATAAGAATACTATATATATAGACGTTATATATATATATATCATATAGATATATAGACGTTATAGGTTAAATTAGATGAGGCATACAATTTTGCGACGTATAAATACGTTGGAGTCGCGATTCTTTCACGGATCAACTAATAATACCGAACTGCTGGATACGCAAATGATGATCAACAATCGACAGAACATGAATGAATTCATTAGGCTGGTCAATGAGATAGATGGTAGTAAAGTAGGATACGTAACGAGGTCAGATACAAAGTACATCTAAGAAAATATATGTGCCACATAATTTTATTTGTATTTCATTAATTCACATCCACTAGGCTGTGGGCTGAGTGATTTAGCACCATATATCGCCAACAATGGAGCCATTCACGGCTTTCAGACTAACTAATGGTCAAGTAAGCCGTACAATGATAATATTTGCTATTTTCGATGTGTGAAACTTCACCGGAAGTGTACCATGATATCATTGAACAGACAGACGACCAGCCTATTCAAGTATTGGTATACCTATCAAGATTGGAAACCATCAAGTCATTTTAAAGGCATGACGCATAATCAATTACCAGCATTGGAAAACTGTTTCTAAGTTAATGTCGACATTTTCGAGTATGATGATTGCCAGACTCTCATCCCTATTATCAGAAATGATAGTACATTTCCAGAAACCATGCGCCTGCTTCGCAATAAGAACCAGCTCATGTTTATCAAAGACATAGACGCAGATAGTTACTCAATCGGATGTCCCAAGTGCGGAAACATATGGAAACATCATTTCAGTCTAACCCGACATGAAAAAAAAAAAACGTGGTGGCGGTCTCAGCAGAAATCGTTATACGGGAGGTATATTCATACTTAATGAAAGCATGTGTGAATCAGTATCAAATGTTCTACCAGACACAGATAGAGAGTTTGTTTTTCCATTTCGGGCTACTTTCTACTACAAGTCTTACTTTGATACCATTGATTATAACAATAAATCTACAACAAATACAGAATATATTACTCGACATATTCCAACGTCATGCTTTGTAGCATCTACCGCACCAGGATAAATGTTTAGTTAGTACAATAGATCCACAGACCCTAGTAAACTCCATGCTCGAGTATTTGGAAGAAAGTGTGGATGCAAGTTATAGAAAACTCCTGTCCATTTTGACGATACATATTCAGTGCTATCCAATGGCGGACATACTAAACTCTATGGAAGATAAAGTATTACCTTATGCTGTTACCAGGCATAGGATACATTTTTGGAATATATTATTTGAATCCTTTTAAACCTTTTTTTTAGTTCACTTTTGTATGACCAGATCAAAGAATGATGAAGATAACGATGGAGTGAAATGTGCCTTTAAAAGAAATGTATTGTGCTCGAAGAGGGAGGAACAGCTGCATAGCATTATGCGAAACGATATTACAGGTGGATCCTCCATCATATTCCTTCCGTATCACGAGGTTAGGCAGACGCCCATCCGATGTCAGAAGCCAGTAAAGGTCATCCAGGACTATGACCCGAAACGTATTGTATCTGGGGGTACTAATGCAGACGCCTCTTTTTATCATCATCACCATAATTCAGCGTGTCTTCGATGTATGTTCAGTAAGGTTACGTATTCACGCTATATGAAATTAAAGTATTGAGAGACATCGACTTCAGAGAATAGACTATGCATGTAATAACTGACCGGTCCCACCGAAGTGGCATGTGGTAGTTTATCACCGTGGCCTGCGTCATTTTGGTTCTCATGTGTAAATATGTATCGAAAGTATTCAGATACTCCTCGCTGTTACTCAAAATAACAAACTCAATAGGTGCCCTGGTGCTAGAGCGACCAGGGGATGAATTTCAAGGGATAAAGTTTGCGTTGTTGGTACACTTAAACATATCGAGTCCAGAGTGAAGACAAACGTTTTCTGGGATGAGCGAGAGCAATTATACAAAGATATTTTGTAGCTTGTGATGCTTGGAATGAGCTCGTTCAGCGGCTGGGTTTAGTCTTTTCTGCAACGGCTGACCGGGTGGTGCTGCTCGTTTTCTGATACCACTAACCGATTAGGTAACGTGATCGATAGCACCAACCAATAGACGATTACCTGTCTCTTTGGCTCTGTCTCGAAAAGAATCACGAATATTCACACCACCTAATGCATAATAAGTCACCTGTAAACCAGAGGTTACGCCGTCTCTCAATACATCTTTAAATCCGGTTTTAACGAGGGTAGTACCATTCGACCAAGTCATCTAAAGGAAATACCGAGTACGTGAATTTTCTGGTGTCTACCAGCCACACAACTGGTATGCCATTATCCGCCTGATGACAAAAATAATCTTCGTCCAGTTTGTGATCTCGATGTACTGGTGCGTGTCTAACCATTGTAATTAATCCAGGTCGAAATGCTTGCGTGTACGAAATTGTAGTGTCACCGTTGACGCAATAAATGCGATCTTCTTGCATTGGTCGGTGGTTAAAAGGATTTCGAAAGTGTCGAACGAGTGTCGGTTGCATAAGTGTGGTTTGTCATATATCCGAAACACCAATGTGGCTGTCCTGTCTAATATATGTATCTATTGTAGTAGTGGGACCATAATCCACCGATCACCCACCGATCGCACAGGTATAATATCTGAATAGAAATACACATTCTTCATGACGCATTCCGTATCCGCCATTTCCTGGATACCAACATGGAGTGGGGTTTATTGTCCACGAAGAGAAAGTTAAATCTAACATTAGTTGCACCCCATGAAACAGCAGATTTATAACAAGACAAATTCAAACAAGACATGCAATGATTTCTTTTTTCTTCAGAAATCTCTGATTTCACATAGACTAATCTAATGTAGTACTACATCTAATTTAGTACTTCTAGAACCTGAAATGGTTATGTGTTTTATGAAAACATATTTAAATTTGACACTGAGTGTGTCGTGTACAAGAAATTTCTATTCAACTATTGCTGAATTTTAAGTTGCATCTAATACATCCAATTGCATCGACAGTAGAATGTGAATGATCGACTTTTAAAGCACGAACAAATTCGACGAGTTGAGTTGACGAGCTGAGCTCACTATCAATAGTGATACAGATACAACAGAGATATGGATTAACTTGTGTAATTTCTCTTTATATCATTGTGTCCAAGAAAGTATAATATCGATCTGGAGACTTACAATGTCCACAAACAATCGATAGCTTAGATGAATCGCGAGTATGATGGCGGAAATCTAAAGATCATGTCAAGAGCAATTATGCAGTACTTAGCATTGTTAGAAATAC
Organism: Meghimatium bilineatum; assembly: GCA_034231615.1. Lineage (NCBI taxonomy): Eukaryota > Metazoa > Mollusca > Gastropoda > Stylommatophora > Philomycidae > Meghimatium > Meghimatium bilineatum. The sequence continues at coordinate 50,093,506 of CM067298.1, forward strand.
GATCATTAACAAAACATACGTCATTGGCGAGATAAAAGATAGACATGTATACTAGAATAGGCGTGAAATAAACATATGATAATGGACAAACCAGAAAAGTTGAGTATTAGAACAGCTCTTCCCTTTCACGTTAAGATGACTGGTAACTTTAATTATTCTGTTATTTTTCAAACAGTACCATTTTTGTAATAGTATTTGTGAATGTTTTCATCCCAGACAGACTAATTTGAATTTAATGATAGTAAATGTTCTTGATGGAAATCCAAGCGTCTGAGCCACTTTAGACAGCTTGCCTTTGTTCAATGTTAACTGGAATAGACATCTACTTAATTTTCTGCGTTCGTTCTCAAACTCCTTGATATTAACAGGATGTAGTTCGAAGAACGGAATGCGCTGTGTCATAGTTTGCAGCTTTCATGAGATATCTTAGCCTTTCCGTCCAATACAACATTCTTCAGCATGACTTCTGAGCCACTTGGACATGTGATACTACAGACAACTCCACCAATAACCTCTAGTCGCCTCTTAAGACATGCATGGACGTTACAGAATGATGATGTTATATGCTCCCATTTTGGGCGCAAGACACGGGCAATAGACATTTACAATACTACATAAGCTTCCAATGCTTGGTATTGAAAATTTACCGGAATACAGGTGAACATTAGTTTTCGTTCGCGGCCCTAATCGAACCTCTTTAGCGTAGGATGGTGCCGAAATTTTGTTTAGTTCCTTGATATTCAAATAGTGCATTCATAGTTCAGGAACTAGTGATTATATTACATTGTAATCAGCATAGCGAAGCATTAATAATGGCTTGACCGTCTAATTTGGCACGCGGCGATGCATCCTTTGCCCATCGCTGCACTAGACACATTCAATAAAATATATTTACTACGCGTATTAGTATAATAGATATGTATAATACATATGTGCTAAGAAAATTACTGGAAGAATATTTCAGGATCTGCATAATTTTATGAAACTCCCATGTAGGAAATCTGGTAGAAATCTATGAATTACTTGATCTTCGATTGTGCAGAAATATTTCTGCGTGAGAGGCTGTCTTGTCTGACGCTGATGTTAATTGTCGCGCTATGTTACATGTCTATTCTTTTTTTGACATACTCGAAAAATATTTCGTCACATGTCATACCAGAAAAATGTTTATTGATTTCTCACACTCGAAATATATTTCTTGGCCTGACATACTCAGAGGATTTTTCCTGGCTTGATATACTCCAAAAATATTTCTTGACTTTAATTACTCGAAAAATAGTTCGTGAAGCACTCAAAAATAGTTTTTGATTACATATTCGAAAAATATCTCTTTTCTGGACATAATCATAAAATGTTTCTTGATATCCGAGAAAAACGTTTCCTGTCTTTCAATTCTGAAATAGTTCTTCATCTTGACGTCTCATATTCGATCAAATAATTCTGTTGATGTTAATAAATAAGTCAATAATGTTGTTATTTTTCCAAATTGTAACCACCTGCTTGACAGTAGGTCAAGAATTCAGGAACAATCCTCTGCTTATGTATGTCAAACAAAATGTAAGCGACCCACCCATCTAGACAATTGTATAACATCAATTTACAACAAAAATATAACACGATTAGTTTTCCGAATTTTTAGAAAAGTATTTCAAATTCGAACAATTTACTTTGTGTACAAAATAGTATTGTGGAGGTCAACGTGTGTCAGACTCCCATTCCACCTTGTCCACAGCTTTCATACCTTTCTAGATCTCCTCCTTCATCTTAATATTCGCCCTAATTTATGGACAGCCTTTCTGGTATAACTATTCTTCTATATTTCCTTTCTAATATCTCTTCTCGTATATCGCTTCTCGTATTTCACTACTTGTATATGTTGTGCTATGAGTGAGATTATAGCTATGCGTGTCTGTGTGTGTCCTTAAGTTAGATCTGTTTCAATTATGCTATTTAATAAATGGGTACTACTTTATCATTTGTATAGCTTTGTATTATTATGTGTCACTTACCAGTGTCTTATTATCTACAAATTGTTAGATTTCAATTACCTATAACAAAAAAGCAACACACTTTTCGTGTGTATGTTAAGTATATTGTTAAAGTCTCTTTGAGCCACGGCAATTTCTCTTCACAAGCGGTTACCTGCAATTGCATTATTAGTTATTAACTCGTTTCTGTGATACAAAATTATTACTTTTCTTTTTCTTCTTCAGTGTTCATCGTTATACTCTAGCTGAAACTCTCTTGTAGCATGACAATGGTCTTACTAGATTTTTAGCAGGATGTAGTCAAGAGAACGGACAGTCGTTGTGTCGCCGTATATTTGCGCCAATAGCCCGACACATCCGTTTTCGGTAAAATTAGTTTTCAATCCTTATTCCATTAGTTTAACTTAATGTTGTCAGCCTCAAGTCACGCTCCGTTGAATAATTGTCTAACAATTGTTTCACCAGCCTCTTATCATTACTTCATTCTAACGTTCAAATGTTCTCTGCTGAGTTTCAACATCAGACTACATTCAATAGTCATGTCTTTATAAATATACCAGTCTATAACATTTGCATTCTCCTCTAGAAAATCCAGAGAACACGTTAAAATGTTCTCCAGAGCTCGAAAAATTAGACAGGCGTAAATACATTATCAAACTAGACATGTTGACGTATGGTGATTTGGGGGGTGGGGGGGGGGGGGTTAAGATTTCAAGAACGTTGAATGTCACAAAGAATATCGAATATATTCTCAGAATAAATATATTGAGATCGGTGTGTACAGTATATAATTTAGTCAATATGATTGAAATTAACATTAGTTTTAACCGGTGTTTTGGCAGGGCCGGAACGTGAAACAATCAATAACAAAATTTTGACTTATCCAGCATGCCGTCAGATACGACTAATGATGCATGAAGGTTAAATAGAGCGTTAAGCTCAGGGGAGACGTTTAGTGATCTGAAGGTAAACATCCGCATTCCAGAATGTATCTACTCACATGTTAAAATCTCCAAGTAGCCTCTCCCAGTGATGAACTATAAAATTCTGGAGTGTGTATTTCTATCACGTTCGCCTACAATAGAAGTCATTAATATGTACTTACTGTGCAAAACTTACTTGAGGTCCCGGATTCAATCCACGGTTGGGACAGGATTCTATCTTTTGGAGGTACAATTAAAATGTTTCCTGTACATGTCGCGGCGTCTGCTACGGCAAAGCGGCCTTTATTTCCACAGCCCATAGAATGCTTCCCTGCATTCCTTCACAGGAGAACATGCAGTAACTGCGCAAAACTGACATCCAACAGGTAGATCCAAGAATAGGGTAATAATGTTCTGCTAATAACTAGAAACATACATAGTGACACACAAACATTGACGTTTCGAATAAAAGGCCCTTATCAAGACAACAATTCAAACAAAATAAAAACATTAACAGAAAACGAACAGTAATCACATTGAGGGTCACATCGACGATCGCATTCCCTATACCAATGTGAACGTCGATGTCATTACTGTTCTTTTTCTGTTATATGTTTTAATTTTGTTTCAATTATTGTCTCGATAAAGGCATTTTGGTCTAAACGTCAATTTATGTGTGTTAGTATGTGTGTCGCTAGTTATTAGCACAACGTTATTACCCTATTCTTAGATCTACTAATAGATGTCATAACAATGTGCATGTAAACATTTTGTCTGCTGTGGCCATTTTTAACCTATTCTTAGAAAAAGAAACCAGGCCTTTGAAAACGCATACAATAAACGTGTGTTGGGTATCTGTTACGAAAACATAATTGGTATTTGAACTTGTAGTTACAATGTTAATCTCTTAGTCTTCTACAGTAGGCGTGTCTTAACCATATTTATGTTTTGGCAATTCCCCCCCCCCCTTAGAATGTGATACTATGGTTTGTCCAGGTAGTGTTAATGAACATTTTATCTCCCTTTAATTGATATCATGGTCCATGAATGGTAAAAACATTACCTGGTGTGTGAAAGTGACCCAACCTTCTGTCACTCCCATTTCTAGTTTATGGACTAAAAGATCAGTTTAAAACTAAAAGATCAGAAACGTTCAGGTGTGCAATGTTTTTGTGTGTGGTATAATCAATTCATTAGCATAACAACAAGAACCATTGTTAACCATCGCGAAAGTTCGTACACTCCTGTGGTACGGGCACGTGATAAAACATTCCTCGATTACAAGAGATATTCTTCAAGGTATGGTTGAGGGTGAAAGACGATCAAGTCGAAAAGAAGACATGGCTAGATAATATAAATGAATGGACAGGATGTGAAGTTTCCAAACTCATCAGGATGTTAGAGGATAGAGATGCGTGGAGATCTTTCTGCGCCATATTTCTCAATGTGAAACCCCTTCGACCATTACGGTTTATTATTATAATTATTTTTTTTTATTATTATTGTGTAGAGGATCGTGTAAAGGACGTGGTCATGGTTGGCTACTTTGAAATATTCTTTCACCTGCGCTGCTCGATAACTTACTTTGATGACAGGTAGGTCTAGAATAAATATCATAACATCGACTTCAGTCAGAGCCTTATTCTGGACTCTTTCCAGTCTAACAATCTGTATTTGCGACAGTATGGGTAATCCTAGATCATAGTCCATAACATGTAGTACCATTTCATTGCATCAGCAACAAGAGTGACCATGGTTTCATCTCTGCAATGTCATGACTTTAATTGTACGGAAAACCTTCTTTATGAATAAATGACATTGTGGACATGCTTCCCTTAATAAATGGCTTCTATTAAAAGTGATTCCTAAGTATTTCATAGTCTGCTCCCGGTCGACGACGATATCCATGCAGATGGCAGCTAAAAATGTGTATGTAACTATCTTGTTGTTGGACGAGAACCAGACGTTCTTTACTTTAGATGATTAATGATTACATTGTCACTCTTGCACGATAAAGAAATAGCGAAAGTTGTTCTAGTTTACTCTCCACACTCTCAATGATGTCATATTTGTTTCTGACAAGATTGTACAATAAGAGGTCATTCACATAATTGAGGACCCCGGCATGCGTATGTGCAATTTTGTAAGTGTAGACGTTAAAAAGGCACATGTGACAGTGGAGATCCACGTGGCAATCCCTATGTTATATTTCTAACCTCAGAGAGGATTTCATATTACAACAAATGGTCTAGACATTATTATTATTATTGCTGTCCATAGATTGGTCCACATGTCGATGATAATATTAGCAAGTGGGCAAGATCGCCGAAACTGACTCTATTATACGCATCTTCTATGTTTATTGCTGCAACAGTTGTTTCTCTTTTGCCTGAAAGCGCTATAAATGTCGGAATACTATCATCTTGCATGCCAATATGAGAGGTGACTTCGTTCTTTTCATTGGATGACATCATGAGAGTAGATCGTCGTAGTGATGCGCACTAGCGTTGTTGCTAGCGAATTTTTGTCGATACTTCACAAATGCCTCCACGGCAAATATTTGCATACCACATGTTAAGACTACTGTTGTAGATAGGCGGGATTTATATTGATATGTCACGAAAAGGTATCGGGAGAGGAAATGCTTAAATTTATCTGTCTGGCCTTCAATATTGTGTGCCACGAGTTGGCTGATCATACCCAGAGGTCAAAGCGACTCAAAAGCTTTCCTGATGTTTGATGTATTACGGTCAGTGACGCAGATATTACCGCACAGCTGTCAACGTAACATAGCTTATATATACATAAGCTATACGCATATATATATATATATATATATATATATATATATATATATATATATATATATATATATATATATATATATATATATATATATATATATATATATATATATATATATATATATATATATATATATATATATATATATATATATATATATATATATATATATATATATATATATATATATATATATATGACCACTGTTCAAAATAAAGAAACGGATCTTTTTTGGAATTACTTTTATATATATTTTTGTTGATTGAACAATATTAAACTTATAGACTATGTCCACCGTCAGTCTGGTCATTAACCATTGTGGTCACCTGAATTGTACTCAATTCCATAATTCGTGAGGTCATTTTTTTTCTTGAACAGGGACCAAGAGCACCCCACAAGAGGCATACCGTTCGGTAAGCCATTTATAATATCATTATCCAAGTTCTTCTGGTTTTTTAATGAGGACACACTTCCTCCCTGTCTCCTGGATATTCATATTTATATCATTCTCTGAATATTTACATTGTTTCTTTCAGAATCATATTCATCACTTTGTTTTGTTTGCATAAGTGCTCTACTTAACTCAGCTAGATATCTTCTCCTCAAAATTAACATCTACTATAGCTTTACCAGCCAGTGCATCAGCTCTTTCATTGCCTCTGACTCACGCAGGACATCAACAGTAAATCCATGTAATGTAGTGAAACTCTGAGCTAGTGGTTTTCGGAATAAGTTTCGACTGTAAGGTACATGCTCTGTAGCTCCAGCAAATACTCCTTATGTTCCAAGTGCAATGATGTTTGTATCCACTAACAATATAGTGTTTGATTTAAACATTGACTTAATATTAACTAAAGATGATATAAAGCTGGCAACGTTAACGAGAGCATCAACCACCCGTTCCATTCCAGGAACATCGCAATGAGCAAAACGAAATTGATGTACCGCAAATTGATGTACCGAAAAAATTGAATTTTTTTCCGAGCCAACATATCAAATGGTTTGCACACATCAGCAGATTACCACCAGACAGCATACCACAGCTAGCTATGTTAAAAAGATACAGTGAAGGCAAACCTAGAGGTCGACTTCGAAAACAATGGACCACCGAAATAAAAGAGACGATAAATTCCACAACAATCTCAGCACACACGAGGGCCATCTCCAGAGAACTCTTCTGCCCCTGACGCTGAAAGGCAATAGAGGGTTTAGCGAATATGTAGATAGATAGATTGACTGAACGTTTTAGGTAAAATTTGCTGACACAAAGTATGTAATACCTACATCATGCGTTAGACGGGGATTAGCGGAACTCAGTGTTAGTAAACACAAATCATGGGTGCTTAAAATAAATATCAAGTAAAGTTAGCCATGCATATTCGCTAGTCAAACTTTAATCTTTCAATCAGGCATTAACATATCTCATGCGTTTTCACTCCACTTAAATGTACATATTTTATTGTGTCTTAATCATTGATGATTGGGTCAATTAACTATCGGCATTTGAATTTATCATACATTGATTTTGTATTGTTGGAAAACGACCGACTGAAGAAGTGGACTGAAAAAATGCGTCGAGGAACCTCTGAAAGTAACCCTAAAGGGCTTTAATAGTGATGTCACATCCTAGGAATCTGTCGTTCACAATCGCTCAATGTGACTGAGCAACATCATCAAATGAACTACCATCGCTAAGGATAATCACAATTCAGCCACAGAGAAAATTTACTGTCAAAAATTACAGAACATTACAAACAGATTCAACTTTGGTCAAACGTTTCCTAGAGTGTTGCACCAACACACGTTTGACACTGTTGTCGTTATCGCTTGCAATCGACGGCTATTATATGATAGAGACCACATCAATAGACTACATAGTAACAATATGTATATCGTCAGTAAATTAGTGTGGTGGAGGGGAGGATCTGAATAAGATTGACAGCTGCTGACAAAGGAAGGGATTGGCTAAATTTGATGTCAATAATGCTGTTTTTATACGCAAATTAAATTGTTTTAATTGACATTTTTAATTTAAAAAAATAATTTTAAATCATGAATTTTTCTTTCGTACTTTATCTGCAAAAGGATATTTGGTTGTGGGACGGGCAGTTGACAAATGTTTGCCTCTATTTTCCCTAGTGTTCCCTGAATTATTGAATTTTTAAAATGCGGGAGGGATGCATTAAAATGCGTCCTCAAAAATTAGTATAAGTTGACGTAATGTATGGACAAACGCACTGAAGAAATGCTTGCTTTTAGTCATTCAAATGAAACATAAAATCGGTGGTTAATCCATTTTTATTATACTAGGAGATGGTTAACTGTAAATGGTACTCATTTCATTAAAAATACAGTCAATACCTAAAATACAGATTTTATATATCACTCGGACACACAGAGATCAGCTGCATAATAGATGCAGGTTTTTGATATCATTCGTGACACACAGAGATACATAAAAGATATAAGTTTTTGGTATAATTCATGATACAAAGAGACCAGAGGCATAACAGAGAATCGACGTTTTGGTATACAACTCTCCGTGGTGTAGTCTTTTTGGCTACCCTCTCGCCCGTGTTTTGCCCGAAATATGAAAATGAACGTAGAATAAAAACACTGTTTACCTCACATACATGTCGTTAGAGGCAGCTAAGGAGAAATGTTCGGTTGAACTTGCTATCCATGTTAGTTATAAGTCAACATAACCCGAAACAAATTCTGAAGTCGGATGCGGAAGACCGAAGGGCGCAGATACCGCAGCTAAGCTGTAACTTATGACACAACGCATTACGTTTCCGAACTGCGTCCTCATAATCTGTAAGATTTTGAGAACGATTGCATCAGAAGACGTATATTTTTGTATCTGTTAAACCTCATTTTACGTAACAAAGGCTAACATTACCAACAGAACAGAGGGAATGATCCAAGAACTCATACTGCATCATTCTAAACAACACGATACAATAATTTACACAGACGGCTCAGTAACACAAGAAACAAACAGGTGTGGTTGGAGTTTTGTGGCCTACCAAAATGGCTGGAAATTATCTGAGAAGCCAGCTGTGTACCCCACTACAACATCGAATGAGAATGGAAATAGAAACGGTACAGCAACTCTCACGTGCCTGGCAACGTAGCCACCAAAAGACTCAGTGATTCTATGGGACTCTCAAAGTATGCTGTGCAAGATAGAAAATTGTGTGATCAGAACTGAATGGGTCACTCTCTCAACAACGTGTAGAGCATTACATAGATCTACTGTCCAGGTCATGCTGGAGTCAGGGGAAACGAAAGAGCCGATGTTCTGGCTGGTAAAGCCTTGGTGATTGGCACCGAGATAAGAGGAGACAGGACTGAATTGATTAGAGCAGTCACGGATACCCTACGAAAAGACTAGGAGCAGGTCGAACGAGACAATGTACATATTCAGAGAATGATAGAAATGGGAGTGATTAGAGACGATGGGAGAAAGTTCTCCCTCTCCGGAAAGATCAGAAGAACGCGTAAACAGCAAATAACTGGGACACTAAACTTATGCACTTTTAGATGGCTGACGGAACGGCGAGCAAACCATTTATGGGAATACCCCCAATGCTGTGACACTTGTTCCTAATTAAGAATAAAGAACCCTCTTTTTATTTCTATATGCCTATGGTTGTTTTTTTTCAACAGCACGTTTCACTCCCAAGTCCTGAATTTTATTTTACCCATAGACACGGAAGAAGACATATACCCAATATATTCCAACGGGTTCAATTCCTTAATTGCATTCACAATATCAGCACTGTCCATAGAAGTACCACTAGTCACTATGATTACGCCGGTAAGTCTGTTTGCAATTTCGTTTCCCCCAACACACACATACTCGTGAACAACGTGAAGGTTATTTTTTTTCATCGAATCGACTCCTGTCACTGAAGTTGTAGATAGCCCCAATTATAGAATTATAGAATTAATAAGAAAACAAACACATGTAGAGTTATATCGTTGACCTCGTCACTGCCATCGTCATACTACTACTATTTATATAGAAAGCACCACTTTATTCCCATATACACTTCTCTCTGCATTCAACCGTGAACGCCCAAGCACTGTGCACGTGTCGAACCACATACCCATCAGTGTATACAATAATATCCCCATCTCATTCTCATTGATTAGTTCAGGATTTTTCATGAGGATTAATCATGAGGAATTCTCATTGATTAGTGCAGGATTTTTCAACTTCTGAATTTATGTACACTTGATTGTCGTTGTCACGTTTCTTGAAAAGTGATTACTACTTCAATGGAAGTTCTAAAATTTGTAGGCGTACTTGTTTACTCTTCTCTCAATTCTATGTATCCTTTGATACGACAATCAATACAAGGTAACTGCGTGAAACGTAACAACAATCGTACTTACGTTTTACACGGTTAATATTCATTGATATACATATTGACACTATGCCATTGCTTGCCAGTGTATGGTCTCGTTGATTACCCTCAACACCCTCATACTATTTATGTTTCACTATTTACTATTTAGACAAACTCGTGACGTAAAACATGAAATACGAGCGAATACTCGTATAAACATTTACCCAGATCTTCCAACGGTCTCAGCCAGTTATCTTCAAACTCATAGGCATGCTCCTGAAATTAGAGCAAGATAGTGCCACCATGTTCGTCTCAATTGATTGACGAATGAACATGTGGGAATTGGAATAACTTGGGAAATATTGGCATTTATTAAGGATGCGTTATTTGAATTGACATATGAAATATTATCTGAAGTCGTCGGCGAGAAAGCGTGTGGGCCCTTGAGATATTTCAATTTAGAAGTTAATATACGGTAGCCCTCACTTTCGAACTACGGTAAGAGGGAATGTGATGACATTGGGCAGATGGACACGCGTTCTCAAATAAACGATATACAAGGACTTTGATGGACAATGAAACATAGACATATAGATAGAATAACAGGCATCCGGATAGATGGATAATTTTATTAATAAAGATAAATAAATTAATGGAAGTAGACGTGTCGACAGATAGTTACTCTTGTATGTAGGCGTGTCAGCGGATAGATTTTAAATAAGTTATAGGCCTACGGTAAGTAGATAGGTATGTAGGTAGATTAGTACATCGGTAAGTAGATAGGTATGTAGGTAGATTAGTACATCGGTAAGTATGTAGGTTGATTAGTACATCGGTAAGTAGATAGGTATGTAGGTAGATTAGTACATCGGTAAGTAGATAGGTATGTAGGTAGATTAGTACATCGGTAAGTAGATAGGTATGTAGGTAGATATGTAGGTAGATTAGTACATCGGTAAGTAGATAGGTATGTAGGTAGATTAGTACATCGGTAAGTATATCGGTATGTAGTAAACAAATATGTTGGTGGGTAGATAGACAGGTTGCAAGATAGGCAGATGTAAATAAATACGTCAATTTGAAAGTTAGTATGTGTTTATTAGTTGAGGGCTATATAAATGGATGGCTGGAAGGTGGAACTGCGTTCTATAACAATACGTTTATGTTTGTTTTTGGAGGGATAACTGCTTTTTAAGTGCACGTTTGTACAATGACTATGTGTGGGTTAATTACATAATGACTTCGGCTGGTGAAAACAGTGGTGGAGTACCACTATTGTTGGAAGTAAAATAAAAAACGTAATTGACTTATTATTTTATGACATTTTTATCTTCTAGTGTTCTGAGATATTCAGCAACAAGTTAAATTCATAATCTTGGAGTAATATATTAATATATGATCGTATACGCTATCGGCAAGGCATATAACAATGATTGAATGACTGCAGGATGTCATTGCGAACGCAACTTTGATAGCGCATCAGTATTTGGAAATTTCCGTCGAATATTTTTCTGGTGGGATCCGGAGCACAATTGGATGACTTCATTGATCAATCGTTCAATCGTTTTGTCGTGTTTTGACACTACAATTAATTGGGGTATATGTTCGTGTTCTTTTTTAAATAACTATGGTGGATAGTGGGCAAGTACATTTTGTTAGATCTGTGTTATTCGGGAGTGATTCTCTAGTGTAAATATAAATTTCAAGAAAGTTGTAGATTAATCATTATTTACGAGACAATCAACATACATTCAAAAACCTAAGTAGGTAAGTAGTGAACAAAAGTGGTAACATTTTCTCCGTTTCCGCTTTAAAATCTATCAATTTGACTAATATTGAACCGTGTCGCGTGTTACCGCCACTTATAATAGGATGGAAATCTAGGCATACATACATTATAAATAATTGTGCCCCCAATCCGATATGTATTGCTGTGTAAATATATACATTTATTTTCCTAAAATGAGATGGAAGAGGTGAAATAATAGGAATACATATTCATTTTAAATGGTAGAATACCTATGTCGCATTATCAAGATCTGTCACTTATTACAAGCTTAAGGGATTTTTCTTTCCAATTTATTCTTCACTTTCACATATCACAGACATTAAAATGTGATTGGTTGATAGGATGGGGTTCCAAGCCTCATTCTGGATGGCGAAACCTACCCATTCTGAGTTTTCAAGTATCATTCTGAGCTCATTATTTTGCAACTACGGGAGTACGTTCATCTTGTCTATATTAGGACGTATGGTCATTAAAATATAGTGAAATCACAGTAGCCTGCAAGAATGTGTACGTTTAACTTAAATGGTACATGTTCTTTATCTTGCATACATCACTGCTTAAAACCCTCACTTCTTTTTGAAATATCTTCCTTAAATGTGTTTTTTTCTTCCTGAATCTACTCCTTCTTTCATTGTTTGTTACTCGTCGTACATATGAGTAATCCCATATAGACTCGATGATGCTTGAAGATTATTTTCGTCCTACTGAAGGCGTATTAGTCTAAACGTTATCTGTAAGGGTGCTTCGCTCTTCGTAGATCAGTTTTTCTATTAGACACTCTTTAATTGCACATTTAGGTCATATTCACGTTTCCAATTGTTCATATAGTCATATCCCGTGTTATCACAATCTCCGTATATTCATACACTGTGCTACGACAATGCCCATATATTCATACCCTGTATTACCACAATCCCCATATTTTCATTATATTGCGTTGCCTCTGACCATCCTTTTATTAGTTTCTTGTTTATATGTTGATATACAGCGCAATGGGCACAGTACAAATATACTCCACGCATGATTTATTATTTCCCTTGTCTATGTAAGGAAAAGGACTGAATTTTTTTCTTTCGTATGATCAATTAAAAAAAACTCCCCCATGCCGAGGTGACAGCAAGAGCATGCGGTCTTTATCATACAGCTATAAAATTTATTACAGTGTGTCGTCATATGGGTATAAAGCCGGCCTCAGAACCCACAAGTCCCGGGTTCAATCCACGATTGGGACAAGGATTTTTGTCTTTCGAAAATGCAATAAAAATTATTCCTGTACATGTCGCGGCGACAGCTATGGCACAGCGGCCTTTATTTCCACAGCCTAAAGCCTTCTTGCACTCCATAACAAGAAACAGGCAGTAATGAAAGTATTTTAATGAAAGTATTTTTGTCTATGTTTGTAAATTTCATATATATTCCATTAAAATATTAAAATATATTTTATTTAGCGTTTGCGTTAGGGTTAGTTATGTAAAACACAACTATCCTAACCCAAAACCCTACAATAAATTAATATTTAAATTATTAAATCATGAACATGATATTTACAAATATTGACAAGGGAAATAACTCGACTATGTGGTGACGTCTACTTGTGCTGTACCGTTTTGTGTAACTTATGAAGTTGGTATGAATATTCTGAATCAAATGATTATTATTGATTCAAGATGCATGTATGGAAATCATGTTAAACAACGCATGCGTTTTGACGAGGACCGAAATTAAGCAAAAGAAGCGACACTGTTATATTATATGCATGTCACAAAAGGCAACTAATGATGTTTGCGAATGTATTTGGCTATCCAATTCTATAAAGTTTCAAAGTGACTCAGAGCTGTTTCTGAAGTTGGATTTTCACAAAAATTGCACGAATATCGCACTCAAGCTGTAAACCATGACACAACTATTTTCGTTTTCTGGACTACATCTCGAGAATGTGCAGGATCTTGAGAGCAAACGAAGAAGAAGAAAAATGACAAACCAAACTATGTTTCACCAAAACAAACATGAGCATATGTACAATATGACAGTAAACATGAACAATAATCAAATGAGATACATGTTCACAGTGAATACTCCTCACTGATTACCCAAGATGAATGCCCCCTGACAAGCAAAAACATCAAATGAATTTCTCATTTAGCCATGGGGTTGGATTGGTGTCTTACATGCTTCATCGAACTAATGAGCAATGACCGTAGGGTTGTGCGTTTCTAGACTAGTCATCAAACCAATTGGGTTTTTCTATAGGGCCACTTTCTTAGTTTATTTCTGATTTCTACTGAGTGGTTTCCTGTGTTGTTAATGGTTTAACCATGATCCTGACAACAAAGATCTACTTGGTCAAGCCATCTTAAGCGTACGACTATTTACCTCCAATGTAATATCCGTATTAACATATTGTTTGCGATGGTTGAAAAATATAAAAATCACTTGGGAAGAAATTACATTTATTAGAAAACAAATGTTATACAAAATTCTTAAATATTGGTTGGGAAAAATTCAAGTCCAACAAGCAAGTAATAGAAGAAACAAAACAGAAATGTGTTTCTGCAACATTCAGAAGAAAATGATGAACTTATATCTGACATGTACTTAGAATGACCCTGTTTGGTCATATAAAGAGACACAACTGTTTGGAAAGACAAATAATGGAGGGAAGAGTACCTGGGAAGAGGAGAAATACAAACCAAGAAGACGATGGAATGACGACATTAAAGATACCATTAATACATCGCTAGAAAATGCAAGCCGCATCGCCCAAGACAGACAGGGGTTCAGAGAGTTCATTGGGAAATCAACGTTCTGGAAGGAATACGTCACATGACACTTAGAATGAATGAAAACAGACTGCTTATACAAGTATTAAAATAGCACCAGATGGCAAATGAATCAGAGGAAGACTATGAGAGACTCGTCGCAGAACAACTATCAAAGATGGTTGACTATGCGTTTCAAGAACATGCAAGAATTACACACAGTAGCATCACATAGATGGTACTGGAAAGCACTGGTTCTACCCTTGCACCTCATTGGACGTTGAAGGACAATGATAGATAGATAGATATATTTATTGTTATCTTATTTTCTCTTTTTCATTCTTCTGAGTCAAACAATAACCATAATTATGCATGTTAGTTTACAATTACTTATTTTGTAATTGATATAAATTTGATTTCATATATCCTTCCTTTTCAGTAGCTATATCTTGTAACATTTCTATTGCGTTATTCTTACTGATTCTCCATCTTCGCCAATGTTGATTTTAAGAGTACGCATGGTTATGTTTTATATTTGTTTAGATCCCACGTTCTTACTTACAGACAGTATGGCTGTGTCTTTAGTCAAGTATACAGTCCTGATTAATCTACCGGAATCGTCCTTTGAAATGGCAGTTTATAATCGGGAACACTCGATTGCGCCAAGTTAGAAGGAAGAATCATAAGTTAGTCCATCAGGTAGGGTATCTTGGGCATGATTTAGCCATCACAACAGCCTTTCGAAACTCCTCCCCATTTTGAACTAATCTTTCTGCTTCTGTGAGTGTCATATTCTTGTGGTCTTTGCTATCTTGAGACAACATTCTTATTTACATCTTCTTCGTTGCTGATGCAATATCCCCTTCATTATGGTCCTTTCCCGGACGCTCTGTCTTTGATATAGAAAAAAAATATAATTTGTGTTATAGAGATCCTTGTTGTTTAGCCAGATTTATTTTATTTTCTTCTTCTGCGTTCGTTCTCAAATTCCTGCAGATTAGCAGGATGTAGTCCGGAGAACGGAATGCGTTGTGTCATGATTTACAGCATTGCTGCGATATCTGCGCTTTTCTGCCTGATACATCCGACTTCAGCATGGCTTTGGGTCAGTGACCATATATGGGGTGAGACAGCTAACTACATCCTATAACCTCCTTAGTCGCTTCTTACGACATGCATGGAAGGTAAACAGTGTTGCTATTCTTTGCTCCCCTTTCGGGCACCGTCAACACACGGGCGATTTTTTTTTTCAATTCTCTTCAGAATGTACTTATTGGTGATATTTTTGGTCCATGATATTCTGAGGATTCTTCTGTGTTTCAAATGCTGCAATTTTGTTTCTCGCCTTAGTGGTGATTGTTCAAGATTCACACCCAGATATTGCAACTGGGAATATGCAAGCTCTAAGAAAAGCTAATTTCTTTCACGTATTTCAAATTGTCAATGGTTACGTTCTGGCCCACAGGGACGTCTCGGCACATCAAATAGTGGGGAATCCACAATAACGTAATACAAACCGCTCTGTAGATGACCAAAATGGACTAGGTGCGTAATGATTGATTGCAGTCCCAGAAGAATATCCAGATAATTACGAGTCATCATAACATTAAACTATTGTTTCATATGTGATATTGCGGGTGGGGGGAAAGATTTGAGAGTTGTTTTTATTGTGTATGTGACTTCGGCATAAATGGAACTTGTATTTACATTAACTGAAATTGTATCATACTCTTTGATATATTTGCACTCAAATATTTGTTTAGTTATTTGTTATTTTGAATATTCCGTTATTTTTATTTAATACGAAGCTGTGTAGTACAATCCAACTCCTCGTGTGCTGTCGGGGATTGAAAGGTAAGCAACGAATAGTGACAGTGTTACCTTCCATGCACGTCGTGAGAGGCAACTAAGGGAGTTTTGAAGGTGGATATGGTTGCCTCATCCCATATATGTGATCAAGTGACACAGAAGCCATGCTGAAGCCAGATCCGTTAGGTCGAAAGGAGTAGATATCACAGCCAAGCTGTAAACCATAACAAACAAGCATTCTGTTCTCCAGAATCCTTCAAATCTGCAGGAGCTTGAGAACAATGGCAAACGAAGACGCTGTGAATTTTTAAGCAAGTTCATGGTGTTCCTACTTCGCAAGCGAAGATGTGCATGGCATGAAAAACAATAATTGTGATGAATAAGTAGAACACAATAATCAATAATACTAATAAGACCTATAACCCATAAATGTAGACAAATCACGCTCAGACAATTCCTTGATATTATAAATCCAGGATTTTCTATATACTTCTATATTCATTCCACCCTCATCCTTTCCTTGCAAAATAGTTTTATAAAGTGGGTCGTGTCTCGTTACATGTCCAAAACACAGAAGCTGACGTCGTTTCACCACTGCTAAAAGTGGTTCTTGATAACCAATTTGCAAAATTGTTAATTTGTCTTGTATTCTTCTTCTTCTTCAGCGCTTATTCTCAAACTCCTAATGGGTCTCTCGTGTAGCACGACAATGTTCCTGCCAGATTACCAGTAGGATGTAGTCTAGAGAATGGAAATGCGTTGTGTAGTCGTTTTTTGCGCTAATGGCCCGACACATCCTTCTTCGGTGGTGTCTTGCGTAATATAGGTAACTATAGGTAATTCTTAACAAACGTCTTTAGCATCTGCTTTCTCAATCCTGGATCCTTCTATCCGTGTGTGCATTGAGTGTCCAACATTCACATCCTTATACACGTATACTTGACACTAGCGAACTGATAAGATTCAGTTTTACTGTAACATCGATCCTACTATTCCAAATCATATTCAACTTCACTACGACAGCGATTACCATCTCGAGTCTGAGTTTAATATCATTTTCCGAGTTCCCATTATCACATATTTGGGACCCGAGACTTCTTCAAGTTTATGGCCGATTAACCAGATATTCGTGGAATCTTGCTTGATTTCACTAGATAAGGGTCGCATGTTCTTGCTGTCGCCTCGTCATGTGTGATTTTATTCAAATTTACCCTTCGAAAGTTAAAAAAAATATTTTCCTTACTGGAGATCGAACTCTGGAGACTAGAGTGAGAGTAACTGTTTAACCTCTCAGCCATGCACAACACACTTAAATTTCTTTAGAAGAATAGGAAGACCTGTTTTTCAACATTCATTGACCTGAATTTTCTATATGCTATTGAACTACCCGCAAACGATTTGCAAACATTTAAAAAAAAAAAGGGAGCGTGTATACAAACAGACAACACACAGAACTAAAAGAAAACCTTATGTAAAAAAAAAAAAGCCTAACGAATCTAATTTCAAGAAATCCAACACTAACAGAGAACCTGAAGCTAGCGGCAAGTACATTTACATACTTGGAGAGCCGCGGTATCAGTGTTGTTATTGCCCTGACTTTCCAACTCGGTAGTCGAAGATCGATTCCCAATTTAGGGGGAATTTATTTTTACTACCAACGGCAACGGGTTAGACCAGCTTCACAGAGATAGTAAAAACTATCGTAGTGAAGCTGACCGTAGTTTATAATTGAATGAACGGGTGACGACAGTAAAATTGTGGACCATGTACTAAGTGAATATTTAAAACACGTGCAGTGTTAAATAGCAGATTTGTGTTGAATAATACACATAATCGACATTTCTACCGAAAGGTCTTTATCAAGATATGGACAAACAAACAAAATGGAACCACAAAATCAACCGAAGACAACATGCACGTGATGCAGTTGAAACTGATAGGTTTGGAAATACAAGAAAAGAACAACAGAGGGGAAAACGATGGAAATGTGCGTGATTGTATGTCAAGAAACAACAGTGTAATATAAAATAGAAAAAAATAAGTATAGGTAATGATACTAATAAAAAAACTGTCTTCGCTGATTATGATGCGAAAACTGTATTGTTTAAAACCCGCAAGAGATTTAAAGCGGTTAAAGAAAGAAGAAAACAAGACCCAATGTGACCCAAATTGGGATCTATTATCTATTGTCTTTCACCAGGTGTTTGTTATCCACTCTTGTTGTTAAGCGTAGATGTGATTGGAGTGATACATTGTGTTCAAATGCTAAATGTGTTGCCTCGACTGTGCTATGACGTATTTGTTCAAGATGTCCCTGACATCATCTATCCACCTCATCCGTGGTCTTCATCTAGCTTTGTACCCTCATCTAATTTGGTTATATGCCTGTACGGGTAACTTGTGGTGGTTCACTCTCATAATGTGGCCAAACCACTTGATCTGTTGTCTTTCTATGTATTCTGTGCAAGGTGTTATACCTATTCTTTTCCTGATGTTTTCATTTCGAAATATATCAAGCCAGGTGACCCTTGCAGCTTTCCTCAAGAATTTTATCTCACATGTCACTTTCTTTAATGACAAGATGAGAAAGACCAGGTTTGGCGCTGGTAACACAGTGTTTGTAGGAATATACTGTAAATCATTTGTCTTTTAATTTCCATCTCATCTTGGGATGAAGAAGTAGTAATGATAGTTACTATCTTACTGCATTTGCCTTTTGGCATTTCGTCTCTATCTGTCTATCAAAGCTTCCATTTTATTTGAAAATACTACCGAGATATTTGAACTAAAAACAAATGTTAATAAAATGTGTTCAACGGTTCTAAAACGGATGATGATAATGATGATGATGTTCGTCCGTCGTGATCGACGATGACCAAAAACTCAACCATAATAATAATAACAATAAATAATAAAAATAATAAAAGTTAATAGTGCGTTTTTAAATGCCTAGCAAGTCCAATGCGCGCACAAAATGTTCTACAGAATTGGCAACAATAGAAGGTATCTGTGTGAGGTTGAGATGTTTTTTCTTTTCTACGTGTCCGCTTCTGTCTTGCAGTATCTTGTCTGAATTCATCCGCTTATAGTGCTCCCGTTCTAATGCTGTAACGCCATGCTGTTCTATCCTGAGCGAGGCTCTCCCAAGCGCCTACGTCAATGTTAAGATGTTTCAAGGGTGTCTTTGAAGCGCTTTTTCTGTCCACCAGCTTTTCGAAATCCTGCCTTGAGTACTCCATAATATATTTGTTTTGGCAAACGCGAGTTCTCCATACGCACAAGATGGCCTGCCCAGCGTTCTTGCGCCTTCATAAAACGCGTAAGGCAGTCCTCGTCATGTAACGACTTAAATGTTCCTATGTCCACCTCATATGAAATGTTCACCTCACGGTGATGACCGAGATGCCACTAACATGTGGTGTGTCATATACTCTGTAAATTTTGTCATATCTGTCTAGTCAATGGGCGAGAGACGTGGCCATATCAATAGAGATGTTATACAATTGAAAGAATATTCATAATACAGTTGATATATTAATACATATATCTGATGGGGTCTTTGTTACCTCTAATATTTTATGGTAGTGTGTACTGATATAACCTAATTGGACTTTGTCCGCTGGTTGAAAGGGGCACGCCTCTCCAAAAGAGAGGCAAACTCATTAACTACCTAATACAGTTGAATTTTTGTTTCTTATGTAAACCGCCCATTAACACGCCACTTAGACACACCCAATGTGTCGATGCCATAATATATTGTACATTGTATGGTCATTTCTAGATCTGTAAATTTGTATATTGTATATTGTATTGTAAATCTGTATATTACGACAAGAGAATTATTTTTGAAGTTGTCGGCTCCATATCTTATTCAGAACTTAATAATCAATCCAGTATTTCTGTTTGTTACTGTTCAGACAATATTTACGTTGAATAGGTTATCATGGAAGGATAATAAAAGTACATTTTCTATAGATTTATTAAAATAGAGGCATAATTAAAATACACATTCTAATAAAAGTTCCTTTTTTGGTACAATGCCTCCTTGAGCCATAAAGTATATGCTGCTGCTTCCCCCCCCCCCCCGAAACGCCACTTGTATCACAAGGGTAGGTAAAATATTTAACAAATTTGGATAGCAGGAATTAATTGCTCATGTATTCAAAGTTGTGGCACGTGATGATGATAATACAGTAACAGTTTAGTTAATGCTCAGCTTAATTAATTATTGTCATGTTCACAATATAAAAATCTCATGTTGTACTCATTGTTGTTCAGGGAATACTCAGTGTGGTGGCTGAACTTGATGAAATTAAATCAGTTTATCAATGTCTGGTTGAAAAAAAACAACAACTCAACATCAATCTTAAATCCCCTCGATGAGCAACAGGCATTCGATTTATTTGTGAAAGTAGTATAACGACAGCACCAAATACGATGTGAGAAATGCAATAAGCAAATATTTTACAATTCTCCAAAGTGTTGGGTAGAGATCGAGATATTCCTTCAGTAACCAAAAATCTTAGTACGTGTTCTTAAACATGGGCTTAAGCTCAATGTCATTTTTTAATACGATCAATTCTTCATCCAATGATTGATGGTCAACTTCCTCAGTTTCTGTAAATGGATTTGTCACTCAGTCGGGGATTTCCATTGAAAGTAGATCGTTAAATCGTTCTCACATATCTGTAACCAGCATACCTAAATGGTCACAATAAATCTGCAGACTATTTTCCTGTATCCCATTTGTTTGTTTTTTCCTTTTGTTGTTCTAACTGCGATAGGCTCGGAAAATGATAAAATTCACGACGACCTATATTGCGTTTGAAAAAAGTTAGCTCAAAACAAATGTACAGATGATTGATTTCGCCATAATAAGATTGACCTCATCGCCTTCTAATCGCAGATTAATATAATTTTGTAGATAAAAACTGATAAAATGCCAACTTCAGACCTAATTTTTTAAGTTAGTTCAGTACTTAGGGAAGGAAGCTTGACTTAAAAATATTTAAAGAAAACTGTACAATAATATCAAAAAGGTCGTAAAAACGTCTCAAGCAGTTGCCCTTCGAAAGCCAATGAACTTTAGTATGTAACAACAGACGTCCAAAATCTGCAACATTTTCAAGACAGTGTTGTCGAAATAACCTGTCACTAAGAGCATTACTTTTAATCGTATTGATTAAGTTAATGACAGTGTTTAGTGACTCGTTCAGGTGAACGTTGAGATTTTCAAAACAAGGTGTTGAAGATGAATGACAAAAAAATGTGGGTCTACTTTTTAACCCACGTAACAAACACATCATCCGCGATAGCGATCTGTCATTGCTGATGCTCCATCAATTGAACAAGCATATTTATTCGAGTGCGGAACTTCTTTTTCGTTGAAAACTATTTAACAAGACGAAAGATAGATTCTTCTCTAGTATCGGTTTCTAGTAGCTTTGCAAATAACACTTCTTGAACAAAACGTTCATCTTTAATCAAGCGCGCATATACAAGACGCAAAGATTCATTGCCTGCTAAAGTTGACTCGTCCAGCTGCAATGCAAATTATGTTGTTCTTAATACGCTGCACAGTGTATCATCCACATTCTCAGACATTTCATCTATGCGTCGTTCACTGAACTTTTACTGAGTGGAGTTTTCTTAATTATAGCCTGTAGAATGTCACGGATAGATCAAGATCCGTCTACTGTCGTTATTCCATGTCCGAACTGTCCAAGGACATTTACAGCTCGAATAGGGCTCATTAGCCATCTACGAACTCATAATCAAGGACATAAGTAAAATTGAGTTTTCAAAAGTGGATGTAACAAATGGTCATCATCACTTGTGATGGACGAACAACAACAACATAGCCTGTGGTTGCTGGTTGGTGCAAAACAGTGCTCAGAACTTCACAGACTGCAGGGGGAATGAGTTCTTCACTAATTATGTGTGGCTTTCCAGAATTTGAAATTAACAGTGAAATATTATATCATGCACGCAAATCATCCATGATTTGGTGTGCAGCTTTGCAAATTTTGCTTGACATCGATGGTTGTTTGTGCAAACTATCACGTAGTGTTTGAAAAAAACATTATCTTCTGCTTTGCCACGATGCGCAGACTTCGGATGTTCAATTAATCTACTTGGTTTCATGACATCATTTGAAATACTCTTCCACATATTAGACACATTGACAGCTGCTTGCTTGCTGGTGATAGTATGAATCCATGCCTTAAAAAGTCAGTACTGTATTGTCTGAAATTTTTTAATGTGATTTGGCTGCGTCTGCCATTTTGTATTGAATGCTTTTAGATGTTTCCACTGAACGTCCGTCTGTCTATACTATTGTTTACTGCTGGGAACCTACGAGCAAGAAAGCCTGGCACTGCATACTTGGACTTTCTGTTTGATCTGCATATTTGAACACATTGTGCTATTTTGTGAACTATTTGTGGATTTCCTGCAACAATAAATTGTGTCATAACTTGTCAGTAGATGCATTGTCAGTATTTTTCAAGTTCAATACATATTCCCATTTCGTATTACCGCCCCCCCCCAATTCCCAATATTCTCCTGTCGCAAACTAGACGTAGCCATATCCACCCTGGTGGCGGTAAAGTCAACGTTGAGAATGGCTGTTCTACAGGATTGTTATCGTGCGTGCATGATACATGTACCTGTTCTAGAAAACTATTTTCATGAGATATAAATATATATATATCGCACACGGATGTTATAAGGCTAAGACATTCAGAATTTAGCAATGTAATTGGAGACATAGGAGATTGAGTGAGTACCCTTCAGCGATCATGGACGATGCTCGTTGAAAGTGGCCATCCCTCAATGCTCATTATAGACCCACGATTAGACTGATTACTCCACGATGATCATGTTGGACACAAAATGAGAGACTGTCCCTAGAGGAAATTAGAATTCCTAATCCCATTGGGTCTACTTTAGCCGTGCTCTTGGAGATCCATGTTCATCTCAAGAGCAGCCAATTACAGCAAGTGTAATTTTGAATTCAGTCGAGGCTTTTGTAAGTCGCAGTAACAGTTGCCTTATATCGATCTTGTCGTAAATCGATCTTCTGGACATGGACACAAGGGGGAATCGAGAACCGCACAAGATAAAAACTGACATGTGACTGATCTTAAACTTTAGTTTAAAATTAGCCCTACTGATACCAAATAAGAAACAGAAATGTACATGAAACAGACTGAAAAGATATCTCGTAGACTATTAATCATTTATTTCATGTGTATTCTTGCATATTCTGTAAGTTTCTAATGTATTTTATAAAGCTTGCGAATGGTTATCATTAGTAAGTAATTTGATCAAGAATATGTAATATGTAGTGTATTACGCACGCCTCTACTTTATATTTGCAATATCTAGTAACAATAAATGGCTCAGACTGCAAGATTTAAGTGAATGATTTATTACCAAAAATAGGTTCACCAATTAAAGTATTTAAGAACAACGATAACATCCGATTGAAGAGGTTCAACAGAGATTTGAAATAGACAGAGCTGGTAAAGCCAGGATAACTAGAAAAATTAATAATGTCAATGTCGATAGAGATCAGGAAGAGAGTTCATCAGCGCAGCATAATACATATTCTAAAGCACGTTACACAAGCTTTGCCCAAGTTTAAAACATATCTCAGCAAATATATAACGCGTTAATTAAAATTGTGTATCTGAATTGACAATGGTGTAGTCCCTATCAATTATTTTTTTCAGGAAAATGCATTCATTAGTTTCAATTTTCTCTTATTTGCGATATAGATTAAAAGTCTACCTGCCTCTTTATATCTCACATACAAAAATTAGAATGTTTACAATCAATTATATGATATTATTTATACATGATTTATTAATCATACATGTGTTATTTAAGCGTGAAATGTGACTATTTCGTATTATCGAACACAATACAGGTTTTCAGATCGTATCCGATTTAATATTTGAAGTGGTAAAACTTCTTTTTTCGAGATACTATAATTAGTATGCCGACAAATATCATAGGATTTCATTCGTGCACAATCACTGGACATGATACACAAATATAAAGTATAAATTTGTTTGATCTAACCAAAATTAACATCGTAAGCAAAACAAAAAATGGCATCACTACTTTGGACGGTTACTCAGATTATTACACGTGTTTGAGGGTAAAGCTAGTGAAACGGGCTATAACATATGGATGATGGAAAGTGGAGTGATTTTTCTCAAAGTGGGTCATTTCATTTTAATTTTGTTGGTTTGACAATAGAGTAATTTTTATATATATTTTTGGGGGGAGGGAGAGGTAGGGCTGAGTGACAGGACCACATGAAGTGGAACTTCCATAATATTTTTGTTTGTTTCGTATAACGAAAATGGACTTCGTTCGGTTAAGGGAGAGATGTCTATTTAAAATAAATTTTCTTCAATAAAAGTTCAAAGATCACTTCCGGGTATCGATCCCATGACATTTAAATCAGCCACTGATTATGATTTGTATGTGTATTTCAGTTAAACTATTTATAGATATATGATACTACAAGAATGAAACGCAGAGTCTGTTTCTGTTATAATAGAAATGAATTGAATACGTTTTTCTTTAGTGTGTGTTGTTTTCATGAAAAATGAATTTGACGAATTGTTTTCGAAAATCATGAACTTTACCGACCTCACAGAATCAATTAAACTAGATGACAATATACTAGACAATGTTTCGAATTTCATATATTTTGGAGCAAGATAGCAGACGTAATACCAACTCAGAAATCAAGACGAGTCGTTCTCTCCTCCAACGCCTTTAACAAACTTTCAACCATCTGGAGTTCGAAGATCGCAAGTAAATACATCATACTGCGACTATTCAACGCAAGTGTGATTCCTTTATTGACATATGAATGTGAAAGTTGGAAATCTACTGCAATAATGGATAAGAAGTTAGTTGCATACGAAGAAAAAATGCCTGAGAAAGATCACAAATACTAATTAGAAAGACTTCAAATCAAAGCATACATTAAGAGAGGAGACAAAGCAAGAATATGTGATGAACACTATCAGGAAACGCCCTGGACATCGGCCACATACTTAGAATGAAGACAGACATTATTCCTTGACAAATCTTCATGTGGACACCAGACGGGAAATAAAACAGGAGAGACCAAAAACAGCGACCAGAAGAGCATTTATGAATGAATTAAAATCAACAGGCATAAATGCACAAGACCTGCAATCCTTGACAACTGACCGACATGCATGAAGAACTATGGCAAAATTGGCAAAAAAAAGGAACTGACTAACTGTTGTTTTTGTTCCAACAGGGAGGTTCCAAAAGAAGTAATCATTCGGTTTAGAACACAATTTGAGAAACGGAGTGTTGTATCGACACATCCAGATCTCTGACACATTTACTGAAAATGCTGAACATTTCGTAGATTTCTTGAGGATAGTACTATCCCATACCTCTCACTTTCAAACACTGTCAAATTATACTGCAAAACGAACACTTTAACTTTCCAAATGATCTAGTTCATTAACGGGAGCAATTACATAAGTATGATAATCACAATGCTCCCACATAAAATAAACACATGATCGTTATTTTTAATTATGACATCTTGCTCAATGTCAAAGGAGGCGATAATCTCATCCTGATTCTAAAGGACAACCGATAAATCGCGAACGCTCCGGCCGCTACCGTTATATATATATATAAATTGATAACACCTTAACTCTATGTTGTATCGAACGGTTTATAAATCTCAACGGCTTGACCGATTCTTATGAATTTGGAACGTTGACTTATTGAGTTATAATCTCGCCAGTAGTTGGTATGAGAAATTCTACAAGTTGATTACTGTCCAAAATCCATATCGATCGGGTATTTATGGAATAATCTCCCACTACCAGCATACTCTCTTGACCTTACCCTTCATTAGCTACTACCTCATTGACCTTGACATTCCTTACTACATTACAAGATTTTTATATAAGTAATATTGTACGCACTAAAATATATCGTTGTAGTGGCGTACTGGAAAAAAAACAACTTTTGACGTCACTAACTGTTGTGTTCAGAGTTCAATCCCAGATCAGTGGGCTATTTTTATTGACATGTATAAAAGAATTACATAATTGTCGCTACTTTATACGTTTAATTATTCGCGTCTGTGAATTTTATTACTTAAATAAACGTCAGTAGAATAATACATTGTTTTGGATATATTTTTTCCTGTCGCAAAGAATATATAAGGATTCATCTGGCACAAAGACATAGTAAGGGTTATTTCGAATGAACTCATGACTTAGCTGAGCTTTTCTGGGGGTTTCTTGAGGTTTATATAACATAAATTTGAAATGTGTTATTTTATTTTGATCTTGGTTTTAGGGAATATGTACTATTTTGTTGGGGTACTTTTTTTTCTATGGCAGCACTACACCAGCTAGGTCTATATATACAGACCAAATTTTCTAAAAGAGTCACTTATAGAAGCAAGCACGCGCTGGAGACATCTATTTATGTTACGAGCCATTCTAATGTAAGAAACATGAGTTTAAGTTAGAACTGTCAGCATTAGCTGTCGTACTGTTACAGCACAATCAAGAAGTATTTTCTACGTGAATTTATTATCAAATCTAAGGTAAGAATGCCATATTTTAATTACAACTAAAATAATGTAATGTTAGTTTGTTAAACGATAATAAGTCGTTCAGTAGCTACACTAAGGAAAATAGTTATAGAGCTCTCCGGCATACTGTGAACCTCAGTAGTTAGAGAATGGTGTATTATTTTTGAACTACATGTATATACAATTTAACAGAAGTTATATAAGAAGTAGGTATGAGTATGCTCTAGATTGCTTATTCTGTTGACCTTTTTATTTTTATTTTTACAGATGGCTTCATTTATCAATAAGAAACAGCCAAAAAGACCGAGACACAAGTGCAAAAAGTGTAGTCACATCTTTACACGAGATTGCAATGTCACTAGACACATGGATAGCGCCCATAGGGGGCACAAGTGCGAATGCCCTCTCTGCCCTAGGGTATTTACCAGAGTTGGTAATTTGAAATAGCACATCAAGCACGAACATGGCACTGATTATAATATTGCGCGAGATATGCCCGTAACCGACGATCTCAAATTCGACAATAGCTAAGATTTCAGTAGCTTAAGACTCTGGTGTTATAACAGATACAGCAGAAACATCACAGGTATCCACTTCACTAACACCCGGAGATTCAGCCCAAATGACAACCTCATGACCCCCAGCGGCCCTTAAGACAAACTCTTCAATAGTATCAACCAAGGGCAAACGACGAAACGGGAACACCACCCCCGAATCTAACAAATGATTGAAAGTGAGCTCAGAATATGACACTATAAACACATTACCAGTTGAAGTAGAGCGGCTTTTAGTATGACCCATCCAGGCTAACCACTCCCTACATTGGATTGTGTACAGAATTCGTTTGTGTTGTCTAAATCCGTCAGCACTGAACCTGGTGATTGTGAAATCAGTGGACATTTCCGGCATTAATGCCCACAAATAGAAACGATTAGCGCCATAACCATTAATGATCTTAACTGTCTTACCGCCTCGGATGCGTGTTATATCCAATTTATGGCGTATGAAAAGTAATGGAGGGCCACCAGTGATATTGTGGTGTATAATGTGTAGTTCTTTTTCATACCTGGTCCACAGAGTAAAGATTACACCTGGTGATAAGGTTTTAAATATGTACTTAAGAGAGATACCTGGAACAGAGATGGAATCCTAAGTGATATTTTTTTTTATATATTCATTCATTAAATCATTTATTTGGTTAAAAGCTTTCTAGTTCATGTGTGCATGCCTTTTCTACTGTGTGTTGATTCTCAAACTCTTGCTGGTGATCATAATCCTGCTAAGAGAAAATAATGTAATATGTCTTGGTGTACAGGTTAACTGCGATATGAATGTACCTTTTTACATGTATCTTAACCCCTATTAATCTGCATCACGTTTGATTAACTTTGACCTATGGGATAGAATAGTCAATCACATTCCAAAAATCTTTAGTCGTTTCTTACGTCAGGTTACAATGTAACTATTCTTTCGGTAGGTTACAATTGTGTAAGGGAGGAGGGTTTTGTGTGAATGAGTAAGTGAGGGAGTTCATTTTCTTTTCATGAATGTATTTACTTGTATATCTTTTATCTCATAATATTAATATGTGAAATGCATGTTTTAGAATATTATAATTAATAGATATAAAAGAATTTAGTACTAAAGATCTTTCACTAACTCTCCCGCATATATCTTGTGCCGTATAACTTCTTCGGTTATGTTGTATCATGTTATAACTTTTCTATAGTGGTTGTCTTCATTAGTCGTTGTTCAGATTGTTTATATTATGGTCCGTGGTTCGTTCTCTTCCTTCTCCGTATAGTGTTTCCAAATCTGGGATTTATGTTAATGTTTTAACTACTTCTGATTTTCGTTGTACGACTGTGAACTAAAAGAGGATGTGCCCTCTGAAACCTTAACTAAGTCATAGCTTATAAAAGAAAGGAAACTGTATTACACATATTTCTTTTTAATAACAACTATCTTTCAGGAACATCAATTACGAGATAACAATCTATGTTATGACAATGAACGATTCATTTCAGTCTTTATACTCACGGGAAAAGAGACAAGTGATTCCCTTGCTATAGGCTGACCGACTATTGTTTCTAACATCAAATCAAGAGGTCTACCCCAACTATCCGACCTAACTAATTATCACTAAAAATTAGTTTAAAAATTTATAGACAATCACTGTAAACCCATCCTCCAAGTTAATAGCTCGCAATTGCCGAGTTTAATTATATCATTGGTCGGTCTATCCAAATAAAGTTGGTGATGACACTGATAGAATAGTGTTCACTGTTCATAAACTTGGTGCATCCATTGGCTAGTTAAATTACACAAATTCGCAATGGGTATACATTTTATAACGTAGTGTTGACAGTTTATTCACTAAGCGATCGCATTGGCTTGCAAACAGACATCTCGCACTTCCGAAGAAGATTGCTCCCGGCAACATTCACTGGCTGGGTTTTCAAGAAAAACAGCAGGTTAATCCAAATTTAAGACCTCCTGCTGGTTGTATCCCGAAAACAGACTCCAAAATTGAGTAACCCTTGACACAGGTCCACGTGGTAAATAATGCATCAAAAAGACAGGAACTCTGGAACTTTAGTAAGACTTCATAACAATATGCAGCATATTTAGGAAAATAAACTACAGATACTTCCGCTGCGATGAAAAGTAAGTTGGGAAAATGAGTAACCCTTCACACATTTTCACTCAGTAAGTAAGACTTAAAAAGGGAAGATCTCTGGAGCTCTGGTATGACTGCATAAAAATAAGCTGCAGTTTCAATTGACAAAGCTTCCAATAACTCCTGTACAAATTTAGCTCTTAGTTTGGCAACTAAGGACATTTTGGGTTGAAGTCACTGTCCCATCCCATAGAGGGTAAAGTGACTCAGAAGTCACCGGGCGATCGATCACATTGCAGAGATCTAACAACCTCTCTGGAACCTAACTAATAACTAAACGGACTCTTTTGTGATTAGTAGTACACACAATATTTTCAGTGATCTGCTGCATTGAGCATTTGACGACGTTTGAGAATATAGCTACTCGCATTCCCTACCTCTATTCTAAGACGAAGATTTCGTAGAAGAGATTTCTCATTCTCTCGATTTTCATAACTATGTTTGACCTTTTCTCTCTCTGGCCAAACCATTAGAATAGTGCACATTCTTGTACGATTATATTCTTTCAGAAGCAATTTCATCAAAGGTTTACCATACATGGTGTCATGTTCTCAACGACATGCACAATTATCTGACTAATCTATTCAATTTTATCTGTGAATTTTATTACTTAAATAAACGTAAGTAGAATAATACATTGTTTTGGATATATATTTTTTGGATATATATTTAACACTTCACAATAACATAAGCGCCCCTAACAAATCCAACATATAACGAATTCTTATTATATTACGTTGTACTGTTTTCACTCCAACAATCTTCTTTAAAAAAAACTATACAGTTGTAGGAGCCATGTCCTGCTTCATGGACAGTTCCCAGATTACTGCTTCGCTACATGACTAAGCTTTTGTTTAGTTGCTGGCGAATGAACGACTGATTTCTCAAGATTGATTGCAATCCGTTATGTTCACGTTTTTGGACATATTTTTGGATCTCAAGCTTGCAGAATACTCATGAGTATTCACGATTTTGTCTGCAAATGTTTTCCTACTATTCTAGTTTTACTTTAGTTTTGTCCACTCAAGGTTGTCAATAATCTATTCCTCAACTTTTACTCTACTTTATACGTATCCTTTCTTAAACTAACATTTTTGGCAATATTATATTCTCCCCTACCATTCTCGTGCTTCGGTCATGGCTGGTTGAATATTCATGTCAAATAGTTCCTTCAATAACCCTGTCTCGTCAACACATACTAACAGTTATTTTCTTACAGTGTCTATTTTTTCTTCTTTACGTTTTAAATGTACTATGCGATAAGTTAAAGGACAACTGATTTTTACTATTATTCTTCGTCCATTTTCCTTGTCCTACTCTCGGAAAGCCTGACAGACTGTTCCACAATGTTACTATTCATACGTCAGATTTAAGTGTTACTACGTCAGGTTACGGTGTTACTGTTCTAAAGTCAGGTTGCAGTGTTGTTACGTCAGATTACAGTGTCGTTATTCTTAGGTCAGGTTGGAGTAATTCTATTCTTACATCAATTACAGTGTTACTATTCTTACTTCAGGTTGCTGTGTTACTACATCAGGTTACAATATTACTATTCTTACGTCAGGTTACAGTGCTACTATGTCAGGTTAGACTGGAATTATTCTTACGTCATGTTTAGTGCTACTATTCTTACGTGATGTTACATTGTTATAATTCTTACGTCAGGTTATAATGGTACTATTTTTACTTCATGTAACAGTGCTACTATTCTTACGTGATCTTACATTGTTATGATTCTTACGTCAGGTTATAATGTTACTATTCTTACGTCAGGTTACAGTGCTACTATTCTTACGTGATGTTACATCCGTATAATTCTTACGTCAGGTTATAATGTTACTATTCTTACGTCAGGTTACAGTGCTACTATTCTTACGTGATGTTACATTGTTATAATTTTTACGTCAGGTTATAATGGTACTATTTTTACTTCAGGTTACAGTGCTACTATTCTTTGTTTCCGTTTCGTTACCAGACAACACGCACGCAGGTCACTGTGTGAATGTGTTATTTGAAAACCGCTTCATATTGCAAGTGATTAATTATATAATCTATAATTTATTGATGAATATCATGTTTTAAGAAGTTTAACATGAACAATCACAGCGCACATAACACATCTCCAAAGTAGATTTCTATTTCTGTTCTGTGCGATTTCTATAGCAAAAATAGCAGAAAACTAAGAACATTTAATTGTGTTAACGTCAGCAAAACAGAAGGATGTAGAATTGAAGCATCGCTACCATTGTGCTAAATACAAGTGGCATACTTTCCTGATGAGCCACGGTAAGCTTCCATCAGACTCAGACAAGTTTCGGCTTCTGAATGATGGCTCGTTACTCTGATGACCTATTTTATAAAACGAGAATTTTTTTTAAAATACACGATCAAGGGCACTGAGAAGAGATCATTTATTTGTGAGACGAACACCTTATATTCAATTCATGTCAACTCATCGTAGACAAATTAGATCAGCGGTTTGCAACCTTTTTTCGAGTCGCGACACATTTTATAGAAGTAAAGTTATTTATACAACTTTTATTACATTTATATTCTATAAAAGTAAAGCTAACATTCGATATTATTTGATAGAAGTATAGTTTATCTTCGATCACATTTCATAGAATTAATGTTGACCGTCGATCATATTTTATAGAAACATAGGGATGGAACCACAATACATTTATAACATACATATTAATAGCGTAAATAAATCCCAACAAAGATAATATTGTTTAAAAGTAAAATAATGCTATACAATCATAACTTATGGTATATTTAGGAATAGTCAATGAAATAATTTTATCTCAAAAACTTCACAATCTGCTGATGAGTGTACCATAATGCCAGCCTCATACCATTATCAGCAATTAATCAGTTCATTATTTTTGTTTTCAGAGGAAGAAACGTTACAGATTAACAATAACACAGAAAGTTAGAAGAAATGGGGAGTAAACATGTATTGATAAATGTTTTAAATAAATTTCAAAAAAGATATAGTTTACAATTTTAGCCAACATCACAGACAACATTTGCGACCCCAAATGGGATCTTGGAAACCACTGCACTAGACAGCGTAAGAAAAGAGGAACACTCTTATTCCATGACACGTGAATATCTGTTCATTTTTTCACAGTTAAATCGGTTTAACAGACCTAAAAATTGCTGTCACAATAGAACGTTCAGATTATTATATGACATTTTCATTCATTACATATGTATCTATGATCTGTACTCTGATTTCGCTGTAAGGCATCGCATGATTGAGTGAAGATCGATTTTCGGCTTATGGTACGCATGATCGCTTGATATACAGTATCTTCTGACGAGTCAGAACGTTGGTAACTCCTTGATCCATCATCCTCTTGGCCTTCCAGAATTAAAATGTGCGTGCATGAATGCATATCATATATAATTACTTCCAATTACATGAAAATATTCCTGGATATGTGGGTATTACGGAAATGGGAGAATAGACAATATTGCATACATTACATATAACGTTGTTTCTATTTGTATAATGTGTGGTCTGGATGCTGGCCAGTATGGGTTAATTATTATTACGTGACCGAACCATAACAGACTCTGTTTTTCCAATATATTTAATCACAGACATTGTTCCAACAGTTTTTACAATCTCAATTTTCTTCACATGATCTCTTCTTGTTCTGTTTCTCGCTTTTATTTCAGACATCGTATGTCACAAGTAATCTTTTTCTCCTATTCTTAAGGTCAAGCCCATGTCTGAGATAGACAGTGCACTGTTGGTGTGAAGACTGAATTTATGATTTTTGGGATAGATATGTTTTTAAATATTTTTATAAATTCATAAATAACGTAGTTAACGTTCTGAAATACTGTTTTTATCTCTTTGTTCATTCTTCCGTCGTTTGCAAAATTCCCCCACGATATTTAAATTATGGCATCTGCTTTAGTAGTTGTTCGTTTATCTTTATGTTAATCGTATTACCTATAGACATTATTTATGTTTTTTCTGTATTGACCTTCATGCTGTTATTGGGGCATCTTTGTTTAAAAATATGTGACATTGCAGCTCCTCACTTGAACTGTGGTAATAATGTTAATAATATTGACATAACATATTTCAGAAACTAACAGAAATAGAGAACATCGAACAACCTGTATTAGCAAACTAAACTAATATACAATCACATAAATAACTAAAATCCATCATTCCTAATCCATAACATCATGTATATACTCTTTATTTTTCATTTGGCACTAATATCATGACATCTTCATTATCAACTAGCTAATCCATCAGAGTTTTAAAAGTATAAACGTTCAGTGTCACCGTAAACGCATATGTGTTACATCCACATTTGAAATTCAGTTAGAATTATATCCACGATTATGATTTCGTCGAGTCGCAAATGTTCGCGAACTGTTCGCGCATGGAATTACCACTGCAGGATGTTTTTTGGTGTACTTGAGATTTTCTAGCTAATCAACGCTGTTGAAAATGTAATAGCATGCACAATATATCACAGTATGTATGTACTCAGTTCTCTTAAACCATACAATGTAAGTGATTGTTAGAACACATATGAAGCTGTCAATAAATGACGTCAACAATTGTTTTGCGTTTCATCGACCTTCAGCCAATAGCTGTCAAGAATTCAGAGGAAACCTCATCCCCCAAGCTTTATTAGGTCACCAAATTTACACTTCCCCGACATGAACATAAAAAGTTGGAAGGGGCTAAAGAATGTATTAAGTATTCTTCTTTTTTCTGCTTTTGTTTTGACATTCCTTCAGACTAGGTATCTGCGCCTGTAGGCCTAAAATTATTACTTTAATGTAGCGTCTGGGTGACTTTAACCCTCTGTGGGATGGAACAGCCAACTCCACCATCCTTAGTCACCCCCTTATGACAAGCATGAAACGTAAGCAGTGTTCCTTTTTTATGATCTTCTATTGTGCCCTGGAAACCCACGGGCGTTCGCATTCGTACAAAATTGGTTCAAATTTCCAAGTAAACTTCACATAATTACAATTTAATGCACACTGAACATATAAAATAACACATTCAGGTTCATAAAGATAAATGGTACCATAATAAAACAGATAAGATTAAGATCAAGGTAATACCCTCTAGCCAAATTGAAGTTCACGAGCCCTTCATGCATCTTCTTTTTTTTCAAACCCTCCCAAACTTCTTTCTTTTTCAAACCCTCTCAAACTCCCATTGGATGTAGTCGAGTAGGATGTAGTACAGAGAAAAGAGATGTGTTAGTTGCGATTCTATTTGCGTTAATGGCACAACACCTAAGACATTGTCCATCATTCATATATATCTCTAACAGTTGCATGTTTCTGACAGGCAGCCTTTTTCTTCGGTAGTTTGTATGATGTATGAATGTACATCATATAATCAGTTCCAATCACATAAAGACATTCGCTGGATGTGCGGATGTATACGAGAGTGAGAGAACAGATAATCTTGCATGTATTACATCTATAATCGGCAAATGTTAGGTACATGAATTTGCCTCGAAGTTGTTTGGGTGGCATGTTCTGGATCTGAACATGACAATTCATGAACACTATGTGATTCTTCTTCTTCTTTTTAAAGCGTTCATTCTCAAACTCCCGCTGGATTTCCCTTTTAGCAGGACCAATGTCCTACTAGATTTCCAGCAGGATGTAATCCAGATGTTTGTTTGTTTGTTTTTCGTTCGCTCCATTGTAACCATCACGGATATCCGTGCGATTTCCGCCGGGAGCGTGATTACGTTGTGCCACCGTTATGCGCCTTATAGGCCTAGCACATCCGATTTCGGCATGCCTTGACAATTCGGGTGGGCTACCCTTAGCCTGTGACAGCCTCTATATCTGTCTCCAGGCACGCGTAGTGGAGACTCTTCGCCCAGACGATTTTTTGCTCTCGTCTGACTCGAATGAGGTGTTCCACTGTCTATGAACTTGCCTCGTGTAATTGGACGTGCTGTGCCTGTGCCCATTGGGTACTGAACCGTTTCTCATCCGTGAGCCTGGTTCCTTAAGGGGAAGAAATCAACAGAGGAGTTGGACCCTGGCTCTTTCACCCTCTTAGCCGAGGTGTCATTCAACGACATCGTGTACCCCTTGTCCAAGTTCGAGTCTCACACCATGCGTTTGAGAGCAATGCGTTCTCGAGCTGAGCGTCATTGTCCCAATAGCGCCTGAGCCCATCAGGTACTGAACCCTTTCTCTCTTCAAGTGTATTTCTGGTGTAGGAAAACCTGACAGTAGAGTTGGGCCAGGGATAAATCGTTGTCCCTTTTGTGCCTGAGCGTATCGAGTACGGAACCCTTTCTCTTCGCGAGCATATTTCCGGTTTAGGAAGGCTCGACATTAGAGTTGGATTAGGTCTTCTTGCTTTA
Source organism: Meghimatium bilineatum (assembly GCA_034231615.1). Classification (NCBI taxonomy): domain Eukaryota; kingdom Metazoa; phylum Mollusca; class Gastropoda; order Stylommatophora; family Philomycidae; genus Meghimatium; species Meghimatium bilineatum. The sequence continues at coordinate 50,129,624 of CM067298.1, forward strand.
CCAAACGCCAATGAATGGGTCTGGGTCTCTGCTTGTAAGGAACACAGATAACTAGAAGCTCGTCTCGAGCTGACGGAGCTTGTAGTTCCCCTTTCCTAGGAACTTTTCACTTTCTACTTGCAGTTCGCGCTGCCCTCTAGCGCTGTTCTGCCCTTTCATTGTTTCATTGTACTCGGTATGAAATCTATTTGTCTCTCGCCATGCATCTACCTTTACGTGCATTTTACATTGGCCGCCCCTCCAAAGTTCGGACTGGACTGACTAGCTTCACTGTGTGTCGACAGTGTCGCTATATGTGGTGCTGCTGGTGGTATCGGAGATATTGTCTGTCTCTTGTGCAGTCAAATCTCTTTCCATCTGCTACCTCCACATTCTCGGACACGATCCCCAAATGATTTGGCCAGAATCAGCACGAGCTGCTGTATTTCTGTTTCCAGGGTGCACCGCGTGGAGGTACATTTGGGATCTTGGTTATCTGCTAACCCTGGGTCCGCCTAGAGCAATGCGTTCCCTTTGCACCCCGTAGTCCAGATAATGGATATGCGTTGTGTCGGTGTTTTATTTGCGCAAATGACCCGACATATCCGTCTTCGGCGGTACTGTGTGGTTCTATAGATATGATTCTATTTTTCATATGGCATTGATCTTGACCCCTGTTGTGCAGAGTTAACAAGTGTGGAACAGGAAGCATCAGCATGCATACAGTTCAAAACTGTGTAGGGTAAACAGAGAACATATGGATAATATATGTGTGGCATGGCGTAGTCTATAAACTAATAATCAACTAATGACTATAGGTCCTGGTCTACAAGGTACTTACATTTATACAATGCAAGTAGACGTAAGTTAATTATTAGCAAGAATCTTACCGAGACGTCTTGCGGACTCGAGTCTGGAAATGTAGCCACAAGTAGAAGTACGCCATGAATTAGTAGGCATGGTCAACAGACTACAGTCTAGAGTAACGCATCTCAGGTCAGGATATCTTTAAGAAGATGTACGAGTCTGCATTAGTTAAGAAACCAAAACAATATGATACTGCAGAACAAATATCGCGAAGAGAGAGCACTCTAGGTAATGTATTATTATTATATAGTAATTACAACAATATACAAATATAAACACCAAATAAAACAGGAAATTATAACACCTTTTTGGTACTTTGACCGTTCGAGACTAAATGTGATAACATAAACCATACGTATATATATATATATATATATATATATATTACGACATACTCTCTATTAACCATATTTAATACAATTAATTAATTAAAATATCACTACCGACGTCAGATGTGTTGGGCCATGGGGCAAATGCAACGGCGGCACACAAAACATAACTGTAACTCTGAACTACTTCTTGCTGGAAATCTAGTAGGACCATTTTCAGCTACAAGACTGATTATGCGAAATAATTAGAACAAATGTTCTAAGGAAATCAAAAGAGCGTATTAATTTTAATTTTAATTGAAAAAACAACCAGAGAAGTCCCAATTCAAGTGATTAAAATATGTCAATGTTTGCCGCTAAGTAATGCTTCCATTTAAATGATCAAAATATGTAATTATTTACACCTTAGTAATTGAAATATTCTTTTCTTGATTCTTGATTAGAAACTGGAATCAAGAAAAGAACATTTTAATGACTTGAATTGGAGCATTACTTAGAACATTATTTGGAGTCATAAAAATATGGCAATGTTTACCTCCGGATAAGTACAAGTTGTCACGCGTTTCTCCTCTAAAACGTAAAGTGAAAGACATGTTTTTCATCCAATGACTATATTTATTTTTTTTGGAATGATTTGGTCAGAATCTCAAACACCTTTACATTTTTCATAAATTCTAGTAACCATTCCTGCCTTTGTTTTGTCGTGGTCTAAAAGGGGAATAGGGAATAGCAACACTGTTTACATTTCATGTATATTGTCTCGATGATCTGCAAAGAAAGTCAAACACATTTTTAGACAACACGGGCAGGGCTGTGCCAGGTAATGTTTCCCAAAATGAGGCTGTGGTCCAAAAAGGATTAATAACTGCTGACCTAGATTATCCTCGAGGATGTATTCAAGAGAGCTATTACCAATATTTGAATGTTGTAGAATACCACAAAGTTTTCCTATAATTTATATTTTTCTAAAACTTTTCTGTTCAATTCATTAAAAATCCTAAAACATAATGCGTTTTTTCCTCAAAATAATAATGTCACTCCCACAATCCTGAGTTTTGTCCTTGAAATCCAAGGATAAGAATGGTATTAATCAGAACAATTTCGTCCTTGCGTTAAGCCTGCTAAATATATTATAGAATTTGCATTGATCCATGAGGAAAGTGAATGCACCAGATTTCTCTTCCATTTGTGTAATCATGTTGAATGCAACGTAATAATAGAAGCTACAGAACAATTAATGTAGAAAATGTTTGGATGGAATTTTTTAATTTTTTTCCTGTGACAAATTAAATTTCATCTAAATTGCATACGTCATTCAAAATGAGTTGTTTCATTTTTGCTGAAATAGTAGAGTGAAACAGAGCGATATAGTACATTAGAGTGACATAATAGAGTGAAACAGAGAGAGAGAGACAGACAGAGAGAAAGAGAGTACAGTAGAGTGAGAGAGAGATAGAGTACATTAGAGTGACAGAGTGAAACACAGAGAGAGAACAGTAGAGTGAAACAGAGAGAGATAGTATAGTATTATGCAACAGAAAGAGATATATCGAGAACAGTATATTCAAACAGAGAGAGATAGAGTACAGTAATGTGAAACGCAGAGACAGAGAGTACAGTAGAGTGAGAGAGAACAGTAGAGTGAAACAGAGAGAGAGGGAAATAGATTGAAACAGAGATAGAGTGAGATATAGTGCAGTATAATGAAACAGAGAGAGAGAGAGAGAGATATGGTACAGTTTAGTGAAACAAAGAGATATAGTAGAAAGATACAGATATATGTATATATATATGAGAGAGATGGTACGGTAGAATGAGAGAGAGCACAGTAGAGTAAACACAGCGAAAGAGAGTACAGAAAATGAAACAGAGAGATAAATAGAGTACAGTAGAGTGAAACAGAAAGAGAGAGTGAGATAAAGTACTGTATAGCGAAACAGAGAGAGAGTACAGTATAGTGAAATAGAGAGGGGGAATAGAGTTTAATATAGTGAAATAGAGGAGAGATAGAGTGATAAGAGTACAGTAGAGTAAAATAGAGAGATAAAGTACAATAGAGTAAAACAGAAAGAGAGAAGGAATGATAGATAACAGTAGAATCGAACATAGAAGGAGAACAGTAAAATTAAACAGAGAAATAGAAGGAGAGAGAACAGTACAGTGAAACACAGAGTGAGAAAGATGGATATATAATAGTAGAGTAACACAGACAGAAAGAAATGAACAGAAAATAGAAGGCCGTGTTTTGATGGACACGAAAGGGTAAAACGAATATCGACAATGCTACTTGCCACGCACATCATACGATACAGCCAAGTAGATGATGGAGATGAAGTTGATTGCCCGTCCTAGAGAGGGTTAAAGTGACACAGAGAAAATGTTAAATCTGATGTATTAGGACAAAGGGCGCAGATATCGCAGCCAAGATGTAAACTATGACAAAGAATTTCTCCTGCCTTAATCTTGCAAATCTGCAGGAGTTGAGAATAATCGTAAAAGAAGAATACAATAGTTAGATAATGCAATAATAATAACAAAATTACAACGTGGTTAATATTAATAACAAATAATAATAATAGTACTATTAATAGTAGTAGTAATAATAGTAATGATAATAATAGTAATGATAATAATAACAACAATAATTGTAATAGTATTAATACAAGAAAAACAATCATAATAACAATAAAGCAATGACATCAATAATAAGAATAAGAATAATAAGAATAATAAGAATAAGAATAATAATAGCAAAATAACAACAATAATATTACTAGTAATAATGACGGTTCCACCAGAAGGCTTTCGTGAGGATAAGGATAATCGCAAAAACTGAAATGATAATTTAACAAAACTACATTTGAGTTAGTCGGCAGATCATCATGGCTCTCCAGATATTTCCATCATTAATTCGATCTCATATTCAGTTTATCCTGCCACACGTGATAACTGATTATTGCGGTTCTGTGTTTGTTGATTAAGAAGGACTGTCTTGGCTGTCCGTAAATACGTCAAAAATATGGGGGAGGGCTCTGAAAATGTTTGATAGTTCTTGAAAAGGAAGGGATGAGAATTGAACGATGCCGTCAACAGGCCTGTTTGTTAAACCATGGTCGACTCCAAAAATACCCTTCAACTGAATGCATTAGGCCCCACTCGTTACATTTTTTTTATTACTGTTCTGCTTTTGTGTTTAGGTTGGTCACTATTTACATACATGAAACGCAGGCCAAAAATAACCAAGACGACTACAAGTATATAAATAATGATCAACCAAAATCACAACAAGGGTTCCCGTTCAGTCACGTGACAATTCTAGATAACAGGTCTTCTGTCGTGGTTATAAACCAACTAAATTGTTTGAAAAGTAATTCGAATGGAGGGGGGGGGGTTATTATATTGATATTTTTAAGCTGTGGTGGTCAATGGATTGACAGAAGGTGAACCTATCCATAATCGAACTTTTAGTGTCATACAGGTATCATTACCTGCAACCTTTTAGAGCCATATAGATGTCATACCTGCAACAGTTTAGTGCATACAGGTATCATTACCTGCAACCTTTTAGAGCCATATAGATGCCATACCTGCAACAGTTTAGTGCCATATAGGTATCATTACCTGCAACCTTTTAGAGCCATATAGATGTAATACCTGCAACAGTTTAGTGCCATACAGGTATCATTACCTGCAACCTTTTAGAGCCATATAGATGCCATATCTGCAACAGTGTAGTGTTGTACAGGTGTCATGCCCGCAACCGTTAGTGCCGTCATACGCGCAAACTATTTGTGTCGTACAGGGTATAATACCCGTAACTTTTCAGTTAGTTAGTTAGTTATTCTTCTAGGGCCAAAGACGGCACATAGGGCGGATGTCATAGATTTCCATGGTATGGAAATCCTTTAATCCGTTTCAGTAACACAGATGTTTAATTTTTATGATATTAATGTGTTAAATTAATGATCACCCAGTTCTTGATTTAGCAAGAAAGAATAAACATTCCTCCATTACTTAAACCGGAACCGAAAACTTTTCTGTGCCTTCCAGGTATCATACCCGAAACCTTTCAGTGTCGTACAGGTGTCATACCCGCAACTCGTTAGTGTCATATAGATGCTATACATGCAACTGCTTATTGCCGTACAGGTGTCATACACGAAATCGTTTAGTGCCGTACAGGTATCACATCAGCAATCTTTTAGTGCCGTACAGGGTATCATACCTGCATCTTTTAAGTGCGCTCCAGTTGCCATAAACGCAATTTGTTTTCGCGAGTGTTGGTATCATACCGGTGACCTTTCAGTTGTCCTACTTGCAACCCTTTACTGCCGTACAGTTGTCATATTGGAGGCATCATCACAGAAAGCCAGCAAAACAAATCTCCACTTGACCATACAGACAACCTTGGAAAAATTACGCCTTCACTATTATATGATCTTATTATGCTAAATTTTCTGTGGGGATCTTTTCTCTTTAAAAGAGTGATGTCCATACATTGCGTCGACAATTGGAGGAAGGAATCAGAAAAAGTTTGACAGTTATTGAAAAAGGACCGGGGAGGTGGGGGGGGGGGTTAACATAAGTTGACAGTAACAAAACTATTTTTATATGCCAATTAAATTGTTCCAATGTGAATCCAAAATCTCCGCCGAAGACGGATGTGTCGGACCATTGGCGCAAATAAAACTGCAACACAACGCATTTCCATTCTCTGGACTACATCCTGCTGGAAATCTAGTAGGACAATGGTCCTGCTACAAGAGAATTCAGCAGGAGTTTGAGAATGAACGCTGAAGAAGAAGAAGAATCCAAAATCGTAAAATCTGTATTTAAAAAATGGCTTTTTTCTACTTTTTCTGTTTACATTTACTTTCTTGGGCGGAGCGGGGAGGATACATTTTGGATGTGATACAGCAGAGAGACTCCGGAATTCTTGACCTTTTGTTGACAAGCATAAGTGGGACAAAAACTGGCACAACATTGTTGACGTAATTTATGAACATCCCTTTAACTATTCCCTACGCTGTAATCTATGAGAAAAGAATAACGATGAGTAATCAAAAACAATGTTTGAAGCGATGTTTATAGGAGTAGAAGGAAATTCAGAGAAAAAGTATCAAATATTAGGCCATAAAGATATGCGCACAAGAAACCGGAAGAGGTAAAGAGAGTAAAATTAAGATAGAACGTATAATGTTCCTTTGTCACGCACTTGGGCGTGTTGGAAAATACAGTGTTAAAACCGTATTATTCATTGACAAGCGGTATAGCTAGGGATAATGTAGTCAGCAAAGGATGGAAGTGAATTTATCTAACTGACGCAGTATATTCAAAAAGCGAATTAGTGCACGCTATGAAGATATGTTGGAAGACCAAGATATGATACGAGGACAAAATCCAACCACAGGCATGAGACACAATGCAGAACAAAATACTCGCCATAGATGTACGCTCGAGAGAACGAAGAAGGAGACAGTCAACCAACACACACAACACCGTGATGATAGATCACAAGAAATTCCAAATAAAATACATACGAATGAGCCATCAACAGTTATGCCATAAACACAAGTCCAATGAGACAACTGAACCGAACAAGACAGACTAAGACAACACACAAACAGCAGACACAAATATACAGGGGTGAACACATAGATTGATACAAGATCGATAAAGAGAACAACAACAAAATTACATAAGAAAATATACATACAGCACACAAATTTGTTTTCACACTTAAAATGTTCTTAACTCAGAACGCACGCACGTTTCTGCAGCCCCATTGTTATGTTGATGTGATGTGTCTTTCGCATTATTCATGCTTCATGCCCAAAACAGCAAATAAAGGAATTCTGACTACTAAAAGATAAAACAGTTTGAATTTTGGCAAAAGCTTTAATAAAGTTTAGGCGAGTAAAGGCATTAACTGGTTTTTATCGAAAGACTGTTTGTTACTATTTTTTTTCATGCCTCGACTGACGTTACGAGAGCGATAGCAAGCTTCTGGAATACTTGTCAGTGGAATGGTGACTAGAGAAATTTACAGACAATTCAATTGTGATCAGTCCACTATAGCAGCCAACGCTAACCATTCCTGACGACAGGCTCCACCGATGATCGTGTCAAACCGTGTGGTTTACCTTTACGCATGTGGTTGCGTCTATGGGTCCCACCAATCGCCCACTAGACAAACCACCCATGCAACAGAAAACCTTAGTATATGACATGCCTTTATATTGAGGTTCTCCATCGAGACCAGCACCGTGCAGAGGTGATGGGGCTTAGTTCAGCCATCAGGGGCTGGAAACTAAGACTGGTCGGGCAGTCCCACTCGAGCAGGACCATAGTCCTGCCCTAGTAAGCAGAGTGCTGAAGACGGAGGCATCCAGCCAAAAGGCGCACAGATAATCAGGATGCCACGCACAAAACACAATGGAAACATGTCTACATCTACTCGTATAAATAGTTATGGTGCCTGCCCTGTGGCGGACGTTCAGGCAGGGACGGTGCCGGGCCCTATACCTCGAAAGGGCCCAACCTCAGTTACTGGAAGTCCTTCTCAATTGCCCCGAGGAGCCAGGAGGCAAGGGAATAGAGCTACTGGCCAAACAAACAAACGACCAATAAAAATAATGCACTGGAATGCTGAGGGTGTCAACAGTAAAAGAGATGGATACAGCAAAAAATTGGAACTTGAAAATGTCCTCAGTGAAGAACAAGTTAACATATGCTGTATCCAAGAAACACACCTCAGCAGCGACATAGCCTTCAAAATCAGAGGCTACCAGTGCTACCGATCTGACCGAGAGGAAAGGCGAAAGGGTGGAATTCTGACACTTGTTAAAAACAATATCAGCGCATGTCAGCTTGAAGTATATATGGAAGGGGCAGAATACCAGATGCTCCACCTAAAAACAGACAGTGCAGAATTCCATCTCCTGAACTACTACTGCCCAAATGATAAACCATTGGCACTAGACACAATTCCAGACAAAGAGAGACTTATGGTGTGTGGTGACTTCAACAGCCACTCTCAGAGCTGGGGCTACGATCATATCGACAAGAGAGTTGAGGAACTTGAGAGCTGGCAGGATGAAAATAATCTCATCCTTATTAACCAGCCAGCAGACTCGCCAACCTTCTACTCGAGAGCATGGCACACCACCTCTACACCAGACCTAGCATTCCACTCACCAGGCTTGGAATGGAACATCACACGTGTTGTTGGAAAGCAGCTTGGAGGTAGTGACCACAGACCAGTATTTCTGGAAATCCACAATGAATTTACCACGGACAGCAGCACGCTCACTAGGTGGAACTATAAAAGGGCAGACTGGAAAATGTACCAGCATTTAACCAGTGTTCTAGCTAAGGACATGAACTTGGACAAAGACATCAATAGAGCAGTGAGTGAATTTAATAGATGTATACTACATGCTGCTAGTAAAACCATACCCAGGGGAGAACGCAAAAACTACAAACCCTACTGGAATGATGAACTGGAAAAGCTGCAAAATGAGATGGAAACATCTAGACAGCAGGCTGAGAACAGACCTAGCCAAAAACATCACAACAAATATCAGCAAACAAAGGCTAAATTTCAAAGAGCCAAGTTACAAGCCAGACGGAGCAGCTGGAAAGAAAAAACAGAGTCGCTGAACCTAGAAAGAGATACTAGGAAATTATGGAAACTTGTAAAACAACTAAATGATGAAGGTACAGGGAGAAATACCAGGATCACACTTTATAAAGATAGAAACATTTTAACAGGTAAACATGCAGCTGATTACTTTGCAGATTCCTTTGCAGAAGACAATAACGTCAAAGTCAGCCCAGACAAACAACAGGAGGTTCGAGAGAACCAGCAAAACATTGGAGAAGGTGAACCTATACCTGAAGTCATGGAGGCACCAATCACAATGAGAGAACTGGAGCATGCAATATCCAAATTGAAAATGAAAAAGTCCCCTGGAGCTGATGGAGTGTCCAATGAAATGATTAGAAACCTGGGAAGTGCAGCAAGAGCAAAGCTACTGCAGATCTTTAACACAAGCTGGTCCACAGGTAATGTACCACAGGCGTGGAGAGAAGCAATAATGATACCACTTCTCAAATCAGGAAAAGATGGCAACACAGTCTCCAACTACAGGCCCATCAGCCTCACAAGCTGTCTATGTAAAACAATGGAACGCATTATCAATCTTAGGATGCAGTGGTACCTTGAAAGTGAAAACCTTCTGGTATCACAGCAAGCAGGTTTCAGACAGTGCTACTCTACTGAAGATCAGGCAACCTACCTCTCCCAAGAGATTGAGGATGCCTTCCAAGAAAAGAAACTGGTACTAGCAGCATGGATAGACCTCAGAAAAGCTTTTGATAATGTCTGGAAAGAAGGGCTCCTAAAGAAATTGCGAAATTGCAGGGTTAGCTCAAGAATGTACAAATGGGTAAAAGCATGCATAATAGAAGAGCCAGGGTACAATTAGATGGTCGCAAGAGCAAGAAAGTTCTACTGCGTCATGGAGTCCCCCAGGGAGGAGTCCTGTCACCCACACTTTTCTTGGTTTACATCAATGACCTAGTTGCTGAACTACCACATGGGATCAAAGTGGCAATGTATGCTGACGACCTGGTGATCTGGTGCACGGAAGAACATGCAACAGTGGCCACTAAACAAATACAAAGAGCTATCGATGCCCTAACCTTATGGGCTAATAGATGGTGCGTCAGCATTAACACAGATAAGTGCAGCACTACACTCTTTACCCTCTCACCAAAACAAAAAGCTGGTCATATCAAGATAGATGGAGAGCTCTTGAAAGAAGACAAACAACCCACATACCTCGGAGTTACTTTTGATGATAAGCTGACATGGAAGCAGCACATAAACAAAGCAACAACAAAAGCCAGGAGGAAGCTAGCTATCCTGAGAAAACTAAGTGGAACCACATGGGGAGCCAGTGGAAATATACTCAGTAAAGTTTACCAGCAAGGCATAAGACCACACCTGGAATACGGTTCAGCTGCGTGGTGTCCTGCATCAAACACCACATTACAAGATCTAGATAAAGTGCAAAACCAGGCACTTAGAATAATGTTGGGAGCAATGAAATCAACACCCATAGCAGAGATGCAGAAAATGGGAAGAATGCAAACACTTGGCGAACGCAGAGACACAAAAGTACTAATTCAAGCAGAAAAGTTTCAGTGTATGCCAAGTCATCCAATGAAGGAAAGATTCCAAAATCTAGCAATGGGACGACTGAAAAGGAGCAGCTTTATCCATCAAGCTAAACGACTCCGTAGACAACTTACAGACCTACCTGAAGTTGGCAGCCCCTTAAGGTCTGTACCAGAGCAAACCCCGTGGAGTGAAAGCCACGGAATGCCAATATACATTCAGACCCATGTGAAAGGAATACTAAGCGAGGACGAACAGAACAGTGTGCAGCGAATGACAGTCACCCTCAGTTTCCTGGATGAGGAATATCCACAAGATATATGGGTCAGAGTGTACACAGATGGGTCAGCACAGAATGCTGTGAGGAATGGAGGTGCAGGTGTATATATAGAATATCCACACAAGCCTAGAGATACAATCAGAACACCGACAGGAAAATTCTGCAATAATTATGATGCAGAAATCCAGGCAATTAGTGTGGCAGCTAAAAAACTGCTGAACTCCAACTCTGACCTACAGCCTGTGGTATTCCTGACAGATGCAAGGTCAGTGCTTCAAGCTCTCCAGTCTGGAAAACTAACAGACTTAAAAAAACTACTTAGCGAATTGTCTTACCAGTATAGGGTAACCATGCAGTGGATACCCTCTCACTGTGGAATACCAGGAAATGAAAAAGCAGACCAACTGGCTAAGGAAGGTGCTGCCGAAGACCAACCAGATATACCAATCACCTACCATCAGAAAAAACAGATGATAAAGCCACAAACACCAACACAAGATGACTATCACAATATGAACAGATCAGAACAAGTTATAATTCTACGTCTCAGAACAGGACACAACCGACTCCGCAGTCACATGTATACAAAGTTCAAGATTGGCAACACGGCCATGTGTACATGTGGACAGGCAGCACAGAGTGCCAAACATATACTTCAAGAGTGTTCTGAGCATGAAACGCTGAGGCAGACATATTGTCCAGAGGAAACAACACTGGAATCAAAACTCTATGGGACACTGTATGAACTACAAAAGACAGTGAGTTTTATTAAGGAGACAGAATTACAGATATAGACATGTTTCAAGTGAACGAAAGAAGAAGAAGAAGAATATTGAGGTTATCTTCTTATAGAAGCTTCATGGCACGTCATCTATACAATTCCGTAGTCGTAAGCTTCGATAACAGTTACCATGTTGTTCCGACAGGCCGACGTTGTGCTTCCACTAGTTACGGGCACGGCGTGGGTGGGCGGAACAACAGAGAAACCTGTCGCAAGGGCCAGTGTTGTGCCCTGATGTCGATGTAAGCTTCTGCGGCATTGGACTCAAAACACCATCGAGTCGAATGGCTGCTGGAACAGAGGGCAGAGCACTTATGGGAATGCCCCACGTGCTGTGAGGCCAGGTTTCTAATCAAGAATCAAGAAGAAGAATCAAGAATCGTGTCAAACATAGCCAATTCTGTGTAATAACACTAGCTTAAGGTCGTCATAATGTACTGATGCATCTGCGCAACCGCTTCCAAACACCTCAGACAACATCCCCCCCCCCCAAAGTTGCGTGAAAAATAAATACTAACACTATTTCTATCCTTAGTAGACGTGACATAACCAATTTCCTGTTTGGGTCCAGCAAAAGATTCAGCAGCCAAGTTTTTATTTTTTTTAAACACTGCATATTTTATTCAGCACATGGTATATAAATGTGAACAAAAAATTATTTCAGATACTTTTAAATCAACGCCTGCCAATGGCTCATGTACACAAATGCTGATGTGTTTTTAATGGTTACTAATATATATGGAACTTATATAAACAAAACACAAGAAATGTATATCACGTAACAAACGCATATTTATGAAGATATATATATATATCTTCATCTTGGATACTCTGAACGCCTCTCTGTCCCGAGAAAGCATGCTTTCATTGGCCAAAGACATGTTTATACATACTTCCATATCGATGGTCATCATCGTCTTGCCCTGCCTCGTCTTCTCTGGCCTGGTTTTCTTCCTTCAAGAATCAGACTTTCGATGTCATCACGTCTCTTTAAGAGTGATTGTATTACAATAATCTATCACCATACATTTAATCATTACATTCAATCATCACACTCAATTACAACTCAGAAGTTACAATCAGTCATCCCACTCATTACACCACTAATTCATCACACTCAATCATAACACTAAATCATAACAGTGAAACATCACACTCAATCATCGACTAAAAGATCAGACACAATCTGAACACGCAGTAAACACACTTAAACATCCTATTCAATCATCACACTCAATCAGCACAATCAGTCATGACACTCAATCATCACACTTAAACATCACACTTAATCATGTCACTTAGTCAAGTCTCACACTCATTCATTAAACTTCACAATAATCTCTAACTCAAAGATTCTTCTTAATCATCCCACCCAATCATCATACTCTGTAATCACACTCAATAATCACACTCAATCCTCACTTTCAAGTATTGCCTTCACTAATAACAATCGATCTTTACACTAAATTAATACACTACTTTATCCATAAGCAGACAAATTAACTCGGTCCGCATTCTTAATTAATACATGTCTTCAGGAACACAGACGTGGAGCACCTATGAAGTACAGATAATTCTTTCACTTAATTGTCACACTAAATCTGCTGATTCATTACGCAGATTTCATGCGATGTTACAGTACGATTATTTAGTACGAAGTGTTTATGGAATAACCACAGTCGTTGACTTATTGTATGACGAAACATGCTGATTACATGCGCTAACTAAACATGCTGATTTAGAGCTCAAATTAGGAGTGCAGTTTGAGTGATATGACCTGGTGAACAGATTAATTGGACTAGATGAGTAGTTTTATTGGAAGCAATTATTAATCCACATTATTAATTGCAGTACACCGTTAACACATTCAACAATCTCACTCCATGAGCCCATGTATTTAATGCATTTAGTTCCATCAGAATCATTTATATTAGAGACGTCCAATTTTTTCAGACGTCGAACATCACACTCTTGTAATCATTATTTCTCGCGATCACATTTTTTAACTCGCATGGCGCAAGAACATGGCGCAAGAACAATTTTAACAATGAGTACCAAGTTGAAAACACCTGATCTAGATGAACCAATGAGTACCAAGTTGAAAACACCTGATCTAGATGAACCAATGAGTACCAAGTTGAAAAAACCTGATCTAGATGAACCATTCAACATCACTTAAGCCATCTCATACTATCATAACATGTCAAACCTTTGAAGAAAAGTTGCTGGCTAGAGGTATAGAAGAGATGTGCAGTTTGTCTTGGAGTGCCGGTTGGTTGTAGCTCCTGTAAATGTTTTATTTTAATTTGTTTTAGTATAAATTTGTTGGTGTGTAAAGGGTGTCGCATTGCTCTTGTGCGGAACCAGGGTATATAAGATAGCCACAATCGTAAAAGTACCTCCTCGTGGTGCACCGTGGACACAGAAATACAGCGGCTCTTGCTGTATTCGTGGCTAATACTTTTAGGCTCGTGTCCGTGGATATGGATACTCTAGATGGAATGAGAATTGGCTGCAGAGAGACAGGAAATATCTCCGAAACTTTTGCACCACTACATCCAAAATATGCAAGGTGCCTGTGCATTATGAATTGGCAGGCTCAAAAAGCAGAACTATTGGAGGGACGACCAATGTCAATGTCCCCAACATACGGTGATCTTACGAGTATACACTGAATTAAGTATATCATGCTGCTGTTATACCAACCTTACTATACGCCTGCGAAACGTGGACAGTGTATGCTAGACATGCAAGAAAGTTAAATCATTTCCATCTTACCTGCCTACGTAAATTACTAAACATCCATTGGTGGGACAAAGTACCAGACTACGAGGTCTTGGGAAAATCAACCTCAATAAGCATCCACACAATACTTATGAAGGCGCAGGCACGCTGGGCAGGCCATCTTGTGCGCATGGAGAACTCGCGATTGCCAAAACAAATATATTATGGAGAACTCAAGGCAGGATTTCGAAAAGCTGGTGGACAGAAAAAGCGTTTCAAAGACACGCTCAAGTCATCCTTGAAACATCTTAACATTGACGTAGGTGCTTGGGAGAGCCTCGCTCAGGATAGAACGGCTTGGCGTTACAGCATTAGAACGGGAGCACTAGCGGCAGAAGAATTCAGACAAGAAACTGCAAGACAGAAGCGGACACGTAGAAAAGAAAAAACATCTCAACCTCACACAGATACATTCTATTGTTGTCAATTCTGTAAAAGAACATTTTGTGCGCGCATTGGACTTGCTAGTCATTTAAAAACGCACTATTAACTTTATTATTTTATTATTTATTGTTATTATTATTATGGTTGAGTTTTTGGTCATCGTCGATCACGACGGACGAACATCATCATACACTGAATCTGGAGAATCTAACACACGTGTGAAGGCAGCGTAGTGTTTGTAAGTCGATTCAGTGGTAACAGAGCTACAATGGTCCAGCACGAGGCCGACTGACGGAAGTGTCGTTTATGCTTATCAACACACAGAGGCCCACGTGTCTCATCACAATTGATCCCATTCAAAGTAGGAATAATGACTCAGATATTGGATACGTCAACTTGAACATGCACTCCTGGGTATAGAAGAAAGCTTTGAATACAGCTTCCCATTGCACAAAGGACAAGCATTGAACAAATATCGGGGAGCGCATTGCTCAAATGTCTGACCGAAGCAGTAGTGAGACTCAGAATCTGGACACTGATGGCAACGTAGGTGGGAGGGGGGCGCAAGTCTCTAACGACACTACAAGCCTAGCCCAACTCTACTGTTGGCCGTTGCCCAATATGGTTCATACAGAGAGAATTGGGTTTAGTACCCAAGGACCCCACTTAGAAGCTCCTCGTCCGAGATTCGTCTTTCACCTACTTCTTGGGATAATATACGCAAGGACGAAGAGTCAAAACACACACCCGGTCTGGTAATGGATTGGAAGGCCATCTTAAGTGGATGAGGCGAGTGCGTGAGAAATGCACATGTCAAACCCCAGACTTCCGGCGTGTTTGACAAAGCAGCAACTCGTCTAGGAAGGTGTATCAACCCTGAATCTAATTCGACCGTCGCCGTTATCCAACAAGGCTCATACTGAAGAAATTAGGCCTTGGACCTAGGGACACAAAGGGTGGTAAATTAATGGTCTTCCTAAACGAGGAACAGCTGGCTGCGAAGCACCTCGTCAGAGCATAGACAAACAATGGGTGACTCATGCAAACTACCAGCTCGCCTAGTCTAGTCTCACGCATCCCGTCCCCCTGAGTAGAAAACCTCTCCAATAGACATTGCACCTATCTGAAATATGAAGTCTCCTGGGCATGAAAGAAAGTTCATAACCCCCCCCCTCCCCCCTAATTACACGTAGGAAGTAAGATCTAATCGCTCGTAATTCCTGGGGTTCTCACACAAACAACAACAAATTTATTGGTTTATTATGTCTTTTTGTATGTAAATATATATATATATATATATAACTAATCATCTTAAACGTGCATAGTTAATGGTTTTCGCATTTTTTCCTTTCTTTTAATTAACAATCGTATGTTCATCTTGTCTACATGAACATTACTATTTTTGTAATTCACTCTTAAATATCAATATCCTAACATACTAACTCATGCCTAATATACCTTCAGTACATACAGTTATATACTCAACTCTGCCCTGATATACTTGTCCAGAGTTAAAGACGGCGGCATAAAATCGATCTCGGTGCAGAGCTACAATTGAAGTCATAGGTTGAAGTGGGAATAGCACGATTCTATTGTGAGAATATTAGATAAATGTTTTGCCATACGATGTCTCTTCATCTTTTTCTTCTTCTGAGTTCGCTGTCTGATAATTAACACGTAGGTTCGTGCGATTTCTGCCGGGGAGCATAAAGTAGATTGTGCAGCTGGTTTCACGGCAGATATATGTTATTTTGCACATTATGACATTTGTGCATTATTTTAATACAGGTAAACTTTCCAAGCCTGTGACTACCTTCCTACCTGTCACCAGGTAAACGATTGCATATCTACCTTACACCTCAACGGTTCATTACTTACTGTGCCTTTGGGTTCTGCGTGCCAAAAGTGACCCTGGGTGGCAGTTTCTAATGAGAGGTAAGCTAGGATTTTGACTTGGGTCGATTGTGTGTATCTCGTGAGGTATTCCGCTGTTAGTGAACTTGCCTGGTACAATTGGACGCCATTTTCCCTGTGTCCCCGAGTACTGGCCCGTAATGTGACTAAACCTGTTCCAGCACAGGAAATTTCTCAAACAGTATAGTTGAAATAAGATTATATCGTCCACTTAGACAAAGTTTCGTTCACTGGCGTAATGAGCACATTGTACAAGTCTAAACTTCTGAAAGCATGTTCTTCGCACCTGTACGGACTGGTATCCTGCATTTACTATTTCAGTCCTTTTATCTATTATCTAGTTCCGTCTTGTTTCACTTGTCTATTGCTCCGCTTCCTTTCAATGTCCGCTCTGAAACATATCTTCTTCTGCGGTCGTTCTAAAACTCCTACAAATCAGAGAACATAATGCATTGTATTATGATGTACAGCCAATCTACGATATATGCACATTTCTTCCTAACAAATCTGTCATCAGCAATACTTGTGGGTAACTTTGACCAATGAGATGAGATATCAAACTCTACCCCATAAACATTCGTAGTCATCTTTTACGACATGGATTGATAGCCCAGAATCATGTATATTTTTTTTGTCGTCTTCCTCTTTGTTCTTAGCACGTTTGCTAAGAAATAGTCATGCTTAGGGAATCGAACGTTGCTATGCAACAGAAACACCACATATTAACACAACACATTATTATTTTATATATTAATTTGTACTTGAGTCACGTGTTTCTGCTCACTGACATCCACTCCCCGTTTTGCTAGAGGGAGAGTATTCTGTCAATGTCTGGAACCAGCTGAGAAAGCTTTGCGATGTCTTCCGGCGAGAAACACTAAACTATCACAGAGGGACAGATTGAAAAACACAGATAAGCTAACACAGAGAACGATGTCTCATGGTTCACCCACGCCACATGTTATTCAGTTGGTCAGTTTGAAATATCGAGTGTTATGTTTTGTTAGTATTGTGGAAGTATTGCGTTAGTGTTCATATTGTGATATGCTAACTGTACTTAACAGTATTTGTATCTCTAATAGGTTTGTGTGTGTTTATGGACTTCTTTTATAACCATTTGTCATATTAGCATATTATTATTATTCACATTTACGTTATTTAAAATGGATATGTTTAATTTAAAATCATAAATTTAGTTTACGAAGTTGGTAAATTCAGTTTAGCGAATCAATATCAGAGATTTCTATGTTAGATTTCATGTTAGATTTCAGAGAAAAAATTATCATTGTCACGGGCAGCCAAACTTCATGATAAATTAGTCGATGCGGTAATATCAAAATACAGTAATAACACAAATACACTTTAATTAACAATGGTAAAGTATATAACTCACTTTAGAGTAGTAGGGATGGCACATTAGATACATCAGCAGCAAAAGGCACGAACCATATTATGACGATACTCCAATGGTATCATTTCAGTGCGCACAAGTTTACTTAAGCTCCAACTACCTATCCGAAAATTCGTTATTGACAATAGAAATAATACAAAGTTCGCCCGGTGAAATTTACCGGCAGTGTAGTCATAATACTTACAGATTAATAGAAGCTTTCAGAATAAATGTTGTATATTTGATCATATTGTCACATCTTTTGTATGTATTTTGTCCATCTCTATGGCTACGCGATACAGAAAGCACGTGTAATCTCACCACATGCAATCTGGACCTTTTAGAAAGCTATAAAAATAAATAGTCGAAAAAGCTGGGTTGATGGCTACTTCGTCCTTAATTGGAAATGCTACCATTGTTTGTGTTCAAATTGATCTACATTTCTAGTTTCGCTATTTACTTATGCAGAAAATTGTAGTTTGGCGTAGCCCATCTCCTCTCCATAACTGCATTTGTCGTCAAGCAGAAATAACAAAACTGTTACCATCGTCATTTTATAGGAAGTGTAACAATATTTATTACAGAAAAACACACAAAGTAATACGTTTCACATTACAAAAAGAAAGAATAAATGCACATAAATAATATAGTGTATATATTAAAAAGAAATTGTTGTAAAACAATATGAACGTAACTTGGTACAGTAACGGATTATCGACATTTATATTCATACTAATTGACTCAGAACGAAACAAGCACAGGCAACGTATAGACTATACATTATATCATAATTATCTATAGTTTTCTGTATTTATTAGCTTTCTATGAATTTGATATCATGCATTTAAACATAATTTTTATAGTGAATATATAATGTACCATCTACCAAATGTTGTTTATGAAAGTTTAAGTGTTTCATTAGAACAGAACATTAATTGTGACTTGTTTATTTCTTTCAATCTGGCGAAATAAACGCAATAGAGCTATTGTATAATTCTTGTATACAAGAAAGATGTTTCCACCAGAAATTATTTTAATGAATAAAAGACTACTACTCTCAGCAATGTGAACTGCTATGAGAAAAAAACCTCCTACTTAGAGGTGATAAAACACAAGTGTATACTTTGTAGTAATGTGTAGTACATTCCACGTTATGAAAACATATCTATGCTGGCATCTACTTAGGGCTTTATTGATGGTTGATGTTGTAGCTACTGCTGAGATATTTATACCTACTGCATGCGGTTAATTGTTTATGGAAAAGACGTGAACGCGTAAACAATGATTACTATGTATAAGCTCTGGAAGCTAGTATGATCCATTTATACGTTCTGTTCGGAATACAATTGTAGTCATGAACAACGTAATTAAAAGCTTCAGATCAGTGTTTTCAATGTGTTGTTAATGACTCCCATTAATGTCTACACATGTTTATGTCACTCACTTAATAGTATTGTTAAATATATTTATGTCCCCCTATCAGTAGTACGGGTAGTACCTATATGTCCCGCACTCAGTATGGTTAACTATGTTTTATGTCCCATCTCAATAGTGTAGTTAATTACGTGTATGTCCCACATCACAATAGTATAGTTAACTACGTTTATGTCCCACATCTCAATAGTGTAGTTAACTACGTTTATGTCCCACATCTCAATAGTATAGTTAACTACGTTTATGTCCCATCTCAATAGTGTAGTTAATTACGTGTATGTCCCACATCTCAATAGTATAGTTAACTACGTTTATGTCCCCCATCTCAATAGTATAGTTAACTACGTTTATGTCCCCAACTGAATAGTATGATTAACTATGTATAATTTCCCTCTAAATAGCAAGGTTAACTACGTATATGTCCCTTATCAATAGTAATCTTAGGTACGTTTATGTCCCCCAGAGAACTCTTCTACCCCTGGGGCTGCAAGGAATAAATGCATATAACGTGAAAATATAAAACAAACAGCTGTCCCCCTCTCAATAGTATGGTTAACTACGTTCTACACACATCATGGTCGTAGATATGTCTTCGCTAAAAAGGGGGCGGGGGTTAATTAGAAAAATATGTAATATTCAAGAACATAATATCGCCTGGTACAGTTACGCAATTCCTTTGTCCGTCTTGCATATGTCATTTATCGTAGTCGTAACCTTCGATAACAGTTACCATGTTGTTCCGATAGACCAACGTTGTGCTTGAACTAGTTACGAACACGGTGTAGGTGGGCGGAACAACAAAGAAACCTATCGCAAGGGCCAGAGTTGTGCCCTGATGTCGACGTCCGTTTCGGCGGCATTAGACTTAAAACACAATCGAGTCGACTGGATGCTGGAACAGAGGGTGGAGCACTTATGGGAATGCCCCACGTGCTGTGAGGCCAGTTTCTAATCAAGAATCATGGAGAGTACGATTTTGAGAGAGTATTTCCTTTTCATTAACTCATACGTCTATACATCGCTATATTTATTTGTAGATTTAGTCGAGCTAGGTTAGTTGTTTTTGTTTTTTTAAACAAGTCTCTGGTTGAACTAGAGCATCAAACAAGTTCACTCTACTAGGAAGCCATACGCTAAACACTGATATACCGAGCCTCAATAAAATAAGTAATTTAGTTAAATATACAATTTAATATAACCACTAACCACTATAGAAATTATTTTTGGGAATGTAGGCGTTCCATATATAGCAAACCCACATCGATTGAGTATATTGGTATATATATATATATATTAATCCATTGAAAATTTCTGGGCACAATATTCCCGTAGGTTGCCGTTACTTTCGGAAGGAACAACCATTCAGCGGCAAAGAAGATCAACGCCTTCGAGCTGAAATGCTACAGGAAGATACTTAGAATATCATGGAAGGATAAAATTAGAAACTCAGATATTATAAACACATTGAAGATTCCAGAGTGTTGGTTACTAAACACAATAACAAAAAGAAAACTACGCCTGTTTGGTCATATAAAGAAACACAACTGTTTAGAAAGACAAATAATGGAGGGTAGAGTACCTGTGAAGAGAAGAACGGGAAGACCAAAAAGACGATGGACTGACGACATTAAAGATAACATGAACACATCGCTAGAAAATGCAAACCATATCGCCCAAGACAGAGGGAGGTTCAGAGAGTTCATTGGGAAGACAACGTTCTGGAAGGAATACGTCACATGACACACATATATATATATATATATATATATATATATATATATATATATATATATATATATATATATATATATATATATATATATTAAATTATACATTTTATTTATAAATCCTGCCGAAGACGGATTTGTCAGACCATTAACATAAATAACACGGCGAAACAACACATTTCCATTCGCTGGACTACATCCTGCTGGAAATCTAATAGGACCACTGTCCTGATAGAAGCGAAATCCAGCGAAAGTTTGAGAATGAACGCTGAAGAAGAAGAATGTATAACTTAATTATTTATGTGAGATTGAAAAACACTACTTCCATTTGGAAACGACAGCAACAAACAATATAAATGCTATGGACAACTTCGTTTCAAGATTATCGAAAACCCCAAGAACTGTTTTGAAATTCCGTCATTACATTAAACATATCTTTAAACTTAGATAAAAATATATTGAATTATAATATACTGACAAATATATTGTATTTTTTTTTCTTATCCCATGTTACAAATCATTGTTTTTATATCGAGTTTGTGGGGTCGTTACTTCTATAGAAAATTTCACTAGCGTTATCCAATTTCATAATGATGTATCTCAGCAAATATATAAAGAAAACTATGTGTATGAATTTGAAATGATATAGAGTCTATGAATTAATGTTTCCATTATTTTAATTACACTGTAACTTCTATTTCTATTTCAATGTCTCCGTAGTTTAAATTTGTGCTTATTTGCGATATATATCAAGTCTTAATTGTCAACATACATCGAACACACATTTTAAGATGTTTACATTCAATTATAATGTATCTTTTACATATACTTGGCTCATCTTACAATTTGCGTGAATTAAGTTAGAAATTGCACCATCTTGTGCTCTTGAACACAGAAAAGACCATGTTTAATGTTGTATCTCGTATAATGCTTACATTGTCTGTCAGTAGTGTTTCTACAAGTGCTGTGTAGTTTAGTAGGAAAAATGAGTTGACGAGTATGTGGTATTTCTGCAATAAAGGTACTCGAGAAAGACTACCATTCTATTTGAAACCCAGAAAAGATGTTTCTTCATGATTTGGGGATAAGTAAACTATCATTGCACTGTTGCATAGCGAGATTTGACATTTCTAATTCATGCCATTTACACGATAATATTATGCCAAGAGTGTTGTATGATTTTGAGAGAAGGGAAATTTTCAATATGTTTCACAATAATAATGTAATAATTTAACGGACATCGAAAAGTTGGTTAGATAGAATGCTATGAATATTTTTGAATCTGCGCTATGGAGAACCATTAGGAGTTTGAGATTTACTTTCGACATTATGTTAGTAGGATAAATGTGAACCAGAGTAATGAACGAGGATGTCGATCATCTGATAGAACAACTAGGAGACTAGTACAGATGAGCAAAAAGCAGCGTCTAATAATTGGACATGCAGGATAGCAATCACATAGTCTTCTAAATAATACTTAACGTATATTTCTTTCAAAATCCATATATAATAGGGATTATCATACATAGATTAATTGCAAAATATTCCAAGATTGGATTTTGAATTATGTACTACTTCATTGGATGGACCCGTCGTGTTTGATAATGGTTAATGCTTCAAATCACAACGTTGTGGCACCAGTAACTAATTTTCCTAATTCATTAAGAACTAAAGATGCGCTACAGATTTGGCTGACCAAAAACATCATTCTATTTAACGAAATGACACTGGAGCCTGAATTACTTGGAATTGTGAAAAACACACAGCATACAAAGATATTTCATATAGACAAGACCCCCATCAAGGCCAGCACCGATAGTCCTGCCCAAGTAAGCAGAGTGCTGAAGACGGAGGCATCCAGCCAAAAGGCGCATAGATAATCAGGATGACGGGCACAAAACACAATGGAAACATGTCTGTATCTATAAAGAGTTATGGTGCCTGCCCTGTGGCGGACGTTCAGGCAGGGACGGTGCCGGGCCCTATACCTCGAAAGGGCCCAACCTCAGTTACTGAAATTCCTTCTCAATTGCCTCGAGGAGCCAGGAGGCAAGGGAATAGAGCTACTGGCCAAACAAACTTTAAACGACCAATAAAAATAATGCACTGGAATGCTGAGGGTGTCAACAGTAAAAGAGATGGATACAGCAAAGAATTGGAACTTGAAAATGTCCTCAGTGAAGAACAAGTTAATCTATGCTGTATCCAAGAAACACACCTCAGCAGCGACATAGCCTTCAAAATCAGAGGCTACCAGTGCTACCGATCTGACCGAAAGGGCAGGCGAAAGGGTGGAATTCTGACACTTGTTAAAAACAATATCAGCGCATGTCAGCTGGAAGTATATATGGAAGGGGCAGAATATCAGATGCTCCACCTAAAAACAGAGAGTGCAGAATTCCATCTCCTGAACTACTACTGCCCAAATGATAAACCATTGGCACTAGACATAATTCCAGATAAAGAGAGACTTATGGTGTGTGGTGTCTTCAACAGCCACTCTCAGAGCTGGGGCTACGATCATATCAACGAGGGAGGTGAGGAACTTGAGAGCTGGCAGGATGAAAATAAGCTCATCCTTATTAACCAGCCAGCAGATTCACCAACCTTCTACTCGAGAGCATGGCACACCACCTCTACACCAGATCTGGCATTCCACTCACCAGGTCTGGAATGGAACATCACACGTGTCGTTGGAAAGCAGCTTGGGGGCAGTGACCACAGACCAGTATTTCTGGAAATCCACAATGAATTTACCAAGGACAGCAGCACGCTCACAAGGTGGAACTATAAGAGGGCGGATTGGAAAATGTACCAGCATTTAACCAGTGTTCTAGCTAAGGACATGAACTTGGACAAAGATATCAATATATCAGTGAGTGAATTTAATAGATGTATACTACATGCTGCTAGTAAAACCATAGCCAGGGGGGCACGCAAGAACTACAAACCCTACTGGAATGATGAACTGGAAAAGCTGCAAAATGAGATGGAAACATCTAGACAGCAGGCTGAGAACAGACCTAGCCAAGAACATCACAACAAATATCAGCAAACAAAAGCTAAATTTCAAAGAGTCAAGTTACAAGCCAGACGGAGTAGCTGGAAATAAAAAACAGAGTCGCTGAACCTAGAAAGAGATACTAGGAAATTATTGAAACTTGTAAAACAACTAAATGATGAAGGTACAGGAAGAAATACCAGGATCACACTTTATAAAGATAGAAACATTTTAACAGGTAAACATGCAGCTGATTACTTTGCAGATTCCTTTGCAGAAGACAATAACATCAAAGTCAGCCCAGACAAACAACAGTAGGTTCGAGAGAACCAGCAAAACATTGGTCAAGGCGAACCTATACCTGAAGTCATGGAAGCACCAATCACAATGAGATAACTGGAGCATGCAATATCCAAATTGAAAATGAAAAAGTCCCCTGGAGCTGATGGAGTGTCCAATGAAATGATTAGAAACCTGGGAATTGCAGCAAGAGCAAAGCTACTGCAGATCTTTAACACAAGCTGGTCCACGGGTAATGTACCACAGGCGTGGAGAGAAGCAATAATGATACCACTCCTCAAATCAGGAAAAGATGGCAACACAGTCTCCAACTACAGGCCATCAGCCTCACAAGCTGTCTATGCAAAACAATGGAACACATTATCAATCTTAGGATGCAGTGGTACCTTGAAAGTGAAGACCTTCTGGTATCACAGCAAGCAGGTTTCAGACAGTGCTAATCTACTGAAGATCAGGCAACCTACCTCTCCCAAGCGATTGTGGATGACTTCCACGATAAGAAACTGGTACTAGCAGCATGGATAGACCTCAGAAAAACATTTGATAAGGTCTTGAAAGAAGGGCTCCTAAAGAAATTGCGAAATTGCAGTGTTAGCTTAAGAATGTACAAATGGGTAAAAGCATACCTGCATAATAGAAGAGCCAGGGTACAATTAGATGGTCGCAAGAGCAAGAAAGTTCTACTGCGTCATGGAGTCCCCCTGGGAGGAGTCCTATCACCCACACTTTTCTTGGTTTACATCAATGACCTAGTTGCTGAACTACCACATGGGATCAAATTGGCAATGTATGCTGACGACCTGGTGATCTGGTGCACGGAAGAACATGCGACAGTGGCCACTAAACAAATACAAAGAGCTGTCGATGCCCTAACTTTATGGGCTAATAGATGGCGCAACAGCATTAACACAGATAAGTGCAGCACTACACTCTTTACCCTCTCACCAAAACAAAAAGCCGGTCATATCAAAATAAATGGAGAGCTCTTGAAAGAAGACAAACAACCCACATACCTCGGAGTTACTTTTGATGATAAACTGACATGGAAGTAACACATAAACAAAGCAACAACAAAAGCCAGGAGGAGGTTAGCTATCCTGAGAAAACTAAGTGGAACCACATTGGGAGCCAGTGGGAATATACTCAGTAAAGTTTACCAGCACGGCATAAGACCACACCTGGAATATGGTTCAGCAGTGTGGTGTCCTGCATCAAACACCACATTACAAGATCTAGATAAAGTGCAAAACCAGGCACTTAGAATAATGTTGGGAGCAATGGGATGACTGAAAAGAAGCAGCTTTATCCATCAAGCTAAACGACTCCGCAGACAACTTACAGACCTACCTGAAGTTGACAGCCCCTTAAGGCCTGTACCAGAACAAACCCCGTGGAGTGAACGACATGGAATGCCAATATATATTCAGACCCATGTGAAAGGAATACTAAGTGAGGACGAACAGAACAGTGTGCCGCGTAGGACAGTCACCCTCAGTGTCCTGGATGAGGAATATCCACAAGATATATGGGTCAGAGTATACACAGATGGGTCAGCACAGAATGCCGTGAGGAATGGAGGTTCAAGTGTATATATAGAATATCCACACAAGCTTAGAGATACAATCAGAACACCGACAGGAAAATTCTGCAATAATTATGATGCTGAAATCCAGGAAATTAGTGTGGCAGCTAAAAAACTGCTGAACTCCAACTCTGACCTACAGCCTATGGTATTCCTGACAGATGCAAGGTCAGTGCTTCAAGCTCTCCAGTCTGGAAAACTAACATACTTGAAAAAACTACTTAGCGAATTGTCTTACCAGTATAGGGTAACCATGCAGTGGATACCCTCTCACTGTGGAATACCAGGAAATGAAAAATCAGACCAACTGGCTAAGGAAGGTGCTGCCGAAGACCAACCAGACATACCAATCACCTACCATCAGAAAAAACAGATGATCAAGTCAATAATAAAGCCACAAATACCAACACAAGATGACTATCATACGAGTATTATGAACAGACCAGAACAAGTTATAATTCTACGTCTCAGAACAGGACACAACCGACTCCGCAGTCACATGTATACAATGTTCAAGATTGGCAACACGGCCATGTGTACATGATGACAGGCAGCACAGAGTGCCAAACATATACTTCAAGAGTGTTCTGAGCATGAAACGCTGAGGCAGACATAGTGGCCAGAGGAAACAACACTGGAATCAAAAATCTATGGGACACTGTATGAACTACAAAAGAGTGAGTTTTATTAAGGAGACAGAATTACAGATATAGACATGTTTCAAGAGAACGAAAGAAGAAGAAGAAGAATATAGATAAGACAATGCAGCAACACGGTCACAAGTGTTTACGAGAGCCAACTTAAAATGCTCACTTAAACCCAATAAAATTAGTCTGGGATAAAATTAAGGAACAGGTAGCAACATAAAATTAAACGTTAAAATTAAGAAATATTAAAATACAAATGCCACCATCTCTAATATTCACAGGGATTGTGGGAAGAAATATAAGGGCCATGTGTTACAGGAAGAAGAGAAATATTGGAAGAACTATGATTTATCCTTCATTCAGCTCAGATTGGTTATCAATTTCTCAGACATCTCATTATGATTCGGATGTGAAGTTGAATTTCATTACAGATGACAAAACCGTTATTGATAACACATTAGTGGATCACTGTTCCATTATGGTATTTGTGAACCGCAAAGTGGTGATAACCTACAGAAAAATTAGATAATGATATCCCAGTACGGTAGAGCAATAAATGTCAATTACAATAAAACGTCATAACAAGTTATATAACAACTATAATTTAATATGAAAAAATAGAATTGATACGTTAGACCATTGTTTCCAATATTTTTTTAACCATGCCCCCACCTAAGTCTTACTAAAATTCTGATGCCCCCTATGTAACATATACAGTTATTTGTATATTCAAAAACTGAATTATTCCTAAATAAAGCCTAATTATAACTTGTTCGAATTGCCCCCCTGAGCAACCAAATTGCCCCTCTGTGGGGCGTGTCCCCCATGTTTGGAAGAACTACAGCGTTAGACCATTAATCGTACAATTACATTTCTTTTATGGTAAAGCTAGTGAAACGTGCTATACTAAATGGGGCCATATAATAATATAAAAACATTGTTTGGAACCCGTGATAAAGCGAGTCGAGAAAAACGTTTTATGTCTACATGACTATTATGTTTACATGACTGATGTATACATAAATGTGGTCTCTATATCACTATGATATCTACAATATGACTGCATATATATGTGAGATGCCTGTTCTATAGCAGTGATTCTAAACCTTGTTTCGCCCATGGCCTTCTTTCAGGGCAATTGTTCATCTGTAGCATGTAACCCACTGAAATAGTTTGCTGATTTTCTTTAATGTGTAATAGTATATACATGAATAGTACTTAGATAAAACATAGGTTTTTGAATGTTTCATTTGAACAGGACGGACTATCGCTAAGGGGTTATGATATTTAAACACAAAAACGGACAAATGACTGTTCGAAACATTGAAAATGTCTTGTGTATCGTCATTTGTTTTTTTTCGTGTTTAAACCGCATAACCCTCTAGCGATAGTCCGTCTTGTTCAAGTGAAACATTCAAAAACCTGTGTTTTACGTAAGTACTATTGTTGATACGTTTCACGCAGTATTATCTTATATTGATTGCATTATATATATATATATATATATATATATATAATGTACATATATATATATTAGGTACATATATATATATATATATATATGAACTACTTCGGTCCATATATAATATATATTAAATTTTGTTTAGACAAGAATTCAAAAAGCCAACTACGTAAATTACGATCTTACACCAATTTTGAAACACATGTATATTTCGATTGCATCCTTTGAGAACGATTGTCTTTTCACCTGTAAGTTTCCATTTTATATTCCAGCGGATATATTTCCTTCATCATGACCGTGCTCCGATAAAGACATTAGGTAAACATGACATGAAACGCAGATTTTGTATCATCCTGGTACATTTGGTTCATACAGCTTTTTTAAATTATTTTTAAATTATTATTTTTTTGTTGCTATTTATATGAATAGGGGACAAATGATAAAGAAGGAGAAGGCCAATGGGCCAATGACGTGTGGCCGCAAACATTTTCGCTAGTTTATTTTTTTTTGTTGCTAAAGATCTCTAAGGATCACTTTTTTCTAACCCGTAATGGTCACAATATTTCAGCTTGATATTTTGATTTTCTTAAAAGCCAGACATATTCTATGTACACGACTTTGTGGACATGGTTTGATTCACAAATTGATTATATATATATATATTTAGAAAGAGAGAGATCGCCTTTGACATTCAACATAAAACTAAATTACATTTGTAAACAAGAGATTGTACGGTCATGTCATGAAACACAATTACGTCCAGACATGGCTACATAAAATCGAGAATGCTTTTAGGATCAAATTAAGGCCAGAAATAGAATAGAGAGATAACAAAAACAATAAATCCAATATAAGAGACACAGATTAGACTAGAGCACATATCTGAAACATTTATAAGTTTTATCACTGCGAAGTATACACTAGACTAGAGTACATGAGACATCTTAATGTTTTTAACACTGCGAGGAACACATTCGACTATAGCACGTCCCTGAAACATCTTGATGTTTTTAGTACTGCGAGACGCACAATAGACTAGAGCATGTGGATGAAACGTCTACATGCATTACCACTACGAGGTACACGCTCGGCTAGAGCACGTACCTGAGACATCTTCATTTATCTAGCACTGCGAGATCCCCACTCAACTAGAAAAGTGGCTGAAACGTCATCATATGTTAGTAGTAAGATGCACACACTCGACTAGAGCATATCCCACAAACGTCTTCATGATTATATCACTCTGGGCCATTACTCGACTAGAGCACGAATATTCAGGGACATGCTCTTCATGTTTATCTTCATGAAACATCTTCATGTTTATAGCACTCGGTGCCCTTGCTCGATTTGACCATCAATATTCAGGGACATGCTCTTCATGTTTATCTTCATGAAACATCTTCATGTTTTAGCACTGCGAGGCACACACTCGACTAGAACATGTGGATGAAACGTCTTCATGTGTTATCACTACAGGGAAAACAACTTACGCACGTCCTTGAAACGTCTTCATGTGTCAGCCCTGAGAGGCACATACTCTACTAGAGCACGTCTCTGAAACTACAACATATATAAACGCTGTGAGACACAAACTAGACTATAGCACGTCCTTGACACTTCATCATATTATCACTGTTAGACACAAACTAGACTAGACCACGTTCCCGACACTTCATCATATATTAACACTTTGAGACACAAACTAGTCTAGACTACATTCCGGATACTTCTTTATAGATTAGAAACACACAAATTCATAAACAGAACCCTCATACAACGGCTTTGATATCAACATTGACACAAACAATATAATAACAATTGCAAGACGTGAAGTTCCGAGACAGTAGCAGTAAAATATGCGTAAGCGAGAAATAAAATACAATGGTGTCCTGTGACCATATAACAGAGGATGGATACAGATTTTTTTAACTAAAAGGATTGTGTAACCAAAACAATATTCATCGCAAGACAATCTACAAATACGTAAGAAAATATAAACTTGAAAAAGAAACCATGCGTGTATACACAAAGCCATTAGTTTGTTATGATTATGAATAATTAGAGAAATTAAAAGCAGAAGAGATTTTGTGACAACAATTGTGTTGTGATGTTGCAACAATTATAATGAAGTACATGGAACAAATAATTGACACATAATGAGTCGTATGTGTGCTAATATGCATACGTAATGTTTTAGAAACTTTGCAAATTATGCAAAAAATGCCTAAATTATGTCAAGAATGCTTCTCTCTCTTCCCCCACCCCTTTCTTACTAAAAGAATCCACAAAAATACTTTTTAAAAAACAACGTTAGAGCATAAAGTATTCAAAAATACATGCTGTGTTTCACATATTAATTTTTTTTTTCAAATTCGTACAAATTTATTCGTGACTTTTGGTGTAAATTTGTGTCAACTCCCACACTTTCATATCATGTCCACAAAACTAAACTTATGAGACCCTCTCCCCTCATTGTTGTCGTAATTGATACACTCTTATGGTCAGCTCGTTATCATTGGCATATCAATATCATCTGAACTCAAGTGTCGTGCGTGTATATGTATACGGTGGCGCCCTATTATCAAGAAGACACAAAGTCTTCTATTATCAAATTGCCAAAATTATAGAAAATTCTATAATTATAGCAAATTTCTAATTGATGTCTATGCGTCCGGCAAAAGGTGACCAATGATAGGATTTGTTGACCTTTCGACCCTCTGGCCGAGGCACACAGTTCAAACACATAATGTCAACATTTGACCGTATTGGCTAGGCCTAGAAATTGAAATCTAATTTGATTCGACGTGCATACTGTTTTAATCAATATGTTTACCATGCATTCGGAGGTTATATATTGTAATAAAATTCCCAATAGTCTGTATGAGAGTTCTTAAAACTGTGATAAAACTGTACAATTTGATAATTAAAATCCACATCGATAGAGTTACGTATTGGTGCAATAAACTCTGTTGATCATAACCTTCATGCATGACTACCTCGACATTTCTTGTAACATTACAGTGTGTGGACAGCATCGATGATGGTGAGACACGTATATAACCATGGAAATCCACTTCATCAACTTTCACTTCTAGTCGTCTCGATTCGTCTTGTCTCTGGTTTCAAATGAGGCACGACAAGAGATGAGGTCAACGCTTTGCAGAACTCCTACTCATTTTAACCAAAATTTAACGTCGGGGGGGGGGGGGGGGTCTGAGATTGATCTGTGCTTTTCTCACGCACTCGCTTCGTCCGCATGAAATTGTCGTCAAATCAATCGTTTGGCGCAGTCTGCATATTTTGACTCTTCGCAATTGCGTATATTACCCAAAGAAGTAGGTAAAATCCAAATCTCGGAAGAGGAGCTTCGCAGTGGGCCCATGGGTACTGAACCCAATTATCTCTGTATAAGCCGTGTTGAGCAACGGATGGCAGTTGAGTTGTCCTTGGTTTATATGGTCGTTAAATATTTCTGCCCCCCCCCCCCTCTACGTTGCCCGAAGTGTTCATAGTTCGAGTCTCAACACTGCTTGTCCTGTGTGCAATGTGGAGATGTATTCTAAGCTTTTATTCGCATACCCAGAAGTGCATGTTCAAGATGGCGTATCCAATACTTGAATCATGACTCCGATTTTGAATAAGGTAAATTGTGATTCAACGTGTGGGCTTCTGGCTGTACTAGAGTATGAACAGCTCTACGGCCAATCGGTCTCATGTTGGCCTATTTTAGCCT
The DNA here is from genome assembly GCA_034231615.1 of Meghimatium bilineatum. NCBI lineage: Eukaryota > Metazoa > Mollusca > Gastropoda > Stylommatophora > Philomycidae > Meghimatium > Meghimatium bilineatum. The sequence continues at coordinate 50,161,402 of CM067298.1, forward strand.
CGTTGCCATTGAATTGATTTACACACTACGCTGCCCTCTAGCACGTGTTCGGTTTTATAGATTTGGTGTGTACTCGTAAGATTACCGTATGTTAGGGACATTGAAATTGATCGCCCCTTCAATATTTCTACTCTTTAAGCCGGTCGAGTCGGAATGCACGTATGCCTTGCATCACTGTGTGCCGACAGTGATGTTGGATATTATGGCGTAGAGGTTTCCGAGATATTTCCTGTCTCTCTGCAGGCAGTTCTCATTCCATCTACAGCATCCACGGACACGAGCGTAAAAGTGTTAGCCAGGAATACAGCAAGATCATCTGTATTTCTGTTTCCAGGGTGCACCATGAGGAGGCATTTTTAGGATCTTGGTTATCTGCTACCTCTGGGTCCGCACGAGAACAATGCGAGACACTTTGCGCCCCTAAAATGGATGTAACAAATGACCATCATCAATTGTGATGGACGAAAACACACACACAATCGTATTATAAAAATATTTTTTTGTAAACTTAAATATATTGTCTGTGTAGTGTTGTAGAATAAACGGTTAGTTTGACGTGACTAATTGTTGTGTTTTATGTTTAATACCAGATACAGGCTTTTTTCCGAAATATATACAAAGATATGAAAGTCGTCGCTACATTATATGTTTAAATAACCGCGCCTGTTTTATTTTAAACTTATCCAGTTACTGAAACTTATCAACGACATCATACAATTGCTAGAACAATGTTCACATCAATTATTGTTTTTTCGCTTGTGAAACGCCGGGCATTGTTTCTAGTATATATTTTATACATATAAAAATCTATATACTATATATATATATATATATATATATATATATATATATATATATATATATATATATATATAGAGAGAGAGAGAGAGAGAGATACCAGCATATATTTAGGCCGTCGTATAAACTATATCTGTTTAAATGTATTTTTAAATATTCGATCTCAAAACTCCAGCTGGTCCTACCAACTTTCCAGTAAGATTTAATCCAATGAAGTGAGTTGGGAGCCGCGTAGCGTAGTGGTTAGCGCACTGGCTTCGCAAATGAGTGGTCCTGGGTTCATTCCCCAGTTGAGGCGGAAATGTTTTTCAGATTGCAACGGCTCCCAAGTCGACCTGGCCTTAAATGGATACCGGATTAATCCGGGAAGTAAAGTTTGCGAGGGAGAGGAGATGGCTACCGCCCTCATTTGCAGAGCCTCTGAAATGTGAGATCGCTAATAAATTATGCTACGGCATTAATAAATGCTATGGATTACTTTACTTTTACTTAATCCAAAGAACAAATATGCGTTGTGTCTCCGTTTTCGTTGTGCCAATAGCACGACACTTTCGAGTTCGACGGTTTGAAGTGTATTATATAATGGACACAGTAGTCTGTTCCACAGTTTTTCCATGGATGTTACTAGTACATCCTTTATATACACTTCATTACTGAAAGTTTGTCTACAACTACATCTCCCAGACGGTAGGCAGATTTAATAGATTTGTAATGCCAATCACAGCTTTATAGGATCAGCTTTCATAATACTAGAAACATCCAGGAAAAAATGTCCAATAGAGCTCCGTATTTGTTATCGTTAGTTCAATTTCGGTGTCTCAATTGATTTCATTTATCTTTGAAAATCTTCGTTGGAATACAGGATATTATCCAAACAATTCTCAATTATCAACAATGGTCTGAATATTCTCCACGATTTCTCTTTCTTTTCGGTTTGTAGAACTTTGTTCGGAAAGTTGCTTACGCTGTGTTATCTGGTATTTGTACAGAAGATAAAACATACCGAATCAGACCTTTTCTGAACTGTAACATGTATCTATGTGTATGTATGTATATATACATACATATATGTATACATATATGTAACGGGAGCCGCGTTAGCGCAGTGGCTTCGCATATGAGTGGTCCTGGGTTCATTCCCCAGTTGAGGCGGAAATGTTTTCAGATCGCAACGGCTCCCAGGTCGACCCAGCCTTAAATGGGTACCGGATTAATTCGGGAAGTAAAGACTGCGAGGGAGAGGAGATGGCTACCGCCCTCATTTGTAGAGCCTGTGAAATGTGAGATCACTAACATCTCACACCCCTACGGCATTAATAAATGCTATGGGTTACTTTTTACTATGTATGTATGTACGTAGGTATGTATGTATGTATGTGTGTGCGTGTGAGTGTATATATATATATATATATATATTCGAGTTTATGGTTGAAGTGCGATTGTCTTCTTTTTGAGCCAACATAAACAACTTCATATTGTATTCTTCAATCACTTTAACATTCGAAACAAGACACAGGCAATATTTCATAAGATCAAGAACGACCTTTCAAGTATATCTTTGTGAAGTGATTTGACTCTTCGAAGTTATATGGACCCAATTGTGTTGCCTCAAAGTGAATCCTGGAAACAGCAGAATAGCGAAACTGTGTATATATGCAGTAGAGATACGGCTTTATAGAAGAATGTTACGAACACCATGGAAAGACAAAACGCGATTGGAAGATATGTGGAAAGAAGCTAATAAAAATAATAAAAGATACTCAATAGTTTGAGAGAAAATGTTCCACAAATCTTGACATATTTTGAGAAGTGGAAAAATGGAACACATCGTGACAATAAGCAAGATGAAGAGCAAGAGAGATGTTGCATAGGAGTATATCGATATCAGAAATGATTGACAACACACGACACAGAAAGCTATACAAAAACATGTTAACCAACGTCACACGGGATGAAGAACAAAAATAAGAAGCAAAATAGGAAAAATGATAATCAACCCTATACCTAACCCTCCTTAGTCCCTTTTTGCAATATGTATGGATGGTCACATCGTTGCTGTTATCTGTTCTCATTTAAGACCTCGTGAATATGCGTGTGTATGAATACTAATTGCTATGTTTACATTCTCTCTATTATCATAAATACTCACGAGACGCGATGTGCGCATGCACTCCCCTCTACATATTTAGTTCCCACAGATCAATGTAAATATCCGCTCACACGAAAACGAACGAATGACCATTTTCTTTAGGTTAAACCCTTTCTTAAGGTAACTATATCTACAGCCCTGAGCTTATCATATTTAATATAATTAATAGTGCTATAGATACTATGATCGCAGTCCAACCCCCATTTTCGTTCTTGTTTCCTATTAGTGCATACCTACGTATTTTGTGGTTAATTGATCTAAATATTATATAAATAAATATTCAATAATTAATGAAATGTTCATTTTTTTGGTTGTTTTTTTCTTCTCTTTCGTTCACTTAAAACATATCTATACTTGTAATCCTGTCTTCTGAATAAAAATCACTGTCTTGTGTAGTTCATACAGTGGCCTATAGAGCTATGATTCCAGTGTTGTTTCCTCTGGCCAATATGTTGCTTCAGCGTTTCATACCATACTCAGAACACTCTTGAAGTATATGTTTGGCACTCTGTGCTGCCTGTCCACATGTACACATGGCCGTGTTGACAATCTTGAACTTTGTGTGTATGTGACAGCAGAGTTGGTTGTGTCCCGTTCTGAGGTGTAGAATTATAACTTGTTCTGATCTGTTCATAATGCGTTGCTAATTGCATTGTTCTGAGTCATCTTGCGTTGGTGTTTGTGGATTTCTTATTGACTTGATCATCTGTTTTTTCTGATGGTAGGCAATTAGTACATCTGGTTGGTCTTCGTCTCCACCTTCCTTAGCCACTTGGTCTGCTTTTTCATTTCCTGAGAGTTTTTCATTTCCACAGTGAGAGGATATCCACTGCATGGTTACCATGTACTGGTAAGACAGTTCATTAAGTATTTTTGTAAGTATGTTATTTTTCCAGACTTCAGAGTTTGAAGCACTTAACTTGCATCTGTCAGGAGGAAGACCACGAGCTGTGGGCCAGGGTTGGAGTTCAGCAGTTTTTCAGTTGCCACCCTCATTGCCTGGGTTTCTGCATCATAATTATAGCAGAATTTCTCTGTGTTTGTTCTGATCGTATCTCTAGGCTTGTGTGGATATCCTATATATACACTTGCACCTGCATTCCTCACTGCATTCTGTGCTGATCCATGTGTGTATACTCTGACCCATTCGTCTTGCTGATATTCCTCCTGCAGGAAACTGCGGGGTACTATCCTTCGCTGCACACTGTTTTGCTAGTCCTCGCTTAGTATTCCTTTAACGTGGGTCTGAATGTATATTGGTATTCCATACCTTACACTCCAAGGGGTTTGTTCTGGTACAGACCATAATGGTCTGTCAACTTCAGGTAGGTCTGTAAGTTGTCTACGGAGTCGTTTAGCTTGGTGGATAAAGCTGCTTTTTTTAGATTACTAGATATTAGAATGTTTCCTTCATTGAATTATTTGGCAAACACTAAAACTTGTTTGCTTGTATTAATGCCTTTGTGATTTTTCGTTCGCTACGTGTTAGCATTCTTCCAATTTTCTGCATCTCTGCTATAGGTGTTGATTTCAATACTCCCAATATTATTCTAAGTGCCTTGTTTTGCTCTTTATCTAGATCTTGTAATGTGGTGTTTGATGCAGGACACCACGCAGCTGATCCATATTCTAGGTGTGGTCTTATGCCTTGCTGGTAAACTTTACTGAGTATATTCCCACTGGCTCATCACGTGGTTCTACTTAGTTTTTTTAGGATAGCGAACTTCCTCCTGGCGTTTGTTGTTGCTGTGTTTATGTGCTGCTTCCATGTCAGCTTATCATCAAAAGTAACTTCAAAGTATATTGGTATTTGTATTCTTTCAAAAGCTTTCCATCTATCTTGATATCACCGGCTGTTTGTTTCGGTGAGGGGGTAAAAAGTGTAGTTCTGCACTTACCTGTGTTAACAATGACGTACCATCTATTTTCTCATAAGGTTAACACATCAATAGTTTTTGTATTTATTTAGTTGCAACTGAAGCATGTTCTTCCGTGCACCAGATCACCAGGTCGCCAGCATACATTGCCACTTTGATTCCGTGTGGTAGTTCGGCAACTAGGTCCTTGATGTAAACCAAGAAGAGTGTATGTGACAGGACTCATCCCGGGGAGACTCCATGACGCATTGGGACTTTCTTGCTTTTGCGACCATCGGTCCAGTTGTACCCAGGCTCTTCTATTATTCATGTATACTGTTACTCATTTGTACATTCTTTGTACCGTGCAATTTCGCAATTTCTTTAGGAGTCCTTCTTTACAAAACCTTGTCAAATGCTTTCCTGAGGTTTATCCATACTGCTAGTACCAATTTGTTATCTTGGAAGGCGTCCTCAATCTCTTGGGAAAGGAAGGTTGCCTGATCTTCAGAAGAGTAGCACTTTCTGAAGCCTGCTTGCTGTGATACCAGAAGGTTTTCACTTTCAAGGTACCATAGCATCCTAAAATTGAGCATGCTTTCAAGTGTTTTGCATAGGCAGCCTATGAGGCTGATGGGCTTGTAATTGGATACTGTGTTGCTATTTTTTCCTGAGCTATTGTAATCTGAGGAGTTGTATCATTATTGTTTCCCTCATTGCCTGCGGAACACTACCTGTAGTCCAACTTGTGTTGAAGATCTGCAGTAGCTTTGCTCTTTCTGCAATTCCAAGATTTTTAATCATTTCATTGGACACTCCATCAGTTCCTTGGAATTTTTTCATTTCAATTTGGATATTGCATGCTTCAGTTGTTTCATGGGGATTGGTGCCATTACTTCAGGTATAGGTTCGCGTTGCCCAATGTTTTGCTAGTTTTCTCGAACTTCCTGTTGTTTGCCTCGGTTAGCTTTAACGTTATTATCTTCTACAAAGTAATCTACAACGTAATCAGCTGCATCTTTACCTGTTAAAATGTTTCTATCTTTATAAAGTGTGATCCTTGTATTTCTCCATGTACCTTCATTCTTTAGTTGTTTTACCAGTTTCCATAATTTCCTAGTGTCCGTCAGAATTCTAACTTGGCTCTTTGAAATTTAGCCTTTGTTTGCTGATATTAATTGTGGTGTTCTTGGCTAGGTCTCTTCTCTTCCTGCTGTCTAGATGTTTCCATCTCATTTTGCAGCTACTCCAGTTCATCATTTCAATAGGGCTTGTAGATTTTACGTGCCCCCCTGGTATGGTTTTACTAGCAGCATGTAGTATACATCTATTAAATTCACTCACTGTTCTATTGATGTCTTTGTCCACATTGATGTCCTTAGTTTGGTTAAATGCTGGTACATTTTCAAGTCTGCCCTCTTATAGTTCCAGCTAGTGATTATGGTGTCATGTGACGTATTCCTTCCAGAACGTTGTCTTCCCAATGAACTCTCTGAACCTCTCTCTGTCTTGGGCGATGTGGCTTGCATTTTCTAGCGATGTATTCATATTATCTTTAATGTCGTCAGTCCATCGTCTTCTTGGTCTGCCCCTTCTCCTCTTCCCAGGTACTCTTCCCTCCATTATTTGTCTTTCTAAACAGTTATGTCTCTTTATATGACCAAACAGGCGTAGTTTTCTTTTTGTTATTGTGTTTAGTAACCAACACTCTGGAATATTCAGTGTGTTTATAATATCTGAGTTTCTGATTTTATCCTTCCATGATATTCTAAGTATCTTTCTGTAGCATTTCAGCTCGAAGGCGTTGATCTTCTTTGCCGCTGTTTTACTTAGAGTCCATGTTTCACAGCCGTATGTTGCAACCGGAAAAATAAATGTTCGTAACATCAGCACTTTCGTTTCTATTTTGTTGTTTTTCCATATGTGATTATGGTACTGTCCTTAATAAATTCATTGTGGATTTCCAAAACTACTGATCTGTAATCACTACCTCCAAAATGCTTTAAAACGATACGTGTGATGTTCCATTCAAGGCCCAGTGGGTGGAATGTTAGGTCTGGTGTAGAGGTGATGTGCCATGCTATCGAGTAGATGGTTGGCGAGTCTACTGGCTGGTTAATAAGTATGAGATTATTTTTATCCTGCCAGCTCCCAAGTTCCTCACCTCCCTTGTTCATGTGATCGCAGCCCCAGCTCTGAGAGTGACTGTTGAAATCACCACACACCATAAGTCTCTCTTTTGCTGGGATTGTGACTAATGGCAATGACCTATCATCTGGGCAGTAGTAGTTTAGTAGATGGAATTCTGTGTTGTCTGTCTTTAGGTTGAGCATCTGGTATACTACCCCCTCCATATACACTTTCAGCTGACATGCACTAATATTGTTTTTAACAAGTGCCAGAATTCCACCCTTTTGTCTGTCCTTTCGGTCTGATCAGTAGCACTGGTAGTCTCTGATTTTAAAGATTATATCACTGCTGCGGTGTGTTTCTTGAATACAGCATATATTAACTTGTTCTTCACACAGCTCCAATTTTTTTACTGTATCCATCTCTTTTGCTGTTGACCACTTCAGCATCCCAGACAAATATTTTTATCAGTCGTTGGTTTGTTTGGCCAGTATTCTCTATCCTCTTGCCTCCTGGCTTCTCGGGTAAATTGAGAAGGACTTCCAGTAATTGAGGTTGCACCCTTTCGGGGTATAGAGCCCAGCACCGCCCCTGCCTGAACGTCGGCCAAAAAGCAGGCACCATAAATATTATTAGATATAGACATATTCCCATTGTGTTATGTGTTTGGCATCCTGATTAATTGTGCGCCTATGGCTCGTTTATTTCTTACTTGGGCATGACTGTGGTCCTGTCCGAGTGGAACTGCCCGACCAGTCCCAGTTTCCAGCCCCTGATGGCTGAACTAAGCTCCATTTCCACTTCAAGCTGCAGGCCTCAATGGGGTTTTAGGGTTATGGTTAGTTATTTAAAACATAACTAACCCTGACCCTAAATTCAGTTATATTTAAATTAATAAATGATAAACATAAACTGATAAACATAGGCAAGGGAAATAATCACAAAGGTAGGCACTAATTGGCGTAACGGGGGTTGGAGTACGATCTTAGTACCGTGTTGTATTTAGTTTGTTGTACATTATTGTGGATTCTACGTATCTTTCTTCCACTTAACAGAGTTATTTATGTATGGTTTTAAGTTAATTATATACACATTCTTCGTGAATGTTGGTTAAATAACTGGACTCAGCAATTACGTGCAAAATATGCTTGTCTTTTTGAAGTAATTTGAGAAACAAAACTCAAAACAACGTTTCTTGTAGTTGGAGAGTAGATTTTTCACATTGCTCAGCCGATACAATTTGATGTAATACTGGTGTCTAAAGATTACACAATAATTGATCAGTAATGTCCAATTCCGCCATTTTGTTGTCAATAGGGTTGTATAGTAAAAAGGAGGCTATATAGTTTTGATAAAATTCACGACGGAAACAAATTGATTTTGGAAAAACACGGGCTTGTCTGGGTGAGGGGTGGGGGGATTTCATAAACATGTTAACCGTGTGAAAGTATTTCAACAAAATATAATATGCAAAATATTTTTAAAAACATTGAATTTTACAATTGCCAATCACCTTCGTATATAAAACAGCTTTTTTGATTTTTGGTGTTCACAAACACATTACATTCTACGTGAAAATAGACCACGAGTGAAACACAGATTGAAAGCCACTGTCATATATATATATATATATATTTATATATATATATATATATATATATATATATATATATATATATATATATATATATAAAGTAAAATATATATATTACATATGTAATTCATAAATGGCACGGTGGGTAAGAGAGTGGAGAAGAAAAGAACATCTCCAATATATGTTAGAACTTCAGTACACTGTTTATAATGTCTTCATATGCTCCGTTATTCCCACCGTCAATGTATTGTTAATGTGTATGTATTAACACATAATCACAACGTAGGCCTATATCCTATTAAATATATTTATCCAGCGAGATACTGTCTTTAATTTCTAAATATACGGTGCTGTCATAATATTGGAATATGTCAAGTGTTCTCACAAAGTGCACATATGGTAACCGTGCAAATTGTGTTTTCTTGAAACACAATGCTGGTTCAAATTGCACTTCGGTGAATAATTATCACAAAGCCAAAGAAGGTACAACAATCGGGTAATCTGATTACACAATAACACAATCCATAGTAAAACAACAACGAAAGTAATAATAGTGAATATGGTCTCCCTGAAGCAGTGGCTAAGACGTTCGACTTATTCTCAAGTTTGCCTGTCCGAATCCGGTTCGCTCCCTGAAGCAGTGGCTAAGACGTTCGACTTATTCTCAAGTTTGCCTGTCCGAATCCGGTTCGCTCCCTGAAGCAGTGGCTAAGACGTTCGACTTATTCTCAAGTTTGCCTGTCCGAATCCGATTCGCGATGTCTTGTTTCATCATCATCAGGTAGCGTATCCTGAACATGATATAACAGTCTTAAACTTCTGTCAATCTCGAGTTATTCTTCCTGCTTCTGTTGTTATCATATTCAGATGTTTTTGATTCTTGCGTCCAACTTCTTCTTGGTCTGATTTTGTTCGTCTCCATGGCATCTTCTTCCCCCCCCCCCCAATTATGATATTTTCTAGACTGTCATGGCGTTTGATATAACGAAAATATAGTAATCTCTGGAAAGAAACATGCTGCTTAGCTAGTTGTTGTTGTTTTTTTTTTTACATTAATGTCTCTCAGGATTGCTACAAATTCTCGGAGTTCCCTAAAGATTATCGCTTGAAACTATGGAGTTACGTCTATGATTGGTATTGTCTGCAGGCGGCGTGCCACTGTATTTAAAGGGACGAGCGCATATAGATAAACTTCAATACAATGAAGTCAATCATCCATGTCCTTTTGATCGATTTTTTTGGTAAACATGTACACCGTATGATTTTTGCTGGTATAATATGCTGCTGCTCAAGACCTAAAGAGCTGCCCATTATATTTGTATATATTACATTCCGTTTGCCATTGCTTTATGAACGATCTCCATATGCAACATTTCGTACAACGGGTATTGAAATTTTACCTTTGAAAGAAATGTACCTCGCCGCAAAGAGCATAATAACTAGGGGTCGTAAACCAGGATTCCGGCTCTCGAAAATACGGACGTCTCAAATTAACGGGATTGGATTTATAAAATACCTGAATTTTCAAAATTTTCGATATTTCATTTTTCAAACATATAAATCGCTTTTCTTAATTTCCAATGGTAACTTTCCATGCCGTATTTAAAGCAAAACATGCCAATAATTTATGTGATGTGCGAACAATCACACCACGTCTCTCTTGTTGAGACACGACCGACGGACTAGATCGGTGTTCTGTATTTCATTTGTAAAGAAACATGACTTGTGATTAGTTTTGTCTTTATATCGTGCGTGCGCAGTGGGGAAGTGTCGAGTGACGTGAAGCGCGACGTGAATATACAAGACTGGTCAGTAAATGTTACGACAAAAAAATTATTTGGTACAGTTGAATTAATATCGAATTTTGACGTACATTAAGTTATTTGTAACATGAATTATAATGAAATAATAACACGTTGCACTCGGATCACGGCTAAACTTTTTTTAACAAAAACGTTTGATTGCTTGATTTCCTTTATGTATGCCAAAATATACCAAGATATTGAAAACTATAACTAAATCCGTTTTTTGATGATTAAATCCCTTAAGTTTAATACACAGACAAAATTATGTTGCTTCTATTTTGTGATACGAATATTTATGGTTCACTTTATAATTGATTTTCTTTTCTAGATATAATAATCATCGAGGTATTATGTCACAGGTCGAATGGTCTAGTGTTTCTTTGCAGTTAGTTAGTTAGTTAGTTAGTTTGTTATTCCTCAGGGGCTAAAGACGGCACATAGGGCGGATGTCATATATTTCCATGTCTTGTTGCATTGCAATTTGCTTTAGATCTTCATTGTTTCTGATACCGATGGTGAAACGTTCCCTTGTAATAGTTCTTCGTAAAGTTTCCTTTGGTCTTCCTTGTTTTCTCTTGCCTTTTGGTGACCACATGAAAGCTTGACAGGGGAGTCTTTCAGTATCCATTCGTAGCGCGTGTCCGATTTATTCCAGCGACACTTTCTAATATAGGTGCATACATATTCTTCTTTTGATTCTTGTCTCGCAACTGAGTTTGATTTGAAGTCTGAGCACGGTATGTTCAGTAACCTTCTAAGACATTTTCAAAAGTGTTAAGTCTTTGCTCTAATTTTGATGTTGCTTTCCAACTGTCGAATCTATATGTTAATGTTGGAATTATGCAGGAGTTGTAGATTTTGAGTTTTGTGTTATTTCTTAGTGTTTTTTAATGCCAGATGTTTGATAATTTATTGAATGAGTTAGCAGCCAGTGCAATACGGTGTGATATTTCTGTTGATGTATCTCCTGTTGTTGATAACTTGCTGCCAAGGTATGTGAAGTTGTTGACTTTTTCAAGAGTGTTGCCGTTTAGTTTAATGTCCGTTAGTTTGTTGGTAAGATCAAATATTTTTGTTTTGGATGTGTTGATTTCAAGCCCAAGTTGTGCAGAGAATAATTGCAGGCTGTTTTTTCTTCTTTACATCTTCGTGAGTTAAGTTAAGTAACGCTAGGTCGTCTGCAAAGTCGAGATCTTCCAGACTTTCATTTCCGAGCCACTCGATACCACGATCTTTATCGGCTGTGCAATTTTGCATGACCCAATCCGTTGCAATACCAAATAACATCGGTGACATGACGCAACCTTTCTTTACAGTAACTCGCCAAATGTTTACATAAAAATATAAAAAATGAAAATTTTACACGTTAAAATAATTTGATTTAAATAAATAAACTAAATCTGCTTTTGTTAATTGACATTTATTGTTATAATGATTTATTTTCCCCCCAGGTTGATAGAAAGAAATGGGGAAACCCTGAAAAAGAAAACATAAATGTGGAATCTGAGAAAGTGTTTTCGAAATCAAGTTACTTTTGTAACCATTTACGCTAAAAATTTAGTGATCAAATATTGGACACTATGCTATGTTTATTATCTCATTATTTAAGTGTGATCAAGGATTAAGAAAAACACAAATTATTTTAATATTTGATTTTGTAAAACTATTCAAATTTAAAAAAAATTAAGAATTATACGTTTGTTCCATTAAAGCCTCAAGTTAGACATTTGTGTTATTCAACATTTTTTTTTGGAATATTTATCATTTCATTGATACTTCGTCACCTTCCATCTCGATGAAAGCTACTCTAAATGTCGAAAATATTGGAATCCCGGGTACTCATAAACTTCAACATCGCAAATACCGGTTTTGGTAAAAAGCTCCGATATTGCGACCGCTAATGATAACCCGTGTTAGTTTGAACGTCTGAATTAATGGTTGATGTACACAATTTTGGATGGATAGATACGCAACGAATATTTTTTTTAAATAAAGCAGAGCGTTGAAAATAGAGAGAAAGAAAGAAAGAATCAAGCGTAGTAAGAAAACTATGCCTGCAGTTTCAAACAATATGCGATCTAAATAAACGAATTAATCTATACTATTCTACCAAGTGCGGAATTTTTATGAAATGTTTCCACACGGCGTTAAAGTCACATAATACTTTCATCATTAATTTTAACTGAAAAGATAATAACTCGGAGATGTTCTCTTTCTACATTCCATTAGGATTATATTAATGTACTAAACGAATACGATCTTTGTGTTGAGTTGAGACGAAAAGAGAATTTGTACGCGTCGTTCATTTCTCGTTAATGTTAAGAAAATTGTTATATTCCACATCTAATTCGGCTCCCGGAATCGGAGATGAATTGAGCAATTTAGTTTTTATGTTTAAAAAAGAACCCGGTGGTTTATTATCTCTCTTTAACGACTACTAGAGCGGGAAGCAATTGAGTGTCGTCTTTATATATAAAATTGTCTCCCCATATATGACATTTAATATTACTGAGTGGTCAATAACATGAAGAAAGCGTGAGCGACACAGAACACAGGACGGTTTGTTAAGAAGACGTGCATGTGGAGTATTGGTTATAAAGGCATGAACAGTAACCATAGCGACAAGAACAAGTTCATCGACTGAAAAATGGTATTCGGGTCAGGAAAGTATGTATGTGTTGTTACATCCTGGAGGTCGTGGTGGGATTATTACATGAACCATGATCGCTATTATTGTTATACTCGTAAGTTCTGATATAACCACGTTTTAAGAAAGTCATGACTTGCCCGAGTGTTGCTTGGGCACATAAGAGTAACAAAGAATAATTACACTTGTCATGCACGCTGTAAGAGGCAACTAATGATAATTTGGGTGTAACTGGCTGCTGCATCCAATAAAGGGTCAAAGTGACCACGTAGTCATACTTAAGTCTGACTTTTCAGGCCAATATTGCAGCTAAGCTGTAAACCATGATGGAACACGCCCCACTCTCTGGATTAAATCCTGCTAATCTGGTGCAGTTTGAGAACAATCGTGAAAAAAAGACGTTGATCAAATGTATTTAGTTGTAACGTGTGATAACAACATTATAACATGTGTATGTGCTATTACTATAATGTCGCAAATGTGTACCATAAGCACTAAAGTACAGCTGTATGCTATCAATATTGAAACACAGATGTTCGCTAACATCGCTGTAGCAAAGCTCTGTGATACTAGCATCACAGTATAAAATTGGTTTAATTTGTTGCCTTCACGCGATATAATTTCTAAAGATCTTTCGTGTTATTTTCTGACCAAGATAAATCTCTAACAAAGCAGCACTACTCGCGACTGCATAAAAATTAGCTAGAAAGTCAATCATAGAATGAGATTATAGCCAAACATCTCATACAAGTTTCTCATGAAGAATAAATGTCTAATGTATCAAATATCTGATGTTTTCGAACTGTTTAGTGGAACCACATTTCGAGCATTTGCTCAAAATAGTCAATGTCTGTAGAGAATATAATTCTTTTTTTTTATAAACACGATACAACTTAATACAAGCTAACGGTGTGTATGTAATGTTAGTGCAGGTGTTACTAAACTAACAAACATATACTGACGTGATAAACACGGTCGAAACTCAGGATGTTTGGAGGCAGTACCTGCGTTTTGCAGCAGCATCGTTCAGAAACAATATGTTTAAAGATACAAAAGAAAAACAGAGAAAGGAGGAAACAAAAATCTTCCGTTGCTTGATTGATTGTTTGAAAAGTCCCCATTTCGGAGAAAATATTCAACGAATTGTCTCCTCATATAGCTAAATGGCCGTCTAAAAGACACAAAAGGCCATATATTGACGTAATTAAAAGTATAATCTGAGTGATAATTGTAATAGTACAGACATCTGTTAAAGTGGATTTTTAACAGAACATGATACAAGTTACAAAATTACAAGTAACTGTAATATTGACAGTAAGAGTAGATTATTTTTTTTTTAAACCATGACCTCCACCCTCCAATATATAAAGTAGATATTCGAACAATAATAGAAAAAAGATTGAAAAGAGCATAAAATCACAGAACTATTATTTAAGTGACGTACTATTTAAAGAGGCAACCATCTTTGCGAATGTTCTGATCTCACGATTCTAGAGGAGGTTGACAAGTTCAATCAAGTACATGGCTAAGGCTGAGCACTATGCATTAGCTGAAGTGGGAACTAAAGTTTAGTTCTGATGATAAGTGGAATTTAGTGAGAGAACTGTAATTTCAGAGTTATCTTTTAAATTTTAATTGACAGAGCTATCTTCTCTTTTATGTGAAATTATGTTTGTATATACTCCCAATTAATGTATTAATCATATTAATGTATGGCTCAGAAACATGGACACTAAACAAACAATAGTGAGAAGACAGAATTTATGCATTTGAGATGTGGGTACATAGAAGAATCATGGAAAGAGAAGAAAAGAAACAAAGAAGTTCTAAAAACACTTAATATGAAGAAAGAATTACTGCGTGAAATGAAGATCAGGCAAATAAAATATTTTGGACATATTAAAAGGTATGATACCTTATTGAAGACCATACTTGAGAGTAAAGTCGAAGGGAAGCGAGCAAGAGGTAAGCAGAGATACAAGTGGGAGAGTAACATCACAAGATGGACAGGTTACAGTCTAGCAGAGTGCAACAGCAAAACAAGAGATAGAGGATGTTGGAAGTCTGTTGCAGTCAAAGTTCGTTGTGGAGACGACACTTAATGATGATTTTAGTCACGATAGAACTGGAGAATATGCCATGTTCTGTGGAATATATTAGTGAAAATTATATATGAATGCACAGTCTTATAATAAACATGGGTAGATGTAATGCATTGTAGATGTACGGAATATATATGAACATCTACTGATAGAATGCATGGAACAATACAGAACAGAAAAACCAGAAGAGCAAATAGACAATAAATATGACAGCCTAACGAAAAGTATTCAAACATCAAATGAAAATTTACCAATAAGAAAAGCCAAAAACAATCAAAGATGGATGGCAGATAAAATATTAGAGAAAATATCAGAAAGACAGCTAAAAATATCCCGAAATACTCAATTATAGACAATGATATACGTAACATGTGCAGAACAGTGAAAAAAATGGTTAGGAAAAAATGCAGTGAAATAGAGATGCCAATATAACAGAAGTCAAAACTAATGCATACGGAGAAAGGCAGATCACAAATGAGAAAAATCATATAAATGGATCGGTTGCGTTAAAGATAAAAACGGAAAAATAATATTTGATAAAACAAAAGTACTTACAAGATGGGCAGATTATGTGACAGCACTGTTAGACAACCAACGGAACAAAAAACCAACAATACACAACAATGGTGTACCAGCAATGCTGAAAGAAGAAGAAGAATATGCAATAAAATCAATAAAAGGTGAAAAGGCTGCAGGTTCCGACAATATAACAGTAGATATAATAAAAACTCTAAATGAATTTGGTGTGGATACTATCACAGAACTTTGCAATGACATATATGGCATAGGCAACATACCTAAAGACCTAACATCATCAATATTCATACCATTACCTAAAAAACCCAGGGCTGTGGACTGCACAGAATATAGAACAATACGTCTAATGAGTCAGTTAACTAAACTACGTCTCAAGATAATACATGAACGAATTAAAAACAAGATAGATCTGGAGGTCGGTGAAGAACAATTCGATTTTAGGAAAAACAAAGGAACCAGAGAAGTTATACTTAGTATCGGACTAGTGATAGATAAATATAGAGAAGTCCAAACAAGTATTTATATTTGTTTCATAGACTACAGCAAGGGCTTTGACAGGGTCCAACATGAAAAATTAATAAAATGTCGCCATAAATAGGCATAGATGGTAAAGATAGAAAACTAATTTGAAATATATATTGGAAACAGAATGCATCAATAAGGTGTGAAAACACCTACTCGCCATACATAGAAATAAGAAGACAGGTAAGACAAGGATGCATTTTTATAGCCAAGCCTATTTAATATCTACACAGAGAATATCTTTAAAAATATAGAAGAAATGCCAGGACTCAAGATAAATGGGAAAATAATAAACAACCTTAGATATGCAGATGACACTGTTCTTTTAGCAGAAAGTGAACATGAACTACAAAGACTAATATATCAAGTCAATAAATCAAGTAATGAATATGGACTAGATATAAATATCCAAATATCAAAAACCATGATAATCAGCAAAGACACAGAAGAACAAGAGCTAAATGTAAGCATACAAGGAGAGAAACTACAACAAGTAAAACAGGATCAATATCTTGGACACAGTCACAAATGACGGCAGATGTGAAACAGAAGTTAAAAGGAGAATAGCAATGGCTAAATGTACTTTCAATGACAAGAGGAAAATAGTAACATCTAAACAAATTACAAACAAGTTTAAAATGAGAATTATAAAATGCTATATCTATTATATATTAATGCATGGCTCAGAAACATGAGCACTAAATAAACAGAACACAGAATTGATGCCTTTGAGAGCGGGTATATAGAAGAATAGAGAGAACATATGGAAAGAGAAGAAAACAAACAAAGAGGTTCTAACAACACTTATTATAAAGGAAGAATTACTAAGAGAAATAAAAATCAGACAAATAAAATATTTTGGACACATTAAAAGACATGACTTCTTAATGAGAACCTTACTTGAAGGGAAAGTCAAAGGGAACCTAGCGAGAGTTAAGCAGAGATTCATGTGGGAGAGTAACATCACAAGATGGACCTTTTATATTCTAGCAGAGCGCACAACCAAGACAAGAGACAGGGATGTTGGAGGTATGTTCAACCTCCAACAGCCAACCTTCGTTACGGAGACGGCACTTGATGATGATGGTGTAGAGAATACTGGAATACTGGTGTTTGCACGTGGGAGTCACCGATGACCATTCAGTTAGGCTTGGATTATGATGAAAATAACGTCTGCGATGTGTCTGGCTTTGACTAATGAGTCATATGAGTGTCTGAATTTTCTACGGTACTCTGCATACTCTCATGAAAATAATACTCACGTGAAAGACAGGTAATGAAGTCCTACTGAATGACGACTAACACACTACACACTATCACTAGCGGATGTTTGCATGAATGAATATGGTACATACAACAAAACAAAACACAGAATATAATCATACAAATGACAATACACAGGACAAAGTCGACGTTTCGGACCAATATGCCTTTTTCAAGATACGGACACAACATACAAACATAAAAAAACCACAAGTAGAAATGAATGCGTGTCCGAGTGAAATATGGTAGTTAGATACCGGAAGCATACGAACAGCAAGTACACAAAGACGATAATACAGGTGGAACGAGAGGAACAAAACGATGACGTAAATGGCGGCACAAAAAGAATTAAAAAAACAACAAAGACCAATACGACCGAGAACTAAGCGAAAGAGTGGTCGGAATTGAGTCCAAATGGCTTGATGGTACACAAATCGAAAATGAGACCATTTTCTAGGACATACCTAGATCTATCATCGGTGGTGCAGGATCTAATGGCAGTGACCTGAATGTCAAGGACACCACGGTGGCTAACGCCGTTGAAGTGATTAGCTACAGGAGTGGGTGTTCTGTGTTTGATAGCATGCAGGTGGTTACAGAAGCGGTCGCTCAGTCTAAGGCCAGTCTCACCGATATATTGCTTACCACAGCGTTTACATATGATTACGTAAATAACATTACGGGATTCACATGTAAAGGCCTCATCGGTGGAGAAACTGGCCTTGGGAAATTAGATGGAGCGCATCTGAACCACATAAAGACATGTGTAGCAACGACCGCGTGAGCAACGAACGGTACCAAAATGGTCAGGTCCACAGGACCTGAGGTTACTGTGGACCAAAATGTCCTATAGGCCACCAGAGGCAATTTGTGGAAAGCGTCACGGGTGTCAGAATCAGACTGGAGAAGGGAATAATGTTTAAGCAGGAAGCGACGGACAGTCGAGTTATGGGGATGGAGGGTAAGAACCAGTTTAACCATATCGGAGGAGGAGGAAGAACCCTGGGTATTATTCAAGGTATCAAGGAGAGATAGCTGGCGTACACGGAGCCAAGCCAATGAAAGAATGCTGTCAGGGAAGGAGCGTCTACGGAAGAACTCAATTATCTCAGAGGATTTGTCGAGAAAATCGTCGTCATCGCTACATAAGCGACGAAGGCGAAGAAGCTGTGAGTAAGGTAGAGAGTTACGACAGGCGGGAGGATAAGAAGAAGTGTAGAGCAGAAAGCCATGTGCATCAGTGGGTTTGTAGTAGACTGATGTGCTGAGGTATAGGGGATGAATAGTGACAATGATGTCCAGGAAATGGACAGAGTTGGTGGAAATGGTAAATGTGAATTTAATAGCGTGGTTAAAATTGTTGATGAAGTTGATCAAACGCGACAGTTCTGCTTCTGTCATGTCAGTAATGCCTATCCCATCATCACTGTATCTGTGGAAAAGAGATGGGAATGGGCCATCATAGGTAGACCAAACTAGATGTTCAAGATCTCCCATGAAAATACAGGCATAGCTAGGTCCCATCTTAGTGCCCATGGTCACACCACTGATCTGATCGAAAAAATGTCCATCGAATTCTTAGTCTAGGAACTGCCTTCATTCTTGAAAGACACCAAGCATGCCCTTACCATTTTTTCTTGTGCATTTGCCTTCTGATCGTACCTATCGTCTGTTCTTGCTTGATGTTTGCTCTCGGTACACGTCCATACCACATGCCGATGGTCTTAGGGCGATGCAGTTCTTTCAGGACAAGAGTCCGCATCCTTCTGTATCTACTCCTACCCTTATCCGCCTTGCTGAACTGGTGCTCACACTCAACTCTTTTGAATTCGATGGACATTTTTTCGATCAGTTCAGTGGTGTGGCCATGGTCACTAAGATGGGACCTAGCTATGCCTGTCTTTTCATGGGAGATCTTGAACATCTAGTTTGGTCTACCTACGATGGCCCATTCCCATCTCTTTTCCACAGTTACATTGATGATGGCATAGGTATTACTGAAATGACAGAAGCAGATCTGTCTTGCTTCATCAACTTCATCAACAATTTCAACCCCGCTATTAAATTCACATCTACCATTTCATGGACATAATTGTCACTATTCATCCCCCTTACCTCAGCACATCAGTCTACTACAAACCCACTAATGCACATGGCTTTCTGCTCTACACTTCTTCTCATCCTTCCGCCTGTCGCAACCTTACTCACAGCTTCTTCGCCTTCGTCGCTTATGTAGCGATGACGACGATTTTCTCGACAAATCCTCTGAGATAATTGAGTTCTTCCGTAGACGCTCCTTCCCTGACAACATTCATTCAATGGCTTCGCTCCGTGTACGCCTTCTATCACGCCTTGATACCTTGAATTGTTCCCAGGGTTCTTCCTCCTCCTCCGATATGGTTAAACTGGTTCTTACCTTCCATCCCCATAACTTGACTGTCCGTCGCATCATGCTTAAACATTATTCCCTTCTCCAGTCTGATTCTGACACCCGTGACGCTGTCCACAAATTACCTCTGGTGGCCTATAGGCGCGCCAAAAATCTGAAGGACATCTTGGTCCACAGCCACCTCAGGTCCTGTGCACCTGACCATTCTGGTACCGTTCGTTGCTCACGCGGTCGTTGCTACACATGTCCTTATGTGGTTCAGATGCGCCCCATCTAATTTCCCAATGCCAGTTTCTCCATCGATGAGGCCTTTACATGTGAATCCCGTAATGTTATATACGTGATCATATGTAAACGCTGTGGTAAGCAATATATCGGTGAACTGGCCTTAGACTGAGCGACCGCTTCTGTAACTGCCTGCATGCTATCAAACACAGAACACCCACTCCTGTGGTTAATCACTTCAACGGCGCTGGGCGCCGTGGTGTCCTTGACATTTAGGTCACTGCCATCAGATCCTGCATCACCGATGATAGATCTAGGTATACCCTAGAAAATGGTCTCATTTTCGAGTTTGGTACCATCACGCCATTTGGACTCAATTCCGACCACTCTTTCGCTTAGTTCTCGGTCGTATTGGTCTTTGTTGTTTAAAAAAAATTTTTTTGTGCCGCCATTTACGTCATCGTTTTGTTCCTCTCGTTCCACCTGTCTTATCGTCTTTGTGTACTTCCTGTTCGTATGCTTCCGGTATCTAACTACCATATTTCACCCGGGCACGCATTCATTTCTACTTGTGGTTCTTTTTATGTTTGTATGTTATGTCCGTATCTTGAAAAGGCATATTGGTCCGAAACGTCGACTTTGTCCTGTGTATTGTCATTTGTATGATTATATTCTGCGTTTTGTATGTACCATATTCATTCATGCAAACATCCGCTAATGATAGTGTGTAGTGTGTTAGTCGTCATTCAGTAGGACTTCATTACCTGTCTTTCACGTGAGTATTATTTTCGATTTGTTCTACTAGCAGTACCACCACCTATTGATTACCATACTTTCATGAGACATTGAGCAGCTCTTGCCTTCCTTTTCTACGGTACTCTGGGTACTTTCATGGCGCATTGAGCAGCTCTTGCCTTCCTTTTCTACGGTACTCTGGGTACTTTCATGGCGCAGTGAGCAGCTCTTGCCTTCCTTGTATTTATTTCTTATGTGTATTCATTAACAATATGTAGATGCAATCAATATTTGACATTATTTATACCTTTCAAGAGTGATGCTCCATAAGCTGGCGATTGCTAGTCGTCACAGCATTACAGCAGCACTTTAGATACACCTGTCGCTGTCTCGATATTATTTTTAATGTTCCATTGAGCACATAGCTAGCTGACTTATTCTTCTTCATTCGTTCTCAAACGCATACAGGTTAGAATGGTGGGGTACGTAGTTTCGTGTATGGGTTTTCTTTTTAAAGCTATGGTGCCGTGCTGGATTCTGCGATGCCATTCTGATCTTTCTTGTGCCAGACTCTCCCATGAATGTGTTAGTTAGTTATTTAGCCAGTTAGTCAGTCATTCAGTCAGTCAGTCAGTTAGTCAATCAGTCAGTCAGTCCGTCAGTCCGTTAGTTAGTTAGTTAGTTAGTTAGTTAGTTAGTTAGTTAGTTAGTTAGTTAGTTAGTTAGTTAGTTAGTTAGTTAGTTAGTTAGTTAGTTAGTTAGTTAGTTAGTTAGTTAGTTAGTTAGTTAGTTAGTTAGTTAGTTAGTTAGTTAGTTAGTTAGTTGGTTGGTTGGTTGGTTAGTTGGTTGGTTGGTTGGTTGGTTGGTTAGTCATTCATGGGATCATCGTCATTGCACTCCGGACAAGTCCATAGGTGCTAAGATCTTTCCTTGAGTGTATACGCCATTTCATGCCGACAAACGGTCCCAGTACGTCGTTAATTGACCATCATTCTTTCTCGCCCACGAAACCGCTCCTTTCTAGCGACGCCACATTTCTAAACAAGCTCCCTTATTCTAGTCATGAAACAAGAGTCATCGTCACTTGTAAGGTCATTTGTTCATGCGTTTTCCCGTAGGGCATTCAAAATGTCTGCCCGATCCAGCGCTCCACCACCATCCGTAGTAGCAGCGCGATAGTGTAATTGAATGTGTGTTTATGTTGAAGTGAGTAGGTGTTGTCTTAAGGAGGTCTTCAAACTCTCTTTGGTTCATCCGGCCATGCAATAGCAAGTCTGAAGTTCTTCACATAACAGCCATTGTGAAATATGAAGAATTTTTCATGTGGACCTTGTGTCCTGCCCAGCGTGTCTGTAACTCCATTAGCATTGTGTGCATGTATTGCTTACAGATTTATATTTGATCAGTACTTCACTGTCTGGTAGTTTATCCCACAATAGATGTTAAGCACCTCACGAAGCCAGCTTATGTGGAAAACTAATAATATAATGAAAATCAAATCATAATAATCGATTAATTACTGCATATATTTAAAATTCCAAGTGGTATATTGTATTTGTGTGTATTCTTCTTCTTCAGCGTTCATTCTCAAACTCCCACTGAATCTCTCTTGTAGCAGGACAATGGTCCAAATAGATTTCCAGCAGGATGTAGTCCAGAAATGGAATTGCGTTGTGTCACCGTTTTATTTGCGCCACTGGCCCGACACATCCGACTTCGGCGGGGTGTGTATTCAAATCATTTTAAATGCATTAAATAAATGAATATTTGATATACTTGGACAATCATGTTAAATTTTCTGACTTAAAGAAGATCATCATGAGAACATTATGACAAGATAAACCATATTTATGATATTGATTGTTGATTATCAATAAGCTTGTCGGTTACCTTCAGCCAGACCTTTATTCTGAACAAGTTTCTATCTGACACAATACGAATCTCACTCTCTTAAGAATTGTCTATTATCTATTGTCTTTCTCCAGGTGGTTTGAGATCCACTCTTGCCGTTAAGCGTAGGGGTGATTGGAGCTCGAGCTTGCGTTATATCGCCAGATGTGTGGCCTCAGGTGTGCTAATGACCGTGTCTGTACAGGATGTCCCTGACGTTTTCTATCCATCTTTTCCGTGGTCTTCCTCTGGCTTTGTACCCTGATCTCATTTGGTTATATGCTTGTACGGGCAACTTTTAGTGATGCATTCTCATAATGTAGCCAAACCACTTGATCTGTTCTCTCTCTAACGAAAACACAATAAATTGCACAATGAAAAGTCAACTGGCTTGCTCCATGAATATAAATAACCAAATGGTCAGAGGGTGTCCGACAAAGTGGATGGTGCTGCAGTAACTCATGAAATATGAAATATGAAATATGTTTGCGCACAATACCTCTATCGGCTCGCAAAGCCAGTCACAGAAGCTTGAGAATACCAACTCTATAGTTCAACAACGAACACAAATAACTCATCTAATTTTAGAATAATTAACGAGATCAATCATTAAAGATAATCAATCATCAATCATTAATCATCATCAACGTACATGATGATCATAGCTTTAAACAGCAACCTCCTTCAACTTTGTATACATAGTCCAACATTGTATTGTAAAATAGTATATTTTATAAGTT
Source organism: Meghimatium bilineatum (assembly GCA_034231615.1). Taxonomy (NCBI): domain Eukaryota; kingdom Metazoa; phylum Mollusca; class Gastropoda; order Stylommatophora; family Philomycidae; genus Meghimatium; species Meghimatium bilineatum. The sequence goes on from CM067298.1 coordinate 50,184,784, forward strand.
TCTTGGAAAGTCATGCAGCTGATACTGGCAGGAAATTGTTTAAAGAACACCACAACACGCACTATTTTTGAGTAATGTTCTTCTTCTGCGTTCAGCATCTGTGGTCATTTTATATTTTCAAGACTGTTGTCAAGGCGAAGTCCACTGTCTTCTCCAGGTTAGAGCGACTGCCCCATAGCTTTTACTTCAAGTTTGTATCTTCTGACCAGGTCTGCTCTGCTCTTTATATGTTGGGAAATCCTGAAGTATGTGTTCAAGAGTCTGGTTTCCGGATCCACATTAACATTCATCTGTGTATACTATCCTCAATCGGTAAAGGTGATCCAACAGTCTGCAGTGGTCTGTTCTAACGCTAAATATTGTGATCTGTTGATATCTTTGGAGGTGATGTATTACATCATATTTGTCTTGCATTTTCATTTTTATCTTGCACTTTACTGTGTATGTGTTTTGGATTATTATGTTTGCTTCTCTGTAAGATTGTGTTGTTCCATTTCGCTTCATGTTTTTGACAGAGCATCCGCTTTCTTATTTCCCATGATTTCACAGCGTGATGGCATCCACAGTACTATGGTTATTTTATAACCATCATTAGTTGTTATTACTCAATACATAATGAATGTTTTGTGAATTCTTCCTCTAGGACAGCACGCAATCAGCAACAGATAATATATATATATATAGTCCAGAGATTCAATAATGCAAGATAAAATAAGCAAACTATGGACAAAATGATAACAATAGATTGACAACAATAGAGGAGTATATCTCAATATTATAAAGTATCTGTTTATTTGGAGTCTTTGCCCAAAATTCAGGACTTGGGAGTGCCAAAAACAAGTGCTATATATGAATCAAGAGAAACGTAAACCCCCAATAGAGAACTAGAAGATATGTTGTCTTGTGATGAAGGGCACACTTTCATTACTGCATGTTTCCCTGTGAGTGCTGGGAGGTTTTCTATGGGCTGTGGAAATAAAGGCCATATCACACGCAGAGATATGTACACGAAGAATTTTGATTGTACTTTCGAAAGAAAAAGTATTGTCACAACCATGGACTGAACTCGGGACCTCAAGGGTCTGAGAACGGAGTTCTAGCCACACGGGCATACACTCCAATGAAGGACACACTGAAGGATGGAAATATCCGGAATTCAGGATTACAATGGTGATGATATGAGGCATAAATATATATTGTCTTAGCGATTTATCATTCTTGAGACTAACGGGAATCGAACCAGACCGTTCTAACGACACCTAATCGCCTTGCAGCTTGAGTTAATGGTGTGTTTTTTTTGGTATTTGACTAACAACATCTACAAAAAAAAGATGCGATTTTGTCACGACAATCAAACAATTACCTTTAGTAAGGATAGTATTTCTCCTGACAGGATTTCTGGAGGGGAGTTATTCCAACGTTTTCTTTTATATTGCAGATCATTGCTTGACTCAGTGTGGCTGGAGGATACAATGCTGCGAACATTGTATTTTTCTGCTCTATAAATATTTTTCTGCTCCAATTTTCTGCACCGATTCATTTTCATCAGTTTATGCAGAGATCTTCATTACGTTACAAAACATACTGGCAATCTTCACATTGTTAGCAGGACAAATGTATTTGTCACTCTGCGGTTGGCTCTTATGTGACCTGAACTTCACACATTTAAGCTCATTTCACCGCTTCATTATATCAATTATTTAACATTTCTCTAGAATATCAATGATGAAGATCCTCCTTCGCAAACGAGGGTGAGCATTATTTAGAAAAGATCAATTTATGTTGGCTTTTATGTTTTGGGAGTCCTCAGATATCTTCCAATCTAGCCTCCTGAAAGCTGTCTATATTTAATCTGAAAGTACTGTGGAAAACTGCATCCTTACCGTATATTTTCTCTGTTGAGGACCTCAGTAATTATTTTGATTATGGTAATAAAAGTCGCTTTGTCGGAACAGTTGATATAGCGTTTAAAATGTCAATTTGTAGTGTTTCCTCTGAAGATAACAATCTAGATATTGTTTTGAATTGGTCCAGTTCGGTCACGATTGCGAGGAGGACATTCTAACCAACTGGCTATGTAAGTACATTGACCTGGATGTCTTGTTTTAATCCAAGAGATCTTTGGATCTATATGTTACTCTGTCTAGAGCAGTGTTTCTCAACCTATTTTGTACCATGCCCCCACCTAAGTCTTTCTAAAATTCTGATGCCCCCCCCCTGTAAGATATACATATATTTTATATATTCAAAAATTGAATTATTCCCTAATGAAGCCTAATTATAACTTCTTCAAATTGCCCCGTGAACAATCAAATTGCCCCTTCCCTCTGTGGGACGTGGGGCCCACGTTGGGAAACACGGGTGTACACGTAAGCCAGAAGGGTGTTCTATATCTTTGTCCTATATAACTAATGGAAAGGATTAAATATATTATAGGTTAATGTTTACGTTTACTGTATTGAAACTTAATTAAGGGCACTGGTTACTGTCTACATGTATTGTGGTTGAAAAAAAGTAAATCGATAAGGATGATAAATATTGACATGTACTGTGGTTATTCAAACTAAATTTATTGCACTGGTAACTGTCTCCATATGCTATAGCACAAGACCGAAGCTACATCTTCCGTAAGAATTGAGGTCTTTCTTAAATGAAGATAATTTCCTGGTTTGAATGCGTAATTATTTCATATTTCGGGCAATATATGCTGACTGCTCCGGGAAAGCTATTAAGTTATGTGACGTATTCTTTCCAGAAGTCTTCCTTATGAATCTCCTGACAACCCCCAGTCTCTGGTAAGTTGCCCGCTTTCTCTAGCGACATGCGCCTGCATTCACGAATGTCTTTTGTTCAATGACGTCTTGGTCGTCATCTGTCCCTATTCCTTTTATCGCTTCCTCCAACAACACTCGTTCCATGCCATTGTGTTTCTTCACATGGCCGAAAACATTTAACTTCCTTCTTAATATGGTATTTAAACATCAGCCTTCTTGAACGTTGATTTTTCACGTCTTCCTTGGTCTTTGTTGCTGTCCGTGGTATTCTCAGGACTCTTCCATAGCACTTATTTCGAAAGCCTCTATTCTCTTGGATGTAGTTTTATTTATTGCCAATGTTTCACAGCCGTATGTCGCCACTTGGAACACACATGATTTATGAACACAAATCTATTAAGGGCGAATGGAAATTACCCACCTGCTGTGCTTGTGTCTTAGTGCTATAATTTATGTTCTGATGATGTCGCAAAAAAGGGTGAGTTATTGAGCTCTCAATCACCCATTCTTAATCTACTGGCGTGCGGTTTTTAAAAGTTTAATTTAATAAACACGTTATTAGCCTACATGTAATGTCCCATTTAAACAAAATCGATGAGACTGGCTATTGTTTAAATGTACTGTGATCGTTCACGCTAAATAGATTAGTGTCCACTCCAAAATCAGAACAATGATTTGAGGTCCTTATAAATGCATTTCAAAATAGCTGCTCAGTCATAAAATGTGGGCAATTCATCGATGATGATGATGGTGACAATGATGATGATAATTGTGGTGATAATGTGATGATGGTGATAGAACCCTATGATATTGTGAGTTGATCACTCATAATTCACTATGTCAGGTAGTAGAATTGTACTTTCTTCTATATATTTGTGTGTATACGATATTATCTTAGATGAGGACGTTTTTCAGTGATTGTGCATGTGCCAGACGATTCTTTTATTCAGTGCGGCTGTGTTTTACTTACTGTGGTTGTGTGTTATTCAGTGTGGCTGTAGATTGCAATGCCGCGAACTGGACGTATATACTCCGTACGAAACTTTACCGCGACTTTCATGCAATTTTCAGTTTGGGGATGCAGGTCTATCTATTCCCTAAACCCTATGTTGTCTTTCAGCGTCAGGGGTAGAAGAGTTTTCTGGAGATCGTCCTCTTGTGTGCTGAGTGTATTGTGGAGTTTGTCGCCTCTTTTATTTGGGTGGTCCATCGTTTTCGTGGTCGGCCTCTAGGTCTGCCTTCATTGTATCTGTGTAGCATAGCTTGCTGTGGTATGCTGTCTGATGGTAGTCTGCTGATGTGTGCAAACCATTTGATCTGTTGTCCCATAATATATTCCAATATTGGAATGGTACCGATTCTTTGTCTAATGTCTTCATTTTTCACTCTGTCTCTTTGCAATATTCCTAGAATTCTGTGCAAGCATGCTATTTCAGCTGTCACAAATTTACGTATAAGTGGATACAGAAAAAAGGATACATTCCTTCCCAGCCGTCCAGCCACTATTCTTCAGCAGGCTATGTCACAGCAGCCATATATAGTGAGCAGTTAATGATACAAACTCTCTGCATAGTTGACTCTTACAATATGCAAGGGGTGACCGTGTTATCATAGTGTGATCACCTGTCGAAACTTGGTAAGACGCACACTATTACATCATCGCTTTTTCAACACCATCAGTAGAAACTGTGCAGATACACTCTTCAGTATTTAAATACATTCAAAACTAACACTTCGATTTTGTAACTCGTATCAGGAGAAAGCCTTGACAGAGAAATCGAAACAAGCGTCGTCAAACAAAACACGGTTATCAACTGTCACCAATTCTGAAACATCATTATATTGCCATTAAAACTAACAATCAGAGTACAAATGTCATATTTATGCGTCGATTATGTTGCAATTGTGATACTTAGAAACTTTCTAAAGAATATAAGATGGCTGTCTTTGATGGTTAGGAATGGATTTCACGGTATCAGCAAAAAATAAACTCAAATGAGAATTCTATATGCTGACTTGCCTGTTTATTAAAAAAACCTCTAATAGGTCTCATAAGGGCGTAAAAGACGTAGACGATTGATTTCGTTGTGCTCGGGTTATCCATCATGTAGTCAGTCCCTCTCAACGAGCCAGCATCGCAGCTTAACGAGAGTATCACTCAAAGCAAGAAATTCTTTTGTCTCAAGCAATAATAACTTATTGTTTTTAGAGAAAATAATCCAGGTATTTGAAAAATTCTATAAACGCGTGTTGGGTATGTATTACAGAGAACACAAGACCATTGTGTTTATGCAATGATATAATTAATGTGATAGTGATTCAATATGAAACACTGTTAACAATCGTGAAACTTCGTAAACTCAGGTGATGCTGGCACGTGATGAGAAATTTTAGGATGACAAGAGAAGTACTTCAAGATACGGTGGAGGGTGGAGAAGACGATTTAGCAAGAGGAAGACATGGCTGGATAATATCAAGGACAGAACAGACTGTGAAGTTTCAATGTGACACTCCTACGACCCTGACTGATAATTACTTGTATTGCTATTATTGTTATTATTATTATTACTCAAGGTTTTCAGAAAATAACCACTATATAAACAAGAGGTCGCGACCAATCCAAAAAATATATGCATTAAATTGTGTATAATGTTTTGTGAATTTCAATGGCACCGATTTAAGGTGGGAAATTAAATTGTAGAAGAACATGTCTGAAGCTAGCACGAGTACACATGTTCGATGTGTTCTAAAATGTATTTGATATCAAGTGAGTTACAGATTGACGATTTATTGTGAAATATAGTTGATGATGTCAAGTGAATTACTGTTTAATGTGTTATGGAATATACTACATGATGTTAAATGAGACAATATATGATGCATTATTATGAAATATATTAGATTGCTTCAAATGAGTTGGTGGAATAATTTTGAAGCTGTATAGTGTGGTATTGTATAATAAGTTAATATAGATTGTCTACAACAAAGTGGTATTCAGACGAGAAACACAAATGATGGTTTACAAGTGGGAGAGATCACACATTCACATCTGTCGTAACGCAATACCTTATGTAAAATATTCAACCGACATACTGGTTACTATTCCTCGTCTGGGCTGAAAGGTCAAACAACATATTTCATTTAAGAAATTCTGAAATGTGAACCTCTTGTCTTTGAAAATGTATCAATTTTTATTATTTCATGATCTTTGTGAATAGCTCCGGGTAGTTTCTCAATATTGGTTACAAACCATGAGCCTTTTATTTTATTCAATAACTTGGTCAGGTCACGATCTCTAGATTTTAATATTAAAGTATCTCTTTACTTCTTTACTATATGTATGTATGTCATGTATATATAGTTGTGGGTGGATATATACATGTATATATTTATAAAGAGAGAAAGAGTGATACTTATGAGTGTACGTGTGAGTGTGTGTATATGTTTATATGATAAAAACTCATATATGATAAATATATATATATCATCTGAAACAGACCTGAATGAAGAACAGCTCTAGTTGCAAAGGAATTGACCAGACACACGATCGACATCATAGCACTGAGTGAAACAAGATTACTGGATGATGGCCAGCTTACAGAAAGAAGTAGATGGTACACATTTTTTTGGAGTGGTCGCGAAAGCTCAGATCGACGGAAATCAGGAGAGGAATTTATAATTAGAGCCGACCTTGTACAAAGGTTCACAAGCCTTCCTGGGGACTAACCGATATGCGACCGCCTCATGACACTACACATACAAGTGGGAAGATGTATTTTACAACCTTAATTAGCGCTTAGGAAAATGCTCCGACAATGACAAACCAAGATGAAGAAAAAGACAAATTCTGTGAGGAACTGATGTAGTGATATCTTCTCCGCCAAAATCAAACAAACTTAAAGTTCTGGGTAATTTCAACGCAAGAGTTGAAAATTGTCATCACTCCTGGAATCAAATCCGAGGAAAGCATGGAATTAGTAAGTGCAAAAACAATAGGCTACACCTCTGGAGACAGTTGTGTTCCACTAATGACCTCACTATCACCAACTCAGTCTTTCGTATTACTACTCGCAAGAAGACATCATGGATGCATTTACTCTCTAAATGGTGGCACCTGATAGATTATGTCATCACCAGGAGGAGGGGCATGATAGACCTACACATAACTAAAGCCATGCGTGGTGCAGAATACTGAACTAGCCACAGACTGATACTGTACAAATTCAATTTCCACATCTTACGACAACGGCGTCCACGAGGATATACATGAACGATACACTTGAAAATTAACACTTGGACACTTGAAAATTAACACAAACCTCAGCATTACAATGAGCTTCTCCCATGACATGGACACAAAACTAAAAGACGTGAACCTTGAAGCTGTTAATGTTGACGATGGATGAACATCCTTTTCAAACACGATTTATGCTACATGTAACAAACATTGAAGACTGAAAGTACACACAAACATCTGCTTCGATGACAATGACATAGAAATGGTCACTCTGCTAGAGGAAAAGAACAGTGCCTTCATAAATCTTCAAGTTGATCCCTTTAAAAAAGCAATATACTTGACAGAACCTCCCAATAAAAGCTAAGCGAGATACATTATAGGTGGTTGCAACAAAAAGGCAAGGAGATCCAGAATTTCGCGGAAAGGAGGGACTACAAGCGATTCTACGATGCATTGAGAACAATATACGGCCCAAGTTCTGCAGGATCATCACTCTTGCTTAACGCAGATGAGACAGCCTTACTTACAGTAAAAAGCCAGATCATAGACCGATGGAAACAACATTTCGAAGCAGTTTTAAATAAGCCATCAGTTTACAACGAAGAAGCAATAGATCGCATGCCACAACTCACCATAAGAGAAGAGATTGACATACCACCAAAAAATCAAGACGCATAGACTGCCATTTGATAAATGTCGCATTGAAAAGTTCCAGGCATGGATGTCATCCCAACAGATATCTACAAGATAGGACATGTGCTTATCCAGAAACGTACCATGATCGTTGTTACGTGCTAGAGGTCAGGTTTCTACCTCAAAACATGAAAAATACCTCAGCTGTTCACCTATATAAATTAAAGGGATATAAACTATTATGTGACAACTACCGAGGGATATCGTTACTATCAATGGATGGTAAAATAACACGTGCAATGCTGAACAGACTTACACAGACACTCACAGATGATCTTGTACCTGAAAGTAAGTGCGAATTTCGTGCTGGTCTAGGGACAGTGCACATGATCTTTGCTACCCGTCAACTCCAAAAAAATAATCCAAGAACACCAAATAGATATTTTCACAACATTTGTAGACCTTACAGAGGCATTTGACACTGTGAACAGAGATGGGCTGTGGAATGTGCTTGTCAAATGTTCTGCGAACAAAGTTTTTAACATAGTGCGACAGTTCGATGACGGCATGATGGCTGTTCTTATGAGCGATGGGGTATCAGTACCAACCTTTACTGTAACAAATGGGATTAAACAATGATGCATTCTAGCTCCAAAACTGTTCTGCATGATGTTTTCTGCCATGCTGACAGTCGCATCTAGATCAAACGACGTAAAAGAAATACAAATAAAATACAGAACAGACGGTAAACTTTTCAATCTTCGACGTTTGCAAGCCAAAACGAAGTTCGAGACAAAATTATCAGGGAACTTTTCTATGTAGGTGACTGCGCACTGTATGCTGATTCTGCATACAGTATGTAGGTCATCCTAAACTAATTTGCTGACGGCTGCGACAATTTTGGTTTCACCATCAATACAAAGAAAATAGAGTGTTTATAATATAACGTGGTTTTACCACACACCAAACAAACCACACTTAAATCCATATTAACGGATCTAAGACGAAGATCTTCAAACATTAGGTAATTTCACCTACCTGTCCAACACTCTTTCACAATATGTAAACATGGACACTCAGGTAAACAACAGAATAGCGAGACCTAGTGTCACATTTGGAAGACTGCAAAAATGTATAGGAAAAAAGGGGATAACAACTACCAAAAAACTCATAGTTTACCAGGCAGAAATAATAGCATCACTCCTTTATGCCTGTAAAACATGGAGAGTATATACCACACACACTGAACGACTCAACCACTTCCACCTAAGCTGCCTTCGTAAGATACTCAACATCCATTGGTGGGATAAATTGCCAGACAGTGAAGTACTGATGACATCTAAGCCGATAAGCATACATACAATGTTGATCTAGGAGAGGACACGTTGTACAGGACACATGGGTCACATGACAGATCATCGTCTAGCAAAGAAGTTGTTATATGGAGAACTCCAGACTGGCTCCCGCAAGGTATGAGGACAGAAGAAGCGTTTAAAAAACACGATAAAGACATCACTGACTTACCACAAAATAGACTCAAATTCATGGGAGAATCTTGAACAAGACAGATATGATTGGCGTCACAGAATCAAGAGTAGTGCAGCAGCTGCAGAGAACCTCATACATAACGATACGCAACAAAAACGAGCTAGAAGAAAGGCAAGATCTTCTAAATGGTCCACAGACTCCTCCCACACATGCTTGAAGTGTGGTAGACAATTTTAATCACGCAAACGACTCATTAGACACAGTCGGGCACACCGCAGACATCATCATCTCAATAAACATCTTGGTTGAGCTGAATGGTTATCATCGACTTCGACGGACGAATATCATATATATATGTGTGTGTATGTGTCTGTATCTGTGTGTGTATGTATGTATATATATATATATATATATATATATATATAAATATATAGCTATATATATATATATATATATATATAGCTATATGTGCATGTATATATGTATGTTGATATATATAATGTGTGTGTGTATGTGTGTCCCGACTCTGTGACGACAACGGTACTGAGATAAGATCCCCTCGTTGGACGTTATGCATCTGGGCCGTTCAGAAATCAATGACAAACTGCTAAACGTAAATACTGCTAATAAACAAAAATGATGTGTTGTTGGCTACATATAGGATATGATATTCTACGAATATATTTGTATAATATTTACATATATATGTATATGGTGCACATTTTAAAATGCCTACGTTGGATAATGTCGTTATGGAATGCCCTAATGTGTAAAATGTCATGCACTGTGTTGACAGGGTCCGATAGGGAGTCATCGAATATCGACTCTGTTACCTGCCAGGTATTCGTACAAGACAACTGAGGTGGTTTCGAGTTTGGGGTTGCCTATCCCATCCAGAATCAATGTGACCCATAGGTTATGAAGAAATTTAACGTGACAGGCATAAAGGGATATCGCAGCTAAGCTGTAAACCATAACACAACGCATTCCGTTGTCTTGACTACATTATGCTAATCTGCAGAGGTTTGATAATGAACGCAGAAGAAGAGGAACTGAAATATCCATGTAGACTATAGCTGATATCCCGTATGCGTGTTCATTTACAATATATGGAAGCAATCGATAGTTAACACTATTTACATCTTTCGTGAACGACCCTCCTTAAGCTAGCGATTGTTAGTTAGTCGTCTTCTTTTCAGTATGTCACTCAGCACATGGTATTTTTCGTCTTCCTAGTTCTTTCCCAAACTCATACAGATTAAAGGGATGTAGTCCGGAGAAGGGAATGTGATGTGTAATGGTTTATTGTTTGGATCTAATATCTGTGCCTTTCTTCTTGACACATCCGAATTTAATATGGATTTACGACACTTTGAACTTCTATTTAATGGGATAAGCAACTTCTTCCCAAATCTCACCTCAGACGACATGCATGGCAGGCAACAGTGATGCTTCTCTTAGCTCCCCTTTAAGGCCCCACCAAACATGTACTTGAATGTTTCTGTTCTGTTAGTTGATCATATACGCCGCTCATTTTTAAAACTTCCTGTGTCACTACCTTGTCCTGTACTGTGACTATAGCCAGAAAAGAAACAACCCCCCCCCCTCCCCTAACTGATATAGGTACTTGTCTGCATTCAAAACATCTGCACGGTCAATTGAACTGCCACTTGTCTGGTCATGTGGACAAATCCGTGTGCTCCTTGACTTGTAACACGTATTTCAATACCACAATTAAAATAGCTCTTCAGCTAACTACTAATATTTATTCTTTGTGATGCAGGTATTAATTATTTTTTTTTACTATATCATTTCTTGTTTTAGCTGCTCATTCATTACCTGGTTCTTACAGATACGTATTATATATTTAATATTGATCTTTTATTTTGTGCCCCTTGTTTTCAATCTTTCTAATCACAGACTTTGGTCCAATTTCGTTATATCAGAGCTCTTCACCTTATAGATAATGGAGATCATGGTTCAGGTAATCTTGGCATCATGACCCCAATAGAATAGTATAACACTGATGATGCACTACAGTTAGTCTCTCATATATTTATTTATGATTATTCCCTTTTCTCATGCCCATAGCATGTCAGCGCAATGTCATGTTTACTTTGTTTTCTGCCGGTCTTTTAAATCGGTGTTCTCTCTATTTCAAATGCTGCTTCTAAAGTCAATTTCCTCCTTCTTGCGCGCTCTCTCTATCTCTCTCTATCTCTATCTCTCGACATTATATATATATATATATACGTACATACATAAAATATATCCTTATATATTATAGATAACATCGCAGTTATTTCGACGAAGAGGTAATCATGGACAGTTTTAACAAATCATTTCAAAATTTCTACTCTAACAACTATTTATGAATTATTCTTCTGCGATCGCTCTCAAACTCCTTCAGATTATCAGGATGTAGTCCAGAGAAGGGAATGCGCTGTGTTATGGTTTACAGTGTTGCTGCGATATCTACACCTTTTTGATCTGACATCCTCAATCATCATGGCATCTTAGTAACTTGGACCTTGCATGGGCCTACAAGACCAGAACAGACTCGTCCTCAAAATCTCCTTAATCGCCTTTTATGACATGCATCTATGGTAATAAGCAATATTAATATTCTTTTTTCTCCTTTCGGGCCCCACAGCCCACAAGCGATTATAAATTAATAAAAGAATATAATTTTTTCGTTCTCCTGTTTCTTTTTTTTGTGTGTTAATGTTATTCAACCATGACGAACATGACATCGCATATTGAACGTTTTAGGGTCTTTTGTATTTGATTTAATCATATGTGATTTTCACATATTCTCCAATGCAATGATATCCTTTCTTACTTTTAATAAATATATATTTTCAATTCTGATACAAGTGATGATGTATGATATAGGTGGCGTACAACGTCCAATTATAATACTGTACTATGTATAGGCTCGGATTTCAATAATCTTATATCAATATTCTTATTTCTTTCCCTGGAGAATTTTCAAAAAATGTTACCTTTTTAGCGCAGTATAGACCGACAGTAGCGTCACTAATTGTCTGAGTTATTTTTTCTCATGAATATTTATATGCATGTTCCCAGCATAATTTGCCCAGAGCTATACTGTATTGATACTGAAAATCGTCCATGTGTTCACTGTGATGTGATTCAACCACAAATAATGTTACAATGTCCCCAGTACTTTTTAACATATACTTAGAGCACATCATACAAGAGACATTACATGACAACAACACGTCTATATCGATCGGAGGTCGCCCTATTTGCAACTTGCGTTTCGCTGATGATATTGATCTTATAGCTGGGTCAGAACAATCATTGCAAGAATTAACACCAAAGTTTGAAAAAGTTACCAGCAAGTACGGAATGGAAATCACTACAGATAAGAGCAAAATCTTGGTAAACAGCAGAGACACAGAAAACCAGACTAATATCATGATGAATGGACATGAGCTTGAGGAGGTGAATACCTTCAAATACCTCGGATCCAGTATATGCAGCGATGGTAAATGCAAAGCAGAACTAAAAATAAGGCTGGAGATGGCTTTAGCGTCCTTGTCAAGGCTAACTGTGATTTGGAAACGCAAAATCAGTGTTGGAGTGAAAATCAAACTGTATAAGTCGCTGGTGCTTTCTGTTGTGTTGTATGGTTGTGAGAGTTGGACACTCACTGCGGACATGGAGAGAAGATTGCAGGCTTTCGAGTATAAATGCTACAGAAGAATTCTACGAATTTCCTATAGGCAACATAAGACCAATGTGTACTTAAGAAATAAAGTAGAGATGTGTGCAGGTGTCCAGGAGCCATTGCTTTAAATAGTAAAACGACGAAAACTAGCATGGTTCGGACATGTATGCAGGCACGATTCCTTGTCAAAAACAATACTGCAGGGAACTGTCGAGGGTGGAAGAAGCAGAGGAGGACAAATAAAGACATGGACAGACAACATCAAGGAATGGACAGGTCAAGATATTTCCACACTCATCCGCATCGCTGAGGATAGAATTCACTGGAGAACTATGTGTGCTGAAGCATCCAATGTAGTACCCCTACGACCCTGAAGAGTTATGGGTTTATTGATTGATTGATTGAATGTTACAAATTATTAGCATTGATTCTTGAAAGAATTCCGTTAACATTAAGAGTTCAAGAACTATGATGACATTAGAGCTTCGTGTTCTGAAGTAATCCATACGCCTGCATATACATTGATGTTTCTCAAACTCTTGCTCCATAAGAAATGAATGATCATACCATAGTTGAATTTTACACGTAAAAGGACAATCACAAGTCCTGTGATACCCACCAGGAAATCTTTCTACTGTTGATAGCTGTAAAAATACTTAGAACACCATTATGAGCCCGATCTTCTTCCAGAGAACCTGTGTTGTTTAAGAGCAGAACGTGGAAATGTCGATATGATATTTGAAGATCATCAAAACCTCAAGGATAAGTTTCAAGAACAACAGTGCAATCTCTACATGACTTTCTTAGATTTAACAAAAATATTTGACATTGTCAACAGAAGTGTAATATGGAAGATCATGGGAAAATGTGTCTGCCCTGATAAATTTATCATGATCGACTAGCAGCTTCAGAAGGCATGATGGCCAGAGTAATCAACGACCGGGAACTGTGCATTTCAAGTTACAAATGGTGTCAAACAAGACTGCGTGCTAGCCCCAACAAATATCAGCTTCATGTCCACTGCCAGTGCCATACACATGATCCAGGGTCGTGTGAAAATGATGAAATAACATTCAAATATATCACAGATAGAGAGCGATTTAATATAAGACGTGTACAAGCCTACACAAAGATATAAAGAATCGCGATCACAAGTCTACTGTTTGTTGATGAATGTCCACATCCAAAAAATATATGTTATGTAAGCCAGCACGAACATGTTTTCTGGAGCTTGTGTAATCTTGACCTGCCATTAACAGGAAGAAACTGAGGTAATGTTACAACACTGTGCCAGTGAACATCACAATGACCCAGTCATCAAAGTCGATAACAATTATCTCCTACCAGTCGACAGACTCGCGTATCTCGGTACTTACATAAAGCACAAAGTCGATCAGTTTTACAATGAACGCACAGATTATCATACTATATGGTATGGATATGATAAAATACATATACTTGCATACACGACAGTTTCAACACTAATGTCAATTTCAAGAAAATACAAGACAAAAAATGTGCACACAGTAAAAATAGTAAATGTAAAGGCACATTCACAAAAGCATTAGATTGCAGAAATTTAACAGGCTAACAATGACGTACATATGCACATACATTATCATAGAGAAGTGCATAAATAAAATATGGGGTATACGTACGAAAAAAACAAACATGAACGACAACATAACAAAGCTCCTATCACCGCAATCTAAATAAATTAATAATTTGTATCAGGATCAATTAGTTTAAGCTTCAAAAAATGAATATATAGCGATTTTTATGGACAAACTTAGTTTTATCGCCTGTGCTGCAAGATCGTATTGCAGTGAATGTCACAGGCACCACAATTATCAGCATCATTGACATGTACAGCAACAAGAGTATGCGATGGATAGAAACGTGTGCCAACATATACATATACTGTACTTCAAGAGTGTTCTCAGCATGAAACCCTGAAGCAGACATATTGGCCAGAGGAAACAACACTGGAATCAAAGCTCTATGGGACACTGTATGAACTACAAAAGACAGTTAGTTTTATTAAGGAGAAATAATTACAGATATAGACATGTTTCAAGTGAATGAAAGAAGTAGAAGAAGAAGAAGTGTAGCTGCCTTCTGCACCTCTTTTAAAGTTTGTCTCAACTTATTTCTTGGTGATCTCCCCATGTTCTTTAGACTTTTTTTTCTCTTAATTAAAGGCTGAAGTAGCAACTGGTTAGCTGTAATTCAGTCTTGGTTTTTATGTTTACGTGTGCTATACACATTTCACATCGGTTTGTGAAAAGCTTCTTTAATTATATTCCACTTCCCATATGCTGTACACTTTTTTTTGGTGAGCTAGTGAGAGCATCTTCAAGCTGCTATTGGAATTCAAAGCACTTGTTTTTGGATACTGGGTGTTGGTTACATTAATCCTATAAGTGGGTTTGTGCTCTTTGTGAAGATTCTCCTTGGTTTCAATTTGCCTCTTGCGGCATTTGATAAATGATCTGTATCACAGATATCACTATGATGTTGTGTGGTTCAAATGTTGACTTCTGGTAATAATAAATTCCAGCTGGTATCAGCTGGCAGATTTTGGATGTTTCCATGATAATTTTGAGGAGATATTTTGTTGCAAAGTTAGTAATGCAGGGGTAATTAATAGTAATTATTGATTTAAAAATCCAGTAATCTCTGTCCGTTTTGATTCATGCAACAACGTTGTGTTTCTCAAGACAGAGAGGTCATGATTACGAAGCAGTAACACCACTTGTTGAACGTAGCACTCATAGTACATAACCCCATAGCTTTAAGCGATTACGATAAGGATAAAATAAATCCCTGAAAAAATATGAGTTTTAAACAAGACGCCACCAGTTGGATCTCAACCGGTGACCTGATAAGGACAATGTAAATCAGCTTAATCACTACGTTATATAGATTCCCATGAACAGAAATTATAATAATTTTTTTTTAATTTGACTATACTTTTTCAGTCTCACCTGCCATAGTAGGTTGGTAGTTAATGAGTTTGCCTCTCTTTTGGAGAGGCGTGCCCCTTTCAACCAGCGGACAAAGTCCAATTAGGTTATATCAAGACACACTACCATAAAATATTAGAGGTAACAAAGACCTCAAAACAATTGCTAACTAAATCTCACCTGCCATGCAAAATTGAGTATCTTAAATACTAATATGTACTGATGTCACATGTGAAAAGAAGTAATTTAGAAATCTAAGAATTAAAGTGATGAAAAATAAGCCTGATGGTCAATTTAAGGCTAAGATTCACTTTTCCGGCTGTTTAGTACCATTTCTCACGTTTTCCGCACTACTGCTCCAATTTTTATCCGGTATTCAATAGTTAGTCCCCGGAGATATTGAAATACCAAGCCAGCAGTGTAAGAACGTGAGGAACCGCGTGGTTAAAGGATGTTGATTTTCCTGGTGGCTTGAGGAAGATGGAGTGAAGACAATGTAATTAAAGATCAGCAATTATGGACAAAGATAATTAGATCTTTTGGAGCCAAGGAATGAACAGAGTAAAAATGTGGGAGATAAGGGTAATAAAATTTAGTGCGACGTAAATTGAGAAACGTTTCTTACGATAGAAAGACAAATATCTGAGAGAAAGATAGAGAATAATTAGATCATTTTAAGATGTCGAAAAACAGAAAAGATGACATATAATGGAAGGTGGGAGAAAATATTTTCAAAGAAAAGATATAATGAATAATTAAAATATTGAATAAAAAGGCATCATTTATACTTAATAAATTAAGTTGTGCCGCTTTGTTCTTCAAATTTATTTTGCCAATATGTTAATATTTTCATTTCTATCCAGATGTTGAAGTATTTTATAAAGTTGTTTAGTGTAACTTTTATTTATATGCGTTTCTTTTTCTTCTGTGGTCCATCTGGACGCCTCTCTCCCTTCAGCCAAATGATATGAAGTGATATATATATATTCACTTATCGGAAATTTGTTGCTTGATACCAGGCGTTCTCAACCCAGTGCTTGCGGCCACCTTGGTGCTCTAGTAATGACATATACTTGAGCCATTCGAGTAAAAAAGAAAGTGCTAGCGAGCACTAACGATTAAATGTGGACTGGACAGTGCTTGCCGTCTAAAATGGTTAAGAACCCCTGATTTGTACCATATAATGTGTTCCATTCAAGGGGCTTCCTTATGGTAAAGACTTACTATGGACAATACGCACATATGTCACTGATTGAGGGCTGCTCTTACATTACGTCAATAACTAGAAACTGAGGGAGTCTAAAACCGTTTGAAAGTTGTTGGCACGGGGGGGGGCGTCTTGATAAATATTGATGTCCACAATACTGTTTTTATACACCAATTAAATTGTTTGAATATGAAACATTTTTCTAAATATGTTTTTTTCTTCTTCAGCGTTCATTCTCAAACTCCCGCTGGATCTCTCTTGTAGCTGGACTACTAGAATTCCATCAGAATGTAGTCCAGATAACAAATCAGAAAGTCCTTGTTTTATCTGATTAAAAGAATGCAGGGGGTGGGGATTACATTTTCTTGGACGACATTAGAGAGGGGGAACCCTGAACTTTAGATAGTTGTTGTTGTTGATGTAATTTATGGACAGCTCCTTGCCTGTCGGGATTTCAATGACTTCTTTTGTTTCAACTGTGATATAGCTCAGAGTAGTAGAGAGAATTTTGTTACATTACGCCGGATTATCACCGTCTCTGGTGATGTTGTCGCAGTTAGCTTTATTAAAGCAATGTTGTAACAAACTTGTAGTTTCCAGTAAGATAATCAAACTTGAAAATTTACTGCAAATACAGTAATGTCACTACTACCGCTGCTGATACTAGTAGTAATATCTTCACTGTAACTATTAACAGTACTGATATTATTACTACAATTGCTGCTTCTACTACCAGGGGTTATATGCAGTGCTATATAACCCCTATACTAACATATGGGTGTGAGTCTTGGACAATAAACAAACTGGAAAGTGGGAGATTGGAGGCAACAGAGATGTGGTTCTACATAAGAATGCTGAGAATACCATGGACTGCCAGAAAAACTAATGTAGAGGTCTTAAAAGAGTTAAATGTGAAACGGACCTTAATCAAGAATATAAGAAAAAGGCAATCTTCTTTTTTTGGCCACTTCATGAGACAGGCAGGTTTAGAGAACATAATCACAACAATCAAGATTGAAGGCACCAGAGACAGAGGGCGACAACGTGAGAAAATATTAGACAGTTTGACAACCTGGCACGGCAAAGAAACAACCACGACTTTGATACATAATACTGTGGACAGAGAGCTGTGGAGAGCCATGACCGCCTACGCCACCCGGCGTGGCACCTGATGATGATGACTACCACTGCTACTACTACTACTGCTACTACTACTACTACTACTGGTGCTATTACTGCTACTGGTGCTATTACTGCTACTGATACTACTACTATTGTAACTACTACTGTTGCTTCTGTTACTGCTACTACTGCTACTACTGTCACTACTACTGCTGCTGCTGCTACTACTACTACTACTACTACTACTACTACTACTGATGTTGATGCAGCTGATATTGCGATTGTTGCTGATACTGGGGCGGTAACTGATCGTTCTGATGATTCTACTACCACTACTACTACTAATGCTGCTGCTGCTGTTGCTACTACTACTACTACTACTACTACTACTACTACTACTACTACTACTACTACTACTGCAGATAATATTATGTATTTGGGATAATGAAGTCAGGCAGATTCCCATCAAAATTGGAAGATTGTTGTTCATATGTGGATTCTCACAGGTATCGTTCATGCTGATCTGTCTATGAAGTTCCGACATCTCCGACTAATTGTTCAATGCAAGCTATCTTTAGTCTTATTGCCTTGACTTTACTACTCTAGTCTTATTGCCTTGATTTTACTACTCTAGTCTTATTGCCTTGATTTTACTACTCTATCTTTAGTTTTATTGCCTTGATTTTACTACTCTATCTTTAGTTTTATTGCCTTGATTTTACTACTCTATCTTTTGTTTTATTGCCTTGATTTTAACACTCTAGTCTCATTGCCTTGACTTTACTACTCTAGTTTTATTGCCTTGATTTTACTACTCTAGTCTTATTGCCTTGATTTTACTACTCTATCTTTAGTTTTATTGCCTTGATTTTACTACTCTATCTTTAGTTTTATTGCCTTGATTTTACTACTCTATCTTTAGTCTTGTTGCCTTGACTTTACTACTCTAGTCTTATTGCCTTGATTTTACTACTCTAGTCTTATTGCCTTGATTTTACTACTCTATCTTTAGTTTTATTGCCTTGATTTTACTACTCTATCTTTAGTTTTATTGCCTTGACTTTACTACTCTATCTTTAGTTTTATTGCCTTGATTTTACTACTCTATCTTTAGTATTATTGCCTTGATTTTACTACTCTATCTTTAGTTTTATTGCCTTGATTTTACTACTCTATCTTTAGTTTTATTGCCTTGATTTTACTACTCTAGTCTTATTGCCTTGACTTTACTACTCTAGTCTTATTGCCTTGATTTTACTACTCTAGTCTTATTGCCTTGATTTTACTACTCTATCTTTAGTTTTATTGCCTTGACTTTACTACTCTAGTCTTATTGCCTTGATTTTACTACTCTAGTCTTATTGCCTTGATTTTACTACTGTAGTCTTATTGCCTTGACTTTACTACTCTAGTCTTATTGCCTTGATTTTACTACTCTATCTTTAGTTTTATTGCCTTGATTTTACTACTCTAGTCTTATTGCCTTGACTTTACTACTCTATCTTTAGTTTTATTGCCTTAATTTTACTACTCTATCTTTAGTTTTATTGCCTTGATTTTACTACCCTAGTATTATTGCCTTGACTTTACTACTCTAGTCTTATTGCCTTGATTCTACTACTCTATCTTTAGTCTTATTGCCTTGATTTTACTACTCTAGTCTTATTGCCTTGACTTTACTACTCTATCTTTAGTTTTATTGCCTTGATTTTACTACTCTAGTATTATTGACTTGATTTTACTACTCTATTATTATTGCCTTGATTTTACTACTCTAGTATTATTGCCTTGATTTTACTACTCTAGTATTATTGCCTTGATGTTACTACTCTAGTCTTATTGCCTTGATTTTACTACTCTATCTTTAGTTTTACTGTTTTGATTTTACTATACTATATCTTTATTCTTATTGCCTTGACTTTACTACACTCTATCTTTAGGCTGATTGCCTTGACTTTACTACAAGCTATCTTTAGTCTTATTACCTTGACTTTACTACAATACATATTTAGTCTTGGTGCCTTGACTTCACTATAAGCTATCTTTAGTCTTATTGCCTTTACTTTAAAACAGATTCTGATAGCGTTTTGTGTCGACAACATGAAATGAGCTATTCTCGTGTGATATAGAGCAAATACATCCTGTATTTAAGCCTTGAAAATCTATGTAGTTGTTTCGGGATCGGGGACCAATGCACATAATACTTTAAATCAGCCTGGTGGACTACAAAAAGTGTGTAGGATTTGAGACCCAGGTCGTATTCTGCCTCCTTCCCTCCAGCTAAAGCTTTAATCATTTATGAAATAGGCTTATTCACTGTTGTTTTCAATGGAGTCCTCTATGTTTATGAAGGACTAGCAATAGAAAGGTGGTCAGAAGAAGCGTTGCAATTCGAGAATCTCTAATCACGGCTATACTTTAATTTTCGACCACCTCTGATTGATGGCACAAATTCCATTTTTAACATTCAGAACTTAATTATTGTTCAGTAAATTCTATTAGAATCCATTCAAATTTAGTTTCTACTAGTTAAGGTAGTTACGTTTAAAGTTTCCAACTTTTAAAATGTTAATTTTTCCTCGATTAGAAGATGTAACACATTATTCCGAATACGTTGTTTCCATTTCCTTTGCTTCCACAATCTTGAATAGACCTATAATTGATATAACATTGATCTCAGAAAATAAGGTAAACTATTAGTATAATTTTGATGTTCATCTTGGTAAACAGATTCTAAGATTTCTAAGCTTGGATTATTCGATTATATGTTCATGATACGTTTTTCCAGTTTAGTCGATATGAGTTACCAAACGTACAGCATAGTTATCAAGTTATCATGCACTGACAGATTATATCATGATAACAAGAACAATCTGTGAAATAATAGTTGTATTTTGAAGTAGATTTCTACAGAAAATGAAATACAATCAGAAATCATGGAACAAGTCAATGAGAGAGAATGATAGATGGCAAAGGCGAGGAGATGAGAAACAGAAGTTCCTATAGTCAGTGTTTTTATTTTATAATGTAGCAGAAATGATAATTTACGTGATTGAGGAAAATGATCATAATTCTGTCACCTTTAGCTATTACTAATTTTTTCGGTTAATAGTTTATGCACAGATAAAATATTTTTGTTAAATTAAGCTTATTTGAAGATAAATTAAATAATATAAATTTTTCCATCTATGTGTTAAGAATCTTTTTTTTCAGTTGTTCTTGTGAAAAGTTTACAGTAATTAAATGATTAATCTACCACATGTTATTCAAGTACAATACTTTACATACAAATGGAATGAACCTCAAAATATGCAGATTTAAATGATACATAACATGTATATATAATCTTGCATTCGGAGATAACAGCATCAATGATTAGTGTATAGTTTTACTCGTCTGTATAATGGTCAAGAGCATGTAACTGTAATTAGTTAAAACCTCACTGAAAGCATGTGCTATGAGCTATGATAATAGGAACATACTGCGCCGTCTGTCCTATGAGCCCGAAAGGTGAGCAAACAAGAACGATATTGTTACCTGCCATGCACATAGTAGGAGGCAGCAAAGGAGGGTGTAGGGGGTAGAGTTGGTTGTCCATCTTATTAAGGGTAAAAATGACCCAGAAGCCATGCTGAAGTCGGGCATGTTAGGCCAGACGGTGCAAACATAATGCGCCAAGCTGTTAACAACGTAATTCATTCTCTAGAACCATGCTATTATGTAATGGTTTGAGATCGAATATACAAGAAGACTGTATCAATGGCACCTCCACCTAACTATTGCTCATGTTACTCCTGGCTCATGCGGAGTCGGGATAATTGTCATGTTACACTATGTGCGTGAGGAGTCTGGGTATGTCATGTTATCGACAAGTTATACTTCCAATAACCTCTTACTTCCTTTCGTCCACCTGCTCTTCTTCTCCTCTGCGGCCCCTCAATTCCTTCCTACTGCCTTTCCCTTATCCATGTTTCTTATCGTCCCTTTCCTGTATACAATTGCACTCCATTGTGGCGGTTCGGCCCGGGCCTCTACTAAGGGGCTGGGATTACGGCGACCTGCCCCGTGTGGATGATGTGCTGGTGAGTTGCTACGCCGTGGGACCATGAGAGGCGCAGCTGATTACGATGTGGGCATGTTGTAGTTTTGCGCGGCGTTTTGTCGGTTAATCTGCATTCCTCGCCATCATACTCCTTTAATATTTTTATACGGTTGATTCACCCATGCATTACTCTTCTCTTCTACTTACGATTCCTCGTCCTATTTTCTCTACTTTCTCTGTTCCCACCTTCCCAGCTTAGGCATTTTTGTTTTTTTCTTTTTTGCCACTTACAGTTGCCCGTGAGCACCCCATTTAGCTTCAATATCAGTTTTTGCCTACTATTGATTGAGGCTACTTTCTGGCTGGTCTTCTTCATTGGCCTTGTTGGGTCGGCTACACTTACAGCAGCATAGCATCTGGAGATTGTATGACTGACCACGACTCTTCCCCCCCCCCTTACGACCATGCTATGTTTGCAGCGCCAACAGGTTTCCTGCTACATACGATTAGGATGGCTCGAAGGCACTGGCCCCACCTATATCTTTTTATGGAGCCAGCGTGCAGTAAGAGCAACGTCTACAAACTGGTTGAGACGTACAGGTGGTCTCATACAGACATGGACATCGTTTCATCTGACATTTTCTCCCCACGGTACATGGCCCTCACTAAGGGATCGTGTATTGGTGGTTCGAGGTCCTCTCCGTTGCTCGCTGTTACTTATAGATGAGCTAGTATACAGTGAGAACAATACCCACATAGAGGCTGCAACGTGAGGCTAGCTCATACTTATATCATCTTCGGTTTATGCGGCAGGTATTATTTCCCAACACCTGGTCTAAAAGGTCCTTATCGTTGCGGTTGTGACCGTGGGCAATCTTCCGTTATATTTCATCGGGACGTCTGCCACGCCGACCTCCACTGACCACGAAATGTGGGTCAGATGACACCAACTAGCCACCTACGACGAACTGATATCCTTCTTCCCCTTGTCCCATCCTATTTCACATGCTTTAGCTGTAGTTCCGGGTCTGCCTCTTTCCGCCACGGCTTTTGTTTTCTGTCTCTTTACTATCCACCTACACTGGTGCCTTTTTTTCGGCACATTTTCCTATGTCTCTCTTTATCTAGTCCCTTTTATGATACCTTCATACAACGCTCTTTACCGTGATAGATACGCCCACCCTTCTCCGCTGTGCCCTCCCTGCGTCACTTGGTCCCCTTCCACCTCCATATTCTTCCGTGTATGGACGTATCTCCGTTTTAGTTTTGGGGCTCACTTCGAGCTGCCACTTTCACTTCACTTCTTCTTCCTCGCATCTTTATTTAATCCTTTTCATTCTCCTTCCTTTTCTCAGCTCCCACCCCAATCTCTACTTATCCCTTGCTGTCTGCTTCTATGGGCCGTTTGGTTTGAGTCATGGATACTGATATTTTCTCCTCCCTTTCTTTAGCTTCTACGTCCTTGTCTTAAACATGGGTTCTTGCTTGCCGCGCGTTCTCTTAACTCCCTTTGTCTATTCGGCTATGTATACTATTTTGATGTCTCTAATTACCCGAGGACGTCTTTCCTGTTTTTCTACCGGTGGGAACGGGCCTTGGTCTACTGTATAATCTGGTATCTTGGTTTAGCACGTCCTCTTTTTAAGACGATACTTTAGAGACAATTATTTAACGTTTTTAAATTTACTTAATTTTACTTGCATTATATCTTCTCTGTTTTCACTTTTTACTTTTTCTGTGTACTTTTCCCTCCTTACATAGAACTATCTTCTCATCATACCCTCTTCTTCCCTGTAATACAGCCCTATCTTTGCTTCCTCCGTCATCAATTCGCTATTGTCCTTCTCTCTTTATCCTATCCTTCCTATCACAACCATGTTTGTTTCTATGTACGATTTTTTTACTCTGGTCTTTTGTTTGTCTTGATGAAGGCTTTTTAGTAGTAACGTCGTCTGTCACTGTGTCTCGTTGTTAGGTTGTTTTGTTATCATTTTGTTAACACTTATACCTATTTTTTATCATTTTGATATGTCATGTTACACCTTGTTCGTGAGGTGTCGTACTATATAATGTTAGACTTGGCTCGTGTAGAGCCGGGATATGTAATGTTGCACCTTGTTAGGGAGAGGTTGGGATATCTCATGTTATTCTTGTTCATGGCGAGTCGGAATATGTTATCTGATGCTAATAGTAATTGTTTATAATCGCGTACATTTTTAAACAGCGTCTTGTAGATACTTTATAAATAAATATAATTTTTTTCTTTCTTTTGTCTGTTTCTACTTTAGTTTTTAGGCATAGCATGCTCATGTTGTGCTAAATTATGTGTGTATATATATATATATATATATATATATATATATATATATATATATATATATATATATATATATATATATTAGGGCTAGTAACGATTAATTTAATTTTAATAGTAAACTTTTATAAAATTAACGACTCATTAATAGTTAATTCCGATTAAAACAAAAAACATGTAGTTACAGAAATGGACAAATATTTGAGATTTATTTAACAAAATAGGACAAGCTTTTTTTCGTTCAAAAGTCATCAGATAACCAACTACGCAAGCACACCAGCATATTAACGTGGTTCGATTGATGAACGTGCCTTATTGACAATGTAACCAGCAGAGCTAAATAAACGTTTACACGGAACTGAGGTAGATGGTATGCACAGACACGGCTAGGCTAATAATGCCAACTTCGGATATCTGTTCATTAAGCTTCCATCATTGTAGTGGATCAACTGATTCAGCAACTTTTTTCTAGTTTTTATAGCTGTGGAGTTCATCAGCAGGACTTTAAGTTTTAACACCTTCTTCTGAGTTTGAGTCAGACTCCATCAACTTAATACGCTTTGATTTAGGTTCGCATATGGATTCATTGGCACTGTCAGTATTAGAATGCAACAGATTATCATTCAGACTAGCTTCTAACTGTCGCCCAGTAAGTGACCAAGTTTGTTCATTTGAATCATCTGGCAAGCACTTCAAGTTTTTATATCGTGGATCAAGTGCTGTTGCAATCTGTAATATTTAAATAGTGGCCGTACCAGCTACACGTTCTTTGAAGTTATCAAAAGAAACTGCCTTGAATCTGGCTATGTAGCCTGGATATCATCATTTAAAATCATGTGCATTGTCACTGACGATAACAGTATTAACACACAACTACACGACACATGCTTGCAAGCGTTTTTTTTTAATGTCACGCTGTACTGTAGCACTCACCGGACGATCAGACTGGATACAAAACTGACTCAGATTAGTCCTCTTAAAAGTAGATGACGATGCCACTATCAACTTACTAGATGAAGCTGACTTTGCAAGCTGAAGTTTCTGGTACTGTAGCGGGTGTTTGTTTTAAAGATGATAAGTAAACGATGTGTTAGATCCATGACATGCGAATGGTTTACCGCAATGAATGCAACAAACATCAGCATTTTCTATATTACTGTCAACCGACAACTTAAATCCAAAATGTTCACTTAAATCCAAATGATCCATAATATCAAAATAATCTCCCTGCTATAGGTTTACATCTAGTACCTCGATTACTCTCAGCCGTCTTCTTACATTGTTTACTGGCATTATTGTCTCCTGATTTCTGGTACATTTGTTAGTGATGGGCGAAAAAATTGGAACTCCATTAATCGCTAATCCAAAATTTAATCGTTAAAAAATTGAACGTTTAATCGATTAATTAATCGTTAATTAACATAGCCCTACTACATATATATATATATACCATTCGCATGTCATGGATATAACACCCTAGAAGACTATACACCTGGACGTCGCCGGACGGAAAGACCAGAAACCAAATAGATTACATATTAATAGATCAAAGATGGAAAACAAACATTCTTCAATGCAAGACACTACCAGGCGCAGACTGCGACACTTATCATGAGTTACTCATCGCAAAGTTCAAGACAAAGATAAAAAAGACAACAAAAAGTTCAATGATTACCAGATACGATATGACGTCAATACCGAAAGAATACAACATCGAAATTCAAAACAAATTCGAAAAATTACTAGAAATACAAGAAGAATACTCTCCAAATGAACTTGAAAACAAAATAAGTGACATTTTCAATGACTGTGCAAAAAACATGCTACACAAAAAGAGCAGGAAGAAGAAAGAGTATATATCATAAGAAACTATGAGCATTATCCAAGAAAGAAGACACATCAAAAATAGTTGTAAAAACAGAACAAATTATAGAATCCTGTCAAGAGATATACAAAGAAGAATTAGACAAGACAAGTAAAACTACATAAACAAAATATGCCTGGAAATAGAAGGGCAGAAAAGCCACGGTAACAGTAAAACGATGTTCGAAAATGTACGACACCAAAAAGACAGCAAACCTCAAACATCATTAAAAGTGCTGAAAGATAAACAAGGAAACATACTAACAGAAGGGAAGCATATCATACATAGATGGAAGGAATACTGCAGTGAGATGTATAATGACCCAAGAAAAACCAAAAACAGAACAATAAACGAATATGAAAAGGAGCCAGAACACACAAAGGAAGAAGTAAGATACGCAATAGAAAGTTTAAAGAAAGGTAAAGCCCCAGGCAATGATGGCTTAACAACTGAAATGATACACGCAGGCGGCGAGGCCGGAATCAAGATTTACCACAAACTCTGCTGCAAAATATGGGAAAGCGGTACATGGCCGGATGAATGGACAAAAATCATTATATATACCCCTCCCAAAAAAAGGCGGACTTCAGATTTGCTCTAAATACCGAGCTATAGCCCTTATAAGTCAAGCAAGTAAAATAATGTTAAACATCATAATGCAAAGAATCAAACAGAAATTAGAGATGGAGATAAACGAAACACAGGCTGGTTTCAGATCGGGCAGAGGAACAAGAGATCACATTCTTAACATGAGATTGATCATAGAAAAGTGTAGGGAATTTTCAACTGACCTGCACATGTGTTTCATAGATTACTCAAAAGCGTTCGACTGCGTCCAACACCAGCAACTATGGGAGATAATGAAAAGCATGGGTTTCCCAAGACATCTGATTCATCTAATAGAGGAACTTTACCAAGATCAAAATGATGCAGTAAAGTTAGAGGGCGATCTCTCAGAGTGGTTTGATGGACAGAGTGGAGTAAGGCAAGGATGCACACTCTCCCCATACCTGTTCAACATCTACGCTGAAAATATAATGAGGAACGTGAGAGAAGACATACACAACACTGACTACCACGCTTTAAACACAGGTGGATTCCTAATCCCGGAACTACGCTACGCAGACGACACAGTGCTTCTTTCAAATGATATAAAGGGATTGGAACAACTAATCAAGAACACAACGAAATATAGCGAAGCACAAAATTTGTATTTAAACACGCAGAAAACAAAAATCATGTCAACAGATATAAAAACACAACAACCAAAAATTAGAATAGACAATACCGAGATAGAATGTGTGGATAAATTTGAATACTTAGGGGCAAACATCAACGGTGCAGGAGACTGCATGGCAGAAATAAGGAAGAGATTGGCAATGGCATATTGCAAAATAGCACGGCTGAAAAACATATGGAAAACAACAAAATAGAAACGAAAGTGCTAATGTTACGAACTTTTATTTTTCCGGTTGCAACATACGGCTGTGATTCATGGACTCTAAGTAAAACAGCGGCAAAGAGGATCAACGCCGTCGAGCTGAAATGCTACAGGAAGATACTTAGAATATCATGGAAGGATAAAATCAGAAGCTCAGATATTATAAACACATTGAATATTCCAGAGTGTTGGTTACTAAACACAATAACAAAAAGAAAACTACGTCTGTTTGGTCATATAAAGAGACATAACAGTTTAGAAAGACAAATAATGGAGGTAAGAGTACCTGGAAAGAGGAGAATGGGCAGACCACGAAGACAATATATATATATATATATATATATATTGTTTGATTTCTTGATATGCAGGTGTATTATGTTGTTTAAGATATATATTACTCCTTCAAATTTTCTCTTTCCTTGACTCAGGTTAATCTATTCCCATTATGTATGCTCTTACTGCTGGCTAGATATGCTCATTTTAATTAGTTTCCAAACTATGTAATTCTCTGTTTGACAATAAATTTAACAAAAGACGTTGTTCAAAGAATTCTTCTAATTTTTTCATTTATCAACTTCCTCTTGTATTGTTTCTGCTTTTCTCTTAAGCATTTTGTTTCGCACGTAGTAAGTTTGTTCTTTGGTTCACGTCTGGCACTGGTAGCATAAATTCTGTATGAAGATTGATTTTATTATTTTAATTTTATTCTTTATTGTGATAAATGTGTGTTTCAATGGTACGTTTATACTGTTAATTTGTATTTTTGGTTCTAAATAGTATAAGTATTATAATATTTTAATTATAACTAGTATACCCCCGACCCCCAATGTTGACGAAATGTATTGACGAAATTATACAATTTGACCCGAATATTACTCCTACTAAATTGTACGTGTTCCTGCTATCCACTACGTCTTTATGTTATCCACTACGTGTTCTACCATCCACTACGTGTTCTTGCCATCCACTACGTGCTCCTGCTATCCACTATGGGTTCATGCTATCCACTATGTGTTCATGAGATCTGCTACGTGTTCCTGCTATCAACTACGCGTTTTTGCTATCCACTACGTGTTCTTGTTATCCACTACGTGTTCCTGCTATCCACTACGTGTTCTTGCTATCCACTACGTGTTTTTGCAAACCACTACGTGTTTTTGCAAACCACTACGTGTTCTTACTAACCACTATGTATTCCTGCTATCCATTACGTGTTCTTGTTATCCACTACGTGTTCCTGCTATACACTACGTGTTCTTGCCATCCACTACGTGCTCCTGCTATCCACTACGGGTTCATGCTATCCACTATGTGTTCATGCTATCTACTACGTGTTCTTGCTATCAACTACGTGCTTTTGCTAACCACTACGTGTTCTTGCTAACCACTACGTGTTCCTGCTATAGTTTACACTTAGTAATGTAAAGTGATGAAAAGTGTTAAATTATGTGAAATCTTTTTTTTTTAAATACACTAAGATCGACGATTTCCAATTCAACGATAATATAAAATATCTATAATCTAGATTGTTGTTTCTGACGATAAGCCTATTCCAACCTTTATTTGTGTTTTTCTAGCACACATCCAGGTCCAGTCCTGAGCGTGATATATCTTCGTATTTATAGATTATGTATAGATACTTGAAATGTTTTTCCAGTTTCCGTGCTCGAACATCCCAAGCTGAGATGAGATTTCAGATAAAAGAAATATGTTTATACTGAATCTACCCACCCATTTCTGTTTGTATACACATTTATCACAGTGCCTGATCTAACTGCGCATCTATCATATACACATCTATCTACCCATCTATCTATCATTCTATCTATCATTCTATATATCTCTCATTCTATCTATCATTCTATCTATCATTCTATCATTCTATCTATCTATCATTCTATCTATCATTCTATCTATCATTCTATCTATCATTCTATCTATCATTCTATCTATCATTCTATCTATCTATCATTCTATATATCATTATATCTATCATTCTATATATCATTATATCTATCTATCATTCTATCTATCTATCATTCTATCTATCATTCTATATATCATTATATATATCATTATATCTATCATTCTATCTTTCTATCTATCATTCTATCTATCATTCTATCTATCATTCTATCATTCTATCTATCATTCTATCTATCATTCTATCATTCTATCTACCCAAATATCTACTCATCTATCTTCCCATTTATCTACTCATCTCTGTATGCGTGATTACTACAGTGTCTGTCGAAAATTAACATATGCTTCGTATGTATGTTGGTATGTAATTTCTCTTATATATGTACCGTATCGCTTTCAGACACATCACATCCCTCCCACCTGGATATATGTAAACATTATATTGAAATACATGATTCGTCTTTGTTTGCTATGTTATTGTTATAATTTGTGTATCTTTCATTGTATATGTTTATTTGGAAAACCTTCGTGGTTCTGGATGCTCAGTTAAATGTAAACCGGCCACTCTGTACCTCTCCCTATTCTATCTCTCTCTTCATCTCTCGTACATTTCTCTCCCAATCTCTCTAATTCTTCATCTCTCGTGCTCTCTTCTATCTCTCTCTCTCTATATATATATATATATATATATATATATATATATATGTACGTCAATGTTATTTATCATGTCACTAATAGATTTACAGACTGTCGCTATGATCACAGACTGCCTAGGAAAGTCTACATCTCCAGCGAGCTCTTGACGTCTCAATTTTCGGATCAATGGTTTCTGCAATATCTCCCGTTATTTGTTTCCTTTGTCCGACCACGTAATGTCTCCGTGACAACATGAATTATTGTATCACTATTACTAAACCGTGTAAAGTTTGATGTGGCCAAAATATTGTATTTTCCGAGATATACTACTGTTCTTGAGCCAAGTCTGTTCATCTCTTGCAAGATCGTCTTTGTAGTCCATAGTTTCTCATTCTTATTCTGTATGAATGAAACGAAACGAAACATCACACTTGTCTAATTTGTTTTTGAATTTGTGAAATTGTCCATGATAAAAATCAATACGAAACCACATAAAATGTACATGACCTATAAACTATATTCATTAGATAGTATTCATGTGAAGTTGAATGTTAGACAGTCATGGGATGTGTTAGGGCTGTACAGAAGAATGATGAGAATCATATTTAAAGCTAAACAGATAAATGTGGATGTAAGCAGTGCAGGATTTACCTATAAGCTAAACAAGCTATAGCTTGGCGTCCCAACTGTTTTAGTGGCCCCCAAAAAATATATTTGGCAGTGACATATAATATCTGGACTTATAAAGGGCCCCATATCTCAGATAGTTTCGAGAATCTATAATTTCGCATAGTTGTCGTCTAATAAGTAGTCAACATGGATTAGGAAGAGATGCAGTCAAAAGGACATGTAACTGTGCCCTTTTGATAGTATGAGTGTCGACTGCCGTAGGGCTCCCCGATGGAGCTCAGCGATCACACGCAAGTCGGAGAATCCTGGAAGTGTCGCTCTAGGAGCGTAGATCGAGGCTCCGACTTGTACCCGTACTGCGTCTTGGCGATCAAGCCCCGCGAGTGGTCGTCAGATAGTTCGGTGATTGGTATATAGACCGGGCGCGGCAATGTCCACCCAGCACTAGTCATTGTCTTCCCGGGGTATCGGTTCTATGTAGGAACGGTTCCCGTAGACGCCAATGGACCAGCGATCACACGCGAGTCGGACAGATCCACCGGATCGGGTGATGGCTTCATAACACTGTAGTTTCTTATCCTACATATAATCAGATGCCATCACGACGTTATCCCAAAACATGTTTCAACTTGTTTTCATGCCACGATACGTTATTGTCATATGTAATGGCTGGACTGTCATACCTAAGCGTCTGACAGGGGTCAGACGTGTCTCATCACGTTTCATGACTAACACATATTCGTCGATGTGACGAATCAGGATGTAATCTTTGTAGGTCTTTCATAAAAAACACGCGATAACATTCGTCTTTGAGAATGTTTTCTTGATAAACAAGATTAAGATGAGCCATCGTATAATGAGACGACAGTAAATAATATGAAAACACATCATCATTGCGGTCTCCACATCGATGGTTGGGTGTATAAGACCTTCAACAGCCCGTTTATGTGTGGTGTCACACTCTGCTAGACTAGAATATGTCCATCACGTGATATACGCTCCCATATGTATGTCTCACCTCCACTGATCGGGCGTCTATAGATGACAGAAGGGTGTTGAGTATACTATTTCTACCCCTGACACGAAGAGTCATAACAAAGCGAAACGAAAGTATGTAATATGATTTCACACGATCATGTGACGTCGGATTTACAACAGAACAATCAGATCGGCTGACGTAAAGGCATAACTCTTCGCAGCGCTCTATCTCCAGTAGTATGTATCAGTGCAAGCGATGTTCCCTGCCGTGCTGGTTGTTAAACTGTGTACTATAATCGCACAATGTTACCCCGTGTCTCTACTGTCTTCTATGATCTGATGTGACTATGACTTCCTTGTCTCAAAAAGTGGTCATAATACGATGACTGTCTATATCTTACATTATTGACTAAACACAGACTCTCTTTAAAAGTCTGTCAACATCTCCGCGTTACTTTTAGTGATAGTTCATAGAATTCTGAGTATTCTTCTATAGAACCAGATCTCTGGTGTCTCTAAATTATCACTTTCATGTTTAATTATTGCCCAGAACTCTGGTCCATATGTTAGTATAGGAGTTATATAGCAATGTACATTGCCCACATATCTCTATCATGTACAGGGTGACACACAAAAAACGGGCATCACCAAAAATCTAATAACTTCAAAAATTATATTTAGATCGACACAAAACTTTAGCTACATTAGGTCAAGCCTGTGTAGCAGACATTTAAGTCTCTAAAACAAAAACTTTTTGTTTCACTGGTGCTCCAAAATGTGCTACAAATGAGCACCCAGGCGCTGCACTTCGACCCAGGCAGTGCACTTCACCGAGTGTAATGGCCTTTGCAGAAAGTGCTCAGGGGGTGTGCTACCCCAGAAGATATTGTTGTTCGAGTTCACGTGACCTGACAACAGAAAATGTGCCTCGTCCGAAAACCAGACATGTCAAGGAAGTCTGGCACAGCGTCAATATTGTCGCAAAACCACTGGCACATGATCACTCGCTTCCTCATGTCGTCATGTGTAAGCTTGTGTTTAATCTGTATCCTGTAAGGATACAGGTGGAGATCTGCGTTCAAAATTCTCCGCACAGACTCCGATTGATTCCAAGCTCCTGACTTCGCCGTCGCACGGACTTGCTTGGGCTGCGGACAACAGAGTCTCTGACTGCATCAATGCTGTGTGGTGTCCTTGATGATTTCGTTCGTCCAGAGTGTGATTGTCTGTTAGTGTCTTTACAATTGAGGTTATGCACAGTCCCATGGGTTCTTAACTTGTCGACCCATTTGTAGATCATTGAGTGGACAGGAAATTCTCGACATCTGAACCGTTCTTTGAATTACAATTGAGCTGCGTGGATAGACTTCAACCGAAAATATGCCTCAACTGTAAATGTCTTTTCCACAGTAGTCCATGGCATCTCGAATGTCGAATTTGGTAGACTCTTGAAACATCAATTTTTCTTGATGAATCTGAAAAATAAAAGGAATTGATTATTTATTTCAAAGTTATTCAAGTTAAGGTGATGACCATTTTTGTGTGTGTCACCCTGTACTATCATCCTGAAATCATGCATACAAATGATGAAACACACTGCAAGAAAGTATCATGAAATCGTATATACAAATGATGAATAGGGCCTATACACACTGCGAGAAAGTATCATGAAATCATACATACAAATGATGAATCACACTGCGAGAGGGAACGCATGCTGATCACAGAAAGCAACTGTCAGCTAAAATAAAACATCAGACAATCCACCCACATGCTATTCTTTGGGAATAAGTATTCTTTTCAGAAATATTTCTCTGCCACCTGCTCACTTCTAACTATCTGTGGATGTGAGACAAACGAACACATGACAAGAATAACATAAATAGACATATGTATATAAATACATTCACACATGTACGCATACATACATCTACACACACACACACACACACAGAAACAGCCATGCAAACGCCTGCTGATCAGTAGATCCGGGTTTCTAATCAATTATATATTGGTAGTTTTAAATAGAAATGACTTCCATAGTATGCCCATAGACACATACGCGCGCACACACACACCACACACACGGAACGGTCATCCAACGCTTAACAGAAGAGTCACAATGAAAGACAGAAAGATCATCCAACCTTTAACATATCAGATACAGCGGACAACAGAGAATGATACGACCATTTCTATACGTTTAATTATTTTAACACCCATGAGCGTGGTGCTAGTTTCCAAAAATCACAGTCACCAGACAGATTCAAGAACCCTTGTGACAAAAATAGAAAGAGTGACCCGTATAGCTTCGGTGCAACGAAATGTGGCGTGTATAACTTCCGGACAACACGTTGCTCAGTCTAAGTATTTAACAACTATGGACATTATAGAACCATTAGAGATGAATAATTGAACTATGTTTACATGTAATCTTAATTATAAAATTATCAGTATGAATGGAGTTTCAATAACACCATAGCGTTACGCAGATTATATAGAAAAATATGTTATAAAAGAATGCGCTATAGAGGAATTCCACTACATTGATAATGTTCTACTTGTAGTTTCTGTTGTGTGCGTATACACATCTAGAACCATACATTAAATATAGAACAGATGTAACCATATTTTTAATTCACATTATTTTAACTTGTCCATATATCTATATATGGCGTGAAGGTATATTTTATATATATACATCTGTATGCTGGAATGTCTCTATATATCTGTCTATATGACAGTGTATATGTGTATGTAAAATGATCACTGTCAGGAGCTTTTTTCTTATTTATTAGTGTATATACATATGGATATATATTGGGAAGCTAACATTTACGCCTGTCATCATCATCAGGTGCCGTGCCGGGTGGCGTAGGCGGTCATGGCTCTCCACAGCTCTCTGTCCACAGTATTATGTATCAAAGTCGTTGTTGTTTCTTTGCCGTGACAGGTTGTCAAACTGTCTAATATTTTCTCGCGTTGTCGCCCTCTGTCTCTGGTGCCTTCAATCTTGCCTGTTGTGATTATGTTCTCTAAACCTGCCTGTCTCATGAAGTGGCCAAAAAAAGAAGATTGCCTTTTTCTTATATTCTTGATTAAGGTCCGTTTCGCATTTAACTCTTTTAACACCTCTAAATTAGTTTTTCTGGCAGTCCATGGTATTCTCAGCATTCTTCTGTAGAACCACATCTCAGTTGCCTCCAATCTCCAACTTTCCAATTTGTTTATTGTCCAAGACTCGCACCCATATGTTAGTATAGGGGTTATATAGCACTGCAGAACTCTCTTTCTCACCTCTAATGACAAGGTCATATTACACAGTATATTTTTCATTTTTCTGAATGTTGTTTTTTTTCCTGTCCTATTCTGAATCTTATTTCTGTTGAACTTCTTCCATCTGCTGTAATAATTGTACCTAGATATTTGAATTGGTGGACCTGTTTTAATACTATATCATTCACTATGATCTTGCAAGGTGTGTTATTTTCTTTCTTTGAAATAACCATTACTTACGTTTTCTTGATATTTAGGAAGAGGCCTTTCTCTTTGCTTTCTGTGACTACTACTTTAATTAAGTTCTGAAGGTCTTCCTCACTTTTTGCAATCAGAACAGTGTCATCCGCATATCTCAAATTATTTATGTTATGTCCTCCCACTGATATTCCTGGGATATCTACTATTGCACGCAATATGTTTTCACTGTATAGAGAGAACAGGTCTGGTGAAAGCACGCATCCCTGTCTGACTCCTTGTTTTATTTGTTGAAAAGGGCCAAATTGATTTCCTACTCTTATTGCTGCTGTTTGTTGCCAGTACATGTTCTTGATTATTCTTAAATCCTTGCTGTCAATGTTCAGATTCTCTAGCATGTGTATAATTTAGCTATGTTTAACTTTGTCAAATGCTTTAGTGTAGTCTATAAAACATAGGTACAGATCTGTTTGTACCTCTATAGACCTCTCTATTAGTGTTCTCAATATATAAATAGCATTGTTGGTGCCTTTGCCTTCTACAAAACCACATTGTTCTGGACTTATTTCTGATTTTATTTTGTTTCTCACTCTCTTCATGATGATTCTGAGAAGTATTTTGGTTATTTAGCTCACGAGGCTGATTGTACGCTGTTCTTCACATTCGGTGGTCCCTGGTTTCTCAGGTAATGCTATGAATATGGATCTCATTAAGTCATCGGGTATGTTTCCGCTGTTATATATGTCATTCAGCAATTTTGTGATTATTTCAACTCCAAAGTTATCTAAAGCTGCTAATTCTTCTAATGTGATATTGTCTGGACTTGGGGCTTTGCCATATTTCATGTGTCTTAGTGCCTCCCTTACTTCTGCTGTGAGTATTGATGGACCCTCGCCGTTATCTTGTATGTTTATTTCTGGTCTATTGTCATCATAAAGTTCTTTGATATATTCTGACCATCTCTGTACTATGTGATATATTCCCATTAATACCTGCCCTGTCTTAGATTTTAGACACCCTGTAACTGTTTGCGTTCTCTTTCCTGTTATCATCTCAATTTTCTTATATAGTAATGTTGTATCTTGGTTGTAATGCAATTCTATTTCTGTGCATTTCTTGTTCAGCCAGCTTTCTTTCGCAATTTTGCATTTCTCTCGTATCTCCTTATGTATTTTCTGATATTCCACTATCTTGTGTTTATTTTTCCTTCTGGTGCTGATCAATTCTAATATTTCTTCTGTCATCCATTTTTGTTTTGATGTATGTTTTACTTTTGGTATTATCTCTTTAGATGTTTGGTTTATCGACTGTTTTAGCATGTTCCATTGATCTTCAATACTCTGAATCTTTGCAATGGCATTGTATCTATTTTGTACAATTATGTTGTATCTTTCTTTAATGTCAGCATCTGATTTCAATAAACTAAATATAATTTCATATTCCTTGGTGCTCTCTTGATCTTCTTTAATCTTATACACAATTTCGCTACCAGTAGTATATGATCACTGTTGCAGTCAGCACCTGGCCTTGTTTTCATAGATCTAGTGTTGTTTCTATGTCTTTTAGAGACTAAAATGTAATCAATAAAATGTAATTACGCCTGTACATAGATATAAAAATAACTTACGGTTGTATTTTAATCCATTATACTAGGTGGGTTTTGAAAAAATATGGCAATATTAACGGCCCTGATCTGGTAACCCACTGTGCCGAGAGTGAGAGTACATTAGCCAGTATTCTTTCCTTTCATATCGACATGCTGTATTAGTCTATGAAACATTTTCTGCTAAGAGAACAGTGGCATCTGCCTATCTCTGGTTGTTTATTTTTCCCCCCTCTGCTCATGAGTTGTGAAGTTACTTCTATATGTCTAAAGATATCCTCTGTGTCGATATAAAATAAGTTGTGTCATATTATTACATTCGAATGGCCTAACGAAATGTGTATAAAATAACATAAATTCACTATAGACAAACAAACCAATTTATTGAGATTAAATATAAAGGGGGATTTAAAATTGTGTTCTAAATAAGGAAATTTGTTATAAAGAACGCGCTATAGTGGATTCAACTGTAATATATTATCCTTAATGTTATCTCATTTGTAATATACTCATATCATTTTCATATCATATCATATTCATATCACACCATGCTGAGCTGCTAACTCTTGCTTTCAGCTTTATTCTGTTTGTTTAGTTGACCAATTATATGGCACAGAGCGACAAGATCGTCGTCTCATTACATACATATACTTTGCGTCCTCCATCACCGTCTTCTTTCTCAATCTCTCTTCGTATCTTACTATCTCTTTCTCCCGCCTAATTGTTAGAGTGTGAGGCGTTCGTCAATTTGTAGTCCAGTTGTAGAGCTTTGTTTCATTTAGTGTTTAGATTTATAATTTGCTAACTCTGTCGTGGTATCTGCGAAGAGTTATAGTGTTATTAAAATTCCACACCTAAAGATAGATAGTGTTATAATTAAAATTACATGTAACTACATAGTTTAATGGTCCATCTGTTTGATAGTTCTATAATTTCCATAGTTGTTACATACGTTGACTCAAGTATTGTGTTGACTGGAAGTTATAAAGACCACATTTTGTCCTCTTGAAGTTATACCGGCCATTCTTTCTATTGTTATCGCCTTGGTGGTTGAATTTACGGTCTGGTCGGTGACTGGTTTTGGGAAACTAGTACCAGGTTAATGGGTGTTAAAATAATTAAATGTCTAGAAGTGCCCGTTTTATTCTCTGTTGTCAGCTGTAACTGATAGATAAATGTTCGATGATCTTTCTGTGGTGGTTGGTACTATTATGTTAAACGTTGAATGACCGTTATGTGTGGTTGTGTGTGTGTAGTGTGTGCATGTGTGCGCGTGCGTATTTGTGTCTGGGCAAACCACGGAAGCAATTTCTATTTCAGGCTACCAATAACAAATTGATTCGAAACCGAGATCTGCAGGTCACCAGGTGTATGTTTGGATCTCTCTCACTCTCTCTCTCTCTCTCTCACACTCTCTCTCACTCCCTCTTACTATGTGTGTATTTATGTTATTCTTGTCTTGTGTTCGTTTTTCTCACATCCACAGATAATTAGAAGTGAGCAGGTGGCAGAGAAAAATAACTGAAAAGAATACTTATTCCCAAAGAATAGCATGTCCTTATAGATTGTCTGATGTTTTATTTTAGCTGACAGTTGCTTTCTGTGATCAGTATGCGTTCTTTCTCGCAGTGTGTTTCATCATTTGTATGTAGGATTTCATGATACTTTCTCGCAGTGTGTTTCATCATTTGTATGTAGGATTTCATGATACTTTCTCGCAGTGTGTTTCATCATTTGTATGTAGGATTTCAAGATACTTTCTCCCAGTATGTTTCATCATTTGTATGTAGGATTTCATGATACTTTCTCCCAGTGTGTTTCATCATTTGTATGTAGGATTTCATGATACTTTCTCGCAGTGTGTTTCATCATTTGTATGTAGGATTTCATGATACTTTCTCGCAGTATTTCATCATTTCTATGTATGATTTCATTATACTTACAAGTGTATGAATTCTGTGGTAGCACAGTGTTTAGTATGCTGGTTTCCAGTCCACGATCGGAAGTTCAACTTCCAGCTTAACTTGAAATACTTTCTTAAAATCATCGGCTACTATGCAGACCAAGTTAAAAAAACATTGGTACCATATCTCATATGAAAGAAAAGGTTAGGCCTACGAGTTTGGTACTGACCACATCATCCTTACTCATACTGCTGATCAATTAAAATACGAACATAGAACCGTAATTCCAATACGTGTCAAGGGCGTGAAAAAGCGAACTTTACATTTGTAAAGAAAAACGAACACTTCAGACACAAAAAATATAATCAAAATTTTATTTTCCACAGGTTGTTTTATTTTGTTTTTTATAGTAAACTAAGCGATATGTATGATATATACACGCACACACACACGCATATATATATATATATATATATATATATATATATATATATATGTCTTTTTCCGTAGCTATGTACTTTTACTTTTGGTGTTATGTATAGGCTACTCGAAAACAGTGCAGAGCCGGCGCATATTTGGATCCTTTATAGTTCAACTCAATAGCCGACCAGTGGCGTTTGCAGAAAATCTTGACAACGCTCTTGCGCGCGATAAAATCTGAATATTGATATGTGTGAGTGATCTTGTTTATTTATGACACATGGCACAATGTTCTAACAAATGGAAAAATTTTCGATTTCTGCTAGGCCTGCTGAGTAATCGAAATTAGTGTTATTTATGTTTTATCGGTGTTTACTGGTTCAATCAAAGATTGAGATGCATTAACACGGTAGCTATTGCGTTAACTGCGATTCTGTTATTTATTTTAGTAATTGAATCAATTAAAATGAACCATTTTGACTTTACATCTGTCTTCCGAACCCGTAATTTACACATTCAAAAATGCAAGATTACGCACCTTTCATAAGTACGCAGTTCTAAGCACTCGTTCATATGATTTCAATAGTCATGTCAGTAGTGCTTCGGACTCTTGTGATTGTCCGTATCATGATCTGTGTTCTTTCTTAATATGCGTTTCTTTTCCACAGCATTACAAAAAATATATTCGTATCTTTTTACATTTTTGCTTGTTTTATTTTCGCCCGGGGATAGCTTTTAATAATTTTTGTGCTGCATTATACCCAAAAATTGCATCTATTCTATTTTTTTTTAATTCTCGCTTAAGCATTTCTTCAATTGCATTCCGCTACATAATAAGAAAAATATTAGCATTTATTCTGTTACTTTGTTTTTTTCTTTTTCTTTTTTTCTTTTTTAATTTCACCCACACATTGCTTCTCCTTTTTTATGTTACATCTAAAGAAAAATATTGACATCTATTATATTTTCTTTTTGTTTTATTCTCACCAGATAACGCCGTTAATTTCTTCTAGTATATATACACATATATATATATATATATATATATATATATATATATATATATATATATATATATATATATATATATATATATATATATGTAGTAATGCTCTTTCAAATTTCTTTGTAGTTAGATGTATGCTGTATTCATATATAACTCATAATAAACGTGTCTTTGTTTGTAGACTTCAAGTAGCTTTCAGAAATATTTACTCGTAAATGCGAGTACCATAGTTCTTTAACTGAGAGTGAGAATGACTCAGACGTCCACGGTAGCAAATTAAAATTTAACTTCAGATGGACAGCAATAAAGTTTTCAAACCATTAGCGAAATCACAGTTTTAAAGAGTTTATTAGGTCCTTAATCGGTTAGTTAGCTGACGTCCGATACGTACATTTCATTAGCAGGCAACACGAAGCACACGCACAGTGTCCAATAAGAAATTCGAATCAGGAAAAATAAACGACATAAACAGTATTTTTTTAATGTCAAGTCGTGCATACACTGAAATACTGCCTAAGTGATATATATATATATATATATATATATAAACAAATATTGCATAGAAAACATCTGCATTCAATAATTGTGGCCAGGGTTGCCAAGTATTGAAAATTTAGTATAAATCACATCATTGGTACAAAATAGTTAAAAATGATCACACTCGTCATTGATCTGAATGTGTAATGAAGATATGTGAGGTAAATCACCTAGTCTTTTATGTTTGTTCTTGAATAATTTGTTTTCTGCCTCTCTGCTTTTCCGCAATCAACTGTTTCCATTTGTATCGTTTTTGAAAAGGAATAATGTTGGTACCTTGCAAGCTTTCGTCATTTCACTATTAAAATTTTGGCAACAATGTTGCCTTAATCGTTGTGCTCTGTATAGAATATGGTAGTAATAACTAAATGTAAATAACTAACGTGATTACCTTATGTAAAATTTAAATTAATATTACTCCCGTGGCTCACCCATCCTCAAGGAAATAGAGTAGGTTCAAGCTCTGGGAAAGTTGTGAAATTATATATCTACTTAACAAATGCGAAGACATTTGATCTATGATTTTCCACTTATTAAGTAGCTCATCACTTACGGGAAAACAGTGTTCTTGGACGTTGTTTCATAGTGCAGCTCTTTTTTTTTAACTTTTTACAAGAGCATTTATTAGATACATTGATATATTAACTGTTATCAATAAAATAATCTTCACAAATATCTTAGTCATTAAGCAGTACCGTGAGTTTTAGTGTTTAATTACCTTTAACGACCATTTTTCCTATTGAGTGGTATAATAAATAAAATCACCTGAATATGACGTGGTGAATGCAAGTACAAGCGGCGCGTATATTACACAAGTCACTCACAACCTTTCTGCAACTCGCTAACGTAAAAAATGCAGAATTTACAGGGGCTTTTTGACAAAAATATATATAAATGTGATATTATAACATAATGGTATATACTAGAAAGCCGAAATGAATACTGCAGAGAAATGAATAAAAATGAGACTGACAAGACGGTTGAAAGTGAAGAAAGAGGAACAAAACCTCTGTTAGATGAAGCACGTTCATCAACCTAAAGCTTGATTGAAATGAAGTCATTCTGACGGAATGATAAAACTAACTGAACCAATTCGAGCATAAGGAATATGATAAAACCATTATTCACGTTTATACGTGTGTGAAGATCTGAAATAGTACTGCTCAAAGAATAGAAATTATCATTCTATACACGCCTCACTTCTTCATCTATTGAAATAGAAATCATCATTCTATACACGCCTCACTTCTCTTTATCAAAGATCGGAATTCCTAAGTCAGACACAAATTATGGTAGCATTGCTCTAATGATATAAATTATCTTACGAAATCTCTTTAGAAACCGTTAGACCGTTAGAAATAATATAATAATAATAAAAATAATAATTCCGGTAACCGTGAGCTTCATAGTGGTGCCACTTTGGAAACAGAAAAAGCTGTCCAACTAGTCTTGTCCTCAGCAGCTCAAATGAGTGTAGAAAAATAATTCCCTGATGATTACTTGATGTTATCAATTCCAGATCTTCATTTCTCAAAATGTTTTCTTTGGCCCTCGAATTCTCATATCATTGTAGTTGTATAAAGTGTCACGTTATATATCCAAACCAAGCAAGCGTAAGCGTTTTCATTATCA
This sequence comes from Meghimatium bilineatum, assembly GCA_034231615.1. Lineage (NCBI taxonomy): Eukaryota > Metazoa > Mollusca > Gastropoda > Stylommatophora > Philomycidae > Meghimatium > Meghimatium bilineatum. Next base: position 50,227,312 of record CM067298.1, read on the forward strand.
CCGAAAGTGGTTCTTGATAGCTTTTGAAACGATAGAGAAAAAATGATGCTTGGTTAGTCGGGTAATGGATAGGGTACTGAAGCTTATTTGTTGTGAGACAACAAGCTTTCAATCACGGACTTAATCGATCTTTCATAACGATTAATAAATAAAACATTAGACATTCAAGTTATTCTATCACATATACCTACCAAAGTATCCCTTGAAATGATCTGTATGTATTATGCTAAACACTAGCGATGATGTAGATGATGATGATGATGATGATGATAATGATGATGATGATGATGATGATGATGAAATAATTTCTTTACCTGTGACCAAGTAGCTCTTGACAGCTCATAACCTTTCTGATATCTGCACATATCTTTCTCAGAGTAACTGAGACAATCATCGAGATATACAAGATATATTGGTTAATTGGAAAAAAAAAACGCTTTATATGTCTAATTTAACTTTTTACTTTTATTTAAATTTTTCCTTAAATATATGCTTAAATATTTACTTAATTCTTAATTTTTACTTAATTTTTGACAAATTTAAATATTTACTTAACTCTAAATTTTTACTAATATACATAATGGTAATATTTGAAATTGTTAACACAATTTGTACAACCCATTTAACTGTTCCCTGATTTTCCTTTACTGTTGACACACAGTATAAATATCGTACCCAATGATAATCACAGGAAAAGTCTAATGAGTCATTTTAAAAGTTTGCTTTCCAAATATCGAAATTATATATATATATATATATATATATATATATATATATATATATATATATATATATATATATATATATATATATATATATATATATATATATATATATATATATATATATATTGCTTAATCCGTTTTTTTAATGTTATATACGCTCCTTCATATCTTGATTTTTTTATTAGATACTGGTTTCACGGGACCTGGGGCATTCCTATAAGTGTTCCACCCTCCGTTGCAGCAGCCATCCCAGTGTATATAGACTCCCAGTCTGGTGTTGATTGTATGATCTTCGGGACTTTCCATAAAATTTACTTTTCCTTCCCTCATCTCCAGATACTCCCATTTCTGACATTCTTTGAATGTGTACGTTCTCAGCCTCATTGACATCATTTTCACCTTGAAATGAATTTATTACTGCCTTCATTAAGTCTGCTTTATCTCTTCTCAGCAATGTGCCGTCTATCACCACATTGCCTGCCAATAAGTCGGCTCTCTCGTTTCCTCTGATTCCAGCATGACCAGGACAGTGTATCAATGTAATGCTCTGGATAGTTGAGTTGTTCAATAAGTGCCACTATTATTTTCTCAGCATGAACTTTTCTATCTTGCGCAGCATTCTTTGAGAGTCTGTGAGTATTACTGAGTGTGTTGATGTATCAGTTATCAACCAATTAAGTTGCTGCTGTAACTCCCTTTTAATATACGAATCAAATGTGCCAGTCATAACACATTTCAAAAGGAAGGCACTAGCACTAGCGGAAATTGAATGACTGTAAAATTTTCTGGCAATAGGTGACTGTTGGTATGATTGGTTAAACTTTTTTTCTCTTACCACTGCGAAAAGGTCAAACGAATGCAAACAAATAATTATTATAAACCTAAAGCCATGACGGCTGCGTTATATCAGCCCAAGAGAAGCAGAGAAAGTTTAAGAGTACCATCGCGAGATAGATAGGTTAAGATCTAGCAGAGTATACCACCAAGACAAGAGATAAGTGACGTTGGAGGTCTGTGGCAGCCAACCTTCGATACGGAGACAGCACTCCATGATGATTCACAGTTGCATCAAATAATAAATAAATATATTCAAATTTTTACATTTATTCAAGTGGGTCTGTGGAGTGTATCTTTGAGAGTTGTTATTTTTGCGTTAGTTTAGATCGCTTTGTATTCGATCCCAGAGACCTTTTGTTACTTTGCTTTCCCCTTCCACTTGTAAACACTTGGACATAGACATATGAAAGTTTTTGAAGAATAATTTTTTTATAGAGTATTACTGTCAAAAGAAGATAGGCATCAATTGGTCAAATAACATAGGCTTATTTTTTTCCGAAATTTACATACATACTATGTCGTATGGTGGATAGCATATATAACAGTATTATAGTAATACCTAGTAATACCAAAAGTAATACCTAGAAAATATCCTGGAGATATTCTTGTTTTATAATTATACTGGTGAAATTGTTTCAAAATGGGAAATCATTAATGATAACCCCGCTAATTTTGAATGAGTGCTTCATCCATGTATATATCTAGATTTATGTGACTGTTTCAAATTTGTCGTTTAGCTCTTATGTTTGTCGATGTTCACGGTTTAGGCTTAGTTGGTTGGTTGGTTGATTTATTGTATGCGTGTATTTGGTTTAGATACACAAGTTTTACTGAGCGAGTGGATGGGTTTAGTTTTAGTGAGTGGATCGTGTAGCTGCGTTCAGGGGATGGGTTTATTCAGTGAATAAATCGTTCACCACAAAGTTCACCATAGAACAGTCTCTTTTTCTTTGGAAGAAGTTCGTCTGAAATGCGGACGATGTGACGTTCCAGCGAAGTCAAAAACGCGTATATTCATCTGAGACTTTTCGCCGTGTTGAGGATGTTAAGTATTTGGTATCTAATTAACGGTCTTGCGCTGTATGTTTCTGTAGTTCTTGTATCTACACTTCTGCTTGATTTATTTTGTAATGAGGAGCGCGGTAGCCTAGTGGATAGTGAGCTTGCTTGCTATCATCTGGTTACAGCGTGCCAGGTTCGAAACCACATCCGGACATTAAAAAAAAAATCCGGGTTGTGATTTCTCACTTGACACGACCACTCCTCCAGTCGACTCAGCTGTAAATGAGTACCTGACGCATGAGTTAGGGAAGGTAAAATATAGCAAGGAAGGGAACTGGCCACCCCACCTAATAGTTGCTGCGGCTTAGTACATGAAGAGTTATCTTCATCCCCGACGGCAGATGCCATGGGACCTACCTTTACCTTTATCTTCTCAATAGAAGAGCTACTAGTAGAATAAAAAACAATCTTATTTACGTCATGTTTTCGATTACTTCCGTGCATTTTGTTTCCCGGCGTTCGAAGGCGATACAAAGCGTATACATACTGACCAAAGACAAACACGGCAACACTCAAAATCGTGACGTTTGAAGGCTTGTTTTAGCTTGAGTGTGCTCGTATGACTTACATTGACAAGAGTCACTTTAACTTGCTTCCAGTTGAATAACCCGTATTTTTAAAAAAAGTGGCCGTCTGCCTATATAATCTATGCGAAATGAAGGGCGATGACTTATAGACTCTGTACTAAAGAGACAACAGCACGAAAATAACATTTTAAACACTGCTTTGTATCAAGATCAACAATTAATACATAATTATTACTTTTCTATACTGAGATGTTTTCCGTGACAATTAGCACAGAACAGGAAAGATGATAAATTTTGCGGTCACCCACGAGTCAGTGGAAACTCAGCACTATTGACAAGTGCTGGATCGATATTATCGGGTCAGAGCGTTAATCTTGTTGGATGACCGTCAATCAAAATAGACACGATTGAGTTTATTTAAGCTTTGCTAAAAGCAATGCCCTGTACATTTTAGAAATATTTCTTCACTCATTTCACCGAGTCTAATAGCCTGTTATGAATGGTGTTGTAAAATGCTAGACAGAAGCCAGTTTTTTCAATCACTCTGATGGAATGAGACGACAAAAAAGTGTGACTTACATAAGCGATATTATAAAGTAATGACATATGGTAAAAACGATCAATAAATCAATAAATCAGTAACGATTCAGGGTCGTAGGGTAACCACATCGGGTACTTCAGCACACAGAGTCTTCCAGCGAATTCTATCCTCAGCGATGCGGATGAGTGTGGAAATATCTTGCCCTGTCCATTCCTTGATGTTGTCTGTCCATGGCTTTATTTGCCCTCCTCTGCTTCTTCCCACTTCGACAGTTCCCTGTATTGTTGTTTTTGACAAAGAATCATGTCTGTATTCATGTCCAAACTATGCTAGTTTTCGTCGATTCACTATTGAAAGCACTGGTTCTTGTACACCTACATACATCTCTACTTTATTTCTTACGTACGCATTGAAATACTACAATAGTAAAAATTATAATTATCACTGAAGTATTTCAGAGTCTACAATCAGGCAGCATGGAATTAATGAATCCACGGGAATAAAAAAAAAAGAAGCTACATTTGAGATATAGGGAAACCTTCATAATTAAGGTCAGCAGTGATCATTCACAACGGAAATGTTGATGTCTGAAACAAAATCGAGATATTGAACATTTCTTGGATGCAAAAACGGTAAACTTCTATTGTCCGGATTATACAGGAATCAGAGGCAACGAAAGAGCAGATGCACTGGTAGGCACAGCTATAGTGGGTGGCACAGTGGTTATAAGAGCAACTGTATGTGTGAATTACAAAGTGATGAAAATAAGGCTGAAAGAGACAATGTGCATGTTCACAGAATCATAGATATAAGAGTGATGAAGGGAGAGAAAGTGCGTCCTCTATGAAAAGATTCGAGGAACATCGGCATGACTTTGAGAAAGAACGCATAAATACAAACTGCTAAAATATCAGTTGTTTGTTTGTTTGAGAACCACAGGAATTCTTTCATACCCAGGAGACTTTCAGACTTCGGCTTAGTGCAATGTATATTGAAGGAGCCGTCTACTCAGATGGTACTATACTTGTATAGATGACATGCTACAAAGCTTCCATAAGAGAGCCTCAATATAACGGCATATCATCTACCAAGGTTTTCTGTTACATTGGTGGTTTGTCTAGTGGGCACTGGTGAGACCCACAGACACATCCGCATGCGTAAATATCAGTAAATAATAGTGTATCTCGCCCCCTTTGTGGTTTAAAAAAGGTAGTCAACTCTCATAGTCTCCTAGTAGAACGTTTTTCTTAATACAATCCTTACTTAGTAAACGTGTGTGTCCTGTCCAGTTACATATTCACTTATTGATGTCAGTTTCACCTCTTCAATCATGTTTTACTATATGTCCAACAATCACGAAACATATTACAAGCTTCATTAATTATCAAGGTAATGTTGTACCTAAACATATTACAAGCTTCATTAATTATCAAGGTAATGTTGTACCTAAACATATTACAAGCTTCATTAAATCTCAAAGTATTGTTGTTCTTATAAAATTATATTCATATTTTTTCTTAACTATTGTTCTATTTTGAACATTATTCTAAAGAAAAATAACACCTTTGTAAATCAGGAATGAAAAAACAAACTATTGCAATAAATGATGTCTGAAATTATGCAATGATAACAGGTTATGATCACAGAAGGAGGTCCAGAAATGTACCTGGAAGCTGCAAAATTACAAAATTACAAGAAACATCAAAATTGCGGCAGTCTCTCATAAAGCATCATCACTACAAGAAGCAGACATGGCGACCAAGGAGTGAAAGCTCTCAACGTGGACAAGAACTTGATTTGATATAAATTGAAAGTGAACGTTACCTTGTTAAGCAACTACATTTTCGATTTTATGTTAGCAACCATGGCAACAACAGACAGGACGCTCGCAACAAGAAGAACTGTTTCCAGGTGGAAAAATGGCAGTTGAAAGAGAATTTTTTTAAAAAGTACAATGTAATCTGTTGTTTGTTTGTTTGTTTGTTGTTTTTGTTGTTGTGTGTGTGTGTGGAAATAACGAAATAATGGATGAGAGAAGTGCAGTGGTCATTCAGTATAAAACCTGCGGTTCTTATGTTACCTTGTGAACTTGCATGCATGTCGTAAACGGAGGGTGGCAGATGGGTAAGAAACTTCATTCTGTGGAAAGTCTAGTCAAGCTGAAGTAGGACGTATTGTATCAAAAGGTGAAGATAAAACAGCAATACTGTAAACTATGACACAAAGCACTACATTGTCAGGACTACATATCGTTATATTCGGTAGGAGATTAAAGATAAACGCAGAGGAAAATGAAGAAAATATTATCAAATCCCGTTATAAATATATGTAGTGGGGTTCCTCTGGAGCACATTCTTTCATAAAAATTTTTCGTTTTAACAAGAGTTTTAAAATACCCAAATATATCTACTTTTTATCATATGTACTGTATATAGCTATTTTCTGTTATTACATAAATAATTCATTGTTCCGGAATAAGTTTTTATAATGGCATTTGACTGAAACATTATGTATCAGATATGGGAGAAACTTCAGTGCAATAACAGGGTTGATAGTGGGCTCGCCTAGGGAACCCAACTATTCGAAATAGATGGTTCGAACTCCAACCTGGAAGTGAAGCTGCGGGGAACCATGCGAACGTCCTGCTGAATAATTCATGGAGGTGGCACTCCTACCTGTATAGACGTCTGAGAATGGGAAACTGCTCGCAGAAGAAGAGCAACGCTGGCCATCCACATTGTTTGATGATTTGAGTGGATGTATTATTTGAGCTTCAAAACTCAACAACAGTTGAATAGCAAATGCCATGTGCAGGATGCGATTCAATTATTGTTTTATTATTATAGACGTCCACAATATAACCGATATTCAATTATTCTCGTCCGTCAGCCATATATTCGTCCTCGTCCAAGTTCATGCCTTGAGGTTCTTTAAAAATATTGTGGACATCATTTGTGTTACAATTCTTCACGTGTTCATGAACAATGAGCTTGTACTACTTGGGGCTCGTTATTAGCTCAATGGTTTTTGGATCCCAGTGGTCTCAGCGTGATCTGAGTTTTACTTTATAGTAGCAGGCACTTTTCTCTCTTTCCAGACAACATTATTATGTTTGTGCTCTAAAAAATATAATCTATTATCCATGGCCACGATGGATGTAACTACAAGATCAATCTGAGTCACACAGAGTCTCTTACAGTATGTACAAGAAATCACAGACCTGCTTGTTCCATCGTGTGCTGATGTGTGTCGGTCTTCTTACGTGTGCAGTCTTTAAATAAACTACTATCAATTTCTCATTTATCTTTATACCATTCCGAATATTTTCTATCCATGCAACACCATCCATGGAATCATGGCAACATGATTCCACATCTATACACACGTCTTTGTACCGAAGTAGATGTCTACTCTGAGATCTTTTTAAAGACTGTAATTATCCCTAAAGTAGATCTTTCGGTATTCTACCATTTACCATTTTTTAGTGTGCCCAGCCAACTGAGTCTTCGCAGACAGAACATTAAAAAACGGTGGTAATGCCTATACTTTCCAATACATCAGTGTTAATGACATTGTCATGTCACCTGACTCCAAGAATTTTGGGAAGGCACCACATATTAAAGATGTTTAATCATATCTTCTGGTTCATATAGACTGCCCATGTTTCACAGCCATATAGGATTGTGCTCGGGACACAATCCCAGTAAATAAGGAGCTTAGTTTTTTTATTACGAATTTTCTGCTTTCCAAGTACTTTTTTGTTAGTTTATTAATTTGTGTAGATGTCTTGCCAATCACGATGTTTATGTCTTGATAACGGATAATTTATAGCTGACTAAGGATCCTAGATATATAAAGTGGTCAAAAATATCTTGCTCATTAACATTTATTGCAATTTGTTGTTGCATAATGGCAGATTGCGTCATAATGTGCGTCTTCTTTTTTATGACTGTTAGTCCATACTCATGGCAGGCGTCTGAAAAGGCAGCTATAAAAAATAAAAGGTTTTGCAATTCCTTCTTTGAGTGTGTCGTAATTTCATTTTTTATTGGTAGCATATCCTATCCAGGACGTAGCTATCAACCCAGCATTTGTTGGCTGTGGTGATTTTCTAGGCAATATAAATACGTTCAGTAGGTTGCCATTGCTTTATGAACGGTCCGGATGCACAATTGCTTTCTTATAATGATTTTCTTTATTCTAGTTTTGGCTTTCAACCTTTGAATAATGTAGATGCCACCGTATATACAAGTATATCACACACCTGGTCGTGAAATACATGTTTCAAGAGGAGAGAAAAGTATATTTAAAAAAATAAAAGAGAATGGGCAAGAATTCAACCATGTTTTCAGCCACTTGATCACAAACTCTTCTGAAGAAACATCATCAAAATTGATAGTAGCTTTATTCCTGTGCGGAATGATTCAACTATACGTTATAGTATAGGGTTTGTGGTCTGCCGATCTTCTTGAGTGCTTGAGATTAATCCCATATGTCTTATTAAGTCGAATGCCTTTGTAAGATCAATTAAAGCAACATGCAGGTTCTGCTTTTGTTCATTGAATTTCTCTTGTAATTAATGTTATGAAAACATCATATACGTTGTTGATCGGTTTCCATGAAAACCACATTGTGATTCAGGATAGACCCGATCATTTAGAATACGTGGTCTCGCAGTACAATAATCTAAGAGTATTTTTACAAAAGTGTATAGGAGCAAAGTTTCTCTGCAGTGTTACAGTCACAACTGTCCCTCTTTTTCTCATATAGAGTTATAATGCTTTTTTGCCCAATGAACGACTACAGAACTTGAAAAGGTCATACAATGCTCGTTCGTGGCTATGGACAGTACTACATACCTTCTAAATGCATTAATTTGGACCCCGTTCATTACGTTTTTGATTATTGTTCGGCCTTTGATAAATCGTTATTTACATACTTGAAGTCGCATGCCAAAAAAAAAACAACCACGGTCAACCAATAGATTTCACGCAAATTGGAAACTGGTTCATGATTATGTTTTGGTAGACAAGTCTCTAATACAGTCGTTCGTTCACGGCTCAAGTCTTTACGGGTTATAGGTCATTGTCAGTGGACGAAACGAGTTGTCTCTGATAATGGGAGACACTTTTGCTTGTCATTGAATTTATATTACAAATTTAATTTTAAATAAATGTAAAATTACCAATGACTCCTAGGTCAACCCATCCTCATGAAATTGAGAGGTACAGAGTGGGTGTGTGACAGAGATGTTCCATGACAAACTGCGGTATAGAAGACCTCTGCACAGAATTAATAAGGACTACATTCATTGCAATTTTTATTATTGTCGTGATTTCCGTTGATCAGTACATATATACTTGAAGTCGTTTAAGCTATGTTTGGACAAGATCCACTGTTCTTGACAGATCTGGAGTCCGCAGCATAGACACTATTCTGATGTAGACACAAATTCGCTTGGCAGGTCATGTCAGATAATCGCCTTCCAAAAATAATACTCTATGGTGAGTTGTAGAAGTACATACTCAACGTGGCCAAAACATCGCTACAATGACTCTTTAAAGACCTCACTCAAAGCCTTTAACTAGACCAAGATACATGGGAAAATTTGCAGAAAATAACGCTATATGTCGCTATACAGTAAAACAAAAAATGCACAAAAAGAGGATAGATGCAGCAGCTCAACAGCAGAGAGAAGCTGGAAAGACAATAGTTGAATAAAATCCATATTTAGTGGTCATTCTATGTCTAAACATCCAATGACATTTGCGGCCAGAATATGTCGTATTAGCCATCTATGAATTCATTGTCAAGGACATAACTCTAACTGAATGTCAAAAGTGTATGTAAAAATGGGTATCATCACACGTGATGGCGAACAGCACACACAGCATTAGACACAATATAAGACAACGAAGAATTATAGTTAAACAGACTAAAACTAAGTGCCGATCCATTTAGAAAGTTTAAATAAAATTTATAGAAAATAGCAAAATTGAATAATTTAAAAATTAAATTAAATTAAAATGACTTGATAAGCATGAAACAAACAAAAGATACTTGGCATTGTGGGGAAGATGGAATATCAGAAATGTCATACAGTTCAGTCTAAAAGACAGAGAAAAATGATGTTTAAGGGCACCAGCCATGACTGTTTATTATAATACAATCCATTGATGTTTGGAATTGATATAGTTGATGATGTAAAAACGGACAGCAGCAAGGATCAAACAGATATGAAATATTTGGTAAAAACGATAACAAGTATGTCTAGGAATTATTTCTTAACGTGTTTCACTAACATCGGGGCATGGCCGAGAATTTAGAGCGTTGGTCTCAGATCCGTGAGGTCCATAGCTCGAGCCCCGGCAAGAACTAGGTTTTTTCTTTCTGAGTGTAAATTTAAAAATTCACCGTTAACATGGCACATGGCGACAGCAATGGCCTGCGACCTTTATCAAATAAGCCACTAGAATACTCTCTGTATAATTCACTAACGGGAAAAATGCAGTATGGCTTTTTTTCTAACATCGGAAAGCTCTTCTCTGAAACTGCAGCGTTCAATAAAGATATATAGAAACATTGACGGTATAGGCTAGGGGAAAGTGACGAAGAGGCTATTCTACTATAGAGGCAGTTTGACGGTTATTGACGAACGAGGGGGTATGGAGTTTGGCAAAAGTTGACGTCAACTATACTGTTGTTATACACCAATTAAATTCTTTGAATTTGAAAGATTTCACTAAAAATGTAGAACAAATTGTGTATTTTTCTAATATGTTCTGGGGAAAGGAGGTCAAAAATTGGTCCCAAAAAATGTTGACGCAATCTATTGACAACATGTTAGGACTACAAATAAAGGTTGTGTCGAGAACAAGCGACTTTCAAAAAGGCAGTATTTTTCGGTATTAGAAGGGGGAACACGAATTAGTATCTCTTCGACGCGTGCAATAAAAGTCGTATGCTACTATGTTTGAAATTGAGTTGGCTGCCTCATCCAACTGGTCAAAGGAAACTAAAAGCAACGATGAAGCGGTATGTTTCAGGTCCCAGATATTGCAGCCAAGCTATAAACATTGCCACACATCGTTCCGTTCTACAAATATCATTCATGATACAAACTAGCAGGAGATTGAGAACGGACTAGCTAATCTTGAGATAATGATCCAATTTTCAAATACGCTACTTATGCTCTCCAGATGTTTATTGATTATCCGAATGCACACAAGTAAATCTTACACATTTTTGTCATTGCTTGCGTCGAACTACAGGAACTATGAGCAATGAAGCGCTTGCATCATTGTGTGGAGCAATGGGTAGGTATATTTATAGCTTAATGTCACACCAGGAAGACTCCACTTCTTAGCTGCATGCAATATTTTAAGAATGATCTTGCTACTCAAGGAAATTAAAAACACAATCGCATAGATGTAATGCCGCCACAAACGTCAAGCCACAATATATATATATATATATTCCCCTCCACAGGTAATTATGCATCGCAACCGTTCAGAAAGCAATGGCAAACTACTGAATGTAATTATATTGCCTAGAAGAAAATAACTACATCCAAAAAATGTTGGGTTGACGGCTACGTCCTGAATATGATACACTACCAATTTTAATATTGCCATCAAAAATGAAATGATTACTATCTTTTGCGTCTCTACAGGCGGTCATGAAGCAATTTATGTACGATTACAAATGGACTATTGAGAAAAGGTTGTCGAGACACATAGTCACCACATTTCATAAATGATTGCTTGGCTGTACAGGTTTTATGAAGAAAGTACCTTGCCCATTTTAACTAACCCCTTCGTGGCCCTATTCATTAGTTCCTACAGAAATCAACATAAATACTCTTGTAAACAAGCAAGACTGCAGGATTTGTTAGAAGATAATTTAATCGATTGTCTTAGGGTCTCCCCTCCAGATTTTCTGTAGGTGTTTACTCCCTTGGCTTGAGGCACTCACGTGATAACTCGCTACACCGTGTGGATTTGATGTGTGGATTAACACCATTAACCTAAGGCACACTTATGGTAACCATAAGGCAGTGGGTGAATAATTAAGACATAATACAAAAGAAGGAAATTGAAACAATATAAAAATGGTATCTACTAGAGGTTTATTGTGTTGCATGGCTTTTGGTCTGGAGAAATTTTGTGAGATGTTTCCAGGTGAGGATTGTTTTTCTTTGAATGTATGCTATGTTGCAATTTCTTGCCATGAAGCAGTTACATTATATATTTGTAGGCATTTTTTAGTCATGTGTTTGTAAGGAAAATATTATTTTTAACATTTCATGATTTCTTATAATATATTCCGTTAACTTACAACGTTGTGATCAGTATTTCATACTCATTTACAGTAGGTGGGAATTCATCTAAACTACGATCCAACATTTTAAAACTAATTAACCCTATGATTTGACTTTTAAGTTCATTACTCTGTGCTTTCAATATTCTCCTACTCCATACTAAGAGAATAGCGATGTTCAAACACCATGTCCTTCGGACATCTACAGAGAATATATATCAATCGCTTATTAACCGTTACATAAACGTTACATGTATTTACCTAGACAAGATTGACGGCAGAAGCAAATTTTGATTTATCACAAAAGGCTGTAAATCTCAGAAATCCTCCATTATCGGGAGATTTCTAAATAAATTACAAGATTATAAAACATTCACTGGAAGAAAGAGTTATTTACACATTGCTGGCTCGGTGGTAGAAGGGTAAATGAACGCGTCTCATATATTCTACTCGTGGACACTTGATAGTGGTTCGAAACTCGATCGTCCGCATTGTACTATTGATTCGAATGGATGCACTTGAAAGTGGCACTTACAACGTCTTCAGTAGTTGCATAGCAATGTCTTATACAGGATATGCTTCATTTTTGTTTATTCGCACACTAATCTGAAGAATAGCACCGCTGTTTTTGTTTAATTTTTTGCTTATTTTCCTGCATATTTATTTATTCCTTATTCCATCCCTTGTTTGTTTGATTGTGTGCCTATTTATTTGTTTGCTCACGCGATATCTTGCCGTATGGTTTTATCATATGGATTATGAAATTGTTGTCTATATATATTTGCTCAAAATATGATTATGAATTATGGTTTTGTTTAGTTTATGCCTTACACACATAACAATATCCTGAAAATTTGCATACAAAATATTGGAACTTGCCTTATACATATACACATAACTCCCAACCTTCATGGGTAGGAAGCTTATTTTGAGGGGGAAAAAAAATATTTTCTATGCAGATAGTTATGAACAGTATTGTATATATTTACACAAAGACAAATGTTAAGGAGACACCCTCACAAGTAAACCAATTCGAGGGGCATCTAACAATGACTCCGTGCAGCTCACATTGTAGTGGACAATACGGCGATTAGATGTGTATATGATTAGATAAAAATCCAATAACATATCTTTTTCACTTATTCTCAAACTTTTGCAGTTTAGCAGAATGCAATCTGCAGAATGTATTACGGTGTGTCGTGGTTTACAGCTTAGTTGGATATCACTTAAAACAGTTGATAAGCAGTGTACTGTCATGTGCACAATAAACCTCTGTTATTTATGCATGTACTACATTTGTTCGCTCTCAAAACTACAGTCGGATCTCTCTTGTAGCAGCCCAATATTCTCCTAGATTACCCGGTCGATGTAGTCCACAGAATTGTTTACTTTGCATCGCCGTGTTTTTCCAATGGCACGACACACCTGATATCATGGTTATTTAATACGGGTTCCCAAGAAAAGATATTTTACTCTTTAAAACAGTTACCACTCATGAAAAGATAGATAATTCTGTACAATGGTTACCAGACAATAAAATATAGACTACTGTATAAAATAGTTACTGCCCACGAAAAGACAGATTATTCTATAAAATAGTTACCACTCAAGAAAAGATAGATTACTCTATAAAATAGTTATCCAAGAAAAGATTAATTTCTCTAGACAACTTTGAATGCACAAAAAAGAGTGGATTTAAGGAGAGAAAATTTGCCACTGAAGGAAGAATAGATTTATATAGAAGTGATTGGACACCAAAAACGAAGATGGATTTATCTAAACAAGATTTACCGCTGAAGAAAAGAGATGTACTTAGAAAAGATAGACCGCCGAAAAAGAAATGTATTTACCTAGAGAAGATTGACAGCAGAAGAAAATTTGGAATTATCTAAAAAAAAAAAAAAAGGATTAACCGCACAATAAAAGATATCGTTTCTTAAAAAAAACAAATGGTTTGTGCCCATCCTCCCACACAAAAATAAAAGATTCTATTTTAAAAATTTCCATCGATGGGTGTCAGACATTCTAAAGACACAGATTGAAAGCACACCAAGCCACAGCGCGAGCATTAGATTGAAAACCGATAATCAGCATCACCGTTGACGCTTCGCGGACAACGATTGAATAAAATAAAAATTAGCAATTTAACGTTGAACAAGTCTCGATTTTATGTACATTTTTATTCGACAACAAACTAAATGTTCATTAGCTCCTTTATTACTCTTCACGGATTCTCCATTGGCCCTATTTTTAAAATACCAGACAATTTTGCAAATGATATCCATCTTTTACATGGCAGAACACATTAACGAAAGCAAGCATTGATGTATGACTACGCCATGACGGATGTTTGTCTGCATTGATGGATACCACGAACGAATGCCTACTTAGGCTCACCGCTGCTACATTACCCCTGGAAATCAATAGCAAAGATATTAACAATCATTACAAGACATGAGTGTCGGCATGCTAACATCGCGTAGATGTCTACTGAGGAGGTCTGAGAAATGTATTATTATATTCTAGTCTTGAATGCATTTGACCTGTAGTTGTGACATAGTTTAGTGTTGTGCGTGTAAGTTCCTTTCTGCACTTAGAAATGTAGATTTGTTTTCATTGCTTTTATTCTAACAGAACATACAATTAAGCAATATGTTTCTTTATTAGTGATAACACTAAAGATAATGTAATGATGCTACAATTACTATTCACACAAATAAAGAAGCAAAAGTAATCAATGTAAAATACTGTAAATGAAAAGTAAGAACAATGATCTTTTTCTATGTTACGATGCAATAGGGACCATTATCAAGAATTGAATAAACAAAATATTGAGTTAAACATAGCAGATAAACGTATATTTCTCACTAAGCGTCTAGTAAATGTGACTACCAAAGTTTACAATAGTTTACATTTAGTATCTGTACCTATTTATTCATTGTTGGTTTGCCTTTTATATTAGCGTTCATTATCACACTCCCGTGAGATGTGTCTTGTAGCTGGACAATGATCCTACTACTAGACTTCCCAGAGGACGTATTACACAGAATTGAGATGCAACGTATCACCATTTTATTTGTGCCAATGGTCCGACATAAACTATTTCGGCTAAATGTATTAGTTATGTTAGTAATAGTAACAATTTTACATTATCACTTCTTATACGTGTTACAGTGACACTCTCCACTTTGTTGGACATCCTCTAGCACTTTAATTATTATATATATATTTAGAAGTTCTATAGAAACAGACTTAAAATAAATCACAATGCGGTTGGTTTTGAAATATTCCAAACATTACTAACAAAACTGTAGTTTAAATGCTGTATTTATGTTCAATATTTGAAATTATATTCATTAATAGCTTTCGTTAGTGTTCTACTTTTTCTTGCACGTTAATTTGATTCAGTTCTGCAGAATATAAATAAACTAATAAATGCGTGAGCCACTTCGGTAGAATTCCACCATCTAAATGTTACGTTTCAGTGTTCGTGATGTAATGAAAGCAGTTCGGGAGGTCAATGTACCTGGTTTTATTTCATCTGTAGTTAGTTAAGCATTCAAGCATTTCAGAAAGAAATGGAACATTATTAAGCGTAAGTATTGCCAGAGAATCACTATAGTCAAAAATACTGAGAGATGTGTTGTGTCCTTAATAGGATATGCTGCTGACTCTTCTTTGGAGGATTCCCTCATATTTTCATTGGCCTATTATTTGGACAGTTAATAGTTCCTTACCCGTGGGCGCCTGTGACTATGTTAATAGTGACGCAAAACAAAGGATAAAGGGCAAACGTACGTGCCCATGGTTAACTGTGAGCTTAGTAACGAGCATGGAAGTACGAGACTAGTTATCTCGTACGGCTGGCCTATTATACTAGCGATATGGTTACAGATATTTAACATTAAACAGAGGTGGTAAAAACACTCAACGTATTAGTTAACAACGACGAAGTTGGATTGTCGCTCCATTGACAAAATTAAACGGCCCCATAACACATATCAATTGTCTGGACCACATCCTGTTGGACATCTTGTAGGGGACTACATCTTGCTGAAAATATAGTAGGACCATTGTTTGACTATAGGAGCAATCCGATGGAAATTTGAGAACGAACGCAAAAAGGTCTTATCAATATCTCTACATTTTTCTCTGAAATGATTAATTACGTCTATTTACAAGAACATCCATCATCCGCATACTGTAAAGAACACAACAAATAAATATATAGCTATTAGAACATGGAATGTGAGCACACTCGTGCAAGTTGGCAAACTGGTAAACATCAAGAATAAACAGAAGAGAAAGAACGACAACATATCAGGATTATGGGAAACAAGACAGATTTATGAAGGGGAAATATACTGGGATGAATATAGACTTATTTATTGTGGGGGTGGGGGACACACGAGAAAAGTGTATATATAATTGTGGATAACGAAATATCAAATACAGTGAAAGGATACGTAACACTATAAGGTTTTGTTAGTCAGGCTAAATGATAAAATAGTAGATATTAATTTTATACAGGTCTATATGCCAATTGCAGACAGTACAGAAGAAGAATGGATAATTTTTTACACACAGCTTACACGTAAAATGGCTTTAGCACCATTTAACACGCAGGAAGTAATTATGGTACTAACAGATTTTAACGTCAAGGTTGGAGAGAAAAGAGATGAAGATGTCATTCGTGGATATGGAATTGGAAAACGAAACGATAGAGGAGATAAACTTATTGAATGGACAAGGGTACAAAACACGATCATTGGAAACACCTTCTTTCAGAAGCATCATAGACATATTTGGATTTGGAAAAGCCCAGTAAATAACTATCGAAAGTTTCTTCTTCTTCTGCGTCCGTTCTCAAACTCCTGCAGATCAGCAGGATATAGTCCGGAGACCGGAATGCGTTGTGTTATGGTTTACAGCATGCTCGCAAGCAAATTGACTAAGTATTAATATGCAAGCGAGTTCGAAACAGTTTGCTGTCTTTGAATACAAAACCAGGAGCAGATTTCAATAGTGACCATGTCCAGTAATAGCACAATTAAGAATAAAATGGAAGAAAATAAATAGAACTCCAAGAAATGCCAAACTAGAACTGACAATGAAGAAATCATTTTCAAATAAAGATATGAATGAAAAATACACCATTGTTGTACAGAATTAATACAAGCTGTAAAATATATAAGAGGTCTAGATGAGCAATGGCAACAAAATCCATCCCTGCGACTCCTTAATTGGAACCATACAGTATTTGACAGTTTGATGAACCATGGCAAATGTTGAAAGACTCAGTTCAACAAACATCAAAAGAAATAATACCAGAACTAAAGAGGACAGCAAAGACGAAATGAATGACAGAAGAAATTTTACAATTGATAGACACAAGAAGAAAACGCAAACAAAACGAAGATGCATATAAAAGAATGCATACAGAACATCAACAAAAATGTAAAACAGAGAAAGAACCCTGGTTGAATGATAATTTCAAAGAACTTGAGTAACAAAGAGAAGACAGACAATGTATATATAGACACACATATGCAAACTACAGGGAATTAAAAAGCAGTCAATACAAAGTTGTTCTAAAACAAAAGATGGTTAAATAATAATTGACAGGGGGAAAAATAATGAACAGATGGTCAGAGTATATCAAAGAACTATATGATGACAACTGCAGATCAGAAACAAACCAACGTGAGGATCTTAACTTTGGAGTCTTCGTTACCTCTTATATTTTATGGTAGTGTGTCCTGATATAACACTTTGGAGCGTGTTGCCTGCTGGTTGAAAGAGGCACGCCTCTCCAAAATGGAGGCAAACTCAATAACTACTGCCTACCAATATGAGGGATCATCAATGTTCAGGAAGAAGTAGAAGAACTAACGAGTTTCCAGGTCAACATGGCGCGGGTGAACGCTATTCACTCTGTTTTCACTTGTGGAGTATTTGATATATATATATATATATATATATGGTGTGTTTTTTTAAAGGTGTATTTCTAACATCTAGAATGTGTAAAAAGTGTCTAGTTCCTTTTTATGTATATTTTATTAAGTACCTTAATATCAATATATTTATATTATTATGAGATAGGGAGCTGCGGAGATCCACGATCGCCTACGCTAGCCGACATCGCACCTGATGATAATGAATATAAAAGTGATAAAATTTCTGAATGACATCTACAACAGTGGATATATACATGAAGATTTCCTTTTAAAATCTATCTTCATAGCTCTACCAAAACAATCTGGTGTCATATATGGGGGAGAACATCGTACCATTAGTTTAATGAACCATGTGACAAAAAATATAATGCTACCAGTTTCGTTGTGATTGAAAACCTCCAAAGTGTTCACTGTTTTAATAATTTGATTAATTTGTTTGCTTCTTGTGTGTAATGTATTTCTAAAAAGGTCCCAGTCTGACCATAACGTGGAAAAAGATAGTGTTATTGTGTTTATTGTTATTTATTTTTTACATTGGTTTTTGTTTTTAAATTTTAGTTAGTATAGACTACAATAACATTATTATTTAATGTAGTATTTATCGCTTATTTGTTTTGTTACTGCGACACTCTCCACTTTGTCGGACAACCTCTCATATTTGGGTTATTTATACTTGTGAATTATGGACAGCTTCCAAAGGTATTTACCAATTCCGTATAATTTACAACCATATGAAAAATAATGCAGGTATGTAATTTTTGTGTTTCCTTCAAGAAAAACTATGTTTATATTCATGGTTCCTGATATACCTGCAAGAAAATGAGGTTTATATGTAATGGCTAATATTAGAGAAACATAATGTGACGTATCAGAAGAAGTTATAATTCTACGTCTCAGAACAGGACACAACAGACTCCGCAGTCACATGTATACAATGTTCAAGATTGGCAACACGGCCATGTGTACAGGCAGCACAAAGTGCCAAACATATACTTCAAGAGTGTTCTGAGCATGAAACACTGAGGCAGACATATTAGCCAGAGGAAACAACAATGGAATCAAAGCTCTATGGGACACTGTATGAACTACAAAACACTGAGTTTTATTCAGGAGACAGAGTTACAGATATGGACATGTTCCAAGTGAACGAAAGAAGAAGAAGAAATGTGACGTGAATAATAATATGACCATTTTGTCTAAAGTTTACATCATCAGTGTCACGACGACAGTAATGTTTTCAGAAAGTATTTGTGTGGTTTCTCTTAATTACATTAAGAAAATTCATGTTTGCATGCGTTGTATTTACTGGAGATATGTTTATATGTAATGCTCCCGATTTCCTTTATTCTTAAAGTGATAATTCATATCTCGTAATTCTTTTCGAGGAAAACTATAATAATAAATGTAACATATTTATCCAGTTAATGAATGGCAATTGTGATATGCAAGGTTTCAAGTTCATTAAATTGTGTTAGTTTACATACGGTTAATTACAGCTCACTGTCGCCAAAGCTATTTCATAATTCGTTATAACGCTGACAGTACGCACAAGATATGACACTTTCAACCTGCTGAAATAGATTCAGTGCATATGGGTACAGATGTATTTATAGACTTCAGTTTTAGTTTACATGTATTTGGTTAAAATTTACGGTAAATGTGAAGACATTATTGACAGTTGTGCTTCTTGTGTGATCAAGAACAAAGTGATTCTCCTGTCATCTTTTACAAGTTTGAATGGAAATTGTGCAAAATTTATCAATGATTCTTTCTTCTATATACAACGCCAGGATATGCAACATGGCTAGATAATTGTGATCAACCTATTGGTCTTCTAGAAGATTTGTATTTGTCATCAATCGATTTGTACATTATAACAAACTCAATCAAATACATAATAAGATAGTCTATCAAGATGTCAGACTTAGACTACCTGGACAAAAATGTCTCATTTAATGAGACGGGTAATAACAACAGCAGTAATAAAACGTTTGAAGATGATTGGATACGCTTGATACTTCAGAAGGAAGTGCAAGAACGTCAGTTTGATCCCGTCACTGAGGCCATTCTTGTTCTATTTTTCTCCATGCTCATCACCTTCGGGGCAGTCGGCAATGGTCTCGTCATGTACGTGGTACGTATAATAATGATGTTCATTGTTTAGATATAATATGTTGAATAGTTTTATTTGTTCAGTCGTATATGTGTGTGTGTATGTCTGTGTGTGTGCGTGCGTGTGTTGTGTGTGCGCGTGCGTGTTTGTGTGTGTAGATATGTGTATATATATATATATATATATATATATATATATATATATATATATATATATATATATATATATATATATATATATATATATATATATATATATATATATATAATTTTTCTATCAATCTATTGTCCTGTCTCTGCTTTTACTGTTTGACGTCGCGTGTGATAGGTTTGCGAGCTATGGCATGTTTGGTCACTTGATATGCAATAATTTTGTGACGTCTTAGAACGTTGGAAAATCTTTCAATCGAATTTCTTCTTGGACTTTCTTGGCTACTTGTTCACTTCTGGTGTTGTAATTTTTTTGTTGCAGTTAATATGGGTTCATTCTCATTAAGTGGTCCAACCATTTCAGTCTCTGTTTTTCAATATATTTTAACACAGACATGTTCCAACAGTTCTTGTAATCTATTCATTTCTCACATGATCTGTTTGCTGCTTTTCTTAGACATCTCATTTAACACATAGCAAGCGTTCTATTATTTCCATTAATTTGTGTCCACACCTGACATTGATAACACATTGTTGGTATGATGATTACATTTATGATTTATCTTTTAGTTTCCAATGGATTTGACCAATGGCGTATAGTGTCTGGTAAATGTGTCTAGTCATGTCCCAATTCTAAAATATTTGTAAATATGTCTAGGCATGTACCGATTCAAATATAATCCACCCGTCTTTAAACGGCAGACAGTGTATTGTTTATTCTGTATTATCCACATGTTTACTGGACCAATTTATACGGTGTGTATTGCAACTTTATTGAACTTTGTTTTCATAGATTCGTGGTTTGAAATCTTGTTATATGTGACATATTATTTATAGAACTTTCTGCTCAATTTAACCCTTTAAACATTTATATTATGTTCACTTCACTGCAGCTGAAAGCCTCTATATTATGTTCACTTCACTGCAACTATGTAATCATCTAGGTTCTGTATACAGCAACTCTATAAGCATCTAGGTTCTGTACACTGCAACTCTATATACCACTAGGTTCTGTACAAAGCAACTCTAAAAAACTAAAGATTCTGTAAATTTAAATTCTATGTGACACTAGGTTCTGTACACAGCATCTCTTAAAGCCTCTAGGTTCTGTACACTGCAACTTTATGTGACACTAGGTTCTGTACACAGCAACTCTGTAAATCTCTAGGTTCCGTTGCAAGCTTCGTCTAGTGTCATAACCAAAAGATAATTTATAGTATCTACGTCTTTGAATGTTTATTTTCTTTCCTGAAACATCTTCCTATTTGTATAATTGATCTATGTGTCTTTATATTTACATTGGGTAAATATAAATATTAATATAATGATCAAAGGATTCATATGGCATGTGCTGAAAATAGTAAAGATTGCGTGAACATCAGAAATAGAAGGGACAGATGAAAGCATAACTATATTGATTTATTATAATATGACAGGAAAATGTTACCAACTGAAATGATTAACAACACACGATACATGGAGTTGGGTAGAATATGGTTGATATTGGGCGCTTCACTTTATTGAAATATGAATTCATTTGGTAGTGTTCCTACAGCGTGCTCGTGAAGAGATTGTTTGTGTGTTTATATAGGAATGACATAGAACATTCACACACATTTATCAATCATTGTTTATAAGTTATGTATGTGTGTGTGTGTGCGTGTGTGTGCGCGCGCATACATGGCATGCTTGTATGTATATGTTTATGTATGAATATAAATGTGTATATATGTATGCGTTTGTGCAAGAATGTATTATGTATGTATATTTACCTGTCTGTGTATGTTTATGTATAATATATGTAAATATATATGTATATGAGTTTGTTTATGTGTAGGTGTATGTTTGTTTATATGTGTATGATATACATATGCATGTATTTATCTACGTGCACTTATATGTGTGTCGTATGTATGGATGTTTATGGGTATATATTTATGTATGAATGTGTGTCTATATGAATGTTGTATGAATATATGTGTATGTTTCTATGTATATGTATGTTATCAACTACAAGAATGAGCATCATATCACACAGTTTCTAATAATTGTTAAACTGCCTAATCATCACTATTTATAAGTGCTGTATATGGAACGATGGTTTACTGCATTACACCTCCAACCTCCCCTACCCCTTCTCTTGGTGGTGTACTCTGCTAGATTGTAACCTGTTCATCTCGTGATGTTTCTTTCCCACTTGTATCTGACTACCTCTTGATCCTCCCCTCGACTTTACCTTCAATTAAGGTCATCTTTCAAATATGTGCAAACAAATTGTGTTTGTTCCTTCTTTCCCTTTATAATTTTTTCTTCATATAAAATAGTGTTGGAACCTGTCTGTTTGTTTTCTTCTCTTTCCATGAAATTCTTTTCGTCTATATATGCACACCCCAAATGCATTAATTCTGTCTTCTAATTATTTGTTTATTGTCTATGATTTGAGCCATACACTAATATGGAATATATGTAGCATTTTATTTGTAGCAATTCTTATTTTAACGTGTTTGTAATTTGTTTAGATGTCAACATTTTCCTTATGCCATTGAAAGTACTTTTCGCCATTTCCTATTCTCCTTTACACTTAAGTTTCACATCTGCCATAATTTGCGATAATGTGTACGAGATATTGATAATGTTCTACATGTTATCCAGTCCATATTCTTTACTTGATTTATCGACTTGATCTATTATTCTTTGTAGTTCCTGTTCACTTACTGCTTACTGTTCACTTACTTTAAAGATAATATCTGTGTAGATATTAAATATGCTGGGTGATAAAATACATTCCTCTCTTATCACTCTTTTTATTTCTATATATGGTGAGTAATTGTTTTCACACCTTACTGGTGCAGTTTGTT